>BSBN01000150.1:7200000-8400000 GCA_027924645.1 Cunninghamia lanceolata
ATTCAAGTCATCCCACTACAATCAATGAGGTGTGCATCCCAAAAAAATGCATAACTTGTAGATCCCAACCATTGAAAACATGCAAAATCATCATCACATTAGTAAACTAGTAAACATCATTTGCATCCATACTTAAACCAATCTTATTGTTGTGTTTGATGTGTCCTCTTTCAAACAACCATTTAACAAAATTTGAGTCCAAACAATAAACATTTACAACAATAAACATCTCAAAGTCCAAAATCTAAACATTCTATCATCCTTAATCATTTCCATCATGGACCCTTGGTTTGAAAAAATCATTATGCAAGATAAAACCCTATGCCTATTACCTTGTCTGAGGCTCATGCAAAACCCAAAATGATTAGCCTAGTACCATGTGTCATGTCCCCATTCCCGACTTGATCATCAAGTGTATAATGGATTAGCCTATTCCTCATTCTCGGAGGCTAATTCCAAATGATGAGGGAATGAATTGGTTTCGGACTAACTCTATCTATTTGTTTTGCAGGAACAAGGTCAGAACCCTAAAATTTGACTAAGTATGGAAGCTTGGGAGCCTAGGCACCCATTTCACTCCACTTTTCCTTACTAAGCGCCTAGCACAAGGATCATCCAAATTAAGCGCCTAAGAACCTCAAGGCACCTATACATGTTTCTAGGGATCCTCCAATTGAGCGCCTAGCATAGATGGATGAAGATTGAAAGTTTTCAAGTTAAAGATGTCCTTTGGGTGAACTCACAGCACTAGGTGCATGTGTTGGTTGGAACTCCTTGGATCTGGCACCTAGGATTGAAAGCCTTTGATGAGGAGAGAAGTCTCAAGGCCTGGTCTGGCACCCTCACTTGCCTACCCCACCCTCAGAATGCGCCTAACCTTCATAAGGCGTTAACACTCTATTTTGAGCACCTAGCAGGGGGTAATGGATAGATTGAAGGCTTGGGAGCTAAGGAAAGTCACTTAGATGAATAATCAAGATTGAAATGAGAAACTCCTAGCCAAGGTGCAAAATTCCTCAATTCTGGCATCCAGAAATCAAATCTAAGTAAGGCGCTCTTTCCATTTGCCAAAGGCTCTATTAGCGCCCTTGGTTGATGATCTCTCCAGACACCTAAAATGGCACCCAGTGGATCTTTCAACTTGTATCAGGAAGAAGGGAAGCATTCTCGGTGTTGTTCAGATAATCTAAGTTGTAAAGTTAACAAGGAATAGAGCCAGAGGACAAGGCACACTTATTGGTCTCCATCACCTTAGAAATGCGCCTAATGCAGTTGGTGTCAACTTCCCTCTTTCTAGCCTCTAAATGGCGCCTAGAGTCAAAAAAGGATTTCACTGAATAATGTTAATGTTTTGAGCATCAAACTCTACTTGGCGCATACCTATGCTCTTGCAACCTCAAATTGGTGCCTAGGGTTCAATCATCCTCCTAAGGCGTGGTTCTGCTCCTCCATAACCCTGTTTTGGTGCCTAAACTTGGAAGTACCTTGAAGACTTGGATTAATATGGAATTCACCTCCAAAATGTTAGGCGCTTGATAGAAGATAAAGGCGCTAGGGTAAAAGAGCTTCAAAAGTTTGATGTCAAGTGTGAATTGAGATAATAGGCGCTGATACCAGCTGACATTACTCCAAACATGCGCCTAAGAGAGATGCAAGTCCCTAAGACCAATTTTGGAACAAGGCGCTCCATCAGAGGGTAAGATGATAATCCTTGGAAGTCAAGTGTTTCAAAGATTCTTTGAGAAATTGACAAGTTGTAACCTAGGCGCCAAAACCCCTGAGAATCCTCCTATTTGGTGCCTAGTTAGAAGAACACTAATATTGTGCCTAAGTGAATTTGAGTGTCAATATAGAGTCATCAAACCCCACCAGACGTTCATCCATGTCTCTACCACCTCAAGGAAGCACACAGCTTAGGATGGCACCTAGTTTAGTCTCTACTACCTTCAGTTGGAGCCTAACCCTAAGAGTCTTGCAACTATGACATTCATCCATGCAACAAGCAAGGTGATGCTCCCTTGTGATATTGTGAGGTGTTGACATTCAGTTGACATCATTGAGTTTGATTGAGTTGATCAAGTGTAGACGCCATTGTAAACATCAAGGCTTCAAGGCCTTTCTTTTGTATCTCCATTCAATAAGTTGTAACTTCATGCTATTGAAAGCATTATCCATGTAATAAGACATTGCAAGTTGATTGAGTCAAATAACTAGACAAGTACCCAACTCTAAGGTTGATTCATTCAAGTAGTTATCTTTGATGTATATCTTTGTGTTGTTGAAGTAGTTGATGAATTGATAGCAAGTAAAATTATTTAAGTAAGGAAAAATTTTCGTAGAACTAGTTGGGTATCTTACACCATGCCTATCCATCAAACATCACAATGCAATCAAAATCCTAACAACATGCCCATGATCCAAGATCAAGTGCAATCATGCAAAGATATTATCAATCACAAGCATATTAAGAATGAACTAGAGTCTTCTAGTACCATACTTTTTCATCAAACACCATCATGTAATCCATGGCCTATCAAGCCTATCAAAGAAAATGCAAACATCCTATGTAATACAATCAGACTTTAAATATTTGAAGTAGCCATCTACAAATATCCATTCAAAAGTGGATTTATAATGCAAGTATGGACGCCATCAATAAAAAAGATTTGTATTAACCAAATATCCATATAGGCATACATCATTATCTGTCGATATAAGTATAACATATATACAAAATAGCCATATAGGCTTCCAAGAATGCCATATAGGCATACAATGTCAACTATGTACAATACAAAATATATGTCCACAAATGCCATATAGGCATACAACAAAGGAACACAATAAAAAGTCATTCCCCTCTGGCTAGTGAAGAGAATAAATCATGAGTAGCCTTTGATCTTCTAGGGGATGGAGACATTCATGTGGGTGGTCTACTACGAACCCGAGGGCTACTCCTATTTAGTTCTTCCTGCATCTTCACCTGTTACAAAAAAAAGTATAGACATTAATATATAGAAATTACATGTTATAAAAAAATAAAACATTTAACAAAATAATCACTTACCGCTAACATATAATCTATCTCCTCGCTTGCCTCAGTAGCAGGAATAGGCCCTGGTGATGTCATGTCCTATAGAAACCATCCAGATAGAAATTAAACTTCAAATCAATAATCTTTTGATTTTTCAAAAATAGACAACTATAACAATGAATGTAAATTGAAATTTACTAATCTGCCTCATACCCCTATCAATGCCATGGAGCTATGAATCGCAGAGGCCACACCCTGCTCCATTGCCCTATGAACATGGGGAGGTGTCTCCGCAGCCTGCATCATCTGGAAATAAAACAACATTATTCAATTACGAAAATTATAATAGTGATGCAAATCATGGCTCCTAACATACACACACGTTCATCTAAACATGGAAGTACACACAATAAAACACACAAATCACATACAAAAATTTAGTAAGTACAATTCATTCATTAAACTATTTATTTTATTACCTCTGTAAAGCCTTGAAGTCCACCACCGCTGGCAGGTGTTGCCATGAAATCTACAGTATTAACCTATTCAACATCCAAAATCAGAAATTAGAATACCATTCATATAACGATGCTATTCACATGTAATATTTATAATTGTTTACTAGTTACATACCTCGACAGTAGATGATCTAGTGAAAAATGTAGGTGGAGAACCACTGAAAACTGCATCGACGCTATGACCCTAAAATTTCATTAAAATCATCAATTTAAATTAGTTAATCTTGTATTTCAAAAATGAAATTTAATAAATTAAATTCAATAAACTTGCTAATATTTACTTGAGTATCAAGGCCGAAAGTCTCACTCAAGAGGGTATCTGTCATCGCCATCTACTCAGCTGCAGATGTAACCTGTGCACCTGCGTCCTGACTATCCATGGGGTCATAACCACAGGCTGACCCGCAAGCCTGGCAAGTATGCGGTGGGACCCTACTCCTCGCACTATCTCCCAACCCACTCTATGTTGCAGGATCGGCATGCTCTATGATGCTCTGGGTCAAGGCACTAATCGACCTCAGTGTATCGACCTCAACACTCTCCTTACAATGGAAGGGATAGAAACATTTTCATGGGCTGGTCTGCTAATTACTCGTCTCACTACCCACTGTGGGTCAAGACGTGCCCCTGGTCTATCCTGTACTGAGCCCCCACCTCTACCCTGGAAGTCCCGCATATCAAAATAGTTTGGCACTTTATTGAGGACAAACTCGCAGTAGAGTTTCCTCAAAGAGTATTGCAGGACCTCATTATTATTGCATGGAGGATGGTCAAAAACCATCCACCACCTCTACCAGAAATTGTCCCTTATCGCTTGGTTGTTGCACCAATGGATCGGGAACCTCTTGCATGTAATGGGTGGAGGTTGATTTGTTTGTGGGTTTGTGAAAATTGAACACAAGTCTAATTTTGTAATTTGTAATTTTTTGACATCTTGGTATGACAACTTGTCTACATAGTAATCTCTAAACTCTCTCTTTTTATCGGTCCAACTAGTTATTTGCTTGCTAATTGAATTTACATTTGATAACATAGACTCAAGAGATTTGGCAAGCGTGGACCTATGCAAGGTTGAAGTGGAAGGATCTTTCAACCTTGCAATTATATCTTCAATTTCTTTTTTGTTGTTTTCAATTTGCCGCATTATATTATCTTGTGTGCCAGGGGCATGTCGAGGAATGAATGGAGGAGGTTGTTGTTCTGTAGGTATTTCCTCCTCAGGATTTTGTGGATTTTGAGGAGGAGGAGGAGGAGGAGGTGCATTAACATTTCCTAACAATTAACGAAATATACATCAAAAATCAACAAAAACCTACCTATTTAGAAAGAAATTCAAACAAAAAAAAAAGATAACTCACCCCTTTGGCGTGCTCGACGTCACGGCAGCATTTTGGTGATGAATTGATAAGCTTTTTGTGTTGATTGGCATTTTGCAGAACGCGAGCACGTTTTTAAGGGTTTGGAAGCCACGGGCAGAGAAGAAAATGAGAGTGAAATGAAATTAAATTGCTTTTTTTTTCATTTATACTAGGTCATAACACGAGCGCATTATAACGCGCTCATGTTATGACTTAAATTTTTTTGAAATTATTTTGGCCACTTTTTGGCCCCCCATCTTCTTGTACTTACCCATACAGTGAATTATTTTCTAGCATTGTCGTTTCAATCCTTTGAGTAGATTTGTTGATAAACGAGTTCTTTGTAACATATTTTATATATAGTTTGAATATACAGTGAATTATTTTCCAGCATTGTTGTTTCAATCCTTTGACCAGATTTGTTGAAGTTTATCAACAAAAAATGGCATAGTTGATGTTTATCATGTACTAGTTGTTTATATATGACCAGTTGATGGAAAAATAATGATTAAAATGACCAAATATACTACCAATGGACAAAAATTAGTGACTAAATAAATGACTAAATATACTACCAATTGACGGCAATTAATGATTACAATGACTAAATAAATTTGGTTGTGAGATAAATGATTGGCAATAAACTACCAATGGTCATGTGACTAAATATACTACCAAATTTATGACTAAATATACTACCAAATTAATGACTAAAATTTGTTTAGTCATAAATTTGGTCACGAGATAATTGACCGGCGATAAACTACCAATGGTCACGTGACCAAACTACTGATCACATGACCAATTTTTGGTAGTTTATTTGGTCATTTATTTCCTTTTTTCTACTAGTGTATATTAACTATATAAAATGATGTAATAACTCCAACACATGTTAGTAATTAAATGGTTGTGGCCTATCATGTAGGAAGCCCATTGCATCAAATTGCCATCATTCAAATCTATGGAATCAATAAAATTTAAGTTGTTTCAATGAAATTGTACTCTGTGTTGTGTTGCTTGTTTTGTTTATTTTGGCTACATGGTTAGACAATCATTCATTAGATCCTTTGTCCATGACTCCATCACAAGCCTAGTACTAAAGATAGAAGAATTGAATCCAATAACAAATATGATAATATCTAAAATAAAATAACTAAACCTGCTAACAAATATAATGTGAAACCCATTATCACAATTAAAGGAATTCAAGCCAATAACAAATATCATGTCAAACCCACCATCATCTAAGAAGTTGATAATAGAAACAATGTAAAGTTTGATATAACATAATTGAAGACAATATTAGATATAATATGAAACCAGTTGATAGTGTTTTTAGCACGCAACAACACAGATGAAATATAAGGTATCACGCCTCTCTTGAAAAAGGTATCATATCCTAGATAGGACTACCCCAAGGTTAATACAGCTAGGTCTTACCTTGCAGGAATAACTTCAGTGGAATGTATTAGTTGTACCAACAAGGGGACTTACATATAACAAAGGGTTTGTGAAAAGATGGCAGCAATGTAAATGCGGAAACCCTAGGTGATCTGCAAACTGTAAAGTCTAAAATTTATTAGCAGATAATCAATGTGATGCTGCTCAAACCCTAAATCTACCAAACTTTATATAAAGAAAATGTAAAAAGGAAAAGGGAGAGAGAGAAGGGATAAGAGATCCTATAGACAATTACAAGAATGATTAACAACCAAATAGATTCCCAACAATAAATGAATCTCTGCTTAACTAGGAAACCCACAATACCACAGAGACTGTGCAATCTTCTAAGGAAATGCAATGATTTTCAAATTGTGGAGGGTTCATCAAACACCCAATCTTTGGCACAACTCAATGAAATCACATAATCAAACTTATCTCATATGAAATATGCCCATCTATCAACCATGCACAATGACATACAATTAACAAGCCATTAATGGTATCGACAGGAAATCCATCAAATATCTAAATCCTTAATCACAAATGCAACCGAATGTAAACTAATTTTAGATTGATATGAACCATGAAATCCAAAATGAGACAACACAATGATGTAAATTCCCAGCAACCTGCAAAACTTGCTTTGTATTGACTGAATTTTGGCAAAGTCTCAGCAATTCACTATCAAATCTTACTTCTTACAATGAGATAAAAGGGTGGCCCTTTTATAGAAAAGGCATCATACTAAGTTTTTCAATGGATGGTTGAGATTAACTAAACACCAGTGGTCCATATTACATGGCATTTAAATTTGGTTGATGGGCAGTTACAATCCCAGATTTGTTTTTGTCTTGTAGGAAAAAGACGAAATTACAACTTTTTAACTCATGAGAATGAGACGGATAACAACTTTTTGAGTTGCCTAATGGGACAAATCACTTTTCTAATGTGTTGACTAGTCAAGAAGAGTATGTGGCACATTTTTGATGAAGGCATATCCAACTGGATGCTTGCTAGATCAATTCTTGATGACCAGACTGTTGGAACATGTCCTGTGCAATGAACAGGATCTGCAGGAACAACAAGATGTAGGCATGATCTCTTATGTCTTCTAGCTCCTAGGACTTATTTCTAACATCCTGGACATCATATTGACTTCCACTTGTAGGTGCAGCAGCAATTTGGTTGATAAAATGTCGATTCTTCACGTTCAGGTTAGCATTGCATCTCTATGTGGTCATCCTTACAAGATAGCTCCAACAAGCTCCCTTGTCCTCTTAGACCTAGAATTCACAAGTATAAGCATAAATTTCATAAAAAATAATCATTTTCCATCAAAATTTATTAAAATATGTCCATTTGCAGTCATGGATCAGTCTAGAACAACTCATTGTCAATGTCACTTTCTTATAGACAACTTCACAAATCTAGTAGACTTCACATGATTTTCTACATTTTTCATCATTTTCAAGTACCCATTTGGCCAATATAATAACCTGGGATGTTTTTGTGGCCATAAGGATCCATTTGGAGACATTTATTTCATGTTTTTATAGCTTTTTTTGCAAAAAGTGGGACTTTTGGGGGGTACTACATATTCATATGCAATAGCATTAATTAATGCAAAATGTGCTCAACACCCTCACTAACATGCTAAAAATGTCCATCATGATGTAATAGATGAATGTGAAATTCAAATTCATCAAGAAAATCCAGTTTCCACCTTCAAAAAATGTGTTTTTCGGCCCAAATTGGCAAAAAGCGGGACTTTTGGGCCCTACTGCACATATGCAATAGAGATCAATTTCAGCGCTAGCCTTCCTTCATGTCTTTGGCAAGGATTTCATGGGTCACTGCACAAGCAGGGATTTTGGGGTCTACTGCCATAGTGTAGTAGATGCTCTTTTTAGCGCAAGGCAATGTAAGCTATTTTTAGCGCTAGGCAGTGGGAGGGATTTTTAGCGCAAAATGTGTAAAGGAAGGTCCAACACTAATATGCAGTAGCACTAGATTTTAGCGCTAAGTGTAGTAGGAGGCATTTTTAGTGCCAATTTTTGAATTGCCCAGGGTGACATTATATTTCAAAATATATTTGAATATATGTTTAGATATTGAATTTCCTATACTTTAAATATTTTGAAATATACTGTCATGATGTTTGATATAGGTTGTGATGCCCCGTCATGCAACCCTAGAGAGTTAGACTAACAAGAGAAAAATTTACATAAATATTTTTTTTTGAAGCAAGTAAATGCATTAAAATGAGATAAAGTTGACACTATTCACAAAATTTAAATAAAATAAACAGCTAACACCTCTAGGGGACACAACTGCATCAGATAAACATAAATACATAACAACTCATATCAATACAAGTAATATACATTATGATACCACAGAAGTGGGTTACATCATTTATTTACAAATATGAAAAGTTACAAAAGTTTGATTACAAGATTACAAGGTTCATGACCGATTGCATCGGTTTATAAAGTACAACAAGATCAAGCAATTCTGGAAGTATAATACAACTCTGAGGATGCAAGTACAAAACTGGGACTGGAACTACATCTACAGTGATCAGGGACCAAGAAAAAACCAATGGATTAAGCTCTTCCACCCAACCATGTTGAACCCTGAGGTCCACCCCTCGAGCTAGGAGATAACAATGAGGTTCCACTAAGTCAAAGGATACAAGCAAGCAGACACAGACAACATAGGTTGGTAGGACTACACAAATCATCAAGACAAGACTGTACTCCAAAGGCAACAATAAAGGATAAAAGGGAAGTAACTAGACTGCAATAGGGAGAGTGTCATTGCATGGGTTATCCAGGCTATCTCTCTCTAGAAACCGGCCCCCATCTATGGTTACCCTGGCATCCTCTCTATAGGCACTGGCCCCATAGGGTGACACATGTGGAGCTGACACATCCTCTCATGAAGACAAGGAGGTCAACCTTGCCAACTAGGCCTTCTCATCCCATCCTTAGCCTGTGAGAGCACTCAAGGAATGGGTGAGGCATCATACTTATCTTGTTATGTGGATTACTACCCAAACCACCTAAATAAATTATTAATTTATCACTTGATTACAACTTCCATGGGGTTATCCAGGCAGCCACTTTGGGCACCGGCCCTACCATGAAAGCCACTCTCTTACATGAAACTAGCAACCCCTAACCAACATCTAGAACTCACTTAAATAACATGCACGGACAAGTGACTGGTGAGGCATATACCTTTTTGGCAACCAATACATTTCATACATAATTTCAAATCCAAAATGTCAAATCACAAAACTATCCCTTATCCACTTCAAAATCTCAAATCAAATAAACATCACAAACGACATGACATAATGTTATATTGGAACCCAAGTACCCTAACCTCTGGAGTCGGGTAAATAGAAACCCAAAACCATTATTAATACATCTATTTCTCGATATGGAACAATGAAAATTTAAACTTGACATTTAATAACCATGATCTTCCATTAACACAATATGACTCTGAACCAAGGGATAATATCATAAACCAATTTTCCTTATCACTACATGTCGATAATAACTAATAATGGAATTACAAGAGAGATCATGTAATATAACTAAAATTAACTCGATATGTCACTTTTCAACAATGAAAACACTATAGGGTTTTAAATCCTAACAACAACTTACTATTCAAATCTAGAAGTATAATACCATCTAACATTTGTTTTAATACTAGCCTTACCATAATAAACTACTTTATTTTTAAACTCTAATTTACAAGCCTAAATAAGAAAATAATTTACTTAAATTTTAAGGCAATATCCAAATTATTCACTGTCTAACAATAAATTTAACTTAAGCTCAAATTTGCAATATATATTAAAAAACTTTAGCCACCTGTTAAATCTAATGAAGGATACTTCATATATTGTCTAATACTTACAATCAACATTCTAAATATCATTACATTTGAATACAATATACGAATCATAATTAAAATAGCGAATTATGGCATCCAAACTATCAACATAGTAAAGATTTCATGAGCCTTCTACACTTGGAAACTGACAATATTAAATCAACTTTCTAAAACACAGAGTTAGTCCTTTACATCAAAATGGAAACTTGCTAAAACTAACTACTCTTATTAGATCAACCCTCTATTTCTATTCTCTTAGGGGTTTAATTTAATCAGTGATTGAGAAGGATTTAAATGTAATAGAAAAAAGAAAAGGTTGAGGTCTGAGACATTGCATCAGATTATTGACCATCGAATGGTGGGAGAGCTGGGTTGACGCCAATAATAGCGATTTGATATAACTCAGGGAAATGGAAATATATGATGCACGATCAGAACATGAAGCACATCGCTTACTTAGTTAACGCCCTGATGAAGGTAATAGCTTCGTGATATCAAAGTAGAAATCAATCAATTACCACTCTAGAGGAGCAAGTAAATCGATAGGAGATCAGCCAGCTAGGGTTAGATCCACCTAGAAAAACATTTTTTAGAGAGAGAGTGAGCAAGATGATTTAAGAGAAGAAGACAGGATCATTACACAACTAAGGGAATACTGCCAAATGCAAACAAATCCCATACAGAGGAAAAGCAAGGAATGAAAAAAAAGGTTTTTAAACACAGCTAAAAACCACTCAATCATACCAAAACAAAAAGAGCATACTCGATATTCGATCCCAAATCTTCTCTCCTCTATCTGATCAATCCCTCCTCTTCTCCCTTCTTCCCTTCTAATCTTTCTCTTGATTTTTGTCTCCCTTTTTCAGAATCACTCCCCCCATCCAAATAACCCCCAAGAGACAAAAATATACAAATCTCAAAAATTCCCACTACCAAAAAATCTATTACAAAATCCCACTATTCTCTAAAATTGAAAGCAATTAAATTTTCTTTCTGAGCAAGATTCTCCAATCAGAAATTTAATACAACAACTCACTCGACAATCAAAATATTAACTAATATTATTTTTCAAACTACCATATACTATTCCAATAATAAAATAATATTAAATACTTGTGACTAATTTCTTATTAAAATCACTAAAATTATTAATTGAATCTATATCAAAACACTTAAACAATATTCCTAGTTCTCATTAATAAACTACGACTACGAAATTAATTTTATATCTAACTTATAAATAATATTATTATTATAATAATAATTCATTTCCAATCATTCACATAGAGGGAAGACAACAAATACAAATAAGACAATTGCATGCCAATGATGACCATATCCGAGGCAAGGACCATAGAGTGACATCACGACTTACAACCACAAATTGACGACGGAAACTGACCTAGGGAAACCCCATGTTATCTCCCATCAATGTTATCCATTGGTGCAAGGGCACACTCAGACCTTCCAAGTAAGGTGGAGTCGATGCCTGATACCTGCAACCTACATCAAAACAATATGTTGCATTCGAGTATATACATATATAGCACACACCCAGAGTTAGGGATTTGCAGCGTAGTAGGGTGCTTGGAATGAGCAATACTACACTATCCCCTCTCTAAAATCATGACAATAATATAACCAACTCTAACTATAAATCAAATACCAACAAATCACATAAAGCATGATAATATCTAACCATTATTGATCATGTCAATCACATCATAAACTGGAATATCAATAATGTCATCATAAAAATCATAACACAAAACCACATCAGTCAAACATAGTCCATCATGATCATAATAAGCATAAACCATAAGTCTTACAACTCAAATGTCTCAAAATTGTCTAAATGCAATAGAAAAACTATCAACTATCACAAGCCAAAAATGAGGGGCAATACATCCTCCCCCCCAGAATCAGGCTTACTCCAGGAAGCCTACAAATAAGTAAGGGTATAACTCTCTCATCCAGAAGGCATCATCCTAGCTAGTAGAAGTCTCAACATTAGGATCCTACTAGGCCCTAACCTGCTCCCCATCTCTGCCCCTGAGAGTCTATTCCTGATGCTGTAGTATGCGCACGATCTCCAAAGAAAGTTGCTCATCCCCTACCTGCGGCCTCCAAGACTCTCCCTTGATGCTCTGCTTGGTGATGCTCAATCAATGCGAACACTCTATGAGACCTCCCTACGTCACCTACAGTTGACACTGAAGCTGTCGGCCTCTGACCAAAACATGAAGGGTTCCTTTGGGGACACTACCTGGCTATATGGCCTTGTTGTCCACAAGAGAAACATCTTGTGCCTCTACCGAAACCCCCACCACCCAAGACAACATTGGACTACTGAAAATTATCTCTACTTACTGTAGGTTGTGAACTCTGAGCTGGCTAATCGAAACGATTGTGCTTATTACGCTGCCAAGACCGATCATTCCTATTCTGAGATCTATTACCCTGTTGAGGCTAAGAATTCTTTGGTTGTGACTGAGAACACTGTTGTTGCTACTGATCACCTTTATCAAGTACATGATGGTCTCTTGAAGATCCGGCTGCCTGAGACTGACCACCATCACCTACAAAAGGTGCACTACCAAATTGCACACCTGAATGACCTCCAAGTGCCCTCTCTAGATTCTCTTCTACTAACTAGGCCTTTTCCACTGCTATCTCCATAGTCTTAGGTTCAAAGACACGAACCCCTCCACTGATCCGGGCATTCAAGCCCTTGATAAAATGCTGCACTAACATATCCTCATCATCTCTAATGCCTGCATACTGCTTGAGTTCGTAGAATCTATGCTCATACTGCTCAACTGACATGGCCATCTACCTTAGCTCATGAAACTCATCTGCGCGATGCTGCCTCTAATGATCAGACAAGAAATGAACTCTGAATCTCTCTAAGAACAACTCCCAAGACAATGTACTAATGTCCAAATGCAACTTCTGCTCCTCTAGACGCCACCAAGTAGAAGCAAACCCTCTAAGATGCAGAATAACACATCTAGCCTTGGTGTTGCTACCATATAGATGCATGGCAAAACACCTACCTAAATCAAGTATCCAGGTCTCGGCCTCTAAACCACTACTAGCTGCATTAAAGGTGGGAGGGTGTGCCCTCAGAAGATCTCTCATATGACTGGCTAAAGTGGCCTCCTGCTCAACTATCAAATCTCTTCACCTAGGTGATCTCTCTCTTTCTCTAGGTTCCAGCTGAGCTACCTCCTGTCCCCCTCTAGGCTGCTCTACCTCCTGTCTAGGGCCTAAACAGGCAAGGGCCTCCTCAAGCAACTGTCGCAACTGGGCTCCCTTAGGCTGACCCTGTCCTTCCATATTTTGACCCACGCCTTCATGGGCACTCTCATGAGGAGAACTGGGAGGAGGTGTATTACCACCACCTCTCCCTTGGCCCCTACCTCTACCACAACCTTGACCTCTACCTCAGGGCACCTACAATGCCAAAGGATAATTCATTACACATAAAGAGCGAAACAACAGGCATGAAAGTTAATCTACAGATTTTAAGCACTAGGTCACATAATGGGCTCAATATTAACCAGAGTACCTAGTGTTAGAACTTGGCTATGATACCAAATGTGCTGCAATGTCATGCAACCCTAGAGAGTTAGACTAACAAGAGAAAAATTTACATAAATATATTTTTTTTGAAGCAAGAAAATGCATCAACATTAGATAAATTTGACACTATTTACAACATTTAAATAAAATGAACAGCTAACACCTCTAGGGGACACAACTGCATCAGATAAACATAAATCCATAACAACTCATATCAATACAAGTAATATACATTATGATTTCACAGAAGAGGGTTACATCATTCATTTGCAAATATGAAAAGTTACAAAAATTTGATTACAAGATTACAAGGTTCATGACCGATTACATCAGTTTACAAAGTACAATAAGATTAAGCAATTCTAGAAGTATAATACAACTCTGAGGATGCAAGTACAAAATTGGGACTATAACCACATCTACAGTGATCATAGACCAAGAAAAAACCAATGGGTTAAGCTCTTCCACCCAACCACGTGGAACCCTGAGGTCCACCCCCCGAGCTAGGAGATAACAATGAGGTTCCACTAAGTCAAAGTATACAAGAAAGAATACACAGACAACACAGGTTGGTAAGACTACACAAATCATCAAAACAACACAATCATCAAGACAAGACTATACTCCAGAGGCAACAACAAAGGATAAAAAGGAAGTAACTAGACTGCAGTAGGGAGAGTGTCATCTCATGGTCCTAGCATGGGTTATCCAGGCTATCTCTCTCTAGAAACTGGGCCCCATCTATGGTTATCCTAGTAGCCTCTATCTAGGCACTAGCGCCATAAGGTGACACATGCGGAAACGACACATCCTCTCATGAAGACAAGGAGGTCGACCTTGCCAACAAGGCCTTCTCATCCCATCCTTAGCCTATGAGAGCACTCAAGGCATGGGTGAGGCATCATACTTATCTTGTTATGTGGATTACTACCCAACCCACCTAAATAAATTATTAAGTTATCACTTGATTACAACTTCCATGGGGTTATCCAGGCAGTCACTTTGGGCACCGTCCCCACCATGAAAGCCACTCTCCTACATGCAACTAGCAACCCCTAACCAACATCCAGAACTCACTTAAATAACATGCATGGACAAGGGACTAGTGAGGCATATACCTTTTTGGCAACTAATACATTTCATAGACAATTTCAAATCTAAAATCCCAAATCACAAAACTATCCCTTATCCACTTCAAAATCTCAAATCAAATAAACATCACAAACGACATGTCATAATGTTATATTGGAACCCAAGTATCCTAACCTCTGGAGTCGAGTAAATAGAAACCCAAAACCACTATTAATACATCTATTTCTCAATATGGAACAATGAAAATTTAAACGACTTGACATTTAATAACCATGACCTTCCATTAAAACAATATAACTCTGAACCATGGGATAATATCATAAACCAATTTTCCTTATCACTACAAGTCGATAATAACTAATAATGGAATTACAAGAGAGATCATGTAATATAACTAAAATTAACTCAATATGTCACTTTTCAACAATGAAAACACTATAGGGTTTTAAATCCTAACAACAACTTACTATTCAAATCTAGAAGTATAATACCATCTACCATTTTTTTAATACTAGCCTTACCATAATAAACTACTTTATTTTTAAACTCTAATTTGCAAGCCTAAATAAGAAAATAATTTACTTAAATTTTAAGGCAATATCTAAATTATTCACTGTCTAACAATAAATTTAACTTAAGCTCAAATCTGCAATATATATTAGAAAACTTTAGCCACCTATTAAATATAATGAAGGATACTTCATATATTGTCTAATACTTACAATCAACATTCTAAATATCATTACATTTGAATGCAATATATGAATCATAATTAAAATAGAGAATTATGGCATCCAAACTATAAACATAGTAAAGATTTTGTGAGCCTTCTACACTTAGAAACTGACAATATTAAATCAACTTTCTAAAACACGGAGTTAGTCCTTTACATTAAAATGGAAACTTGCTAAAACCAACTACTCTTATTAGCTCAACCCTCTATTTCTATTCTCTCAGGGGTTTAATTTAATCAGTGATTGAGAAGGATTTAAATGTATTAAAACAAAGAAAAGGTTGAGGTTTGAGACGCTGCATCAGATTACTGACCAACGAATGGTGGGAGAGTTGGGTCAACGCCAATAAGAGTGATTTGATTTAACTCAAGGAAACAGGAATATACGATGCGCAGCCAAAACATGAAGCACATCACTTACTTAGTTAATGCCCTGACAGTGGTAATAATTTCAAGATATTAATGAAGCAAAACAAAAGATTCAAATGCCTAATGTCGGTAGGATCAGGCTTAATTCTATAAAGAACGATGGTGTTTTCATCAAAGACGCCACAATATGTCCTACATCAATCAGAGAGGAGAGTCATAACAAACACATGTCGATAGACAGATTCTTGAGTTTCGCTCTCTAATGACAGAATGAGGTGAGGTGAAAGGTTGAGATAGGGAAACAAATCAAATCAAGAGCCCCGAAGGATGGAAGTGAAAATAGGTGAATCTGAAGAAAAACAAAGATTGATTAAATTTTCTCATAACATGAGGTTTACAAGAAACAAGAAGAATATCAATCATGACTGGTGTTACTAGAAAAATTTAGCACTAATCCATCTAACAAAGCCGTACTTATGATGTTACAAGGTTTCCACAAAGTAAAATCGATGGTGTTTTCATCAAAGATGCCAAAATATGTACTACAGCAACCGGAGAGGAAAGTCATAACAAACAAAAGTCCATGGAAAGCTTCCTAAGTTTCTCTCTCTAACGGTGGAATTAGGTGAGCTAAAAGGTTGAGAGAGGGAAACAGATTAAATCAAGAGCCCTGAAGGATGGAAGTGAAAATAGGTGAATTTGAAGAAAAAAAGATTGATTGAATTTTCTCATAACATGAGGTTTGCGGGAAATAAGAAGCAGTATCCATCACGGCTGCTATTACTAGAAACATTTAGCACTAATCCATCCAACAAAGCCGTACTTCTGATGTTACAAGGTTTCAACGGAGTAAAATCGCCAGGTAAGGCAATTGAAGATTGTTGAGGGAAGATTAAAATCTATAGTGGCTAATAGGGTCGGTTAGCATTATCAAGATGATTTCAATGATATTAGAGTAGAAATCAATCAATTACCACTCCAGAGGAGCAAGTAAATCGATAGGAGATCGGCCAGCTAGGGTTAGATCCACCTAGAAAAATAATTTTTAGAGAGAGAGCAAGATGATTTAAGAGAAGAAGACAGGATCATTACACAACCAAGGGAATACTGCCAAATGAAAAAAATCCCATACAGAGGAAAATAAAGGAATGAACAAAAAAGGTTTTTAAACACAGCTAAAATCCACTCAATCATACCGAAATAGAAAGAGCATACCCGGTATTAGATCCTAAATCTTCTCTCATATATCTGATCAATCCCTCCTCTTCTCCCTTCTTCCCTTCTAATCTTTCTCTCGATTTTTGTCTCCCTTTTTCATAATGACTCCCCCCATCCAAATAACCCCTAAGAGAAAAATAGACAAATCTCAAAAATTCCCACTACCAAAAAATCCGTTACAGAATCCCACTATTCTCTAAAATTGAAAGCAATTAAATTTTCTTTCTGAGCAAGATTCTCCAATCAAAAATTTAATACAACAGTTCACCCGACAGTCAAAATATTAACTAATATTATTTTTCAAACTACCATATACTATTCCAATAATAAAATAATATTAAATACTTATGACTAATTTCTTATTAAAATAACTAAAATTATTAATTTAATATATATCAAAACACTTAAAAAATATTCCTAGTTATCATTAATAAACTACGACTAAGAAATTACTTTTATATCTAACTTATAAATACTATTATTATTATTATTATAATTCATTTCCAATCATTCACATAGACGGAAGCCAACAAATATAAACAAGACAATTGCATAGCAATGACGACCATATCTGAAGCACGGACCATAGAGTGACATCATGACTCACGACCACAAAATGACGATAGAAACTAACCTAGGGAAACCCCATGTTATCTCCCATCAACATTACCATTGGTGTAAGGGCACGCTCAGACCTACTAAGTAAGGTTGATTCGATGCCCAGTACCTACAACCTGCATCAAAACAATATGTTGCATTCGAGTATATACATATATAGCACACACACAGAGTTAGGGATTTGCAACATAGTAGGGTGCTCAGAATGAGCAATACTACAATGTCCCCTCTCTGAAAGCATGACAATAACATAACCATCTCTAACTATGAATCAGATACCAACAATTCACATAAAGCATGATAATATCTAACCATTTCTGATCATGTCAGTCACATCATAAACTGGAATATCAATAAAGTCATCATAAAACTCATAACACATGTCAAAACCACATCAGTCAAACATAGTCCATCATGATCATAATAAGCATAAACCATAAGTCGAACAACTCGAATGTTTCAAAACTGTCTAAATGTAATAGAAAAACTATCAACTATCACAAGCCAAAAATGAGACTCCAGGAAGCCTACAAATAAGTAAAGGTATAACTCTCTCATCTAGGAATCATCCTCCCAGCTAGCAGAAGTCTCAACATTAGGATCCCACTAGGCCCTGACCTACTCCCCATCTCCACTCCTGAGAGTCTATTCCTGATGTTGTAGTATGCGCATGATCTCCAAAGAAAGCTGCTTGTCCTCTACTTATGGCCTCCAAGACTATCCCCTGATGCTCTGCTAGGTGATGCTCAATCGCTGCAAACACTCTATCCCTGCATCACCTACAGTCAGCTCTGAAGCTGTCGGCCTCTGACCAAAACCTGAAGGGTTCCTTTGCGGACACTGCCTAGCTATATGGCCTTGCTGTCCATAAGACAAACATCACGTGCCTCTACCG
Source organism: Cunninghamia lanceolata (assembly GCA_027924645.1). Taxonomy (NCBI): domain Eukaryota; kingdom Viridiplantae; phylum Streptophyta; class Pinopsida; order Cupressales; family Cupressaceae; genus Cunninghamia; species Cunninghamia lanceolata. The sequence continues at coordinate 7,218,776 of BSBN01000150.1, forward strand.
AAACCTCCACCACCTGAGACAACATTGGACTGCGCTAATCAAAACAATTGCGCTTATTACGCTACCAAGATTGATCCTTCCTATTCTGAGATCTATTACCTTGCTAAGGTTGAGAATTCTTTGATTGTGACTAAGAACACTACTGTTGCTGCTGCTCACCTTTATCGGTTGCATGATGGTCTCTTGAACAGCTGGCTGTCCAAGACTGACCACCATCACCTACAAAAGGTGCACTACCAAATTGCACACCTGAATGACCTCCAAGTGCCCTCTCTAGATTCTCTTCTACTAACCAGGCCTTTTCCACTGCTATCTCCATAGTCTTAGGTTCAAAGATACGAACCACTCCACTGATTCGGTAATTCAAGCTCCTAATAAAATACTGCACTAATATAGCCTCATCATCTTTGATGCCCGCATACTGCTTGAGTTCGTAGAATCTATGCTCATACTGCTCAACTGACATGGCCATCTACCTTAGCTCATGAAACTCATCTGCGTGATGCTACCTCCAATGATCAGAAAGGAAATGGGCTCTAAATCTCTCTAAGAACAACTCCCAAGACATCGTACTAATGTCCAAATGCAACTTCTACTCCTCTAGATGCCACCAGGTAGAACCAAACCCTCTGAGATGCAGAATAGCACATCTGGCCTTGGTGTTGCTACCATACGGATGCATGGTGAACCACCTACCTAAATCAAGTATCCAGGTCTTGACCTCTAAACCACCACCAACTCCATTAAAGGTGGGAGGGTGTGCCCTCAGAAGATCTTTCATATGACTGGCTAAAGTGGCCTCCTGCTCAGCTGTCAAATCTCTCCGCCTAGGTGATCTCTCTCTTTCTCTAGGTTCCGGCTGATCTACCTCCTGTCCCCCTCTAGGCTTCTCTACCTCCTGTCTAGGGCCTAAACGGGCAAGGGCCTCCTCAAGCAACTGTAGCAACTAGCCTCCCTCAGGCTGACCCTATACTTCCATATCATAAATCAATTTTCCTTATCACTACAAGTTGATAATAACTAATATTGTAATTACAAGAGAGATCATGTAATATAACTAAAATTAACTCAATATGTCACTTTTCAACAATGAAAACACTATTGGGTTTTAAATCCTAACAACAACTTACTATTCAAATCTAGAAGTATAATACCATCTAACATTTGTTTTAATACTAGCCTTACCATAATAAACTACTTTATTTTTAAACTCTAATTTACAAGCCTAAATAAGAAAATAATTTACTTAGATTTTAAGGCAATATCCAAATTATTCATTGTCTAACAATAAATTTAACTTAAGCTCAAATCTACAATATATATTAGAAAACTTTAGCCACCTGTTAAATCTAATGAAGGATACTTCATATATTGTCTAATACTTACAATCAACATTCTAAATATCATTACATTTGAATGCAATATACGAATCATAATTAAAATAGCGAATTATGGCATCCAAACTATAAACATAGTAAATATTTTATGAGCCTTCTACACTTGGAAACTAATAATATTAAATCAACTTTCTAAAACATGGAGTTAGTCCTTTATATCAAAATGGAAACTTGCAAAAACTAACTACTCTTATTAGCTCAACCCTCTATTTCTATTCTCTTAGGGGTCTAATTTAATCAGTGATTGAGAAGGATTTAAATGTATTAGAACAAACAAAAGGTTGAGGTTTGAGACGTTGCATTAGATTACTGACCAGCGAATGGTGGGAGAGCCGGGTCAACGCCAACAACAACAATTTGATTTAACTTAGGGAAATGGGAAAATACGATGTGTGGCCAGAACATGAAGCACATCGCTTACTCAGTTAATGCCCTGACGGTGGTAATAGTTTCAAGATATTAATGAAGTAAAACAAAATATTCAAATGCCTAACACCGGTAGGATTAAGCCCAATTCTATAAAGAACGATGGTGTTTAATATGTCCTTCAGCAACCAGAGAGGAAAGTCATAACAAACACAAGTCGATGGAAATCTTCCTGAGTTTCTTTATCTAACAACGGAATGAGGTGAGCTGAAAGGTTGAGTCAGGGAAATAGATCAAATCAAGAACCTCGAAGGATGGAAGTGAAAATAGGTGAATCTGAAGAAAAAAAAAGATTGATTGAATTTTCTCATAACATGAGGTTTATGGGAACCAAGAAGTAGTATCAATCACGGCTGGCATTACTAGAAAAATTTAGCACTAATCCACCCAACAAAGCTGTACTTCTGATGTTACAAGGTTTCCATGGAGCAAAATCACCAGGTAAGGCAATTGAAGATTGTTGAGGGAAGATTAAAAGCTATAATGGCTAATTGGGTCGATTAGCATTATCAAGATGATCATGATATCAGAGCATAAATCAATCAATTACCACTCCAGAGGAGCAAGTAAATCGATAGGAGATTGACCAGCTGGGGTAAGATCCACCTAAAAAACAATTTTTAGAGAGAGAGAGAGCAAGACGATTTAAGAGAAGAAGATAGGATCATTACATAACCAAGGGAATACTGCCAATTGCAAACAAATCCCATACAGAGGAAAAGCAAGGAAGGAAAAAAAAAGGTTTTTAAACACAGCTAAAATCCACTCAATCATACCGAAACAAAAAGAGCATACCCAGTATTCGATCCCAAATCTTCTCTCCTCTATCTGATCAATCCCTCGTCTTCTCCCTTCTTCCCTTCTAATCTTTCTCTCGATTTATGTCTCCCTTTTTCATGATGACTCCCCCCATCCAAATAACCCCTAAGAGACAAAAATAGACAAATCTCAAAAATTCCCACTACCAAAAAATCCGTTACAGAATCCCACTATTCTCTAAAATTGAAAGCAATTAAATTTTCTTTCTGAGCAAGATTCTCCAATCAGAAATTTAATACAACAACTCACCCGACAATCAAAATATTAACTGATATTATTTTTCAAACTACCATATACTATTCCACTAATAAAATAATATTAAATACTTATGACTAATTTCTTATTAAAATAACTAAAATTATTAATTTAATCTATATCAAAACACTTAAACAATATTCCTAGTTCTCATTAATAAACTACGACTAAGAAATTACTTTTATATCTAACTTATAAATACTATTATTATAATAATAATAATTCATTTCCAATCATTCACATAGACGGAAGCCAACAAATACAAACAAGACAATTGCATAGCAATGACGACCATATCTGAAGCAGGGACCATAGAGTGACATCACGACTCATGACCACAAAATGACGACGGAAACTGACCTAGGGAAACCCCATGTTATCTCCTATCAACATTATCCATTGGTGCAAGGGCACGTTCAGACCTGCTAAGTAAGGTGGAGTCGATGCCTAGTACCTGCAACCTGCATCAAAACAATATGTTGCATTCGAGCATATACATATATAGCACACACACAGTTAGGGATTCCCAGCGTAGTAGGGTGCTCAGAATGAGCAATACTACACTATCCCCTCTCTGAAAGCATGACAATAACATACCCACCTCTAACTATAAATCAGATACCAACAATTCACATAAATCATGATAATATCTAACCATTAATGATCATGTCAATTACATCATAAACTAGAATATCAATAATGTCATCATAAAACTCATAACACATGTCAAAACCACATTAGTCAAACATAGTCCATCATGTCATAAGAATCATAAACCATAAGTCTAACAATTCAAATGTCTCAAAACTGTCTAAATGCAATAGAAAAACTATCAACTATCACAAGCCAAAAATGAGACTCCAGGAAGCCTGCAAATAAGTAAGGGTATAACTCTCTCATCCAGGAAGCATCCTCCTAGCTAGCAGAAGTCTCAAGATTAGGATCCCACTGGGCCCTGATCTGCTCCACGTCTCTTCCCCTAAGAGTCTATTCCCGATGCTGCAGTACGTGCACGATCTCCAAAGAAAGCTACTCGTCCCCTACCTACGGCCTCCAAGACTATCCCCTAATGCTTTGCTTGGTGATGCTCAATCATTGTGAACACTCTATGAGACCTCCCTGCATCACCTACGGTCAGCTCTGAAGCTGTTGGCCTCTAACCAAAACCTAAAGGGTTCCTTTGCGGACACTGCCTGGCTATATGGCCTTACTATCCACAAGAGAAACATCATGTGCCTCTACCGAAACCTCCACCACCCGAGACAACATTGGATTGTTGAAAATTATCTCTACTTACTGCAGGCTATGAACTCTGAGCTGGCTGATCGAAATGATTGCGCTTATTATGCTACTAAGACCGATCCTCCGTATTTTGAGATCTATTACCCTACTGAGGCTGAGAATTCTTTGGTTGTAACTGAGAACACTATTGTTGTTGTTGCTCGCCTTTATCGAGTGCATGCTGGTCTCTTGAAGAGCCAGTTGCCTGAGACTGACCACCATCACCTACAAAAGGTGTACTGCCAAATTACACACCTAAATGACCTCCAAGTGCCCTCTCCAAATTCTCTTCTACTAACTAGGCCTTTTCCACTGCTATGTCCATAGTCTTAGGTTCAAAGACACGAACCCCTCCACTGATCTGGTAATTCAAGCCCCTGATAAAATGCTGCACTAACATAGCCTCATCATCTCTGATGCCCGCATACTGCTTGAGTTCATAGAATCTACGCTCATACTGCTCAACTGACATGGCCATCTACCTTAGCTCATGAATCTCATCTACCCGATGCTGCCTCTAATGATCAGACAAGAAATAGGCTCTGAATCTCTCTAAGAACAACTCCCAAGACACCATACTAATGTCCAAATACAACTTTTGCTCCTCTAGACGCCACCAGGTAGAAGCAAACCCTTTGAGATGCAGAATAACACATTTGGCCTTGGTGTTGCTACCATATGGATGCATGGCTAAACACCTACCTAAATCAAGTATTCAGGTCTCGGCCTCTAAACCACTACTAGCTCCATTAAAGGTGGGAGGGTGTGCCCTCAAAAGATCTCTCATATGACTGGCTAAAGTGGCCTCTTGCTCAGCTGTCAAATCTCTCCACCTAGGTGATCTCTCTCTTTCTCTAGGTTCTAGCTGATCTACCTCTTCTCCCCCTCTAGGTTGCTCTACCTCCTGTCTAGGGCCTAAACGGGCAAGGGCCTCCTCAAGCAACTGTCACAACTAAGCTCCCTCAAGCTGACCCTGTCCTTCCATATTTTGACCCCTACCTTCAATGGCACTCTCATGAGGAGAACTGGGAGGAGGTGTACTTCCACCACCTCTCCCTTGACCCCTACCTCTACCATGACCTCGACCTCTACCTCTAGGAATCTACCTACAACACCAAAGGATAATTCATTACACATAGACAGGGAAACAATAGGAATGAAAGTTAATCTACAAAGTTCAAGCACTAGGTCACATAATGGGCTCAATATTAACCAGAGTACCTAGTGTTCAAACTTGGCTCTGATACCAAATGTGATGCCCCATCATGCAACCCTAGAGAGTTAGACTAACAAGAGCAAAATTTACAAAAAAAAAAATTTTAAGAAAGTAAATGTGTTAACATTAGATAAAGTGACTATTCACAACATTTAAATAAAATAAACAACTAACACCTCTAGGGGACACAACTGCATCAGATAAACATAAATCCATAACAACTCATATCAATACAAGTAATATACATTATGATACCACAGAAGAGGGTTACATCATTCATTTGCAAATATGAAAAGTTACAAAAGTTTGATTACAAGATTACAAGGTTCATGACTGATTACATCGGTTTACAATGTACAATGAGATTAAGCAATTATGGAAGTATAATACAGCTCTGAGGATGTAAGTACAAAACTAGGACTAGAACCACATCTACAATGATCACGAACCAAGAAAAAACCAATGGATTAAGCTCTTCCACCCAACCATGTGGAACCATGAGGTCCACCCCCAGAGCTAGAAGATAACAATGAGGTTCCACTAAGTCAAAGGATACAAGCAAGCAGACACAAACAACACAAGTCGGCAGGACTACACAAATCATCAAGACAAGACTGTACTCCAGAGGCAACAACAAAGGATAAAAAGGAAGTAACTAGACTGCAGTAGGGAGAGTGTCATCACATGGTCCTAGCATGGGTTATCTAGGCTATCTCTCTCTAGAAACTGGCCCCCATCTATGGTTACCCTGATAGCCTCTCTCTAGGCACCGGCCCAATAGGGTGACACATGCGAAGCTGACACATCCTCTCATGAAGACAAGGAGGTCAACCTTGCCAACCAAGCCTTATCATCCCATCCTTAGCCTGTGAGAGCACTCAAGGCATGGGTGAGTCATCATACTTATCTTGTTATGTGGATTACTACCCAACCCACCTAAATAAATCATTAAGTTATCACTTGATTACAACTTCCATGGGGTTATCCAGGCAACCACTTTGGGCACCATCCCCACCATGAAAGCCACTCTCCTACATGCAACTAGAAACCCCTAACCAACATCCAAAACTCACTTAAATAACATGCATGGACAAGGGACTCATGAGGCATATACCTTTTTGGCAACCAATACATTTCATAGACAATTTCAAATCCAAAATCCCAAATCACAAAACTATCCCTTATCCACTTCAAAATCTCTAATCAAAAAAACATCACAAACGACACGACATAATGTCATATTGGAACCCAAGTATCCTAACCTCTGGAGTCAGGTAAATAGAAACCCAAAACCACTATTAATACATCTATTTCTCGATATAGACCAATGAAAATTTAAATGACTTGACATTTAATAACCATGACCTTCCATTAAAACAATATGACTCTGAACCAAGGGATAATATCATAAACCAATTTTCCTTATCACTACAAGTCAATAATAACTAATAATGGAATTATAAGAGAGATCATGTAATATAACTAAAATTAACTCAATATGTCACTTTTCAACAATGAAAACACTATAGGGTTTTAAATCCTAACAACAACTTACTATTCAAATCTAGAAGTATAATATCATCTAACATTTGTTTTAATACTAGCCTTACCATAATAAACTACTTTATTTTTAAACTCTAATTTACAAGCCTAAATAAGAAAATATTTTTACTTAAATTTTAAGGCAATATCCAAATTATTCACTGTCTAGCAATAAATTTAACTTAAGCTCAAATCCGTAATATATATTAGAAAACTTTAGCCACCTGTTAAATCTAATGAAGGATACTTCATATATTGTCTAATACTTACAATCAACATTCTAAATATCATTACATTTGAATGCAATATATTAATCATAATTAAAATAGCGAATTATGGCATCTAGACTATAAACATAGTAAAGATTTTATGAGCCTTCTACACTTGGAAACTCACAATATTAAATTAACTTTCTAAAACATGGAGTCAGTCCTTTACATCAAAATAGAAACTTGCTAAAACTAACTACTCTTATTAGCTCAACCCTCTATTTCTATTCTCTCAGGGGTTTAATTTAATCAGTGATTGAGAAGGATTTAAATGTAATAAAACAAAGAAAAGGTTGAGGTTTGAGACGTTGCATCAGATTACTAACTAGTGAATGGTGGGAGAGCCGGGTCAACGCCAATAATAGTGATTTGATTTAACTCAGGGAAATGGGAATATACGATGCACGGCCAGAACATGAAGCACATCGCTTACTCAGTTAACACCCTGACTGTGGTAATAGTTTCAAGATATTAATGAAGCAAAACAAAATATTCAAATGCCTAACGCCGGTAGGATCAGACTCAATTGTATAAAGAATGATGGTGTTTTCATTAGAGACGCCACAATATGTCCTACAGCAACCGGAGAGGAAATTCATAACAAACACAAGTTGATGGAAAGCTTCCTAAGTTTCTCTCTCTAATGACAGAATGAGGTGAGCTGAAAGGTTGAGAGAGGGAAACAGATCAAATCAAGAGCCCCGAAGGATGGAAGTGAAAATAGGTGAATCTGAAGAAAAAAAAAGATTGATTGAATTTTCTCATAACATGAGGTTTGCGGGAAGCAAGAAGCAGTATCAATCACGGTTGGCATTACTAGAAAAATTTAGCACTAATCCACCCAACAAAGTCGTACTTTTGATGTTACAAGGTTTCCACAGAGAAAAATCACCAGGTAAGGCAATTAAAGATTGTTGAGGGAAGATTAAAAGCTACAGTGGCTAATAGGGTCGGTTAGCATTATCAAGATGATTTCAATGATATCAGAGCAAAAATCAATCAATTACCACTCTAGAGGAGCAAGTAAATCTATAGAAGATCGGCCAGCTAGGGTTAGATCCCCCTAGAAAAATAATTTTAGAGAGAGAGAGAGAGAACAGGATGATTTAAGAGAAGAAGACAGGATCATTACACAACCAAGGGAATACTGCCAAATGCAAACAAATCCCATACAGAGGAAAAGTAAGGAAGGAAAAAAAAAGGTTTTTAAACACACATCTAAAATCCACTCAATCATACTGAAACAGAAAGAGCATACCTGGTATTCGATCCCAAATATTCTCTCCTCTATCTGATCAATCCCTCCTCTTCTCCCTTCTTCCCTTCTAATCTTTCTCTCGATTTCTGTCTCCCTTTTTCATAATGACTCCCCCCATCCAAATAACCCCTGAGAGACAAAAATAGACAAATCTCAAAAATTCCCACTACCAAGAAATCCATTATAGAATCCCACTATTCTCTAAAATTGAAAGCAATTAAATTTTCTTTTTGAGCAAGATTCTCCAATCAGAAATTTAATACAACAGCTCACCCGACAATCAAAATATTAACTAATATTATTTTTCAAACTACCATATACTATCCCAATAAAAAAATAATATTAAATACTTATGACTAATTTCTTATTAAAATCACTAAAATTATTAATTTAATCTATATCAAAACACTTAAACAATATTTCTAGTTCTCATTAATAAACTACGACTAAGAAATTACTTTTATATCTAACTTATAAATACTGTTATGATTATAATAATAATTCATTTCCAATCATTCACATAGATAGAAGCCAACAAATACAAACAAGACAATTGCATAGCAATGACGACCATATCCGAGGCAAGGACCATAGAGTGACATCACAACTCACGACCACAAACTGACGACAGAAACTGACCTAGGGAAACCCCATGTTATCTCCCATCAATGTTATCCATTAGCGCAAGAGCACGCTCAGACCTACTAAGTCAGGTGGAGTTGATGCTAGGTACCTGCAACCTACATCAAAATAATATGTTGCATTTGAGTATATACATATATAGCACACACACATAGTTAGGGATTCACAACGTAGTAGGGTGCTTGGAATGAGCAATACTACACTGTCCCCTCTCTGAAAGCATGACAATAACATAACCACCTCTAACTATAAATCAGATACCAACAAATCACATAAAGCATGATAATATCTAACCATTACTGATCATGTCAATCACATCATAAATTGGAATATCAATAATGTCATCATAAAACTCATAACACATGTCAAAACTACATCAGTCAAACATAGTCCATCATGATCATAATAAGCATAAACCATAAGTCTAACAACTCAAATGTCTCAAAGCTGTCTAAATGCAATAGAAAAACTATCAACTATCACAAGCCAAAAATGAGGGGCATTACATAGGTTCCAGATCCATAGGATTTGATATGCAGATTCTAGATTTTTGAGGATACACCAGATTTCAAACTTAGCCATTTTTCAAGGTTTTCAGGATTTCAGACTTAGCCAAATCGGGGTGCTAGGAACATGCATCAAGGTGCTAGGAACATGCATCAGGGTGAAAGTATATGGACCCCTTAGTGAAACCTTGTGTAATTTGACATGATTTTTTAACTTTAAGGCCTAGAAAATAGGAATTTCAACATGACACATCCTGCATAAATAGTTTCAATGACAATATCCAGTGACATAGGATTTTTGAGCAAAATGCAGTAACACCTAGTTTCAGCACAAAAGGTAACAAATGGCTATTTCTTAAGCACAAACCCAATCAAGACTCCTCCAAATCAATCATGAAGCACAACAAACAACTTCAATCATGCCAAATACTCAAATTTGAACAAATCCTGCATTCTAAGCACAAATCCACCTTCTCATTGTCATAAGGAAGAAAGGTTGAGACTTTAAGCCAAAGAAAAAAAGGGGTCTCCATTTGGAAAAATGGGGCGTGTGTGCAAGGCACAACAAAACCCATAATCAAATTTAAGAGAATCAAAGCATTAAAGCCAATAAAAAAATTAAAAACCCACTATTTGAAATCAAAAGAATTGAAGCCAATAATAAGTATATTGAAAAAACAATATCTAAAATCAAAAGGACTAAGGCCAATAATAAGTACAATGTTAAACCTACTATCATATATAAAAGAACATATATAATGCAAAGCCCATTATGAAAGATATTAGAAATGAAGCCAGTTAAAGTTAATTTAATTTGACATGTTTAACTCTTCAAAGGCACTTCTTGGAATTAGCTTTGTGAGTACATGTGTATTTTAACTTCTTCCACAAAAGACCACTTAACCTAATCTAGTATAGAAAGGATAGTGCTCAATCCGTTAACCACAAGGAGATAGTCATTGGACCAAACTTAATCCCACCAAGGACAAGAGATGACTATGTCCAACAATAGTAGGGGTAGATAGACAAAAATATATAGTAATTTAAACTAAGTTCTATGGATGAAAAGCACATTTCTTGCTAAAGAGGAAAAAATAAAGAAGCTTTGATTAGTAAAAGATAACAAGTCTGCCACAAAAGCCCCCTCCCTTAATTTTGTGCACATTTTCCATGCATTTCAAAATCTTGGGCTTCAAAATCCACAACCAATTAAAAATTATAAGCATTCAAATAGGGTTTTATCAAATTAGGTATTTTATAAAAACAAACAAAAAACAAAGGGCCAATGTGAATAAACCCTATGTTGAAAGCCTCAAAAATGTAAAACTCTAGAGTAGAACATCCAGACCCATTAAAATGCAATAGTTATATGTTGCAATGAAAACATAAATCTTGCATATGTTGAGTGGAGATAAAGATTATGAAATAAAAATTGCTATTATCGAGAAAAGCATTAACACTAATATAATTATGTCATGTAGAAGCACAAAAGTTGTTTTTCTTGAAGTATTAATTTTTAGTTTAGCTTTCAAAAATTTGGCATTTGATCACAGCCACTTTAAAATCATTAAAAAAATGTTTAACCCCAGTAGCATTTAGAAATGTTTAATGATAATTTTACTCATTAGATATAATTCAATACTCCTAAGTTATGCATAAACAAAAAACAAGCAACAAACTAAAATTGAACAACATAGACAACAAATTGATCATGCATATTTACATTGTTGCATATCCAATTTAAAGAGATTTAACCATGCATTAAAAAGTCACTGTAAAATGGTTGTGTCAATATAACATATATAAAACTAGTAGCCAAGCTAGTAGATATTATGCACATATGTTTTGAGGACAAAACAAGGCAACTAAGCAAATTGACCATGTATCCTAGTTAAAACTCTCTAATGACTAGCCAATGTTACAAGGAGTCTCAATAAATATATTTTTTAAAAGAGATATTGTGTTTTAGAAAACCATGCAAATGTAAACCATTTATCCAAAATTATTTACTCACTTGCATTCATCAATGCACTCACTATACCTGAAAACGTATTTGGGAACACGTTGAGTAGCAGAACACATTGAGCCTTGCTAGTCAGTGTCCCACTTATGTTTTGGCTCAATGTTGTCATGTCCAAAAAATCCAAGGCAGGAAAACAATATTCGGTATGGTCTTGCATGTGGAAAAGATAATGTATAAAAATATTAAGAACTAAAATTCAACAAGTGGATAAAAGTGGACTAACCATTTATAGTGGTGCTGAGTCTCTCCTAGCATATTTGACATGTAGCTCCCTCAATAAGATTTTTTTTATCACTTCAAGTCAAACAGAAATGTCAAAACTGATAGAATTAAAATACACCTGGGTTCTATAGAGAAATAAAAAAGTTAAAAGCTCACATATAATAAAAAAGTTGTAAGAGACTCATATAATTAGGGCTTAAATTTGAGGGTCAACCTTGCTATGAAGCAATTTTTTTATGATGGTTATCCATTCAAAAATGCCCTTAAAATATTATGACATACCTTAGTATAAGTAAAATTATATAAAAACCAAATATACATATCATCATAATCTTATATAAATTTTGACAATCTCTTCAAAATATCTCCTTCCATGTGATACAATCTCTTTAAAATTTTAATTGTATTTTTTTACCTAAATACGGCTATACGGCCATCAAATTTAAACCTTGTATATAATATTTAAAAACATTTAAAACTAGAATTGTTACAGCACACCCAATAATTTAAATTCAAGCAATACAATGCCCCCCAAAAAGAAAAAACGAACATCCTATTCTATTATATTCCTCTCTCCAATTTTCTAAAACACAAACATGCCTAAGAACAGAGTCATAAAAGAAACACTATTAGACTAGATAGAATAATAACAATTATTTTACTAGTTTAAAGAATCACTTCCACAAAGAATAAGGTTAATAAAAAAAAAACCATTAGACTAAGTAAAGTAGTAGTTCTTTTACTAGCTTAAAGAATCCAAACATTTCCACAAGTGTTTCGTTCGACTCACACAAACTCTAGACATCTTTTTAATTTTGAAAGAAAATACAGTGATGATTTATTTTGTACAAAATACTCTATCTCATAAAGAAGCCACAATCAGGTCTAATCTTACAACCATGAAATGTAAAGCGATGTTTGAACTGTAAAGAACGATTCGCTTAATTCCTAAATTCATTCCAATTTGACCTACTTTAGTGAACGCCAACTGTCGCTTAATGTACAGTTTCTCACGTAATCATGAGCTGTGAAGCCGTAACATTAGTAGTTTTGTGTTAATAGTATCGCAGAAGATTCCATCTTGAGAAGGGGCTACAAACTTCAGTTGTTTGTTGCCCTGTTTCTGATTTGGACTGTATGCCGATTTGGGTCCCATAAACAACTGTGACCTCATCGACGTTATTAAAATCTTTCATTTATTCATTCAATCAAAAAAAATGACAGCAAGGACCAAATTTTAGTACAAGAAAGTGAGCCGTGTGATTATAATGTACAGTACTGGTCTAAAAATTGATGACCGTTACCCATTCTTATCGTGAATAGATGTGCAAATATTTTTTACTGCCTATAACGCGCAAACAGTACATAGAATATACAGTAACAACTGGGTTCAGAAAACACTTATTTTGCTGCAGACAAAACTGTGTCGTGTTGTAAAAGATTGAAAGGAATTTTGCAAAAGCAACTGTCGCCAAGTTAATGCTTGACATTTACGTGTCAAATTTAAAACGTTCAGTAACTACGTTACACGGAAATACGGTTTTAAGTTGACGGCTGTGCAACATTTTTCAAGTTGTTCAACAATTATTTGGGGGTATATAGGGGAGAGCACCTATTAAATTTTTACTAGTATATTTTTTATCAACTGCTATTCTTTTCGTATATTTAATTTGGAGGTTAGGTTTGCCGCACAACTATTAGACTATGGACAGGTACTATGTCCTAATAGTTCTGTGGCGCACCTAACCTCCAAATTAAATATTCCTTTCACATATTTAATTGGGAGGTTAGGTGCGCAGCACGACTATTAGAACTACATTTTTCAAGTTGTTCAACAATTATTTGTGGGTATATAGGGGAGAGGACATATTAAATTTTTACTAGTAGATTATTTATCAACTGCTATTCTTTTCGTATATTTAATTTGGAGGTTAGGTTTGCCGCACAACTATTAGACCTGTATTCCTTTCACATATTTAATTGGGAGGTTAGGTGCGCCACACAACTATTAGGACATAGTACCATGTCACATATTTAATTGGGAGGTTAGGTGCGCCACACAACTATTAGGACATAGTACCTGTCCATGGTCTAATAGTTGTGCGGCAAACCTAACCTCCAAATTAAATATACGAAAAGAATAGCAGTTGATAAATAATCTACTAGTAAAAATTTAATATGTCCTCTCCCCTATATACCCACAAATAATTGTTGAACAACTTGAAAAATGTAGTTCTAATAGTCGTGCTGTGCACCTAACCTCCCAATTAAATATATGAAAAGAATAGTAGTTGATAAATAATATAATAGTAAAAATTTAATAAGGAACCAATACATGTGTAATAATACATTTCATATGTCACATCAAAAAAACAACCAATTATATGGTGACATATAAGGTTATTAATAATAAGGCGATCGGTAATAGGAGCCTTGGTGCACATGTTTCGGTCTAACTTTTTTTTTTAGTGTTTTTGAACAACTAGAGGAAGATGTCGTCAATTAGACTATATCGTTGATACCCAGAACTCCAAATAATAGCTTTAAACTCTTAAATCGCATACAAAGAAACCCAAGAATTTTTGTAAAAATTTGATGTACCATTTAGGAGCTTGGGTGCGCAAATTTAGTGTGGGCGGGTATTGGGTCCTCTCCCTTAGTAATTCCCTTCAATATACCATGTTCAATTTGACAATCACCTATGCCTGTCAAGGCAACTGCTTTTTAAGATTATCCTACCCTCTAATATACTATAATCTTAAAATTGCAAAGCAGCCCAGGGTAATTAAATAACTAAAGTAATTATATAAACAATTAATTTAGATAATTGAGTTGGGATTGATATTAAATGTTGTAATAAATGTTATAATTAATGTGGAAATTTAAAAAATATATCTATTGATATTTAGCTTTCAATTTGATGAAGATATTATTATAAAATCTATATTAAATTCTTGGTTCACTTTAGCAAGTATAGGGGTGATCTTTGTGAGTTCATATCTAATCATGTGCACAAAATTGAACTTGTGATTTGCGGATCTAATCTAATAGAATTCTATTGTTTGAAACTTATTCACCTTTGTCTATGTGTTATGAATCTATTAACGAATGAGCAATGTTTAGAAACACCTTTGGGGAATCTCTTGAATTGTGAGATCATGTTCTTCTTAGTCAAACCTTTGGATAGATCAATTCAACAACAATGAACCAAGGTCAAGAACAACAAGAAAGCATGAAGTATGCTCCTAGGATGATGATGTAATGTTGATGTAATTATGTCTATTTATTTATAATTGAATTCTAGATGTGTTCAATAAATTATTCTCTCAATATTAGATGTCTCTTTTAAATTAGAACTAATCTTTTAAACACACCACTATAGCATGCAATTTAAAATAGGTTGTGCTTTAATCAACTCATAACAACTAATAAGCAAGGAAATCATGGGCCCAAATTAAGAAATTCAATTTTAAAGGTTTGAGGTTCAAATCCTCAATTATAGAAATGGTCTGGATCAAGTATGCATCTACAAATCTAAAACAAGGTGATGAACAACTACAATGTGGAGATCAAATCCATATGTTAGGGATAAATGATGATGACAGCAAGCTAAGATAAAGTTATTTTCCAACTTCCATGCAAGATGTCTTACACACTAATCGATGCATAAAAGATAACCTAGTCATTGTGGACCCAAAACATAAAGAAAATGGCATGGGTAATTTTCACCATTACATTTTACCTCCACTTTTTGCATGTGAGCTACTATGAGAATGTGTTTTATTGAAGTAAAATTAAGCAACCAACATGGAAATTAAATATTTTTCACTTAAAGGATATAGATCTACATAAAGTATGCATATATCATTCATGTCAATGGTGTATACTCTCATTGCCATGAGTTTTCCATCAAGAACTTGCAAGCACATAAAAAAAATCTCAATTAGTAGCATCTATCAAGCATTTAAAAATGAGCATAATCCCAACTTGTTTTTGACATTAGTAAGCTACAAACCCGGGTGCAGGTCCAGATAACAAAATCTAAAAAAGGCAGCAAAACAGGCTTGAAACCTCAAATAGCAAAAAAACAACAGTCTAATAACATATCAAAAAACCAGAGTATGAGTTTTTAAGCATAAACTAAACAAACAACTAACTAAGCAGTTCTTTCCAATCATTAGTGATCAAATTAAACATTTTCTCCTTATCCTTGAGCAGAGAATCTACACCATTGTTCTAGTCATCCTGTAGAATAGAGAAGGCAATAGCAGCCCTGTGAGAGAATTTCATAACCAAATTGATCAGCACCTTGACTTTGCCCTCCATGGCTGAAAGGTGGGTCTTGACCTCCACGAGCTCCTTCTCAAGTTTCTTGTTATCCATCTCCTTTCCGGCGCTCATCACTTCCTTATCCGAAGTCTCCTGAATTTCAATGTCCTCATTGTTTGTGTCATAGAATGAGTTATTCATGGACTCGAAATTGCTAGTGCCCTCCTGATCTTTCATAGGGGTGATTTTTACTTCCTTAATTTCAATATCCTGCTCAATGTCCTCCTGATCCGAGGCAGAGGAGTAATCGAATATCTTTAGCACATGGGGCTTTTCCCCATCCAACCTACTCAAAATGGCTAGTGCCCTCCTAATCTTGCACATGGGTGATTTTTACTTCCTTAATTTCAATATCATGCTCAATGTCCTCCTGATCTGAGGCAGAGGAGTAATCGACTATCTTCAGCACATGGGGCTTTTCCCCAACCAACCTGGAAGATCTTCTGATGCTCGGTCTTCTAACAGAGCTGTATTTTCCCATAGCCCTCTCTTTAACAATCATCACCTCCTCTTTCACCTATTTCTCCTGCTTGTTGATCTTCTCCTGAACCTATTGTTCATCATTCCCCCACCCCTTAACATTTCTACTACAACTTTTCTTACCACTTTTGCCAGGAATAGGTTTCCCTCCTTTACATTTTTTACTACCCTATTTAGACGTGGTGTTCTTAAGGTTGCAGAGACCCTCCGCTACTTCCTCCTAGGATTGATCAAGTGAAACATCATACTCAACAAAAGCAAGGACCCTCAGAGTATGGCTACTAGATTGATCTTTCAAAACAAAAGCGGCCTTAGACACATGGGGGCTAGAGATAGGAGCTCATGGAAAACTCACAGGAGGGTTAGAAGGATGATTAGGCTCAGAAGGCACCAGGGTTTTCAGATTGGAGGGTTTTCCAAGCCTAACACTAAGGGGAACCTTATCCTCAGGGTCTTCATTGGAGCTGTCATCCACGAGTCGGACTGCAGAGGGTTTAGTGGGACATAGAACAAGATGGTAATGATACAAATGAAAGATGAGTCTCTAGTGCAGGGGCAAAGCAACTACCTTAGGGTTACCCTCGTGAGTTTTTTTGGTTTGGAGCATAGAAGCCTCAAGGCTAGAGAGAAGAAAAGAGGGAAAATTGACCAAGATTTTATGACGAAAGTGGTTCAAAAATGAAAAATGATAATGATAAAAAACCCTGTATCTCCCTTCCAAAGTAAAATACTTCATAATTAAGAAACATACCCAATTCCAAGGGTTGATCAAGCTTTCCCGTTCGAAGCCACCTTGGAGTCTAATATTCTTCTCCCCTTCCTTGTAGAACAATTTCAAGCCTTCGATATCTTGGACCCGTGTCTGCTTCTTGAGCCTATTTCCTGAACGAGGCAGGCCCATAACATTGGCTATGGAGTCCTCATATACCACAAACTGAACTCCTCCCACTTTCACATTTTGATTCCCATCCCAAGAGCCAACAAATTGGGCCAATAGGTGCTCATCATAACCATTCAGGTTTTAAAGAAAAGGGGTCACCCCTCCCTCATAAGCTATGCTCCAAACCTGTAAATCTTCTTTGAATTCACCACAATTCATGGGCTCTGTTCTAACTTTCTCACCACCCATATTCCTAAACAAACAATACACAACACTGGGAATGTAGTTGCAGAGAATAGAGAAGTGTCGAGCGAACAATCTAGAAAGATGAATAAAAAACTTTAATTCTATTTCTATACTTAAGTTTCCAAGCACGTCCTTCCGAAGCTTGAGCGTGCTCGAATCATTATTGCCTTCATAAATTGGCCCATGCAAGCCCCCTGTAGCCAGCACATCAAGATGTGAGTAAAAAGACCTTTTAAATCTACCATGCCGCCAAACACATTTATTGCCGAGTTGGTCATGGTTCGCATAGGTTTCCATAGTCCACATCATCATGGAGGGGTGAGTGGGGCTCCCCCAGTCATCATCAATGCCACGTCTTCCCTTGAAGTGAGAGAAGCCCAAGAAAATTCCACACCAAGCAACACAAATTATGATAATAGCCATGAAGAGTTAGTGAGGCATCTCATTCTGAATGCTATCATTAACATTCAGGGGAAGATTGTCTATGTTTCTCCAACATCTTAGGGGATTAATATTAATCCCAAGGTTTGCCATAAGATCAGCAGTTCTATTGCCCTCTCTATATATATGTCTCTCCTCCATGCCCTCAAATCTTAAGAGGAGGGTTTTTATATCAACAATAATATCCTCCATCTGCTAACCAACTTTAATATTTCCTTTAATATTGCCCTCTCTATATATATGTCTCTCCTCCATGCCCTCAAAGCTTAAGAGGAGGGTTTTTATATCAACAATAATATCCTCCATCTGCCACTATAATATGTTTGATGCCTAAAGCCAAGGCAACTATGATGCCCCAAAGGAGAGTCATGGCCTCTGCAACATTATTGGTATTTCCACCAAGGCTCCTCACAAAAGCAGCTATGAGGGCACCCTTATCTGATCTAATAATCCCCCCTCCACTTGCCAGCCCAGGGTTACCTTTAGTAGCACCATCAAAGTTAATCTTAGACCAACCAACTGGGGGTGGGGACCGATTAGTGCTAGTTCTAGCTCTTTTCTTACTATCATCCACTCTGCAAATACTTATCAGGATAGTCCATTGGTTAATAATATTTGTTTCTAGCATATCTGGGGGAGTTTCTGTAGCTTTTAGGGAGCTGTTAATGATGTTGTCTTGCAATTATTTGACAGCTAAGCTGAACACTTCCTTAGGCTCTTTGAATTTCTCTTGAAACAGTCTATTGTTCCTTTCTTTCCAGAGACACCAGGACAAAATGGGGGGGGCCTGGGCCCAAATTTCCCTGAAAATAGGATTGGAGAAAGGAGGGAACTAGGACCTAATGCAATCCTCCAGAATCCCATTCCAGCACCAAGAAACACCCAAAATATTCAAGGAAAAGCACCATACCTCCCATGAGAAGTGACAGTGTAAAAGGATATGTGAGACAATTTCCTCTTCTTTCATGCAAAGAGCACATCTGTTGGGAATCTCGAAACCTCTGATCCAGAGGTTATCTATAGTTAGTATTTTGTTCTACACTGCTAGCCACCAGAAGTGATTAATCTTTGGTATAAGATTATGATTCCAATTTTTTCTCCACAAATTATCTCCATTTTGAGTTAAGAATAGATTATAGGCAGATTTAACTGTAAAACACCCAGACTTCTCTTTAGCCCATAAAAGTTTGTCTTTTTGTGGGAAAAGAGGAATTCTGCACCCCTTTAGGGAAAGTTGGGCCTCATCGGCTATCCCAACAAGATCAACCTATCTTTGACAGCACTCTGACATCTATTTCCATCCCCTTTTGCCAGGAAGAAAATAGTCCCGGTCCCGCCAACCAAAGTGGTGCACAACTAAGTTAATCAACCCTTGAATATTCTAAAGCCTCTTTAAAGGCCCTCCATTGGCCCAATTATCTTCCCAAAACCTTATAGTTTCACCATCCCCCAGTTTCCACTTAGCGCCCCTAAGAAGAATAGTTCTACATTTCAGAATGTTATTCCAGATCACAGAGCCTTTGGGAAAGTCAGAGGTGAGTAAAAGGTCCCCAGGAGTCAAGTTCCTAAAGTATTTTGCTCTCATAATGCTACCCCAGTCTTTACCCCTAGCTAACAAGTTCCATCCAACCTTAGTGATAAGGGCTTTATTAAGTAGGTTCATCTTCCTTAACCCTAATCCCCCCTGCAACTTCAGTTTGCAAACTTTATCCCATCCCACAAGAGCTAGTCTCTTCTTACTTTCCACACCCATCCATAAAAAATTCCTTTGAATTTTCTCCAACCTCTCAGCTATATACTTAGGAATTTTAAAAAGAGACAAGAAATAAACATGAATCCCTTGTAGCGAGGCCTTAAGTAATTGGAACTTACCCGCTTGGCTCAGAAGTTTTCCTTTCCACCCTACCAACTTCCTCTACATCCTTTCCAGAATGGAATTCCAATACTCAGGAGGAGCATCTCTCACAGAGAAGGGCAACCCAAGATATATACCAGGTAGCACACCCATTAAACAACCAAGAATCCCCATAATCTTCTGTTGCAACACAAATGGGGTGTTAAAGAAGTACACCTAACTTTTGTCATAGTTAATGCATTGGCCAGCCAAGGTAACATACTCTTGTAGCACTTTTTTCCACTTTCTAGGCTCAATCACCGAAGCTAAACCAAACAGGATGGTGTCATCCACAAATTGCTAAATAATTGTTGGACCTGTTGTTGAAGCTGGTTTAACACCTTTAATCTCTCTAGAGTTTAACATATAGAGGAAGCATCTTCTTAGGGATTCAGATAATAAGATGAAAAGGTAGGGGGACAAGGGGTCACCTTGCCTAATCCCCTTGCCAGCATTGAAGAAACCCTTGGGAACTCCATTCACCAAAATAGAGAATCTAACTGAAGTGACACAAATCTTAGGAAGTTACAAGAATTTACCTTGAAAGCCCAACTTCCTCAAGATAGTGAAAAGGAACTCCCATTTAACTTTGTCATAGGCTTTTGAGATGTCAAGTTTGAAAGCCATTCCTAGGAATTTTGCTTCTTTCCATGGAGTGGATAATTTCATGAGTTGTAATGGTCGTGTCAGTAATCTGTCTTCCTGGCACAAATCCTTTTTGGAAGCTGCTTATGAGCTTATCCAGAATAGGTTGCAGTTTGAGCATTAAGATTTTGGGGAAAATCTTGTAAACAGTATTATAAAGGCTTATGGGTTTAAAATCCCCCATACACACAGGATCTTGTTTTTTGGGGATAAGAGCAATGAAGGTATGGTTAAGTTGTTTCAGAAGCTTACCTACCTTGAAGAAGTCCCTAGCTGCCTCAGTGACATCGTTTCCCACTATGTCCCAATATTCCTAGAAGAAAGTCATGGGGAAGCCATCAGGCCCAAGGGCTTTAAGGCACCCATGGAGAAAAGGTTGGCCTGAACCTCCTCCTCAGTAATTAATCTACCAAGCTGTGCATTATCTTCTTCATTCAGAAGAGTAGGAATAATATCAATGAGATCCTAGTTGATGCAGCTGTCTTGAGCATCAAGAAAGTTCTAAAAGTAGGAAGTAGCCACTTGCCCAATCTGAGTGTCCGAATCAACCATAATACCTTTATCATCCATCAGTTTAGTTATGCTATTTCTTTTCCTGTGCTTCATCCTAGATTGATGGAAAAAAGAATTGTTCCTATCCCCCTCCTTTAGCCATTGCTGTTTCCAATAAATCTCCTCTTTCAACAATAATTCTTTCCATTCCTTTCTCAAAAACTCTTCTTCTTTAGCAATGTCCTCTGAAGTGTCCCCTTCCTCCATCCTCTTTTGTAACTCCCCCAGTTTAGTATTAATTCTCCTTTTCTCATCAAATATGTTTCTGAAGTTGAACCTATTCCATCCTTTAACCCTTTTCTTAACCATCAACAGCTTTTGCGCTTGTATGAACATAAGGGTTCCTTGGACATCTTCCTTCCACCAACTCGCTAATTTATCCTTAAAATTTGGGTGTGTGGTCCACATAATCTCAAATCTGAAAGGGTAAGGGCCTTTACCATTCACATCCCTCGAAGAGAGGAGCAAGGGGTTATGATCCGAAGTAGTTCGAGGCAAAGCTTGAGGAGAATGAGTGCTTAAAAACCTCCAGTTAGAAGAGACCAAAACTCTATCTAATTTGACTTGAATCAAATTTCTCCCCTTTCTCTGGTTAGTCCAGGTAAACCTATTTCCTTGAATATCAAGATCCATAAGTCCATTCTTTAAAAAATCATTCAGGTCCATCATGTTGTCAGTGTAGTCCATGATCCCTCCACTCTTCTCAGAGGGGAAGAGTGGAGTGTTAAAGTCTCCCACTAACATCCAGCATCCAAAGGGGTCACTAGCAATCAACGAGGAGAGAAGGTCCCACAATTCCCTTCTTGGGCCCCTCTGATTGGGAGCATATATATTAATCAGGTTCCAAGAATTGCTGTTAGATGCCATTCTAACTTCTAGAAAGTTTTTTTTTTTTCAATAATCTTTCCCTTAACAACCTTGTTGTTCCACATAGTGACAATTCCCCTAGAGGCACCACAGGCATCACAACTCAGGTGCTCCGCATTAGGCCATATATTCATTGCAACAGCTTGAAAACCTTCACTTTTCATCTTTACTTCTTGAAGCATCAAAATGTCAATTTTGTTATCAAAGATACAGTTCTTGACTAGGAAAAACTAAAAATAGTAGTGTGATATTTTTCTATTATGGGAAGTAGTAAAACTCCAACTGTACATAGAAAAATGTAAAAAAACAATTGACTAAGGGCTCCAAGCAAGAGGATAAATGTAAAGGACTATGACCATGCAGAATAGAATCAAACTCTATAGATAGCATTATAAGGTCTCTAACTAGGTAGAACTATGCCCCATCTAGATATAGTGATGAAGCTATGTCTTGTACCAAAAATGATCATAACTGCATCACTACGATAAAAATCATAAAGAAGTGTTGGTGATATATATGCCCCCTCTAATTGGTTGCATACAAATAATACAAGGAATTGGAGGTAATGAAAAATATAACACCCTATAAAGCACAACAAGTATATGATACATGTTATTTAGGTAACATTGTATAAGGCATAATAAGCATGTGATGAATAATAATAGATAGCATCATGTAAGCCACAACAAGCATACCAAACACTAGGTATGAGATAAGCATGTAAGCATGTAAACACAAGGGGAGTATATACCTCCAGGGTTACCGCTAGTGGTAAGGTAATGCAAACAATAGTTTGTAAAGATGAACCTTATAAACACAATAAAACATGTCATGTAACATGTAATCATTGGCAATAGTAGCATGTGAAAATATTCACATAAGGTATGATTGTTAATGCACACAAGATATGTCAAGTAAAGGCACCTAAGGTGAAAGGTAGGACAATGCATTACACATATATGTAGAAAAGGGGAATAATTTAAGGATGATGAGATAAAAGAGTCACACTATGTAACTGCCCCTGTATCTCTAAGACTATAATCAATAGTAACAATGACATAAATTCATAATATTAAATGGATCTTTCATCAATTATCTTCAGGGGTAGATAAACCAAAAACACTTATGCCAAACTACAAAATAATAATTAAGGTTCCCAACCAATTAGGATGAAATTTACCATGTATTCCTCTTTACTATTTGGGCTCTTGGGATTATCTCAAAGAACCAAGTCACCAAACTAAGATATGTGTGAATAATGCCCTT
Source organism: Cunninghamia lanceolata (assembly GCA_027924645.1). Lineage (NCBI taxonomy): Eukaryota > Viridiplantae > Streptophyta > Pinopsida > Cupressales > Cupressaceae > Cunninghamia > Cunninghamia lanceolata. The sequence goes on from BSBN01000150.1 coordinate 7,242,232, forward strand.
ATTATAGGTTTTTTGTAATTACCTCTGATATGCCCAAGGTTTATCTGATGCATTAACTCATATTTCATCAAGCTCTTTTAATTTGTGTTCTCTATATGTAGTATAATCTATACAAGTTTAATGGGATGTTATCAAAGCTACCTCAACATGCACATAAACCACCTATAATTGATATAGGAGCATCCTTGGTTCAAGAGCAATCTTGTATCAACCAAAAACATTTGCATTTTAGTTTGTTTCTTTCATTTCCCAGTTCAGTTTAGTTAGTTTAGTCAATAGCAGTTTCTGTATTTTGGTCTGCATTCTACCACAACTACATTTCAAATCTTGTGGAGCTTGACTTAGCATCTAGATTCATTCATGCACATCATATTCAAACCTCATACCATTTGGGTCAAGTACCGGTAAGATATCGCTATCAGAAGATTGATTGTTTTCTCATAATAGAGCATCCTAGTGGTTGACTTAACAAGCATGGGAGGCGGTTAAGCCCTTGTTGCAAACCACTGCAGCGTAGCGTTGAACAAGGAGACCAAGGGCCACACCTTGTAACAATCCCCCCCTCAGCACAAGTGCGGGGTTTGAACCCGTGACCTCGGCTCTGATACCAATTGTTAGCTGCCGTTGCACCAAAAGATCAACCTATTAATGCCCGATACAACCAATTGACTTAACAAGCATGGGAGGTGGTTAAGCCCTTGTCGCAAACCACTGCAGCGTAGCACTAAACAAGGAGACCAAGGGCCACACCTTGTAACAAGATCCGCACATCATTCTATGCATTTGGGATCAAGTTCTATTCATTTAGGCCTGACCTATTTGTGTACACATGTTACAGCTCTTCATTGGAGTTTGTAATGATCCTTGGCCAACACGGAGGAATCTTATGTTCTGAAGATGATATATAACGATGTAATAGATGCCTAGGAAAGCAGTTATCAAGTTCATGAGATAGAGATAGTTGATAGTTTGGGATTTTGTGCAAAGGAGCTTCAAATTTATATCTTGTGCATATTCTGATATTCTGTAATCAAACCTGTGAGCCCTAATTGTAAGCCCACATGTTGCCGGCCAATTGGTATTTGAATTCTATGATGTAATGAATGATTGAATTTGCATTTGTTCCATATCTTTGAGTTGTTTCCATTGTGTTTACTCTAGCTACACGGTCTGGATAGTTCATTCTGTGAACCATCCTACCATGACTGCACCAAGTGGTATCAGAGCAAAAGTTCAAATCTTTGGATTGAATTAAGAGAAGTTGCCAAAGGAATTCCATAAGATCTTGTTGTGGATAGATCATCGAATCCGAGGTAGGTTACCTATGTTGCAACCGATTACTAATTGTGAGGTAGTTGTCACCTTGTAGCCTGATTGCCGAACTTGAGGTAGTTACGTTTGATCTAAGGAAGAGATGCCACTGAGGAGAATCCCTGTTGTTGGAACAATGGCTAGAAGAATGGATGAGATGATGGAAATGATGAAAATAATGCAAATTAGACTAGATGCTATTGAAGAAGATAGAAGAAAAGGACTAAGCCCTAGAATTGATATTGAGAGTGATGATAAAGAATTTCAATCTACAAATCAAACTGAAGAAACCCTAGGAGGTGAAGAAGAAGAGGAATCAGATCAAGTCAAGATGTTGCGAGCTATTTCAAAGATTGGGAAGAGTTGATGTACCTAATTACACTGGCAATTTGAATCTTGAAGAATTGATTGACTAGATAAATGACATGGAAGAATACTTTAAGTATGAAGAAGTTGAAGATCCGGAGAAGGTGAAATTTGTAAAGACAAAGCTAAAAGGACATGCTGCTATATGGTGGAAAGAAGTTCAGTTGGATAGAAATAGAAGAGGAAAATAAAAGATTACTAAATGGGATAGGATGGTGACAAAATTGAAGAATCAGTTTATACCTGCTAACTATGAGTTGGAATTGTTGAAGAGATTACAAAACCTGAGACAAAAAGAGAAACCTGTGAAGGAGTATACTGAAGAATTTCATAAGATGGTCATAAGGACAAGACATAGTTAAGCAAGCAAGGAGAAAGTGGCCCTAGATACATCAATGGACTAAGATTGAACATTCAAGAAGAAATGAGTTTGTTGAGGATGGCATCTTTGGAAGAAGTATATGAGTTTGCCCTGAAAGTTGAAGAGAAGTTGAACAAAAGGCATGATAAAAAATAGAGAGGCAGAGGAGGCAAATTTCAGAGAAGCAAAACATTTTCTGGAGGAGAGAGATCATATGCAGAGCAGGATAGATAAGAGAACACATTCAAGAAGGAGGATAGAGATAATAATGATGATAGAAATTTCTACCGCAGAGGAAACCCTAGTCCATACCAAAGTGAAGGATACAGAAGAGAGGGAAGAGAACTTGATAGGAGAACATTCATAGGAACCTATTTCGAGTGTGGAGGTGAAGAACATAGAGCATTTGAATGTAATCATGGGAGTACAAATAAGAGGACAGAGAACAGTGGAAGAGCAGCCTATGTGGAAGAAGAACCTATTGGATCACCTACTTCAGTTGGTAAACCTGAGAAAGAAGAATCACTTGTCATGAGGAGAGCACTATTTCAAGTAGAGATAGATGAAGAACCACCACAGAGGAAAAGTTTGTTTAGAACCAGATGTAAATCAGGAGGTAAATGTTGTAAAGTTGTTATTGATAGTGGTAGTTCTGATAACCTAGTTTCAGAGGAGATGGTGACTAAGTGAAGTTGGAAAGATTGAAACACCCTAAACCCTATCAGATAGATGGATTTAGGATGATCATAAGGTACTGGTGAGTGAACAATGTTTGGTGAAATTTCATAATGGATCTTATCATGATGAAGTATTGTGTGATATTATGCCTATGGATGTATGTCCTATCTTGTTGGGTAGACTTTGGCAGTATGATAGAAAAGCTATACATGATGGGAGAAAGAACACATACACTATACATCAAATGGAAAGAGAATTACTTTGACTCCTTTGGACGATGATCCTAAGTGTGAAATGTGTGGGAATGCTAGAATTTATTTGGTAGATGGAAGAAATTTTTTGGATGGTTTGAGACATGAGAATATGTGTTATGCTTTGATCCCTAAGAAGCCTGAAACATTGAAGAATCACAACCGGAGGAGATAACTGAATTGCTGACAGAATATGAAGACATCATATCAGACAATGTACCTAAGGGATTGCCACTAATCATGAGTATCAGTCATCACATGGATCTTATACCGGGAGCTAGTTTGCCTAACAAAGTAGCACATAGAATGACACTAGAAAAGAATGAGGAATTGAATAGACAGATACAAGAGTTGTTGATGAAAGGTTTGATCAGAGAAAGCTTGAGTCCTTGTGCAATACCTTAAGTGTTAGCACCAAAGAAAGATGGAGAATGGAGAATGTGTATAGACTCTAGAGCAATAAACAAGATCACAGTTAAGTATACATTCCCTTTGCCTAGGATGGATGACATTATGGATTGTTTGAGTGGAGAAAAATATTTCACAAAGATAGATTTGAAGAGTGGATATCATAAGATCAGAATCAGATAAGGAGATGAATGGAAGACTGCTTTTAAGACAAATGAAGGATTGTATGAGTTATTAGTGATGCCTTTTGGATTGACAAATGCACATAGTACTTTCATGAGATTGATGAATGAAGTCTTGAAGAAATTCTTGGGTAAATTTGTTATTGTATATTTGGATAATATTTTGATTTTCAGTAAGACAAAAGAAGAACATTTGTGGCACCTGAGACAAGTATTGCAGAGACTGAGAGAAGAGAAATTGTTGATAAACATCAAAAAGTGTAGTTTCATGATGGAAGAGTTAGTATATTTGGGATTTGTGATTTTTGCGGAAGGATTGAAAATGGCCCCTAAGAAGGTAAGAGCAATTGTTCAATGGCCTACATCAAAGAGCATGGGAGAAGTCAGATCATTTCATGGATTAGCTAGTTTCTACCAGAAGTTCATTAGAAACTTTAGTTCAGTTTGTAACCCTATGACAGAGACAATGAGAGGTGACAAAAAAGACTTTAAGTGGACATCAGGAGTAGATAAAAGTTTTGAGCTGTTGAAGCAGAAAGTGACAGAGCAACCTGTTTTGGCATTACCAGATTTCAATAAGGTATTTCAAGTAGATTGTGATGTGAGTGGGAATGTAATAGGAGTAGTATTAAGTCAAGAAGGTAGACTTGTAGCATATTTCAGTGAAAATTTGAATGATGCAAGGAGAAGATATTCAATTTATGATTAGGAGTTCTATGCCATAATTCAAGCCTTGAAGAAGTGGAGACATTACTTGTTGCCTAAGGAGTTTGTGTTGTATATAGATCATCAAGATTTACAATATTTGAAAAGTCAAGGAAAGTTGAATCAGAGACATATGAGATGGGTAGAGTTCATGCAGAGTTATACTTTTGTGTTGATGCATAGGAGTGGAAAATCAAACAAAGTTAAAGATGCCTTGAGTAGGAGAAGAAACGTGTTGACAGAGATGAGAATTGAAGTATTGGGATTTGATGAATTGAAGAACATGTGTGAAGAAGACCTTGATTTTGCAGAACCCTAGAAAGCATGTAAGGAACCTATTGTGACAAATAGGAGTAAGTGGCTGGACTATTTCATTCAGGAAGATATGTTGTTCAAAGGAAAATAGTTGTGCATACCTAGGACTTCAATGAGAGTCAATTTGATCAAGGAGAAGCATAGGGGTGGATTGGCAGGACATTTTGGCATTGATAAGATAGTGGCTTTGGTAAGTGAAAATTACTTTTGGCCTTAGATACATAAGGATGTTAGGAAATTTATGCAGAGCTGTAGAGTTTGTTGTCAAGTTGCAAAAGGAAGTAGTCAGAATACTAGATTGTATAAACCTTTGACAGTACCAGAGGGACCTTGGGAAGACATAAGTATGGATTTTGTGATGGGATTGCCTAAGACACGAAGAGGACATGATTCAATATTTGTAGTGGTGGACAAATTTTCAAAGATGACAAATTTCATATCTTGTAAGAAGACAACTGATGCAGTGCATGTAGTTGACCTATTTTTCAAGGAGATTGTGAGATTACATGGATTACCTAAGAGCATAATTTTAGACAAAGATATGAGATTTATTGGATACTTTTGGAAGACACTTTCGAAGAAGATGAAGACAGATTTGAAGTTTAGTTTAGAATTTTATCAATAGACTGATGGACAGATAGAGGTAGTGAAAAGGAGTTTGAGAAACTTGTTGAGATGTTTGGTTGGAGAGAAGACAGGAAGTTGGGATTTGATTCTTTCACAAGCAGAGTTTGCATACAATAATTCAGTGAATAGGAGTACTGGAAGAACACCTTTTGAGATTGTTACCGGAGTAAACCCTAGAGGTGTTGCATAGTTGAGGGATGTCAGTATGACAGAAAAGAGAAGTACAGAGGCAGAAGAATTTGTAGGACATATGGAGACAGTGCATAATCAGGTTAAAAAGCATTTGGAGGACATGAAGAGTAAGTATAAAGAACAAGCAGATGAGAAGAGAAGACACAAAGAATTTGCAGTTGGAGATGAAGTGATGGTATATTTGAGAAAAGAAAGATTTTAAGTTGGGACATATAACAAGTTGAAGATGAAGAAGTTTGGACCATGTAAGATACTCAGAAAGTTTGATTCAGGAAATACATATGAAGTGGAGTTACCGAAGACATTAGGCATATCACCTATTTTCAACATTACAGATCTATACCAGTATCATGAAGTAGAGTTCAGTGACATCATTGAGGAAGACTTGAAGAAGCAATTACCACAACAAGCACCAGAGTAGATTAAGGACATCTTAGATAGCAGAACTAGACGCAGCACTAGAGGGAGATAGTACAAAGAATATCTTGTGAAGTGGAAAGGCAGACTGGAAGAACAATTATCTTGGATTTCTTAGGTTGAGGTAGACCATCTTGGTTTCCCTCTAGCCCCAGCAAAGTGAGGGACTCATTTTTTCAATAACCTCGGATGTCTAATGTAGAAGCATCCCTGGTTCAAGAGAAATCTTGCATCAACCAAAAAAATTTGAATTTTAGTTTGTTTCTTTCATTTTCCAGTTCAGTTCAGGCAGTTCAATCAATAGCAGTTTCTGTATTTTGGTCCACATTCTACAGTAGTTACATTTCAAATCTTACAGAGCTAGAATTAGCATCTAGATTCATTCATGCACATCATATCCAAATCTCAGACCATTTGGGTCAAGTATTGGTAAGATATCGCTATCAGAAGATCGACTATTTTCTTAGAATAGAGCATCCTAACAGTCTCAGACAATCAGCTAAAGGAGAAGACTTGTAGAGCATTCCATGACTTGTAGAGCTAAATTACACATCGTTCAATGTTGTATGATTCATGACCAACCTTACCTAACATCTGCACATCATTCTATGCATTTGGGATCGAGTTCTATTCATTTAGGCCCAACCTATCCATGTACACATGTTACAGCTCTTCATTGGAGTTTGTAATGATCCTTGGCTGACGCAGAGGAATCTTATGTTCTAGAGATGATATAAAATGATGTAATAGATGCCTAGGAAAGTAGTTATCAAGTTCATGAGATAGAGATAGTTGATAGTTTTGGATTTTGTGTGAAGGAGCTTCAAAGCTATACCTTGTGCATATTCTAATATTCTGTAATCAGGCCCTTAAGCCCTAATTGTAAGCCCGCATGTTTCCGACCAATTGGTATTTGAATTCTATGATGTACTGAATGACTGAATCTGCATTTGTTCCATATCTTTGAGTTGTTTCTGTTGTGTTTACTCTAGCTGCACGGTCTGGATAGTTCATTCTATGAACCCTCATACTGTGATTGCACCAATAATGAATGCCAATCTCCATGACATGTGCAAATCAAGGAAAAAAAGAACAACTCAAGCATGCAAAAATAAAAACAACCTTGACATAATCACACTCATTTGTAAAGACAAGGTAAACTCTAAAGAAACCCTCAAATGTGAGTAAAACTCTAGAAAATGTGAGAAATGCTTCTCATTCCATTAATCCAAAGTCATACAAATGTTTTGCAATACTTCATAGGATTTTTCATACACTAACATATTGTCCTAAAGAGAACATGGCATGTAGCCGCACTTATAGTAATAGAAATGAAGGACTAAAAACCTTTGTAATGAGGAGAGATGGACTTCTTCCACCAAACTCCATAAAAAGAATTTATTGTTTCACTTGCAACAACCTCAAAAACTTGTTGCATTAGCCCCAATATATTAGCATGCAACCCATTGAAAGTAAGTTATTACCATTACCCAAAGGGATAATAACTGCTACTCAATGGGATGCTTGAAGGGTTGCTTCACTACAATTGTAGAAACATTATTTTCCTTTCCTTCTATCTCTATCTCCTTCTTTGGAGTTAAAATGGCTCTAAATACCTTCTATTCCCATGGGAATATGAAAATCCAAGAAGAGGAATGCCAAAGAACACTTTGTTGGTCATTCAAAATAAATGATGACACTTCACATCATTTAAATAACTATTGAAATGTTTTTCTACATGTCAGTCCATTTTGGTGCAAGGGCAGTGACTTCATCGGTCCAATAACCTTCCAAATGGACTCAATCATTAGATATAAGCTAAATACAACACATATAAGTCAAATCACACCATTATTATAACCACAACAATGAGAAACATGTGTTGCAGTAGTCAAACCTATAGTAATCATGTCACTAGTAAAAACCTTCGTCTTCCAACTTCCATACCTTTTGCATATGAACTTGAAATGAGGTGAAATGAGGTGCCATTTTTTAAATCATACATTTTTAGAGAAATCCAAATATGAAAACTATTTTAGATTTAGATTCTATTTAAGGATTGTTTTTAGGCTTGTAATAGACCTACCATTAATGAGGCCTATAATGCAGCTCCAATGGTCCAACTTTCTCCCATGATGCTTCCTTATACATCCTTATGCTTAAATTCCTCCTTTCCTCATTTGTTCCTAAAATGGACTTAAATAATGGTCCCCAAAACGTTTAGGACCAAAAGAAAGAGCATGCAACACTATTTCAGGCATCGTTGAAACTTGTTGCACTACTACAAGTGAACTTATATCTAATTGAAACACTTATGACATTTTTTGTAAGTGAACTTGTAGCCCCACTAAGAATTTTCAAGCTACTATAAGTGAACTTGTAGCTTGTCTACGAGTGTCCAAGTAACTACTATAGGTGTCTTGTAGCTTGACCCTAATAGTCCACCTAAACCAATCCAATTCTTCTATCACACCTCCCTAACTGAGGAGATTTTGGTCCCCAAAAGCTTATCAACCCAAAATAAATACAAAACTCTAGTATCCCCATGCCAATACAAGAATCTTATAAATATACACACCAATCCAAGTTTCTATTCTACAAGAAACCATGAGCCAATATATGACTAAACCACTATATAACATCAACAAAACTTAAAATAGAACCCACTTACATAGGTCATTGAAGTCATCCTCCAAAACTTTTATGATTTACCTCCATGAAAGTGAAATTGCATGGCATTAAGAAGAAACCCAATAATTTTATCCTTCTCCCTTCTCTTCATTGCTCCTTCTAAGTACATGATATTTGTGTATTCCATCTTTCTCTGATAATGTTTTTGATTATGGTAAGCAACAAAATGAGGGTGCTGATCTCTTTTCTCTGATAATGTTATAGCCAACTCAATTGCAACAAATTTTACCCATCATAAGCATGTAAGTACTCCAAGATGGCTTCATCATTTTTGGCATAATCTTTAGTCGACATTTTTGTCCGATCCATCACATAGTCTAAAATGTTTGGTAATTCTTCACTTTTCAACATTGATTCTCCTTGGATTGACACAATGAATTCTGAATTCTGAAGTTGAGCATGGGGTGAAAACAGGGTGCCCAAAGTGGCCATTGAATCTGCTCCTTGGTTCTCTTCTCTAGGTATGGCTTTTATGGAAAAGAAATCAAAGAATTGAACCAACTTCTGAATGGTTTCTTTGTATGGTCATAGTCATTCCAATTTAGTTTCATAATTTGTTGCGACTTGCTTGATTACAAGTTAGGAGTCCCCAAAGGTGGAAATATTCTTGATTCCCATTCTCATGGCTAGCATAATCCCTAGGGATAGAGCCTCATATTTGACAACGTTATTTGTGCAGAACAAGTTGAGTCTAAATGCAAAGGGAAGAATTTTCCCCACTAGTGAAGTGAGAATTATTCCTGCCCCTGCCCCTATTTTACAACATGCTCTGTCAAAGTGGAGAGTCCATAAATCTTGAATGTCTTGTGATTTTGATGTTTCTCCAAATTCATAAGTTGATCTTCACTTTTCTTCCTTTTCCTCCCCTTCTTCGATGATTTCTATTGTCCCAATCGAGAGATTTTTGATGTCATAATCGCTCACGTAAGGGATGGTTGCTAGGCCAAATAGAGCATGAGACTTTGTGGTGTGGGAATCAAAGGGGAATTCTTTGAGGTGATACAACTTTTGATATGATATGTCGAGGGTATTTGCTGCTTCCTAAGAGGTTTGCTCTTCCTCCATGATTTTCACTTATGTGTTTAACTTTTTATCTTTCTCTTCTTGTTCCTTCCTATAGACACTGAAAGGATCGGGATCTATATTTACAATGTGTATTTTTCCCAAGTGATGGAAGTGGATTTATTGAAACAATGTGGAGGTCACGAACTTCATCTCACGAACCCAGGGTTTTCCAAGGATCATATTGTAATTAGTTTCTTTGTTGATGACGTATAAATCCATTGGAATTGTCTTGGGTCCCAAAGTAAGTGGTAAGTTGATTTTTCTAATTTTTGGATATCTTGACTATCATATATCCTTAAGGTAGTAATTTGTTGGTTAATGCATGTTTTACTATACCCAATTCTTCATAAAAAGGAAATTGGTAGAATGTTGACTGCTGACCCTTCATCGACCACTATCCTTTTCATGGTGACTTCATCAACCTGACCCTATTTATATAGTGGCGAGTCTTTGTTCTAAATTCTGTCATCTTTTAAAAGTCTTGCGATGTCAAATGTAAAGGGGGTCGGTTCTTCTTGTGTCAAACATCCTACTTCTAACACTTCCAAGAAGGTTTTTCAATGTGATAGGGAAGTCTTAAGCAGGTCTACCACTTGCGAGAAAAGATTTTTTGTTTCATCAGCTTGCTCCGTTTATTGGACCATAAACTTTTCTTGATTCAGTTGTACATGGTCTAAGTTTTTTTATTAGGGTCACCTCTTTTATTTTATGTATCTTTCTCTTTTCTCTAGGATTGTAAGAAAATGAGGATGTTATTTTGTTGTTTGGAGGTGAGTTTTGAAATGGCTTTGTTGTACCAATAACAACTCTTTGTGTTATGAACTTTTATTCCATTTGTTTAGGGTAAAATTGGATTCATTGATCTTTTGTTCTTTACATGTTAAAATCCTCCTTTCACCCTAACATTAAAGGATCTAGGGTCGAGTGGCGAGCACTATCATACCCTAGAGTCACTTGTAGATGTAGGGAAACTTGGATTAGGGAATTAATTATCATTTTTTCCTTCCACTATGCTCAATTAACCATTAAAACCCTAATTATGCAAATACGATAGCAAATTGACGAATAATGGAAAATCTCTTGCAGACGGGAGTAAAATACCAAATTATAGAATACCTGTTTTCGGGGTTCTGAAGTGGAACAGTCGAGGACACTTTTACGGGTGCCCTAGTCTAAGGTGCCTACTTTTTTGGGGAATCTGGACCTCCTTCCAACACTGATCAGCCCTGTAACTCTTGTTTCCTGATATCTGTCTGCGGAGGACACTTTTGCAGGTGCCCTAGTCTCGGAAGTGCTCCTTTGTCTGTCTTTTCTTTAGATCCTGAATCCCTGATGTCTTTCCAACCTTCCTAGAACTCCACTTTTCCTAGATGCGACACCTGTAACCTACAATCACAAGACTTGGTTTGGGGGTTATCGTGTTTATAGGTTTGCCTCAGTCAAACCCTGAAGGACACTTAAGTCTCCAAACACTACTGTTAGATAAAGAAGGTGTGCCCTTGTGAGGCATAGGCCAAAAACCAAAGGAATCAATGATAAAAACACAATGATATGTCACCTTGTAGTGAAGCTTTCATGGAGGAAGATACTCTTCATGCCATGAAGGAATTGATGCTCAAATCTACAAATATCAATGCACAAAACACACAAGTTTGCTCTTGCAACACAATAGAAAGCCTTGAATCACTGAGAACACAATAGCTTTCTAATTGGAATCTAATTGAAATCTAGTTTTCAAATGAATGCCTACACATGCTTATATATGCATCTACAAGCATTCCCGCCAAGATATTAAAAATCAAACTTTACCATGTCGGCAAAATAACCTCCTAACGGTCATAAACCGACACTCAGAAAATTGGGGCTGCCCTAAAATAGGGCAGGACTAGGGTGCGGACGCCCAAGTCCTCCCCCCTATTTTAGGTAGGGTACAGCTCAAGGGGTCCACCCAGGTCCTATTTGTCATGGGACTTAAGCCTCATTCCATCGGGATGCTAAAATATGACATAAAATGTCCTAAATGCACTCTAAAGACCTAGGAGCTAAACCTTATGAGGGAAAACCCCCAAGGGGACATTTTCTGACGTTACACCATGAAACAAAAAATATGTGATTGGATCGTAGGAGAAACGACTTGGTCCCTGATTTCCCTTTGGATGCCATTTATCGTTGTTGAGTGAACGTCTTACGATGTTGACATCTTTTTCTATTGAGATGTTTGAGGCATTCTTTTTAATTATTTTTGAGACTTTGATTTTTCCATTTATGTCATACACTCTTTGACCACTATCAATGGTGGCTTTGTCAATCTATAAGGCACTTATGTTCGAAGCACTTGTAGAAGAGTAGATAACTTGTCTCCACCAGATGACAAAATGGGCCATTTCAAATTCCTATCTTTACAAGTTTTTTCATGTCAAAAGCCATGACAAACTCTCCTATTAATTATATGAACAAGTGTATTGAAGCCTCTGGTAGACAGTAGTACCAATCCAAGGCTATTCCTTCTAATGTCTTTGGAAATATTTTTGCTACAACTCCATCCCAAGGGAGGAGTTCTCTTAGAGCAGTTGTATACACCTTGATATGTGAATTACGATCTCCTTCTCCTTTAAACTTTGGGAGATCTGACAAAGGTCATGGTAACACCACACTTCTTATAACCATGTTGAGTGGCTCTTTCAAATATTCCAAATATGTCCCTAAAAAGACACTTTGTGATTATGGGGTTGACAACATCAATCCTATGGGTGGACTTTGAGGCAAATTCGATAGGAGAAGATGGACAAACAAGACAATGTTCTCTTTCACTCAAAAGCCCAAAATCCAAGGTCTTTACACAAAAGTGGGAACAACAGAAAGAAACTCATGGATCATCATGGAAATGTTGCTTTGGAGTGTTAGGGGACCCATTTCATCCATTGGTCAAGGTAGGCTAGACTTGAGATTGGTAGTTCCCTCACAAGCCCATGAAATGGCTTGTAGCCCTAGAAAATGGGGATAGTCCTAATAACTCCTAATGTATACCTCCAAATACAAATCTTAGATAATTAAAGGATACCCTTTATGATCCCCTATCACATATCCAAGGATGGGTTTGGGTTGTTTTGGATGTTATGCCCTAACCAATAGCCCCTCCTAGTGTTTTAGAGCCTCGATTAGGCCTAGTTTGTGAAGCAAGTACCCTTGGGTGGAGGCTTAGAACTCTCTTGACCACTTAGACATGTCAAGGACCTCCCAAAACTATGGAATTCAGTCTTCATTTTCTGTTATGGTCGATTGTCATCAAAATTCATACTACTATTGCTTCTATCAAACACTTAGCACATGGTTTTGCTAAGTCTAATCAATGAAATCCTAGTAATAATAGGTCTCTGCCCAAAATACTCTTACAACACATTAAAATAGACATCCAAGAACTCATTCCACTAATCACAGAGTTTGGGAGTCAATGGAATGGAGGAAACATACTGAATTTTTGTCAGAACCCTAGTTAAGGGTTTCTCCGACCACCCTACAGAAAAAGGAGAAATACAACAATATAAAGAAGTGTCAAGAACTCAAAACATATGCATTTGAGAGGTGACTCACCAAGCTACCATTCCAACATAATCAACAGTCACCACTTGACCGTACACAGTCGTGGTACATACAGTAACAGTGAGGAAACAACAAAACTCAGGCAGAACTTATTGATTTCTTCACCAAACAGTGCTTCTCCTCCATACAATGGCACCTACAGAGATTTATGAACCTTCCTTGAGTTTATTGAAGTAGTTACAAGGTATTTTGGTCAATGGAGTTGTGTAACATCCATCGGGTACTCTGTTCTTCTAACTACAACAACTACTTCCTATTTTGTTTAGCAGAGTTACATCGGTTTTAGGAGTTTGAACTATCTTCAAACAAGAGTACAATGAAATTAGGCCTTAAACTAGACCTTAGACTCCTTGACACCATTTTGGACTTCTTTCCATGCCTTAACAAGGCTCACACACATGAAGATTATCTCTCTATATGCCTTAAGAAGGCTTTATACATGACTGTTCTTTACAAGGTAGCTTATTACAACATGACTATCCCTTAGGACTTACAAGACTACTTATGGCACCATGGCTCTTATTACAACACAAGAAAATGGTCTTCATGACCTTATTGAAACATCAAACAAGTGAATCATCAAAACAAGATATGAGTCTTTTGATTCTCCTTGGTGCTCCTGCACCATACTCCCTAGGTGGAAAGAGAACTCAAGTCTCTTGAGGAAGTAGATCATCAATTGTGACACCATGCTTCAAGATGTCTTCTTCACTCATCCAAGTGGCATCTTCAATAGGATAACCACTCCATTTGACAAGAAACTGTTTGTATGTCTTCTTCCTAGTCTTCTTCAAGACCTTGGTGTCAAGAATGCATTCCAACTTCAATGGCTGATTGGGTGGAAGACCCTTGACCCAATCTTCATCTCTTGTTGCTGTCATATCTACCTCTGAATATGCATTAGAATCACCTTTGAAAGGAAACAAATCTAAAACATTGAAGATGGGAGATATGGCCAAGCCTTGAGGAAGTTCAATCTCATAGGCATTGGGCCCGAACTTGTGCACAATCCGGCATGGTCCTATCTTCTTCATGAGGAGTTTGGTTGGCTGCCCCTTAGGAAGTCTTTCCTTCTTCAAATTTGCCATGACCAAATCCCCAACCTTGTATTGTACATCTCTCCTTCTCTCACTGGCTTTCTCCTTGTACTTGGCATTGTTCTTTTGAAGAGTTTCTTTGACATTATCATGGATGTCCTTCATGGCCAATGTAAAGTCTTCACCTTGGGCACTTTTCCTTTCCAATCCAAGGAGATCTCTCAATTCAAGAATACCTCTTGGATGAATGCCATAAACAATCTCAAATGGACTCCTTCATGTTCTCCTATTGGTGAAATCATTATAGGCAAACTCTGCTTGAGGGATGATCATATCCCATGCCTCTCCATGTTTCTTGGTAAGACACCTGAGAAGGTTTCCCAAGGACCTATTCACCACCTTAGTTTGACCATCAGTCTAAGGGTGATAGGCTGAAGTAAAGGAAAATTGAGTGCCCAACTTCTTCCACAAAGTGAGCCAAAAATGGCGCACAAACTTTGGATCCCTATCAGTCACAATGTTAAGAGGCAAACAATGGATTCTAACAATTTCTTTGAAGAACAAACTAGCAATGTGAGAAGCATCATTAGTGCATTTACATGGTAAGAAATGAGCCATCTTACTGAATCTATCCACCACAACAAATATACTATCAAAGCATCTTTGAGTTCTAGGAAGACCCAAGACAAAATCCATGCTAATACTTTCCCATGGCCTTTTAGGAATAGGATGTGGCTGATATAGACCAACATTAGATGAAGTACCATTTGCCCTTTGACAAATACTACAACATTCAACAAATTTTCTGATATCTGATTGCATTTTAGGCCAAAAATAAAACCTCTTCACTTGATCCAATGTTTTATCCAACCCAAAATGACCTCCTAGTCCACCATAATATTTTTCCTTTATGACATTCTCCCTCATGGAACACCTAGGAACACATAGTTGGCTGCCTTTGAACACAAACCCCTGTTGCAACAAAAACTCAGAAAAATCAGAATGATAAGAGTCTGAAAATTGTGAACAAGCTTCATATACCTCCTTGAAATCTTCATCATCCTGATACATATGTTTGAGAGCATCAACCCCTACACTTTGCAACTGAATTTCTTGAACCATACACACCCTTCTACTCAATGCATCTACCACTTTGTTAGCTTGCCCCTTCTTGTGTTTGATTGAAAAGGTATAGGCTTGGAGTTGTTCAACCCATTCATATGCCTATGATTGAGTTTCTCCTATGAATTCAGAAAACTAAGTGCATGGTTGTCAGTATAAACAATAAATTCTTTTGGCAAAAGATAGTGCCTCCATTTTTTCAAAGCTTGTACCATTGCATACAATTCCAAGTCATAAGTAAAGTACTTTCTCTTAGCATCATTCAATTTTTCACTAAAGAAAGTAACAGGCCCACCTTCATGACTTAGGATAGCCCCTATAGCAAGGTTACTAGCATCACATTCCACTACAAACAACTTGTTAAAGTCGGGCAAAACAAGTATGGGTTGTTGTGCTACCTTTTGTTTCAGAATTTCAAAAGAATCATTGGCTACCTTTATCCACAAAAACTTACATTTCTGCCCCCCTTTGATGGTATCCAAAATTGGTGCACAAATTTGACTAAAACCCCTTTTGAATTTCCTATAAAATGTTGCCAAACCATGAAAACTTTTCACATCACCTTCTATTTTTCGAGTTGGCCATGACAAAATGGCTTCTACCTTTGTTGGATCCATCTTCAAACTACCTTGTGAAATCACAAAACCAAGATAGGTGAGTTCTTCCTTCATGAAGACACTCTTTTCCATGTTGATCATCAATTGTTCATCATGCAACTTCCTCAAAACTTGATCCAAATGTTGCAAATGCTCTTCCTTAGTCTTGTTGAAAACAAGAATGTCATCCAAATATACCACAACAAATTTGCCAATGAAATCCTTCAACACTTCATTCATGAGATGCATAAAAGTACTTGGGGCATTAGATAGACCAAATGGCATCACCAACCACTCATAAAGACCTTCATTTGTTTTGAATGCTATCTTCCATTCATCCCCTTGTTTGATTCTAATTTGATGATACCCACTCTTAAGGTCAATCTTAGAAAAGTATCTAGCCCCTCCCAAACAGTCCATTAGGTCCTCAATCCTTGGCATAGGGAACCTATATCTTATGGTAAGCTTCTTAATGGATCTAGAATCCATGCACGACCTCCACTTACCATCCTTTTTAGGGGCTAGGACTGTTGGGACAACACATGGGCTAAGGCTCTTTCTTACCAATCCCTTGTCCAACAATTCTTGTACTTGCTTAGCAATCTCTTCATTTTGTGAAGGTGTCATTTTGTAGGCTGCTTTGTTTGGCAAAGTAGATCCTGGTATGAAGTCAATTTGATAGCTTATGTCTCTAATAGTTGGCAACTCATTAGGCATTTCTTCTACCATAATCCCCTTATACTTCTCTAGCAATTGTTGCACCTCATTAGGAACTTCTTCCTTACTAGGATCATGCAAACTAGGACTGTTTTTAGGCTTCAAAATCAAAGCATACCCTTGGGTTCCTTCCTCCTTAAGGGCATCTAGAAACTCTTTCCCACTCACAATCATGACACTTGACCCAACATTCTTTTCTACATGCTCATTAGGCAATGGATCCATTCTATACTTTCTACCATTCTTAGTTATGATGAAAGAATTAGTTTTACCATCATGTTGTGATTGAACATCATATTGCCATGGATGTCATAACAGCAAATGACAAGCATCCATAAGAATTACATCACACAAAATTTTATCCTTATATTCTCCTATCTCAAATTCAACCCATGATTGTTCATCTACCAAAACTTGTTGCCCTTTATTCAACCATGATACTTTATAAGGACTAACATGAGGAAGCCTTTTCAATTTCAATTTGTCTACCATTTCAATGGAAACCAAATTTTCAGTTGAGCCTAAATCAACAATTACCTTGCAAATCTTACCATAGGCCTTGCATGTTGTCTTGAACAATGTCTTCCTTTGAGGGGGTTCTTGTGTTTGAGGCACCTTCAACATGGTTCTTCTTATCATCAAACTTTCTCCTTCATGGATCAGGGCTGCACTTCCAATTGGAGAGTTGACACTTTGGCAATATTCGTCTTGGATCAATTGGTTCCTTCCCTCTCCTCCATGAGAGCTTGAGGCTTGGTTTTTAGGACACTTGAAGGCTGGATGTCCCACTTGGTTGCAATTGTAGCACCTTCCTATGAAGACATTAGGACCTCTCCCTGGTCCACCAAATCTACCTCTTCCATTTGGCCCTCTTCCTCTAAAGCCTTCTCTAGAACCGGATTCTCCACTTTGCTCTTGGGAACTAGATTCCCCTTGGCTTCTTTGGGATTGATTTATGCCCCCAAAACTACCCCTACCTCTAAAATTTCTACCACCTCTTCCTCTATTTTGCTGCTCACCTTTCCTCTTCAACTTCTCTTCAGCCCTTAATGCTACTTGAAAGCATTTCTCAATAGTTTTAGGGGTTAATAAACTTATTTCATCTTGGATATTGAACCTCAAACCAATTAGATACCTTGCCACTTTGGCTTTTTCATCCTCCATGTACCCACAACGAAGAGTGTATTTGTGAAACTCCTCGGTGTAAGTAGCCACATCCAAATCTCTTTGTTTTAGATTTTGCATTTTCTTGTAGATCTGTACCTATAGTCTAATGGAAGGAATTGGGACTTGATCCTCTCCAACATTCTGCTCCATGAAGAGATCATACTCTTCCCATTCTTTACCCTCTCACCTTGGGTGTAATTCCACCATGTAAGGGCAGCACCTTTGAGTTTAGTTTTTGCAAACTTAACCCTCTTTCTTTCAGGTACTTCTTTGTATTCAAAGTAGTTGTTTAGAGCCTCAATCCACTCCATGACTTCATCAGCATGCATCTTCCCACTAAACATGGGAATCTCCATCCGAGCCTCCGAAGAATCCTTGCCAATTGCCTTGATGGCTTCAAGGAAATGCTTTTGATTAGCCGGTACCTCTACCTCTTCTTACTCTTCTTCTTCATTTGAACCTTCATCTATCCTCTTCCCTATCCTCAATACCTTCAACTCTGCTTGGAGTGCTTCCTTGACTCCACTTTTGATCTTCTCTTCCATCTCCTTGAACTTCTTGACCACTTCGGTGGTCATCTCCTTTGGAGGCATATTGCTAGCCTCTCCTTCACTCTCCTCTGCTGACATATACTAGGCCAACAACAAAACCTTTTATGGCTCTGATACCACTATGATGTAGAGGCAAATTGGATAGGAGAAGATGGACAAACAAGACAAGGTTCTCTTTCACTCAAAAGCCCAAAATCCAAGGTCTTTACACAAAAGTGGGAACATCAGAAAGAAACTCATGGATCATCATGGAAATGTTGGTTTGGAGTGTTAGGGGACCCATTTCATCCATTGGTCAAGGTAGGCTAGACTGAGGATTGGTAGTTCCTTCACAAGCCCAAGAAATGGCTTGTAGCCCTAAAAAATGGGGACAGTCCTGATAAATCCTAATGCAAACCTCCAAATACAAATCTTAGACAATTAAAAGATACCCTTTATGATCCCCTATCACATATCCAAGAGGATGGGTTTGGGTTGTTTTGGATGTTATGCCCTAACCAATAGCCCCTCCTAGTGTTTTAGAGCCCCAATTAGGCCTAGTTTTTGAAGCAGGTACCCTTGGGTGGAGGCTTAGAACTCTCTTGACCACTTAGACATGTTAGGGACCTCCCAAAACCATGGAATTTAGTCTTCATTTGTTGTTATGGTCGACTGTCATCAAAATTCATATTACTGTTGCTTCTATCAAATACTTAGCACATGGTTTTGCTAAGTCTAATCAATGAAATCCTAGTAATAATAGGTCTCTGCCCAAAATACTCTTACAACACATTAAAACAGACATCCAAGAACTCATTCCACTAATCACAGAGTTTGGGAGTCAGTGGAATGGAGGAAACATACTGAATTTCTGTCATAACCCTAGTTAAGGGTTTCTTTAACCACCCTACAGAAAAAGGAGAAATACAACAATATAAAGAAGTGTCAAGAACTCAAAACATATGCATTTGAGAGGTGACTCACCAAGCTACCATTCCAACATAATCAACAGTCACCACTTGACCGTACACAGTCGTGGTACAGACAGTAACAGCGAGGAAACAACAAAACTTAGGTAGAACTTATTATTTCTTATTGATTTCTTCACCAAACAGTGCTTCTCCTCCATACAATGGCATCTACAGAGATTTAAGAACCTTCCTTGAGGTTATTGAAGTAGTTACAAGGTGGTTTGGTTGATGGAGTTGTGTAACATCCATCGGGTACTCTGTTCTTCTAACTGCAGCAACTACTTCCTATTTTGTTTAGCAGAGTTAAATCGGTTTTAGGAGTTTGAACTATCTTCAAACAAGAGTACAATGCAATTAGGCCTTAAGCTAGACCTTAGACTCCTTGACACCATTTTGGACTTCTTGCCATGCCTTAACAAGGCTCACAAACATGAAGATTGTCTCTCTATATGCCTTAAGAAGGCTTTATACATGACTATCCTTTACAAGGTAGCTTATTACAACATGACTGTCCCTTAGGACTTACAAGACTGCTTATGGCACCATGGCTCTTATTACAACACAAGAAAATAGTCTTCATGACCTTATTGAAACAACAAACAAGTGAATCATCAAAACAAGAAATGAGTCTTTTGATTCTCCTTGGTGCTCCTGCACCAAAAAAAGCATTAAAGAACCTAGAATGTGAGATGCATGAGCCTCCACTACACTTAGGAATCCTTGTGGAGGCACCCTCTTCATCTTGTTACAGCAGTGGGGATCTCCTCTTGACAACAAAGGGAAGGGATGCAAAAGAGTTTAAGAAAGATTTGAGATGTGAGCTCAATGTGAGATGATGAGCATTATGACTTGCAATATGGGCCACGTAATGACACAAAGAGAATCTTTTATGAAAGATTGGCATAACAACAATGAAATAAAAGGCACATAAGTCCTACATGAGTATAAGAATGCTATATGGAGAGCAAAAACCTGCAAAGCTTGGATGCACAAATGAAATTACCTCCCTTTATGCTTGAGAGAGGGGGTATTTATAGGTCTAAAGAGCACATGAAAGGTGGGAGAGATTGAAGAGTTAACTCCCTTGATTGGAGAGTTAACTTATTATATTAGATAATGAACTGGGCTAATTAGGGAGTGATGAAGCAAAGATAGATTATCACAGAAGCAAAAATGGAGTCATCAAGAGTTAAAGAGGTGAAAAATAGAGATCAAATGGAACTAATTATGCATGCTTGAAGGCTTGGAATAGTTAACTCTCTGTTTAGGCCAAAAATGCATGCAAATAGGAAGATAAACAAGTCAAAATGGTGCTTTTTCGCATCCAAACTCAAAGTTTTTCTGCAGTTGGAAAAGATGGAAGGGTCGCCCATGGGTTGCCCCTTTCACCAGTTTAATTTCCCCGGGGGTGACCCATGGGTGACCCATAAAGGGGAGGTACTCGGTTGAGAAGCAAGGTTGGAGATTATTAGTTAGGGGATGCAGATGTGAATTGCCTCTAGAAACAGGTCAAAAGGTGGTCAAAAACTGAATCTCCACCTGCAAAAGTCAAGTCTCCCAGGGGAGATCCTGAAATAATAGGGGAGATTTGTCCTAGTTGAACATAATTGAAAACTGAAAGTCAAAGATGGCTTGGGAGGTTCCTTAGAGGGCTCTTAAGGGTGGGGTTGGATAGAAACACTTGGCAAAGGTCAATTTACAATAAATAGACAAATAATAGGCTTAGGGACAAAGTCGCAAGCATAGAAAATGAAAATCGTCAAGTGTCAAAAAGTGTCGAAAGTGAGGGAAAGGTTAGCACGACAAAGGGGAACCAAGCAAGAAATAAAACCCATGTGTTTCCAAGAGAAACACTATTGAGAGGGCATTATTTTCATGCTTACATGTACATGACAAGGATTATGTGTCATCATGGGATCCTCATGGAAGTTGTGCATGATTTTAGTGCTTACAAGATCAAAATCTCAGCCATGCAAGTGTAGTTCCCTGAGAGTTTGTAATGTCACCAATTAGACAACCTTAGGAATTATACAAATTTCACAAAGTGTGCAAGATAAATTAATGAACAAATACCAAATGTAGATGCCAAACCCTAATGTAATTAATGTTGGCTAGTAATATGGTAAACTTGCAAACCCTTAACAATCAAAATACTTAATTGTGAATAGCAGTTCCCACATTCCAAAATGTTGATATTATTTTAGAAAACCCTCAAATGAAAAATAACTAAGCATACTAGCATATCTAAATTATTAATGATACTAGTATGATGTTGCATTATATGCAAATATATATTTTTTGAAAACTAAACTTATAGATCTACAAAAAGGCATTTTGATATTTTTTAAAAATGTTAATTACATGAGTAAAAGTTGTTGAAATATCAAGTTTTTCAAATAATTTTATTTTTTTGGTAAATTGGCCTCCTTGTGGTGTTATATATGCATTTAGCCAACAATTTTAGTTGGAAAAGTTGTGGACATATCTAACTTAGCTAGAATGAATCTTACAAGATCATAGGTTTGACTAAAATTGATTTTTAGTTAGAAATACTTAAATTCACTTGTGTTGATAAGTTGGCTGAAAGTGTTACACAACTTTGTGCTTTTACCCACATTATATGCAAATAAAAAAACTAATCATGTAATAGTAATATATTATGAACCCTTACATATCATATTGATTTTACTAGTATTGCAGCAATCTAGGTGAATGTTAATGCTGACAATGGAAGGGAAATATGCAGCCATGAAAGACAATTTCCATGTAACCCTATGAGAGATTAATATGCAAACAAGTATTTAGAAATCCATATGCAAAAGGATAGACAAACATACCATCAATATGACACAAGATATACCTTGGGAAAACCCTCCATGAGGGAAAAACCTAGCCTCCAAAAGCATCCACACCCATTGTAATATCTCATGAACAAATATTACAATACATAGCCTCCATGAATACTTTTGAATCATCAAGCTCCCTAATTGCACTCCATGTGAACAAGCAAATGAGAATCATGTAACCACACATCCCAATCCATGCTTCCTCTCCTCACATATGCAACCTACAAGAGAAGCTCAATACAATGATAGCCAACTATCCAACAAGCCAACCCCAACTACTAAACATGTGCTTGCTTTTACAGAATTAAGCTCACACAAATACAAGATGTAGTATAGGGAAAGCCACGTGTCCCAAAACCATGGATACACAAAACCATTGATCCCTCATTTAATATTTGCAACTAAGTTTTCACTTTATCCCAATATTAAATAAGTCCCAAATAAATAAATAATTATTATGTGTCCCACACACATAAAATAATTAACCCAATGTTACATACTACTTTTACAAGTGGCACCCAAATAAATATTTAATGTGGCTAAACACATCACTTAAGATGCAACACAAATAAATATTTATTTTTCATAATTTAAAAAAATTTGTTTCTATGCAAGGTGTACAACACACCTATTTTCTAACAAAAATAAGAAATATTTTAGCTAGTCATAGTAGACTCAATCTTGGAACTGATTTGGGAAAACAACTTAATGATTGTACTTACAAATTTCTGCAATATGAAAGGTAATGTTATTGCTGGAATAATAACCAAAACAATTGATTGAGAGACTTGATTATTAATCATATGGATGCTAAAAGGAGCGCTTGACTCTAAATAGATACGACAACCTTTGGTGAGGGATGATACTCCTAACAAATGTATTACAATAGAAAGATGATACAATAAATACCAGTTGTAGCAAGGAAAGTGTTGCATAGCAATAATAGTACCTCGAAAGTCCTTCACAAATATTGAGAAGAAATAAATGCAATAATAATGACTGGAATATTAGATCTAACCATCCAATTAACAAAAAAAACATCTATGACAACAATTCAAACCCTAGAGCCCTTCACTAATTATGGAAATGTTGTTGACAATAGAAATAATGTTTGAAAATCCTTTACAAACATCCCCAATATCTGAAGCCCTAGGGGCAACATTTATTATGGCTAGAAATAATGGTTAAAAGCTAGGAACAACAATTATAAGGGTTAGAAATAATGATTATAGCAGTTCCAAACCCTATGATCAACATCAACATCAAACTCCTTAAAAATTCATCAACCCTTTGGCTATACGACGATGCTAGGAGTGAAATGATAGATAGAAATAATGAATTCATGATTGAAAATTCTCACAAAGAACAACTCTTTGAAAGCCCTTTAAAATCATCAAATCTAACCCTTTCACACTGTAGCACCACTATAGAGGCACTGTCGCAACTAAAATGACTTTAAATCCTCAATCTATCTTTAACAAATTAGCACATTTGTGATCCTTGGATGGAATCACCTCTAATGGGTGAGGGGTTTTCATCCTCAAATCCAAATATGGAATCCAAGAGGGTTTTCATCCTCTGAATCTCCCACACTAAGGGTTTTCATCCCTAAATACTTCAATCTCCAAAATGGAAGGAATAATGAAATGACAAAATCAAATGATTTGCTTTGAGAAAATGATTTTGTTTTATAGTTGCCTTTTGGGCCCTCCATTTGAATTTACTTTTCCTCTAAGTATTTAAAAATAAATTTTAATTTACTTTTCCTTCTAAGTGTTTAAAAACACTTTTAAACACTTTTTGAATTACATATTAAATTAAGTGTTAAAAACACTTTTTAAAAGTTACCCATTTGAAAATAAAGTGATTGGGCCCGACTTAAAATATTATTATTTCCGTAATTTTATCCCTTAACCTATGGGAAATAAATATAGGCTATGGGTCTTCAATTAATTCTTTTAGTTCTAAAAGGGTGACATGACAATCCTTCCAAAAATTGCTTTTCCTCAAGCAATTGCAAAAATGGATGCTCAAGTACCATCGTGCCAATGTCGTAAAGCATGCTCTAATGTCCATAGAGTCTAGATCCTCTACCTATCAAATGAAATAAATCTTACCAAAAAGCACTACAAGATATACTATCTCCATCATCCACAAGATTTTTAAATAATCCATGTAACTTAATCACTTCTTTTGAAAAAAAAATAGCCACTAAACGAGAAATAACAAAGAAGTGCGCATGATTAGTTAGCTTATTCACAACAACATGAAAGCAAATCTTAGAGAGGCTTGTGGTGAGATCCATGAGTGTACCTTTCCACTTCTAACTAAGATTAGGCAAGGAATGCAACTAACTCCCAAATGATGGCGGTTAGAAGGAATGATGTACAATCACTCTTGCAATAAGTATTGCTTGGAAACTAGTAGCAGATGTTTGAAACAATAATTCAAACCCTCCAACAACAACAATTTCACTTATAGTAGTTAGTACCATTGTATAAAAGGAATACACCCTCAAATGCGGTGTTAAATTTGTAGTAGAACAACTAAAATTATATGGTGGTTGAGCTTAGAAAAAATGTTAAAAGGGTGTAAAAATCCTTGCTAATCACTAGTAAATGGATAATGAATAACTTGTTGCACTATAGCCCTCCATATGTGACTAAAAACTCATCCAAATTAGTAGTATGATGGCTAGGATAATTGTCTTTAGCAAATCTAATGGTTGAAACCCCTCACAAATAGCACAATGCATGGAAAACTCTTAAAATCTATAATCTTGTGGTTGTAGATGACTGGTAATAGTAGTCCAAAGATTGAAACCCTAAAAATTAGCAATATGTAGATGGTACAATGGTAGTAATATTGAAAACCCTCTACAAAAATTAGCAACATCATCAATACAAAGGCTAGAAATAACCAAATAATTACTAAAAATCCTTCAACAACAATAACAAATAGTAAATCATTCTTGAAATCCTTAAAAAATTAGCAACCCTATTATTGAAAACACTTGCACAACTACAAAGGGTGAAATGCAATAGATGGAAATGATGATGCCACTAGTTCCAATAGAATGTAACCATTGCAAACCTAACACTATGATAGTCTCTCATAAACCCACAACATAGAAATCATCGTACACCTTGTGTTTACCCAAAGCGATAACAAGTTGTTGTACCTTCTTGGTGCAAGGAGTGGTGAGGCCATCTTGTAGTATCTCATCCCCTATAAATTCTCCTTTGTGCATCCAAGGGTAGCAAACATATTTGGAGCTTGATTCTAAAAGCACCACACTATACTTAGTCATAAAATCTTGAATATTAGTTCAACATCTATCTTGCTTACCACATTCCAACATCAAGCATCTCATTGTCCTAGCAACTGTGACTACCTCCATTAGACCATAGTCTATATTAGGTATCATAATTTTATCTTCAAGTGTAGAATTAAGCTCCAAGGAGTAACCCATGAACTACAAGATGCTTGAACTTTCATAACCCCATTAGGAATTGCAACATACTTTCTTTGTTATTCCCCATGGAATTTATTTTTATCCAAATGCATGGAATGAGGAACTCATCATAAATAATGATATTAAACTTATCAAAACCTTTTTCCTTCTTGTGCCTCAAAATATCACCCAGATCCCATAAATAATTTTGAATTTGAGTCAAATAATCTATATGCCCATTACTGAACTTATCATATCCTTCACCCTTTCACTATTCTTAGAGTTCTTCCCATGATGACAAAAACCTTGTAATGACATAGTATGGAGCAATAAAATTGGAATATTACTATCTTTTTCATACCTTGGGATGAAATCAAAGTGCTTACCTTCTTTTACTGATTTAGAAGTTGTTAAGTGATCACCAAAACAACCATCCTTGTGACTCAAGATTCTTGAGTTAGGATCAACTAAAATATTCTCCCCAATTACACTCCCATAAACATATCTTCCTCTAAAAATCAATCACATACAACAATGACTCATCCTTTGGAATCTTGTTGGGTAGTTCATGGACTAGATCATCCATTTCCATCTTGGGATCTTCACATGTGACAGGTAATGCCTATTCCTCCTTGACTTGATTAATACAAACATTTTGCTAGAAAATAGTCTATTAAGTCAATGCAATATCTTTTTTTGATAAAAGATCCTTACCTTTATCTTGTATGGTGTAGTCCTCTATAGCCTATTGGACCTCTATTTCCATTATCTCTTCTTTTTCTAGGAATATTTTCTTTGGCTCTAGTCGAGTTCTTCTTCCTCTTCTTGATCCATTCTCTATCATTAGGTCTTAGAACTCTTGGTAAGTAAACATATCATGAACTACCTAGCTTAGTTCATCGCATTACTCATGATATGTCTCAAAATCATCTCTTATGTGATGATGATGTAGCTCTAGTTTTGATAGTTCTTTTTGCTTCTTGTTTTTCTCCCTAGTAGCTTCATATTTGTCCAACCATATTTCCACTCATGTGTCATGGTCTTTCCAACACTATTATAATATCTTATTCATTCATTCAAGGATATCCTCAAGCGAATTATAGATCTTCCTCTTTGATTTCCCATTATGTTGCATTAAAAGTCAGATTTAACCATGTAGGTTGGAAAAATCAAAGCTCTGATACCATTGTAATGCCCCCAATCAGACAATCTTAGGAATTATACAAATTTCACATAGTGTGCAAGCTAAATTAATGAATGAATACCAAATGTATGTGCCAAACCCTATATTAATTTAAGTTGATCAATAATATGTCAAACTTGAAATCCCTTATCAATCAAAACACTCAATTGTGAATAGCAATTCCCACATTCCACAATGTTGATATTATTTTAGAAAACCCTCAAATGTAAAATAACCAAGTATAACAAAAAATATGAATTATTAATGATACCTAGTATGATGTTACAATGGATACAAATAGTAGAAATAATCATGAAACAAGAGTACATTATGAACCCTTACATATCATATTGATTTTATTGGTATTGCAACAATCTAGGTGAATGTTAATGCTGATAATAAGAAATATTATAGATAGTAATAGTAGACTTGATCTTGCAGTTGATCTAAGAAAGAACTTAATGATTATACTTACAATTTATGCAATATGAAAGGTAATGTTGTTGCTAGAATAATAACCTGAACAACTTATTGAGAGGATTGATTGTTGACCGTATGGATGCTTAAAAGAGTGGTTGACCTAAATAGCTATGACTACCTTTGGTAAGGGATTGCACCTCCTTACAAATGTATGATAATGGAAAGATGGTGAAAAAAAACCAATTGCAGCAAGGCAAGTGTTGCATATCAATAATGATACCTCAAAAGTCCTTCACAAATCTTGTGCAACAATAAATGCAATAATAATGATTGGAATAGTAGATCTAACCATCCAAATAACAATAGAAACATCCATAACAATAATTAAAACCCTAGAGCTCTTCATTAATCATGGAAATATTGTTGACAATAATAATTATGTCTAAAAATCTTTACAAACATCAACAATATTTGAAACCCTAGGTGCAACATTAATTATGGCTAGAAGCAATATTTAAAAGCTAGCTGCAACAATTATAAGGGTTGGAAATAATGATTATAGTAACTTTTCAAACCCTATGATCAACATCAACATCCAACTCCTTCAAAATTCATCAACCCTTCAACTATACAACAACATTGGGAGTGCAATGATGGCTATAAACAACCAATCAATGACTGGAAATCCTCACAAATAACAACAATCTCTGAAACCCCTTCGAAATAATCAAATCTAACCCTTTCACACTGTAGCACCATTGTAGCAATTGAAAATGACTTTAAATCCTCAATCTATCTTCAACAAATCAACAAATCAACAAAATTATGATCCTTAGATAGAATTACTTCTAATGGATGAGAGGGTTTTCATCGTTAAATATAAACATGGAATCCAAGAGGGTTTTCATTCTCCAGATCTCTCACACCAAGGGTTTTCATCCTTGAGTGCTCCAGTCTCCAAAATGGAAGGAATAATGAAATGACAAAATTGGATAATTTGCTTTGAGCGAATGATTTCTCATATATTTACCTTTTTGGGACCTCCATTCGAATTTACTTTCCCTTCTAGTATTTAAAAATACTTTTTCCTCGAAGAGTTTAAAAACACTTTTTGAATTACATATTAAATTAAGTGTTCAAAACACTTTTTAAATAATATTTAAGTTGCCCATTTAAAAATAAAGTGATTGAGCCCAACTAAAAATATTATTATTTCCCTTATTTTATCCCTTACCCTATGAGAAATAAAGATAGGGTACATGTTTTTAATTAATTCTTTTAGTTCTGAAAAGGGGACATGATAGAGTTGGTTGATACATCAAGATCTATAGCTCAATTGTACAAAGCATTGTCTAAACGATGAATGGACATGTACGCTGATATTTATAAACTAATCTACCAACCCACAGTGAGTTCCCCACCTATTTTACATTTCAAATTTGAAATATACAAAAGAAAAGACTTCTTTGCACCTTTTGGTGTATTAATTTCTTTTGTTAGTGGTTGGACATGGTCATGGAGCCTCTGGATAGCTTGTTCATTAAACTTTATAGCCTAGTACTACACTATAGTGGCACTGGTAGGTAAAACTAGTTGTTTAGGAACTATTCCATTGGTGATCATGAATGCTAGGCCTTGTTGCTTTACAAATTTGAATTTCTAGACTATAATAATCCTGCCATGGCTACTTTATTATGGTAGAGCCCTTAGGATGATGAGGAGGGGTTGTAGGAGTCAATTTTGTGATGCTGAGGCATTCATGTGTTGCAATGGCGTATCACTTGTGGGCTATTAGATATGTTGGCAGTTGGTAGATTGGATGGTCCACAAGGATTTTGAGTGACTTTACCCTTTGTATTTGTGATAATTCTTAGGAGCACGTCATGTGTCCTTGGTTGAGCAATGAATTAACTTGATTGACGACACAAGTGGGGCCCACCAATACCTTTATAACTCTCCTTGCACTACCATGTGTCACAACACCGAGGCTTCTTGGGAAAACTTGCTCTACTTTCTTCAAAAAGGCCCATAAGTTGTTAAATTAAATCTAATCTAGAGCATTAGATGACACATGCTTGTTGGGCCTTAGAACTTCCCAAAACTATGTCAAAACTGAAAAAAGGCAAAATTAAAAGAAATCGAGGAGGCCCTCAAATGCCACGGGGTGTCTTTATTGATCGAACTCAAAGACAAAATGCATCATTCCCTTATAGTGAAGGATTCACTACAATTTCTATTTGCTAGAAGATTCTTAGTTTGTAGACACTCAAAAATGTCCCGAGCCTGCGAGTAACATTTTCACACTAATTTCCATCTCCTCTCATGTAGTTAAATAATTTTTAATTAATTATTTAATTATTTCCTAATGTCATATTCTTCTATTAATTAAATAATTTTTAAATTATTTAATTTATTCACTTTTTCTTTATTCCATTATCCCTTTCTAATCTATAATTAAATAAATTCTTATTTATTTAATTATTCATCTCCATTTTTCCTCTTCCCTTCTATAATTAAATAATTATTTAATCAATCATTATCTATTTTCCATACATTATTAAATAATGGTTTTCAATTATTTAATAATTTTTCCATTTCTTCCTCCATTATTAAATAATGGTTTTCAATTATTTAATTATTCTCCATTTTCCTCTCTTCTTCTATAATTAAATAATTATTTTTAATTATTTAATTATTCATCTTCCCTCCTAAATTAAATACTTTTTTACAATCATTTAATTTATCCAAGCCCTATTTCTCAACTAATTTCTTGGGTCATGGTCCATTTAATCTCATCCATTGATTATCATACGCCATCATTCAATCCTCACCCTTCATTCAAATCTAGTCCTCTATAAAAGCAAGCCTTCATCTCCATTTCAAGGTTAACCACAATCTTCAATATTTTGCTATCACTCATATCATTCATCTTGAGATCTTGCTATCATACATCCATATTGAGCTTATTTTCATGCTCCATGCTACAAATCTGAGAGCAAACAAAGCAAAATTGAGAACAACTTTGGCATAGGAATTGAGATATTATAGCTCTTTATTATTTGATTTCTATTGTCATCTTTTGCTTTATTATTAGATTAGGATCTTTATGGCTTGAATTTGAGTAGTTTTGTGGTCACTATTGATGATTCATTGCTTTCCCCTAATTTTTCCTGATCTACATCTGGTGAACCCGACGTGAACTAATTGAATTTTACAAAAAAATTAAGAATTTTTTATTTTCAGATAGTGCAACGCAATCGTTCCACGAAGTGCCGCATCTGTTGATCTGAACACCACAGTCGTCATTTTCTATGACTCATTTGTTGCCCAGAGCGCCGCATTTGTCATCTGAAATGCTGCATCAGATTGTCATTTTGCAAATTTTAAAATCTTTTAATTATTGCTATTTCTAATCATTTTACAAAATTCTTGTTATTCTGCTACATCTTGACATTGAGCTTACATCATTAGGGTCATTGTATTTTCTACTTTTTATCAGATTTTGTGTTTTTTGAGGTCCAGATTATAGCATCACATTTGTTCCCTTAAACGTTCCAATTGTTCGATCCAGAGCTGCATCTATAAGACTCTGCACCATAATTGCTAGGTCATATGACACATTTGTCAAATACTAAACCACATTTGATCCGTTCTGCATCACATTGGACTATCAAGTAGTAAGAGGGTATAAACTGCTAATTTTCATTTTTCTTCCTTTTTGCATTTACTAGGGCAGAGTTCTTTTTCTGTTACTGATATCTAATTTCTAGCTATGTGGCAATCATTGGGAGAAGACCTTTTGAATTAAACTACTAATCCTATTTCTTGCAGGGTTCCATTGTGTGTTTGTGATTTTTAATTTAGGAACATTCAGAATTGGTGCTTAAGACAAACAAGTGTCTTCTATGTCTTGTGCACTTGCATGCATGTGAGTCAGTTACCGAAAGTGTGTTTGTCTAAATTATCCTCTTCCCTTGTGCTACGTGCGATTCCTGGGTGATGATAAATAGCAGCACCATGTTGTCTTGGGTATCCTCTCTCCTTGCGCTACGTGCAATTCTTGGGTGATGAGAAATAGCAATACACAACCTTTCCCTTTTTTATTTTTGTAGGTGGCCTACCTAGGAGTTCACCCCAAGGTTCGACCACAAGCATGTATCTCCAGTGGGCTATATAAAGAAGAAAAAATTGAAAGGTGAGCTCAATCCACTTGTGCTATAAGGGGTGGGCCTTCGCAGTCCCGGGTGATTCCGAATGCGACTTAGAGATTTCAGTCTCCCATCGCTACTATGCCATGGTGTTCTCAGGAGTACCTCCACTACGAACCATTATTTCTAGAAGCCTAAGACCTTTTTGGCCATCTACCATTTGTGGTGCAAGGGATGCAAACCATACCCTGAAGTTACTTACCACATACAGTTCTTGGTTGAGGTGACACGGTTCCTTGTTTGGATTCATCCTTTCAAGGTGAGAGGTGTTAAGGTGGTCCAGGACCTTGGCATACTAGATAGTTACCCATTCCTTTTTCTCATATTTAAAAATACTGAAAGGTGTGGTAAGCCCACTATAGTAGATAACCCTTCACTACTAGCTAGGTTTTTCTTGTTTGAATTGTTTGTGAACTGAGGCCTAGCAAGTTTTGTGGAAGAAAACTTACAAAATACTTCATTTTCCAAGAGTCACAGAGTCAAAACAACCAATATTTGTATTTCAAGTGTTCATTGTGTTTTATGATCATCTTTACAAACTACCCAAAATGAAAAATTAGTTAGAAATCATTGATTTCATAATACAAACCAGTACACCGCACCTATCAGACAACAAAATGCAGTTGTTACATTATGAGCCGCAATCATCATTTTTTGCACTGTATCTGTAGCCTATAACACCGCATCTATACCATGTAAGACTACATTTGTCAAAATCAAAAATTTTAGGGAAATTCCTGAGTATCTACATTTCAGATCTAATTTGGATAGTGACCATACATTCAGACCTGAGACTAGTTCATTTCATCTAGTTCTTCCATTGCATTTACATGGTTTAGCTTGCATTTTCTAGGTAGCCTTTGTCATCCTAAGTTATTCATAGTCATAGTCATCTTTGAGACTTGAAATTGGGAAGCTTATCATACTTGATCACACCATTGTCACACACTTGGATTGTTTAGACCTTGACGCTACTTATCTACCATCATCCTCAAGTTGAGACTTAAACTCATGTGTCTAGTTTAGGTTCACTTTATCCAATCATCACCATCTTAGCACTTGTCCTTTTGAGGTCTTGACATTCCAATTAGCTACCTTGGCCCATCATAGGTTGTCTTAGCATCCTTTTCAAATTCTAAAGTTGCATATCTAAAATTCAAAGCATAGTCATAGTTGTAACTTCATTGTCACTTTGCATCCCACACCTTAGTCATAGTTGCATTGTCATTTGGCATCCTTATATTAAAAAAAATACCAAAGATATAGCATAGTTACATAGCCATCTTGTGTTGTCATCCTTAGTTTGCATTCATCCCAAAAACCATAAGTCTTATATGGTTCGAACAAGGTCACAAAGGAAATGAAAAGAAATTGACTATATGAATGACCCCAACTATAATCCCCATAGCACCCTGAATTTTGGGTCATCCTCAAACAAACCACTAAAGTCACAATCTCAAGTTGCAAATCCTTTTGAAAATCTCACCCTACATGAGGTAGAGAAAGGTTTGATCCTAGAAGAAATTGATGAGGCTATCAAAGATCCTAGGATATCACGTCTTATAGATGAGATGGTAGTTGTGGATCCTCAAAGATATCTTAAATGTGACTCCTTCAAAGTGGAACTGAACTCCCTCCTAGTTTTGACATCAACATGCTTATGGAGTCATCTTCAAACAATGTGACATAGAACCAAGGTCATACAACATCTTGATCAAGTCATACCAATTCACATCAAATACATACCACCTTACCATTCAGAGAAACTACACATAACATGATGACTATCAATATATCTCATACCCCACCATTTGGAGTGAAAAACACAAGTCCTATGTCTCAACCATAAACTCCTCATTCGCAAATCCATTTGCCACATCCTCATCTCAAACTACTACACCATTAACCATTACCATATCCATGAGTCAAAACACAGTGAGTTGAAATACATCAAAAAGGATGTGAAGGATACATGTAATTACTCTAAAAACACAATCCCAAAGGACCAATGCTATACCAAACATGAATATGAACCTTGGGTCTAATTAAAACATCGATCCGTCTCATCAAAACATCAATTTGTCTCATCAAAACATCAATTCATCCCAACAAAACACCGATTCAAGTCGGTTGCAACAATAAATCAATCCAAATCTTCATTTTTAGCAAGAGAATTCAAACCCATTTCAATATCAATCCAATACAAACATCCCATTCTCATTTCATTCTCAACACACCAACCAAAATTTGCCTCACCAAACATCAATCCAAATACCACATTCATACCAAAATTTCAAAACCAAAACCCATCTTCATCACACAATCACTTTAACTCATTCAACATAAACACCAACCCTTCTACTTCGAGTATTGGATTTCAAAACACATCCACTTCAAACATGGGTTATCAATACCACAATGCAATCACAAATGTCACAGACACATCATTATCCCCCGTGGAAGTTTTAGCACAACAAATGCACACATTGTAGCAACAAATTTATAACATGCAAATATCTGAGACAAACAAGACCTACTTTATGGAAGATTTATGTCCATATCCTTTTGATCAAAGTATATATATGCCTCCCTTTCCTCAAAATTATAACGTGCCAAACTTTAACAAATATAAAGGAAAGGGGAGTCCAGTAGAACATGTGTGAGAGTTTCATACCGCTTTCCTAGAACTTGCATTTGACCATACATATCTAATGAGGTTGTTCCCACAAAGTCTCATGGGATAAGCATTTGAGTGGTTTGTGCATCTACCTCCTGGGATAAGGACATGGAATGAATTAGCTGATAAATTCATAGCACATTTCTCTTATAATATCAAGAGTGACATGACTGTTGCAACCTTGTGTCACATAAAGCAAGATGGTGGAGAATCATTTACCTCTTTCTTCTAGAGATGGAGGAGCATGGCTAGTAAGTGCCCATGTCACATACCAGGGAACCAGTTGGTCCATATTTTTGTTGAAAATCTAAACACCGAATTGATGCACCAACTTCAAATTCATTTTTGTACCACCTTTGTGGATGTTGTTGAGAAAGGAATAACCATTGAGGAAGCACTTATTGCAAAAGGGTTGGTCAAAATTTTTAATAAGAATCAAAATAAGAAAAACACTTCCAATGACAAGAGCAAATTTTGGTCTAGAAACAAAAAAGTCACGAATGATGGGGTCGTTGATGCAAAAGCGATAAACAAAGCTAGCCCTACCACTACTTTCAAAGGACCAACCATATCAAACAATCCATCGCCTACTTATGAAAACACAACTAATGTAGTTCAAAACAATCAACTATGAGGTCCTCCAAGAAATAATCTTCCAAAACAAAATTATACTCCTTTAGGGGAATCTATTGAATAAGTTTTGAAGAAACGATTATAGTCAAACATCATCCAACTTCTAAAAATTAGACACTATGACCCAAGGCCTTTCAAACCATCTTGGTGGAATGATAATGATTTTTGTGAATACCATCGAATCAAAGGACATAAGACATCTTCTTGTTACAAATTGAAGAACATAATTTAGGACCTCATTGAACAAGGTGATATACCAATAGATAATCCACAAGGGTCCTCAAACAATGATCATACCATCTTCAAGAATCCCTTACAAGATCATGGGTTGGGAAAAGCCTCTAGTTCAGGGACAAATACAAATGACCAATCCAGTTATACCCATGTTGCCTATAAGTATATCATTAATAATATCCAAGCATTCGACAACAGTGTCTCCATGATTACTATAAAAGCCAATCTAGAATGTGTTGTTACAACTCGAAGATCCAAGGTGACCTTAGAAGGAGATCCTTCTAATCCCTCGCTAAAAGCTCAATATAATCTCTTAGATCATTTAGGGAAGACTCTCGTGTAGATATCCATCCTTGAGTTGCTTCACATATCCTCTGAACATAAAACCATTTTGGACAAAGCCTTGCAAGAATCATCTATTCCCACAGACCTTAATGTCAGTCAATTTTAGGCCATGGTGGGATGCTTAGTTACCACCCATCACATCACCTTCACCAAACATGACCTTCCTTCACAGAGATTTAATCATAATGACCCATTACACCTTGAGGTATTCATCAATAAACATAAGATCATACGAGTTTTGGTAGGTGGTGGAGCAGGTCTAAACATATGTAGCTTAAAATTGGTCATAACACTAGGATTCTCTGAGGCTTGTGTAGATACATCTAAGAAAATTGTTATAAAGGCTTATGATAATGCAGAGTGTTCTTCCAAGGGTGTGATCTCACTTCCGGTAAGAGTTGGACCCACTATTCTAGATATTGTACTCCAAGTCTTGGATCTAGACCTCCCATACAACCTCATCCTTGGTTGTCCATGGATTCATACCATGAAGGCCATTTCATCCACATACCATCAATGCCTTAAATTTTCCTATAATGGCATTATAGAGGAAAACTAATGCATTGTAGACTTAACATAATTCAGGGGTAAACCTATCTGAATAGTCCACTCTATCATTGTACTTCCTACATTAAATTATCAACCAAGGAGCGTAAGCTTATGATGGAACTGCACTGTATGTACCTTCAGGGCTCATATTCTTCCTAAACCAACTTATCAAAACCTACTTAGGCTATTCTGTTTTGTTGGAATTCACAAAAATGCAAGAACAGTAAAAATAGTTACAGGATCTAGTGGCTATGGGTACCTTCAGCATAAGTTGTAGATAACTGTTAACAACAAAAAATTACATAACTAATCCAATACATCCAAAATGATAAGAAAGTTAATGCTAACCTCTGGAGGACTTAAAGTAGACAAAGCATGCACTTGTTCATGAACCATACTACTGTAATTTGACAATCAAAGTATTCTAATTGACTCATAATGTATTTATATGCAAATGAAAAATAGTTTTAACAAGAATGCATAAAGGAATGAGGAAATAAATGAAGTGAGGATTAGTACCTTGAGTGGCCAACTTAGGGGACTGACTCACTTTAATTGGAAATCAAATCTAATTTAGATACTCACACATCCTCATAACATACAGTTTCATTCACTTCATATCATAAACAAAATCTCTTCAGATTGTATTCAACAATGACATTCCTTAATAAAACATGTCTGGATCTTCCAATATAGAAAAATAGAGTAACAACTGAGTAACTAGAAAATAAAATGACTAACTTTACATCTAACTCATCCCTCCTAACTTATACAGAAATGGGAGAGTTTTATGCAACTACCAACTAACTTCAACCATCTATCCATTCCTAGATACTAGGATACAGGTTTGAGATCGATTTATTAATCTAACTGAATAGAGGAAGGAGAGTTCTATCCAAACAAGAATTCTTATGCAATGGCTCGTATAAAGAACACACGCTGCAACAAGTCTACTTCTTCTACATTTATTCCTATCCATGATGGTTCACATTCATCCTCTAGTTGTCTGCACTTTTGGCATCCTAACTTCACTTCCTTTAATTCTCTTGTCTACAACTTCACTACAAATGCTCATTTCCTTGATGACACGTTCTTGCTGCATAGGGGTTAATTCACAAAACATATGCACACAAATAACCTTCATGACTAAACCATAGGATTCCATCTATATTGCATGCATACTCATATTTAAATCATTCAATTGATAATATCATCACCATATTCCATATTAATAACATAGATTCAAAGTCTTGCAAAGTATACAAAGAGACAACATATAATGATGGTGATGTTGGTAAAGTGTCTGGAGGATCATATGGAAAAAGTTCTAAAAGCATATAAAAGCAACATAAAAAAAGGTCAATATTTCAGCCCATCATTCCCCCCAACTTAGCCTTTTGCTTGCCCTCAAGCAAAATCATTGAATTGAACACCTAGGGGAGAAGATTGTAGTGCAAATTAATCTGCCTCAGGACCATTATTTCTTTAACTTCGTCACCCTACTTAAGATAAAAGCCATTGTAACAAGCAAGCCTATCCAATCTGACTGATTCTGCATTCCTACATTCGTCACCCTTTTCCCCTATCCAGTGTGGTACTGGATAAAGGAGAATAGGAGGATGAAAAGTAAGTGGCAGCCATCCCACTCCTATTTTCTCTGAAATCTAGATATACTTGCGCAGTCTCTCAAACATATTCATAAAATTATGAAAAGAATAAGGCTCTTTCCTCTACAGTGCTGGAGTCAGACTATTCCATCTATCTTGCACATACCTTAGACAATTATGAAGCATAGGCCCTGCTAACGATTGTATCCTCTTGTGATCTTGCAGTCTCAAATCCATAATTATTTTTCTTGGACCTTTATGTGAGAGGAGTGTTAACCATTGAGTGAGGATTACATCCAAATTCAATGCTTCCCTTCTGACATGTAGTGCCACTTTTTTCTCTTGTTCCTCATACTTATCCATCAATTCCCCTATGAGATTCTCATTCTTGAGATATGGTAACAATGCCCTAACCTGTAAATCCCCAACATGAATTGAAGGGTTCCATTCTATATCCTCTGTCATTAAGTAGTTATGCAAACAATATTCACACAATTGGTCTTGCTCCTCTAAATTGACTTCTTTAAAATGGCTGTAAAAAATATGCCTTGAATGTAAAGCAGGTTGATTATTAATGAACCTATTAAACTGGAAACTGAGAAATTTTTCTTTCAGGAACAATGCACATACCCTTGGTGGAGGCCTACACACAATGATTTGTATGGCCCTGTCAATTACCTATGTCAGCTTATCCTCCAACCTTTTTATCACCAAATTCTTATCTTCTATTGATGCATTGAGATTATGTTTTTCCTTCTCCCAGTTTTCCTTTTCTTGTTTGGATTTATGAGTGAGCTTCATTAATTCAAAACCCAAAGACAAAGTAGTGTGGTATACTGGAGTTCTCATTATAGGAGGTTGTGGACTGAGTACTTCATTTTCTTCAGCATTTGTTTTACTTACAGCCATCTGTGCTAACAGATCTAAATTAGTTCCATGGCCATAGGTCTGAATTCTCTCCTCCAACTCTTGTATTCTTTTCCCTTTTCTTTGTCCTTCTCTTCATATCCTTTCACCTACTCTTCCAAGTGTTTTATTCTATCAAGAGCCTCTTGCAGTTCCTTTCTTATGTTTCTATCCTCCAACAATTCTTTTTCTTTCTCAAAATTCAGGCCTTCATCATATAATTCCTAGTTATATCAAAAATTTCCTTAGCAGAACTACTAGGAATTGTCTTTCCCATTTTCTTTGCAATAAACACATCCTCTGAATTAGAATCAGAAATCAAAGAAACATACCTTCTCTTTTTAACAGACATACTAACATTTTCACAAGCATCAGTAGGGACATCTTTAGGGGCAATTCATCCTTTATCTGAATCTAAATTCACTGGTGTTGGATCATGATGTTGTTGTCCTTCACCTTTTTCCTACCCCTGATCCTTAATAATTCTTTCCTTCACACTCTGCCTCTTTAACCTCCCTGAGCACTTGGGAGTAGCAGTCTCCTGTTTGACTTCATTTTTTCTTTTCTTTCTATTCATCTTCCTCTTCTTTTCCCTTGCATCTTCTCCCTTCTCAGTGCTTTTATGCTTCTCAACACTTTTCTTGTTTCTCTTTTTCTTAACAGGTGTTGAATCAATGCCTCTCATAGGTTTAGGTTTAGAAGATGAGGGTTCTTTTTCTGCCACCGGCCTATCCTCTGGAGTGTTGTCCTCCTGCGGCCCCTCTTGCTCAAGGTCAATCTCAGGTTCAGGCTCATACTAGGGTTCATTCTCTGCTTCAGGTTCTTCCAACAGTGTTGTGATATCTACACATTGTTTAAAAGCCTTCCAATCAACCTGTGGGTGTTGAATCCTTAAGCTCCTCTTTATCAATAAAGCTATTAAACAATGATGGGACAACATGGTGTCCGATTGCTTTTTCTGGTATTCAAATGTCATCCTTTTCAACATATTATACAAGAAGTTGGGAACATTGACTAGTTTATCATGGCGCAGATGATTAAGCAACTTAAAATGCACAATATACAACAAATTATGCCGGCCATCACAGGTAATGTATTTAATGATGTATGAAGCACATTTTCCCTAGTAAAATGGAAGGGATAATCTCTATGTACCTTGTGTTGTTAAGTCCAGGTGCTCACCTCGCTCGCAAAATTCTTCCCTTGTTGTAGCTACATCAGCACGAGATGGATACTCAGACCCTATGCATGACAATCATGTGACTTAGGCAATGGCCATCTCAGAAGCATCTACAACTAATCCCCTAACCATTGCCTCATCATACTGCAGTGTGGCTGTAAATTCCTTTGCCATTTTGTTATCATATTCTATCAACTTCAAAGAGTAGTCCAGCCATCCTACTCTAGTAAAGAGTGGTAGCACCAACACATCTTCTAATATTTCTTTATGTGTAGATGGATCTCATTGTACTGCATCACCCCCCATTATCTCTATGTTCTGCAACCTCTTGAAGTATCAATTTTTGCTAGACTACAATTCTACCACCGTGAAGAGAGCCAACCTTCAGTTTATTGCCCTTTTCTATTCTTCCACTGCAACTTTCATAGGGTAACAAGTTCATATTTTGGCGAAATAGGGTAGGTTTACTATTTTTTAGAAAATAAAGATGGCAAAAATGGAGAAAATCAAAAAATTAAACCCCTCCCCCCAACTAATCTGTGAAGTGACCTCACTTCACGCGGCAATTGATATGAAAGGAAGAGGATTTATTAAATGGAATGGTGATAAACATTTTCACATGCATGAAATAAATAAAAAGAATAATGAATATAAAAAGAAAGCTAAGTTTAATCATTGAAAGTTACCTTATGTACACACGTTATGGAAATAAATGATCATTGCACCTCAGAATTTGAGAACACATACTCAACATTTGATTTGATATGAGCAAGATGACATGCATGCGGATGAATGGGAAGATGGCGGGGACTGCGGAGTCGATGTGATGTGATAGCTCGTAATGCTCTAATGAACAACTCATGAGGTTGAGTTGATAATTTTACAGTGGCGTTAGAGTTATTTCATAATGAATGAAGCAATGTGTGGAAGATATGGAATGAGTAGGAAAATGGTGTGCTAAGTGCCAAAGTAGTGAATACATTTGTAGACATTTAGTTGCTACGGGTGCCTCCAGCACAGGTCCCAACTGAAAAATTACATATGCAATATGTCAGGTCCCAACTATAACAGGTCCCAATTGAAAGTGAAAAATAGGTCCCTCTAGAGTTAACCATGGTCATCTTAGATAGTGTGTTGTGTGTGCATGTGGATTATAAAGAAAGGAAAATCAAGTCTCAGCGACAGGGGTTGAGTATTGCAACTCAACCTCTGCATCACTAGATAGGATTGGTGAATCATCTTCTGATGGTGTATCAGTTGGTGTCACAGAACCTTCATCAAGAGTGACAGGAATACCATACTGAGTGGCTAGAGAGACAAGAAAATCATCCTTCTAAAGTGGTTTCTTATACAATTTCAACCTGTGTCTATTTACTAGCAATGAAAATTAGACCTCATTAATGGTCTGTAATTGGATTGCACCATTAGGGAATACTTGTTTAATCACATATGGTCCCAACCGCTGAGATTGAAGCTTGCCCTTGAAATCCTTGTATTTGGAATCATAGAGAATATCCCAATCACCAACAATGAATTCTTTAGTCTTGATATACTCATCATGCCATTTAATTCTTTGTTTCTATATAACCTTTGTGTGGTGGATGGCTTCCAATCTGATTTCATCAAGAACATTCAAATGTTGTAGTCTATCCTTTTGAGCTTCTGTCAAATCCATCCCTAATTCTATTGTTGTCCTTAGGGTTTTGTATTCAAATTCTATAGGCAAGACTGCTATCTTGCCATAAACCAATTCATAAGGAGTGAATCTTGTAGTTGTCTTCCATGTAGTTCTATATGCCCAAACAACTTCCAGTAACCTAGAAACCCAATCTCTTCTGTGAAGCTGTACTGTCTTTGTCAATATGTTCTCAATCTCTCTATTTGTGACTTCATCCTGACCATTAGCCTGAGGATGGTAGGGAGTGGACTTCTTGTGTCTAATCTGATATTCCTCCACTGATCTAGTGATTAAATTTGATGTGAATTGTGGGCCTTGATCAGTCACTATCTCCCTTGGTACACCATATCTAGTGAAGATTTCCTCATACAAAATTTTTTCCACATTGCCATCTCTAGCAAACTGCAAGGCTTTAACTTCCACCCATTTGGTTAAGTAATCAGTACATACCAGTATATATTCCTTGTTGTTTGAAGTAGGAGAGATAGGACCAACAAAATCCAGCCCCCACTTATCAAAAGGACCTAATGCCATTTGGGGTTACAAAGGCATTTCATCACTTCTTGTAGGTCTCCCCATCTTTTGACACTAATCATAGCTTCTAGTATACTTGACAGCATCTTTATGAAGTGTTGGCCAATAATATCATGTTGTCAATATTTTGAAGGTTGTCCTTTTGGCTGCAAAATGTCCCCCATAGGGTTCATCACGACAGGCCTTCAATCTATCAAACACCCCATCCTCTTTGATACATCTTCTCATAATGTTATCTGGGCCAATGTAAAATAGGAATCCATAAATCCAAGAATAAGGAAAACATTTGTGAACTAGCTATCTCTTCTTGCTTGGAGAAAAGTAACCTAGAATCTGCCCTGAAACCAAAATCAGAGAAAATATTGAGGACTGCTCTCTAAAATGTGGTTGGAGCATTGCACAGACCAAACAACAAGACATAATATGCATAGGTCCCCCAAGGGAAGGCAAATGTTATCTTATCTTGATCTTCTAGTGCAATCTTGATTTGGTTATAGCCACTAAAAACATCAAGAAATGAGAAATATTTATTACCTGCTAAAGAGTCAAGAACTTGATCAATTAAGGGCAATGGAAAGTGATCTTTCCTAGTGGCAGCATTTAGTTCTCTGTAATCAACACAAACTCTCCATTTGCCACCTTTCTTGGGAACTATGACCAATGGTGAAACCCATTCACTGTCTGAAATGGGGTATATAAACCCTGCATCTAAAAGCTTTTGAAGTTCTTCTTTCACTATCTCTCTGAGAGCAGGATTCATGCATCTCTGCTGCTATCTTATAGGTCTGTGGCCATCATCAATATAAATTTTATTCATACACAAATTAAGATTTATAACCTTCATATCACTGTAATCCCATGCAAATGCTACTAAGTGGGTTTGTAATACTGCATGTAGGGATTGCTACTGCTCATCAGTCAATGCATTATTAACAATCAACACTTTTCCTGGCTTGATTTCTAATGGCTTAGATATTTCTTGCACAGAGGACAAATCAAGGCTAGGTATCACTGGTAAGCATTGCTAGGTTAGCAAGGTATGAGATAATTGAGATACATCCTCTGAGGAACTGGCAGGTATTATGCTTTCTAAAGGACCTTGCAAGCACTTGATAAGCAATCTCGCTGCTGCGGGTGCCTTCCGCAGTCATTTTGTATGATGTGAGTGA
This sequence comes from Cunninghamia lanceolata, assembly GCA_027924645.1. Classification (NCBI taxonomy): domain Eukaryota; kingdom Viridiplantae; phylum Streptophyta; class Pinopsida; order Cupressales; family Cupressaceae; genus Cunninghamia; species Cunninghamia lanceolata. Next base: position 7,285,164 of record BSBN01000150.1, read on the forward strand.
TCAAATCATCTTCATCTTGAATATCCAGTAAGGGGCATTATGGTTGGATGTTGTGGTTGAGATGGAATCATCGGTTGCTAGTAATTTGCATTTTGTTGCCATTGTTGATTCTTGTTCCATTGAGGCTACCATTGAGGTTACTGTGTAGGCCACTAGGGGTTATAGTTGGAACCTTGAAAATCATGTTGGGGCCATGGGTTTGGCTATTGTTGGTTCCAACTAGGTTGTGGAGTAGGCCATTGTGGGTTTTTCCAGAGATTTTGATTACTAGGCCATGGCTGAGTGTTCCAAGTAGAGAAATTTTGGTTTGTAGCAGGAAAGGGTGACCTAAAATGAGTGGATTAGAGGGCATACCTTGTCTTTCTTGCCAAGTCCTCCTTTGAGCTATGAAGAACTACTACATTTATATGTGCCTAATCGATGTTGTCATTGATGTCAACATATTCTTGTTGCCATTGGTGTCAACTGTATCCTATTTTGTTGCTTGTTTAGAAGACTAGAATGTTGAGAATATTGAGAAAATTAATAAGGATCAATGTATGTGGACCATATGGCTGAGTAGAGGATTGTCTTAAGAAGCTCCAATTAAGATTTGAAGGGTTCGCATGAAGATTTGAAGAAACTATGGCCATATGAGTAGAACCAATTTTGTAATGTTCAAAAGAGACAGAGTGACAGGAAAGAGGTCCAGATTGTTCTGAAAATATAAAATGATGATCTGTGGATCTAGAGACATGTTTGGGAAGTCAATGTGTATCATCCAGTCAAGTGGTTCGTGGTTTGGAGATCCGCAAGCAGTATTTCTTATGTAATAGTCATAGTAGACAATGTTCTTGAGGTTTCAAATGAAGATGCAAGTGATTCTGATAATTTGGAGGAGTCCGGATATTTTTGTTGAATTCAATGTGTTTGTGAAGGTCTCTGGATCATGTGACTACTATGTTGGAGGTCCACATTGAAGTTTGAGCTTGTTGGTGAAGATTTCCTTCTTGGTGCTGCTGTTCTTCCCAGTCTTGGCTGACAGGATGATTCAAGAGTGTTGTGGATGATCTAAGAGCAATTCGATGGAGCATGGCATGTTGATCAAGGAAGCTTTGAGTCCCAGTTATGTTTGGCCGATAGCTTAGTGACTCGCATTAAGTCAAATACTTGTAGTGCCGACCTTGATGTTTCTATGAAGCATATAAAGGCATGTAGTTGAGTTGTTGAAAATCCATCCTTGTGCGAAATCAAAAATCCCAAGAAAGGATCAAAGGTAGAGCAAAGAAAAGGAGGAGCAGAGGAGCAAGAACAGTAAAGGATGAAGTGATAGTGAAGAAGTATTTGGGAGAAGAGCAGAGGAGCAAGAACAATAAAGGATGAAGTGATAGTGAAGAAGTATTTGGGAGAAGAGCAAAAGTTTATGAGCACTCAATGAGACTCAACTAGGCATGAAGAAGATGCTATTTATCAATTAATTCCTTCTGTACTAAAAATAAATTTTGTAGGTAGTGAGCCTCTCTTTTGAGCAGTGAGTTCTGGGTAGTGCGCCCGAAGGCATGTGCCTTCTATTTTTCTAAAGTAGTTTTAACAGGGTACTAATCTTTGTGGGTTAACCCCCACCATGGTTTTCCCTTAACCGGGTTTCCACATAAAAACCTTGGTGTTATGTGTTCATTTGTCTCTACTCATGTGTTGATGATTCATGCTTTAAATATTTATATCATTAATCAGTTTTGTGTGGTAAAGAAATAGTTGCAAGTGTTAAAGACTTAGGACAACTGATTCACCCCCCTCTCAGTTGTCTGGCTTAATCCCAAAAATTAGTATCAGAGCCAGATCCTCTAAAAGAAGCTTGACCACTTGAGGAGATCCAGGATGTCGACCTACAAGAAGGATAGTCTGAGATTTGATGGAACAAATTACTCTATTTGGAAGAGTCACATGGAGTGCCATTTGCAATGCATGGGTGATGCTTATTGGATGATAACCAATGATGAGTATAAACCTCTGGAGAAAGGTCCTTCGACTCCAAATCAACTCAAAGATGCTGAAAATAACCTTCGAGCTAAAGAAGCCTTATTGAGTGCCTTGACTAATTCAAAAATGAAAAATATCTTTGGACTAACAACTACTCATGAAATCTGGAAGAAGTTGGAGAATCTTTATGAAGGCGATGAATATGTCAAATGTGCCAAGCTACAAAATCTGAGAGGAAAATTTGAAAATCTAAGGATGAGTGAAGATGAAAACATCACAATCTGCATGCAAAAGATAAATGAACTTGTGTGTGGTATCAGGTGTGCTAGTGAAACTTTGGAAGAATAAGAGATTATGGTAAAAGTGCTCAGATGTTTACCTGATTCATACGAACATAAGGTTGCTGCTATAGAGGAGATCAGGATTGTCTCAAAAGTTACAAGAGATTAGTTGGTTGGCAAAATTTCATCTTTTGAATTAAGTGAGTTTGGTGATTCTCTTCATAAGTCTGAATTTGCATTTAAGGCTAGTGTATATGGAAAACAAAGATATGATCCAGGTGAAAGCTCTTCATCAAGATCAAAAAGATTTGTGAAGGCAAGGAAGGATCTTGAAGATGATGAAATTGAGTCCGTAGATCTTGAAGCTCTTATTGCCAAAAGAATGCCAAGAGGATCCAGTAAGTATGAAGGAAAGTTGCCATTCAAATGTTTTGCTTGTAATAAGATTGGTCATTTTGCCTCAAGATATCCAGAGAGGTTTTCAAAACCAAACCCTAACAAATATAAAGGTTAGAAGAAATGTTACTATGTCTAAGAAGCTAGAGAAGGAGTCACAGATGATGAATCTGATCATGGAGGCTCCACTAAAAATGATTGGGTGTTCATTGCTATCAAAGAAGAAGAACTGGTGTCTACTGAATCTGCTAGCTATGGAAATGTGGAAAGTGCCTTGCCTGCTTAGGTTGTTGAAAAGGATGAATAAGTGATTGATAGTGGATATTCTCATCATATGACTGGTGATAAAAGTAAGTTTGTAAGCCTTGAAAAATATGAAGGTGGGCTTGTAAAATTTGGAGACAACTCAGCTAGTAGAATCCATGGCAGAGGATCCATCTCTTTTGATGGTAAGAATAACACAAATGATGTTTTGTATGTGGAAGAACTGAAGCATAATCTTCTCAGTGTTGGATAGCTGGTTGACAAGGGTTATGATCTTTGATTCAAGGATGGAAAATGCAGAATCTTTGAAAGCTCTGGAACTGAAATTGCATCCGGTACTCAAACTAGAGGTAACATCTTTCATTTAAGTAGTTCTGGCAAAAGTTGTCTGATTGCTCAGATAGATCAAAGTTGGTTATGGCATAGGAGGATGTGTCATGTGAATTTTGATAACATTGTCAAGATAAGTTCTATTCAGGCTGTAAAAGATCTGCCAAAACTTGTGAAACCTAATAGCATGTGTAGCGAATGTCAATTGGGTAAACAGAACAAAATTTCATTCAAAAGTAAAGAACAATTTTCAAGTGAATGGCTGGAACTTGTGCATACTGATTTGTGTGGTCCTGCTAGAATTAGAAGTGTGCAAGAAGACAGATATTTTATGTTGCTAATTGATGATTACTCCTGCATGATGTGGGTAACCTTCTTAAAAGAAAAATTAGAAGCTCTTGACAAATTCAAAATGTTCAAGGTTATGGTGGAGAATGAGATTGGTGGAAAGATAAAGTGTCTGAGATCTGATAGGGGCGGAGAATTTACCTCCGGTGAGTTTGATTCATTCTGTGAAAAGCATGGAATAAAAAGACAGTTATCTGCTCCTAGGACTCCATAGTAAAAATGGAGTTGTGGAAAGAAAAAATTGGACCATTCAAGATTTTGCCAGGACCATGATGATGGAAACAAATGTTCCTCAAGCCTATTGGAGATAAGTTGTGAATACTACTATCTACACTCTTAACTGGGTGCAGATCAAAGGCAATTCTGGTAAGACTCCTTATGAACTGTGGTTTGGTCATCCTCCTACTGTGAGATATTTTAGAGTTTTGGTAGAAAATGCTATATCAAAAGAGATGAGGATCTAGGCAATTTTGAAGCAAGAAGTGATGAAGGAATATTTCTGGGTTACTCTACTCAAAGCAAGGCATACCGGTGCTTTAATAAAAGATTGAAAAAGATTGTCGAAAGTGCAAATGTTAGAGTTGATGAAAGCAAAGAAGGTCATTCCATGTCTTGCAGATATGATTCAGAAGATCAAGTTGAAAGTGAAAATCAAGGAAGGCAAGTTTAGACCCAGATTCAGATCCAGATTGATCCAGAAAATCTAGTAACTCAAGAGGATAGTGCAAAAGTTGAGGAACAAGCTTAAGAAACAAAAGTTCAAGCAAATTCCAAAATTCCTAGGTATATAAGGATGAATCATCCTGAAGATCAAATCATAGGAGATAGAAATAAAGGTGTTCAAACTAGGAGAAGAATTGCTAAAGATCAAGAAGAGATTTGTCTGATTTTAAAGATTGAACCAAAAACTGTAAGTGAAGCCTGTAAAGATGAAAATTGGGTAAAGGCAATGGAAGAAGAATTAATGCAAATTGAAAAGAATCACACTTGGGATCCTGTTTCTAGACCTAAGGACAAAAATGTGATTGGAACTAAATGGGTCTTCCAGAATAAACTAAATGAAGATGGTGAAGTTGTAAGAAATAAAGCAAGGTTGGTATGTGAAGGATATTCTCAAGTGGAAGGAATTGATTTTGAAGAAACTTTTGCTCCGGTGGCAAGAATAGAGGCAGTGAGATTGTTTCTTGCTTTTGCTGCTTATAAAGATTTCAAAGTCTATCAGATGGATGTCAAGTTAGCATTTCTAAATGGAGAGTTAGAAGAAGAAGTCTACATTGAGCAACCCGAAGGATTTCAGTTGTCTGATCAGAGAGATATGGTCTGCAGGTTAAGGAAAGCATTGTATGGACTCAAACAAGCCCCAAGAGCCTGGTATGCATGTTTAGATAAGTATTTGCTAAAGCTAGGTTATAGAAAAGGCACTACTGATAGTAATCTTTACTTCAAGATTGATCATGAGAATACTCTGATTGTTGAAGTATTTGTTGATGATATCATTTTTGCTGGAAATGAGAGTATGTGCAAAACATTTGCTGATCAGATGCAAAGTGAATTTGATATGTCCATGTTTGGTGAGATGAATTTCTTCTTAGGTCTGCAAATCACTCAATCAAATAAAAGTATCTTCATATCTCAGTCTAAGTATGTGAAAGAACTATTGAAGAAAGATTCAAAGCTAGTAGGTACACCTATGGTAACTGGATGTAAGTTAAGTAAAGATGATAATTCACCTAGGGCAGATCAGAAAAGGTACAGATCAATGATTGGAGGACTGCTCTATCTGACTCAGACCAAACCTGATATCATGAATGCAGTTGGACTTTTTGCTAAATTTAAAGCTGATCCTAGAGAATCCCATGTTGTAGCAGTCAAGAGAATTTTTAGATATCTCAAAGGGACAATTGATTATGGATTATGGTATCCAAAGGATAATGATTTCACTCCTCATGAATATACAGATGTTGATTGGTAAGGAGATGCGAATGATAGACAAAGCACTAGTGGTGGTGCATTTTTCTTGGGAAGTAGATTGGTTTCTTGGCCAAGCAAAAAGTAGGAGGCAATATCCCTATCTACAGTAGAGGTAGAATATATAGCAGCAACAAACAATTGTACTCAAGTTCTGTGGATGAGGCAAATGCTGAAGGACATCAGAATTGTGTTTGAGGAGTTTGTCACAATCTTCTGTGATAATTCAATTGCAATAAACATCTCAAAGAATCAAGTGTTGCATTCAAAGACAAAGTACATATCCATCAAGTTTCATTTCTTGAGAGAGAAGGTAAATGAGAATGAAGTCAAGTTGGAGTTTGTGTCTTCAAAGGATTAGATTGCGGATATTTTCACTAAGCCTCTTCCCAAGGATACTTTTGAGTATCTCAGAGAGAAGTTAGGGTTTATTACCCCTCCTGATCAAAATTAAGATGCACTAGAGTGCATCAGTCTGGTGGAATTCACGGTCACATCTTATGATATGGATTGATGTTAAGAAGGCACTACTTAGGGGGAGTAGTCTAGATGTAATTTTTGAGTTTGGTCTGAAACAAAAATAAGGAGAAAAGACTGCAAATATGTGCCCTTTTCCATTGATGTCAAAGGGGGAGAGAAATCATGTGAAAAACTAGTTACTGATGAAAGGGGGAGCAGTGAAGATAGATAGAAATCATGTGAAAAACTAGTTGCTGATGAAAGGGGGAGTAGTGAAGATAGTAGTTGCAGAAGTGATAAGAGAAAGGGGGAGAAGTTCTTGTCTTGATGGTTGAATCAATTTTTCACATCATATGTTGCCATCAATGAGAAAGGGGGAGATTGTTACAAATATGTGCCTAATTGATGTTGTCATTGATGTCAACATATTCTTGTTGCCATTGGTGTCAACTATATCCTATTTTGTTGCCTGTTTAGAAGACTGGAATGTTGAGGATATTGAGAAAATTAATAAGGATCAATGTATGTGGACCATATGGCTGAGTAGAGGATTGTCTTAAGAAGCTCTAGTTAAGATTTGAAGGGTTCGCATGAAGATTTGAAGAAGCTATTGCCATCTGAGTAGAACTGGTTTTGCAATGTTCAGAAGAGACAGAGTGATAGGAAAGAAGTCTAGATCATTCCAGAAATATAAAATGATGATCTGCGGATCTAGAGACATGTTTGGGAAGTCAGTGTGTATCATCCAGTCAAGCGATTCTTGGTTTGGAGATCCGCAAGCAATCTTTCTTATGTAAGTCATAGAAGACAGTGTTCTTGAGGTTCCGGATGAAGATGCAAGTGATTCTGATAATTTAGAGGAGTGCGAATGTTTTTGTTGAATTCAATGTGCTTGTGAAGGTCTCTAAATCATGTGACTACTATGTTGGAGGTCCGCATTGAAGTTTGAGCTTGTTGGTGAAGATTTCCTTCTTGGTGCTGTTGTTCTTCCCAGTCTTGGCCGACTAGATGATTCAAGAGTGTTGCAGATGATCTAAGAGCAATTCAATGGAGCATGGCATGTTGATCAAGGAAGATTTGAGTCCCAGTTATGTTTGGCTAATAGCTTACTGACTCGCATTAAGTCAAATTCTTGTAGTGCCAACCTTGATGTTTTGATGAAGCATATAAAGGCATGTAGTTGAGTTTTTGAAAATCCATCCTTGTGCGAAATCAAAAATCCCAAGAAAGGATCAGAGGTAGAGAAGAGAAAGGAGGAGCAGAGGAGCAAGAACAATAAAGGATGAAGTGATAGTGAAGAAGTATTTGGGAGAAGAGCAGAAGTTTATGAGCACTCAATGAGACTGAACCAGGCATGAAGAAGATGGTATTTCTCAGTTAATTCCTTCTGTACTAAAAATAAATTCTGTAGGCAGTGAGCCTCTCTTTTGAGCAGTGAGCTTTAGGTAGTGCACCCGAAGGCATGTGCCTTCTATTTTTCTAAAGTAGTTTTAACAAGGTACTAATCTTTGTGGGTTAATCCCCACCTTGGTTTTCCCTTAACCGGGTTTCCAGGTAAAAATCTTGGTGTTAAGTGTTCATTTGTCTCTGCTCATGTGTTGATGATTCATGCTTTAAATATTTATATCATTAATCAGTTTTGTGTGGTAAAGAAATAGTTGCAAGTGTTAAAGATTTGGGACAACTGATTCACCCCCCCCCTCTCAGTTGTCTGGCCTAATCCCAACAAGAACAATTGTCCATCCTCTCCTTCAAATGGCTAAAATTCTAGCCTTTCAACCTTCTCTTTCTGGATGCTTGCCACCCTTTTGCATTTAGAATTGGCCTTCCTTTGCCTACAACTAGGATAGTACTCAGTAAGCATTGTATTAGCTTCTTCTTGTTTTTTCTTGATGTGAAGAGTGTCCAGTTGTCTAGCCATATGGCTAATTATGTCCTTCATGTTGGATAGCAAATTACTAATTTCCACTCTTGAAACTCAATTGGTTTCCTTGTTTGTAATTGATGTCCTTTCTCCCCTTGGTCGTCTGGTGAAAGTCCTTGAATAATTTTGCCAAACCTTACAAATTGACACAAAAGGTAGCTGAGAGATATCACCTTGCCCAATAAGATTCAAAGCATCCATGCAATCATCCTTAACCCTTCTCAAGAAAACTAGTTTTAATGATTCTTCAGACAATTTGTTTTGGGGGTTTTTCTTTAGAGAAAATTGGAATCTTTCAACATAAGCTTCAAGTGGCTCCTCCTCCTTTTGTGACATCCTAAAGATGTCATCTCTCCTCCTGTCATGTCCTCAGTAGTAATATTGGTATTTCTCCAAGAATTTCTCCTTCATTGTATCCTAGTCTGGAATGACATCTTTTCCCAACCCCATAAACTATCTCAAGGCCTCATCCTTGAGGGTAGCCAGAAAGAGTTTTAGCCTATGAGCATCTAAGGTGTAGTCATAGCTCCTACACAAGATATCAAACTCAAATAGGAATGTATCTGGATCCTCTGTCACCAGGTCATATAAGACTGATAATGTTGATGGTGGAATATTTTTCAGCACTGTAGCCCTCTCCTGATTAGTGATAGGAAACTCAAGCATTGCTTGCTCTAATGGATCCTCAACCGCAGCATCTGCCATGGTTCTGAAGGTTCCTTCTGTAGTTGTGGAAGAAGTTGATGAAGATGTAGAAGGTGTTGATGAAGATTTAAGAGGAAATTCTTCTTCAGCACTTTCTACTGTATAGTTGATAAAGTCAGTTGTTTCTTCTCTATCCTAAAAAATTGAAGGGAGGAATCTACCTCGGTTATCTCTCTGCCTTCGCATATAGTGAATTTGGCTTTATATTCCAGCAGTCCTGCACAATGTTAGTATAATTTCTAGTGTTTCCTAAAAAGTGAATTTATTAATTCTAATGCTGGAATCAAAATTTAAACTATGAAAGCATGTAAAAATGATCCTATAAAGGTAGCACCATCCCTAGCAATGGTGCCAAAAATGTAGAGGAAAACTAATGTGTTGCAGACTTAACATAATTCAGGGGTAAACCTATCTGAACAGTCGACTATATCATTGTACTTCCTACATTAAATTATCAACCAAGGAGCGTAAGCTTATGATGGAACTACACTGTATGTGCCTTCAGGGCTCATATTCTTCCTAAACCAACTTATCCAAACCTACTTAGGCTATTCTATTCTGCTGGAATTCACAGAAATGCAAGAACAGTAAAAACAGTTATAGGATCTAGTGGCTGCAGGTACCTTCAACATAAGTTGTAGATAACTGTTAACAATAGAAAATTACAAAACTAATCCAAAACATCCAAAATGATAAGAGAGCTAATGCTAACCTCCGAAGGACTTAAAGTAGACAAAGCATGCACTTGTTCATGAACCATACAACTATAATTTGACAATCAAAGTATTCTAATTGACTCATAATGTATTTATATGCAAATAAAAAACAAATTTAACAAGAATGCATAAAGGAATGAGGAAATAAATGAAGTGAGGATCAGTACCTTGAGTGGCTAGCTTAAGGGACTGACCCACTTTAACTGGAAATCAAATCTAATTCAAATACTCATGCATCCTCATAACATACAGTTTCGTTCACTTCATATCATAAACGAAATCTCTTCAGATTGTATTCAATAATGACATTCCTTAATAAAACATGTCTGGATCTTCCAATATAGAAAAATATAGTAACAACTAAGTAACTAGAAAATAAAATGACTAACTTTACATCTAACTCATCCCTCCTAACTTATACAGAAATGGGAGAGTTTTATGCAACTACCAACTAACTTCAACCATCAATCCATTCCTAGATACTAGGATACAGGTTTGAGATCGATTTATTAATCTAACTAAACAGAGGAAGGAGAGTTCTATCCAAACAAGAATTCTTATGCAATGGCTCACATAAAGAACACATGCTGCGACAAGTCTACCTCTTCTGCATTTATTCCTATCCATGATGGTTCACATTCAACTTCCAGTTGTCTGCACTTTTGGCATCCTAACTTCACTTCCTTTAATTCTCTTATTTGTAACTTTGCTGCAAATGCTCATTTCCTTGATGATACGTTCTTGATGCATAGGGGTTAATTTACAAAAACATATGCACACAAATAACCTTCATGACTAAACCATATGATTCCATCTATATTGCATGCATACTCATATATAAATCATTCAATTGATAATGTCATCACCATATTCCATATTAATAACATAGATTCAAAGTCTTGCAAAGTATATAAAGAGACAACATATAATGATGGTGATGTTGGTAAAGTGTCCGGAGGATCATATGGAAAAGTTCTAAAAGCATATAAAAACAACATAAAAAGAGGTCAATATTTCAGCCCATCAGGCACCGAAATCACAATAGCCGGTGATCTCGAGCCCTTTCAATATTGTAGCCACCTAAAAGGAACACTTGAACATCAAGTGACTATTAACAGGGAAGTTTCACCTTCCAATTCATTCCATTACAAAGATCCTTCCACGTTATCCAGATCTTCAACTACATTCATTCCCTCTTCCAAACCTAAGGTCCATATCCACGACACAAGGTGTGAGAATATAACATAGAGACTTCCTATTGCATGTGCAAGCTACCTGTGTCACTAAAATCCCATGGAAAACCGCATCCTATCAAGAAGGAGCCTAAAGTCACTATCTGCACCGCCCCCACCACTTTTACCAAGTGGGGTGAATTGAGCAAAGAAACCATAGATGAGGATATTTCTACATGGATCTATAAGGATGAAGAAGAAATTGAACCTGTACAATTACCGGTTGAAAAATATGGAAAAAGTTTTGAATTCATGAAGCAAAAAGGTTATGATAGACATAGTGGACTTGGTCCACACAAGAATGGAAGGACAAAACCTTTACAACCAAACAGGCTACCAAAGAATAAAGGGTTAGGGTATAAGCCATTAAAAGTGAATGCTCCTCGTACTAAGTTACTATTAGGTGAAGACGCTAACATTTCTAAAGACGTCGAGACATCTAAGGAAAATGCCGAGACCAATCCCCCTAAAATCGAACAAACTAATGGCCTTTCCTAGATTAATATCTTTTGGGACTTTGATGACACTTCAATATTTACCATATCTTCCCTATCCTTGAGTTATAGAAATACCTATGATGATCTACCCCTAGTTTACCCGCAATTGATAGATTCGGACCAATAAGGAGCTCTGAGCTTAGACATATTTGAAAATGATGAAGCAATCACCGAGTTTATGGCACTTCAAGAAGGAATACCTAGTGGGGATTATACAGTTGGATTCATCATAGATCTTGACAACACAACTTACTTTGGGGAGTCCACTCCGCCCTCTAGTCACAAAAGTGAAAATAATAAAACAAAAAAGGATAGGTCTCTAGCTGAAAACCAAAAGGTGCCTTTAGACCATGAAAAAGTAAAGAGAAAGGATGTATCCATGGGTGAAAACCTCCTTGAGATGCCTAAGGATGGAGGGTTGGATGTGCTCCCTACAATTCAAGAGAGATCACCATTGCTCATTTTTATGTCAGAAAATGTCCCACTAAGACTTTTACCTCTTATGTTTAGCTCCTAGGTCCCTTAGATTTAATCATGCATGTTAAAAAGGAATCCCAGAGCAAAATCCCCCGAAACCCATGTCAAATGGGACTTAGGGGCCACTCTTAAGTTTAATCAAGTCCCAAAATAGGACCCTAGACTTGGGCGCCCATGCCCTAGTCTAGACCTATTTTGTTGGGACCCAAATTTTAAACATCGGCAAAGTGCCCATTAAAATGTTTCCCTTTGTCGGCCTATTCAATTTGAATTATGAATGTTTAGTGGGGATGCATATATAAACATGCTTAAGGCTTCATTTTATACCTAGTTGAATAAGGTTGTTTAGGGTAAAATTGGATTTATTGATCTTTTATGGTTTAGATGTTAAAATACTCCTTTCACTCTAACATTGAAGGATCTAGGGTCGAGTGGCGAGCACTATCATACCCTAGGCCACTTGCAAATGAGGGAAGCTTGGATGAGGGAATTAATTATCAATTTTTCCTTCTGCTATGCTTAATTAACCATTAAAACCCTAATTATGCAAATACGATGGGAAATTGATGAATAACATAAAAAGCTCGTCCAGATGGGAGTAAAATACCAAATTATAGAATACCTATTTTTAGGGTTCTGAAGTGGAACAGTCGAGGACACTGGTGCGGGTGCCCAAGTCCAAGGTACCTACTTTTTCAGGGAATTTGGACCTCCTTCCGACACTGATTAGCCTTGTAACTTCTATTTCCTGAGATCTATTTGCAGAGGACACTTTTGCGGGCACCCAAGTCCTGGAAGTGCTCCTTTGTCTGACTTTTCTTTAGATCTCGAATCCTTGATGCCTGCCACTCCTTCTTGTAACTCCACTTCTTCCAGATGTGACACCCATAACTTGCAATCACAAGACTTGGTTTGGGGGTTGTGGTGTTTAGAGGTTTGCCTCAGTCAAACCTTGGAGGACACTTAAGTCTCCAAACACCGTTTTCAGATGAAGAGGGTGTGCCCTTGTGAGGCAGAGGCCAAAACCAAAGGAATCAATGATAAAAACACAATGATATGTCACCTTGTAGTGAAGATTTCATGGAGGAAGATGCTCTTCATGCCATGAAGGAATTGATGCTCAAATCTGCAAATATCAATGCACAAAACACACAAGTCTGCTCTTGCAACACAATAGAAATCCTTGAATCACCTTGAGAATGCCTAGAGTTCACAATAACAATCTAGTTGAAAATCTAATTGCCCTCTAGTTTTCAAATGAATGCCTACATATGTTTATATATGCATCTACAAGCACTCTCGCCAAGATATTTGAAATTCAAACTTACCGTGTCGGCAAAGGGACCTAATAACAGTCACTAACCGACACCCAAAAATTGGGACTGCCCCAAAATATAGTAGGACTAGGGCATGGGCGCCTAAGTCCTCCCCCCTATTTTAGGCAGGCTATAGCTCAAGGGGTCCAGCTAGGTCCTATTTGCCATGGGACGTAGGTCTCATTCCATCGGGATACTAAAATATGAACTAAAATATCCTAAATGCACTCTAAAGACCCGGGAGCTAAACCTTATGAGGGAAAAGCCCCCAAGGGGACATTTTTTGATGTTACATTTAGCCCCCACTTTAATGTATGTATGAACACGAGGCCCATACATGCATTAAAGTAAGGTCACAAACACACCAAACACACCAAATGTGGAGAAGACACGCCAACCACATAAAAGACAGTAACATGCATGCAAAACATAGAGAAGATAGTTACAGTCATGCAGAACACAGAGCAGACAAGTAATGCATGGAAGACAGAAATGATATCTTTTCTTTTCTTTTTCTCATATATATATGAAATGCAAATGCAAGTACTGGAAAGTAAACAAACCTCCCATAATACATGATGCACTCATCGCGTAGGTCTCTGTATATGGGGCAACACACACAAAACACACAAAACCTCCCAAAATGCACGAAGCACTAATCAAGGCACTGGTCACTGCATATGGGGCAACATACATGCCATACAAAACAAGCACACCAAAACACACACACTTGAAGACACAGAGAAAACACGGCAGAAAAGATATGGTGTGTTCCCTATTTCTAGGCTCATCACCATCTCAGGCACATTATAGGCACACATTGACAATTGGGATTCTCCACAACAATCACCAAAGACACGCTTAAGGGTTGAGTTAGTCACAAAACCGCTCCTTGCCTCCACAAAGGACTTTTGAAAATGATAGGATGATGCAATCTTCTCTAAGAAATACACCATCCTCGCCTCCATAGAGGGATTAAGAAAAATGATATGTGCGATATCCCACCTCCACAGAGGGCTTATATGATTGATCGATTGATTGTAAACAAGCTCAGGATGCACGATGTACTACTCTGGTGCAGGTCATTGCATCTGAGGTCAAACACATTGCTAACATCTATAACAAATAGCTTACCTTATACACCCCCACCTTAAGGTGGTTGATATGAATTATCAATATCAAGCACGTTAAGGTAGGAAGAAAACACACAAGGGAACACTGACTTTCACAAAGCCCATGCCCTCCAGAGGTGACATGTACTTTATGATCGCCAAATGTTCCTACAAACACATCCCTGTAAGAAACATGTTAGTGTCTACAAGATCATGATAAACAACAACATCAATGCATATGATTAACTACAAAAAGAGCCAAGGTTATGTTGGCAAGAGACACTGTGTGGCTTCATGAGTGTTGTCATTGATGACAACAAATTCTATCCCACACATCCACAGCACATAGTATGCCTATACCGAAAGTCAGATTGAAGAGTGTTTTGGTCCGGTGAACAAGAACAGAGCATGCAACAAGGTCCAACAATCAGGTCTGGATCTCTCAGATGATGTAACTTAGAAAGTTGTGGACTTGGACAAGTCAAGAGGAGTATCATAACTACTATATTCTAGAGATTGAGCCTCTGATGATAAAACATGGAAAATATATGAGCATCTGAGCGTTGGGTTCCAGACAGGCAGAGCAGACTGAGGAAGAACTGATCGACAGAGTATCAGACTTCAATCTGGATGAGTAACTGATGTTGATCAAGCTATTTGAGGGATCATACAATGTTGGCCGACATGATCGATGACTTCTATATCTATGATTTGATACACATCACAAATCATGCATGAATTCAGCCAACAGAGCAGTAACTTGTAAATATCTTGAGTATTCTAGTTATCGACTAAACACTTGTTGAAATCCTTAGTGCGGATATAAATACTAGATGAATTCTAGTATGTAAGGGTGTGTGTGTACAGATGTGATAAAATAAGGTGTGAAGAAAGCCAGAGATAAGTGTGGAAGCAGCAATACAAGTCTGGTATGTGATAGAGTAGTAGTACTAGAGCAGAGGAAGAATGAAGTGCATTAGATCAGTATATTGTGCCTAACCGGAACTGAACTTTAGCATTTGTAGATGCCTCTCATCAGTTCAAACAACTGGTAACCTTCTATAAGTTTTGTAGACAGTGAGTCTCTTGTAGGCAGTGTGCCTGTTGTGAGCAATGTGCTCAAGCAGTGAGCCCTAATTGGCAAGTGCCATTTTGTACTTCTTATTCTTTTAATAGAGAATACAATCTTGGGTTAGTCACCCTGTGGTTTTTCCCTTAACAAGGTTTTTCACATAAAAATCCTTGTGTTATGTGTGTTGATTTTATTTTTGCTCTCATGATTATATATGCTTATATGTTTTGATGTTGGACAAATTATAAAAGAAGAAAAAAAAGTTAAGATAATAGAGATAACTGATTCACCCCCCCTCTCAGTTATCTTCCTTTTTTCCAACAATTGGTATCAGAGATAAGTTCCTCTAAACAGAGCCTAACAAGTTGAGGAAGATCTAGGAATCTCAAGGGATATGTATGGTATGAAGGAACAACTTCAGTCTGCCCTAGATGATCTTGAGCAATCTCACTTTGAAGTTAATAACTTGAGAGAAAGACTCAAACAAGCTGATGATTTCATAAATGAGCTAATAGAAAAACTGAGTATCTCTGTGAAAAAGAGAAAGGAACTACTTCAAAAATTAGCAAGTCAGAGTGAAGCCAATGACACTAATGAAGATTTGAATGAGAAAAACAAGCTATGTGAGAAGCTATCAAAAGAAGTCATTATGGTAAGGCATGAGATGGAATCAGGGGTTATGAGATTCACCCAAGAAATTGAAGAGAAAAGGAAAATTGAAGATAATCTAAAACAATCCCTCAAGGAGAAGATAGAGGACTGCAACAAAATGGACAGAATAATCAGGCATCTTGAATCTGATCTTGAAGAAGCTAGAGATAATAAAGAATAACTTGAGAATCAGATAGACACTCTTAAACAAGATCTTCAAACAACAAATGAATACAAAGAGAAATTCAAGATAAGCTCAGCTCAACTTGAAGTTCTTCTAGAAAGCCAAAAGAGGGTAGATGACAAGCGTGGCTTGGGATATGAGAAAGGTGAAAGCTCTAGATCCAGTCAAAAGAACTTTGGATCAGGAAATCAAAGAAACAGACCTAGAAGACCTCCGATAAGGCAACTAAATGCTCAAAGATATCCATCCTTTAATGGATACTGCTTCAATTGCAACAACTTCGGTCATAAAGCAACTCAGTGCAGAAGGAGAATGAATTAGACTAATCCATCCTTCTCCGAACAATGTTTCAACTGCAAAAGGTATGGTCACAAATCTCATGATTGCAGAAATATGCAAATAAACAATTCATTCAATGGTAGATGCTTTGCATGCAATAGAATGGGACATATGGGAAAATGTAGACTATGACCTATGTGATCTTCTTGTAAACCAACTATTAGAAAACTTACAAAAGATCAAGAAAGATAAGAACTCCTTCAAATATGGTTGTTTAATACTGTGTCTATTCTTCTACTACATGAATGAGTTGCCCAGATCAAGTGGTTGGGTTTGGCAAAATGACAAATTGATTGCAATATAGATTAGAGACTATATGTATAGACTTGGTGATGCTAAGGCTCAAAGCACAACACTCTGGGGATACTTTAAGAACTTCCAAAGTATTATGCAAGCCAGAGAAAGGATACCTCAATCCATAGTAGAAAAATACAAAGATACAGTGTGTTTTATGGTAGATACTGATTAATGCCTAATAGAGGTAGTTGAGTCCAGAATAGTTTGAATAATGCCAATGGGATATGAGGTCGATGAGAAAATCTTGGAGCTGCATATTCAACACTTGTTAAGTCAGCATAAGGACCTTGAGGCAGAAAGGTATGGAACCTTTCAAGAACTAAGTGTAAAAATACATGTTGAGCTAAGACAACCGGAGATAAAGAGGAAAGTTAGAAGGGAAGTAGAGGAAATTACCAAAAGATATGGCATATCAAAAGAGGTAGTAGATGCAAATAGAGAGAAAATAGAAAGAGCTGAGAAAGAGAAACAAGAAGCAGAAAAATCAAGTGTTCCGGTACAAGCCTCCTCCCGGACTAGATCCTCCAAGAGCTCTGCACCTGCCACTTCTAAGAGCTCAAGAGCCACCAAACTAGAAGTCAAGACATCTGGAAAGGGAGAAAAGATAATGAAAACAAAAGCCACAAGGTCTTATACAAGTCACAAGGATGATGAAGAAACAGAGTCTGATGAAGAAATTAAGAAGATGAAGAAGAAGAAAGCATCCGGGGAATTCTCTGCTAGAAAAAACAAAGATGAAAAAGTAGAAGAATTTGTTGAAAAGCCCACTCTTTCCATTGATGATATCATCAAGGCAGTCACAGTGGATGGGAATCTGCAACCAGTAATAGAATTCTATGATGAATATAGTGATACTGACAAGAGGATCTTGGAAGAAGCTGCAGTCAGGTATCTAAATATTTATAATAAAGCATTCATTGAAATTATTTCATTAATTCCCAAGTCTAGAGAAGGTACTTGAACTTAGAAAAGAGAATGCAAAGGCAAAAGACTTGAAGATCTAAGAACATATTTCAATTCAGCTCTATCCTTCTATTACTCCAAAGAAAATGGACATGATCTTTAAGGACTGTAAGGATGAATTCTGAAGCAAAGCAAGAATGAACAAACTTATGCTTGGAGAAACTGATCAAGTAGCAAGAGAAACATAAGACATCCTCTGGAATGCCTTCAAAAGATTTAATCTTCCTATCATAGAGGAAACAGAAGAAGAACCCTCTACCATGGATGTTGAAGGATTAAATGCATCTAATGAAGAATCTTCTGACAAAAATGTAGAAGGGTCAAAAGAGGTAGATGAAGAGAAGTCTAAGGACTTGGATTCCTCTGTTCTGAAAGAGGAAGTTCATGAAGCAGTTAACATCTCTCCTCTAGATCCCACTGCAGACATTCCAGATCCAGGAACTAAAGGAGAAGGAAGAAAAGAGGAGAAAGTGAGTCAAGAAGAGGAGGTAAAGGGAAAAGAAGAACAAACAGAGAAGATCTCTGATGACAGTTCTGAGATCCCAAAAGAAAAGAAGACTCGGTCACTGGCAAGAGACACTACAGAGGCAGTAAAAAACTTCTTGAATAAAGAAATGATGGAGATAGATGAACCAGAACTATTCCAAGGACTACTAAATTTTGATTCCCTCTCTCCAGTCTAGACAATGAAAATAACATCTTTTGCTCAAGCCAAGGCAAAAGAAAAACTTCTGAAGTCTCACATGGAAGACTACGAGTTGTTAGAGATTGCATTTGGTATGCTGGAGAAGATCATGCCATCTTTTCAAAAGGATCATTCGGCCTCTCCATCCGGTAATTTGAAATCTCTGGTAAACTCTGTTAGCACTCATTTTGATTCTTTAGAGAAATCGGTAGAAGAAAAGGTCCGAAAATAATTTTTGGGAAAAAGATTCACTGAAGTACAGGGACTCATTGCTAATGATAGGAGGACCCTAGATATTGGGATAAAGAGCCTTGAAAATGCTCTTAAAGATGGTGGGGACATGTATAAATTTTGTCTATCTTGGTCTAAAGTGACAGAGGATATTGAAAAGAAAGTGAAAGAACAAGAAGGTAAACTGTCAAGTTTATCTCAAAATTTTGATCCCCTCACTACATCCATAATGAATCAAGAATGTTAGGCTATTGTCATTATAAATGAAATAAAGAGGTTGGACAAAGAAAAGAAGAATATAATAAACAGGATGAGTGAACTCAGAGGGATAATTATCCCTAAGTTAGAGGTAATGCATGAGGCCTTAACAGATGCTCAGACCACAGCCCAGACCAGTGATCTGGCAGATCTAAGAAGGGCAGAAGCATATGCATTTTTGTTGAGTAGTCACATCTCCATTTTGGACAGGATGAAGTAGAGCTGGACCACAGAGTATGTATAGTTGAAGGCCACTTTTGCGAATATACTCAAGTATGTGTAGGTATAACATGTATATACATACTTATGCAGCTATGTATAGGTCAATTTTTGCAAATTTTGGTGTACAGATTCCATCCTTTTCCATTGATGTCAAAAGGGGAGTGAGGAGTAGTGAAAAATGTGGAATACAGCTAAGGGGGAGCTCTGGTAAAATAGTGCATAAGACAGACCATCAGCTAAGAGGGAGTTTGCTGCAACACTTAGTCATTTTTCACTAAGTGTTGCCATCAATGCCAAATGGGGAGATTGTTGGCAAGAGACACTGTGTGGCTTCATGAGTGTTGTCATTGATGGCAACAAAGTCTATCCCACATATCCGCAGCACATAGTATGCCTATACTGGAAGTCAGATTGAAGAGTGTTTTGGTCTGATGAACAAGAACAGAACATGTGGCAAGGTCTGACAATCAGGTCTGGATCTCTTAGATGATGTAACTCAACAAGTTGCGGACTTGGACAAGTCAAGAGGAGTATCATGACTACTATATTCTAGAGATTCAGCCTCTGGTGATAAAACATGGAAAAGATATGAGCATCTGAGTGTTGGGTTCCAGACAGGCAGAGCAGACTAAGGAAGAACAAACCAGTAGAGTATCAGACTTCAATCCGGATGAGTAATTGATGTTGATCAAGCTATTTGAGGGATCATAAAATGTTGGCCGACATGATTAATGAGTTCTATATCTATGATTTGATATGCATCACAAATCATGCATGAATTCAGCCAACAGAGCAGTAACTTGTAAATATCTTGAGTATTCTGGTTGCCCACTAGAAAGTTGTTGAAATCCTTGGTGCAGATATAAATACCAGATGAATTCTAGTATGTAAGGGTGTGTGTGTACAGATGTGATAAAATAAGGTGCAAAGAAAGGCAGAGATAAGTGTGGAAGCAGCAATACAAGTCCAGTATGTGATAGAGCAGCAGCACTAGAGTAGAGGAAGAATGAAGTGCATTAGATTAGTATATTGTGCCTAACTGGAACTAAACTTTAGCATTTGTAGATGCCTCTCATCAGTTCAAACAACTGGTTACCTTCTGTAAGTTCTATAGACATTGAGTCTCTTGTAGGTAGTGTGCCTCTTGTGAGCAGTGTGCCCGGGTAGTGAGCCCTAATTGGCAAGTACCATTTTGTACTTCTTATTCTTTTAACAGAGAATACAATCTTGGGTTAGTCACCCCGTGGTTTTTCCCTTAATAGGATTTTCCACATAAAAATCCTTGTGTTATGTGTGTTGATTTTATTTATGCTCTCATGATTATATATGCTTATATGTTTTGATGCTACACAAATTATAAAAGAAGCAAAAAAAGTTAAGATAATAGAGATAACTAATTCACCCTCCCCTCTCAATTATTTGCCTTGTTTCCAATAGGTTATACAATGAATTCAGAGTTCATGGATAACCAGGGGCTATATCACAAAGCTCTCTGAATCGAGTATCGCCAAGGCTAGATTCAAAGGAAACAAAGGTGCATGGAACAACAGTATTGTTAAGGTTTGTAAATGTGATAGAAACATCATCAAATTCACTACGTGGAAAGCACGAGTGCTTCCACTAGCCAAGCATCAGATAAAATATACATTCCCATCATCATATTAGACACTATAGTCCATTTTTTTATTTGCTCTCGAAAGGGACACTAGGTCCGCATCAATATAAATGTTTGTCGTCAACCGCCCGCTAGATGGAAACACTAGAGGAAGGGAAACAATAAATAAGAGAGGAGAAACAAGTGTTTTAGGGATAGTCATGTAGGAGGGTGCCCCAAAGTCACCAACCACGATGCTATGTCCATAAGACACAACACGCAACAATGAAATTAGAGAGAGAGGCAATATAGAGGAATGATGATACAAATAGAAGAAGGTCACAACAGAGGCAGTCTCCTAGTATCTTGAACCTTATGGGAGAATCTGAGGTCATCCTAGGAGGCCTAAACAACATCTAACACATCACGGGGGAAGCACATCATGACAGAGATAAAGTGTTAGAGATACTTACCTGTAGGGTCTTCATTTTATATCTTGGAGCTCTCAAACCTCTTGGAGAGGTACTCGATCATGTTTAAAGCAAAATTTGAGTGGTTCATATGAGAGTCTTGTTTGTTATCATATGATGCTTGTTCATTAAATTCTTGTTTAAACAAGACTTTTTGTTGCTTACGAGGGGGAGAACCACTATTATTTCTGACTATTGATTGTAATTTTTCTCTTTTCTGATTTTTAGCGAGTTTTCATTGGTGAATCTTTCTAGAACAGTAGCAAGATTCATCCTATACCATTTTGGTCATCTGTATCGGTTGTTGTTCTTTCTTTTCAAAGGTCTTTTGGTTATCTCCTGATCCATATAGAGATAACGAAGGAGGAACCTCAGCATAAATTCCATTACCTCATGGACGAGGTGGGTTATCCACTTGTTTCTTATTCACTTCAATCATTCCCATGATACTATCATAGTCCAAGTAATCATCCTCGTCTACTTCCACTAGATCTTGTTCCACCATATTATTTTTAGTATGCTTAGGAAAAGGATTAGTGAAGATTTGTAAATTCTGATTCAGTGGAGCAACCGACTTATTTCGATTATCATTCACACCTGATACGTGGATGACGTTTGAATCAATAAGGTCCTGTATCTCATGTTTAAGACATATACATCATTCAGTGTCATGTCCTTGTGTCTGATGATAATGACAGAAGGCATTAGCATCAAATTAAGGTCCTTGTTTACTAGGATCAACAAGCTTAATCGAGGGAAGCTTCAAAATGCTATTACTCACAGCTTGATTTATGATAGAATGATAGGACTCAGATATCAGAGTAAACTTCCTTGGTTGATACGATCATTTCTTTGGATTGTTTATAGAAGACACATTTGTATTTGTTCCATTGATCTTGATGAAACCCTTGTTATTGTTCCTTTTAAAGTTGTTTTGTGATGATCCACCCATGGATTGTTGTAACAACCAAAACCAAAAATGACAAGAAGTAACTAAATTTTCACGACGGTAATTTCTTTTTTTTTTAAAATAAAGTAATCAAATACAAAAGTTTCTCATCTCTAAACCATTACAACATTTTTTTTCAATTTATCATAAACATTATTGCATTCTCATAAAGACTGAAAGAAATGATATTCATAATACACTTTGTTTTCTAACAAATGAAATTTTCTTGGAATAACAAATATCGGAAACATACCATTATCATGCATCTCGATTGTCAACCCTTCACGTTCAAGACTCAGCAATTCCTTAGTATTTGGAAGAGAAAGTATCTTCAAGGAGCTTAACCTCAAACCACAGACCGTCGGTCTCCCGCACTCCTTCCTAACCGGAAGTGGCCCTACCCTACTCAAGAGGATAGACTTAGGATAACCATCGGTGTTTGCCATCTGAGCTCTGGTGTTGTAACCTACGTATCTTGTTATCGTACAGATCCCTAGATACCCTCTAGTCATGCACGACACTCCACAAGAAACGCCATCCAGTTACGGTGAACGTTCAATGCACTTGAGGATAGTACATCACCTTGGCCAAAGGATTTGTATTTAGTTAGCGTTTTAAAAACGCATGATCTTGGTTCACCCACCCTACTCGACTTGAACTGGTCGAAATCCTACAGTTTCCTATTTGTATAGTTTGAACTCATTTTGCCGACCTTGATGACCTCAAGGCTTAGGATATCCCCCTACAATAGCGCATTGCGCAATATTATTCTAATCTCGAATTCAGACTTTCATAATCCCATTATCCTGAAAAATCATTATTTAGACACGTCCACTCCTAAGTGGTTTCAAATCTGTTTACTTGGTTCCTATGTTAACTCAACATACACTAGTATCTAAATCATTTTCCGTTATCCCAAAATTCTAGGGTTTTAGACTCATATGGTCTACATGGTTAAATGATTCTAACATCGTCGCATGCAACGCAATCTCGACTCACATGCGGATTTTCAGCTCAAATTGATCATTTCGGAACCAAAACGGTTTCCTAAACATTACCAACACTTTTATCTTCCTACTCCTCTTTCCGAGTCATTAGTTTCACAAGATTTAAATAGCTGAGAGCCGTAAATAAATCTAAAAGGTTTGGGAATCTTTCAAATGTAGATAAAGATATTAAACGGATAAGACATCGGCTGTTTACAAATGCATTCTCTAGCTATACGTCGAACATGCTTACTAACTACGGTTTGACTCCTGCATGGCATGCACGTGGAGCATCGTTCAAAACCTCCAAGGCAGTTTTATGTTCATAATACAGACCTAAAGGCAATTCTTCTATCTTACCTCATTGTTTATTGTTCACAGAAGGTAAATTACGTCTTGCATCGAGACAAGTTCATTCCTAAATGCATATACTTTTGAGAGCAGCGTTCTTTGGCTATACATCATCATTTATGACGAGAACAACTACAGTTTCAGTGTTTACATTTCCTAGAAGGCAGTAACACTTCTTTTTCAGCATTTTCTAATCTTAAAACACAATAATGTGACAGCATACATTAGTTTCTGAGTTTAACATATGTCCTACACAGCAATAAAGCTCTTTCAAGGAATTACCGCACACTGAAATCGTATTAAACTTGCGTTATCATTCTATTTTACTCATATCTAAACATAATAGTCTTCCATAACCATGAGACTCTCTTCCTTACTGTTTAAAACTAAGACAAATGGTAAAGATAAAGAACCTGTTATTAAAAACGAAGGTTGCTGGAGTGCTCTTTCACTCCGAGGGCTCTCTGCCTCTCGTTTCTTCACTGCACAGTTCTAAACCCTTACTGCCTTCTTCGCTCTCCTCACAGCACTGTTCTAAACTCTTACTGCCTTTTTACTCCTCACTACACAGTCTCTACTCTTACTCCTTTTCGCTCCTCTCTCCACAGTCTAAACTCTCACTGCTCTTTTCGTTCCTCACAGCACAGTTCTAAACTCTCACTGACAACACAGTTCTATCTCTTACTCATAACACAGTTCTATTTCTTCCTCACAACACCATTCTAACTCTTCCTCATAACACAGTTCTATTTCTTACTCATAACACCGTTCTCACTCCTCGCTTCCTTCTCAACTCTTACTCCTTTTTCCCAACCGAACGACCTCCCACATAACTTCGCAAATACCATCTCACGCTGCCTTACTCTACTAACTGTTTTCGTCCTTGCCCGACTCCTAGTTTTCCTCCACGTTGGAGTAGATCCTCCCCACTCTCACTCCCGCGATGGCCTACACACCAGCAGTCCATAACCGAAGCAAAAGATTTTGCCTTAACCGTCGACGGGGCACCGGGAATAACTCTCCCTCAACCCTGCGAAAATAACACTCTTCACTAACTTTCGCTCCATGCTGTCCTCACTACCCACGAAGGAAGTTACAACCACTTCCCATGCTGCGCAGAGATATAGGAAACGTTCTCTCTCTCCGCAGATTCTTCACAAAAGAAGTTAACCACTTTCAACTGACTTTTCAAACGTATACCATCATTAATTAGCACTTTCAAATCAAAGTTCATTAAGAATAAACACCGTCGGTGATAATCGAACCCACGACCTCCGATGCTTCTCCACACTCCAAGGTGATGGGAGATCAGCATTAGAAAAGGTTACACCCTCTCCAATTCGCGAGCTGACCTCTCACGTCTTGGTTAAAAGAATCCCACCAAAGAATTTTCGGTTGACGTAAATCTATACACATGGGTTGACATACTTAAACTTGAACTCGACTTCTCACGTAACATGACCATACAAAAGGTGGTGGCTCCTTTGGCGACGTGGTCCGCTAGTAGACACAACAATTTCGCCTTCTCTCGATAACCAAGGCATCTAAATCAACCCAAGACCACTACAAGATGTATTACGGAGTTTAAGTTTGGCATGGCGGTGATAAGGTAATAATTGAAGCATCGTGTTGATCGAAAATAAAAAGGAGACAAAAAACCTACTTATTAAGAGATCTTCAAGGTTAAATTGACAACAAATCACGGTCTAAACTAGAAGGAAAAACTCTCGCTACACGACAACTAAAAATAAATTACATCACACTATGGCTTCAAATCGACATTCATCGATCTACGCGAAAAGAGAATATTCGCAACATAAATTCGACGTGATTTACGACAATCACGACGGATTGATCGTATCGCAAATGAATTCTCACAACGTTAGACGCTTAAGGTTGATTTCTTGCAATTTCGACTTTGAGACAAGATTTGCAATTTTGCCACAAGATGACTCAGTAAATACTTATAGACATAAATATCAAACATCTCAAATACGTCGACTTGCTATTAGGAACTTACGACGCCATAGACGACTCCAAGATTCTACAAGACTACTTTCGACTAGGATGTTTACTTTATCCTTTGTCATCGACATCAATTAAACTACCCAAACTGACAAACAAGACTTACTTGATGGTTCCCAGGTTTATCTATCTGTTTGGCGATCTCAGTGACAAACACCTTTGGTTAGTTTCCAGAGTCTATACTCTCTCTCGAACATACTTTCTCTTCCGTCGAACATGGTCCACCTGTTCCTGCATCGACAAAACTCGCATACAATTTTGTGGTCAAAGCATCTATGATCCAAATATAATATATTCAAACATCATTGCATTTAATATAAAGACTTTTAGTCTACATAACACTTGATCGTAATCAATAGATTCCGCAATTTCATAAAACAACTTTGTAAGATAAATTTCCAGTTTTTAAGTCGTTCACAACATAGTAATTTACTGAAATTTGTAAGAAAGTAAATAGCATCATTGTTTTCTAAAGGAGGGATGTAACATATCCTTCCCCTTTAAAAATCATCGTCCCCGATGATTAAGTTTATCAAGCAAAAATTAAACTTAAAACAAACTTTCTATAAAGCAACATTAATGTCTTTAAATAGTTTTGGAAATCTTTGATAAATGTCTTTGTAGTCTTCCCAAGTGGTGCTATCCTCGCCATATTGGTCCCACTGTATTTTGCATTGCAAAACTTCTTGATTACGTAAACGAAGTTTACGCATTTCGAGCACCTTGAGTGGCTCGATCACAACCACCCCGGGTTCTTGCATCTGTAAGGAATTCCAGTTAAGGATGTGGTTATTACCTACAAAATATTTCTTTAAATACGAAACATGAAAAACATTATGCATCTTAGACAAGGCTGGAGGTAGAGCAACTTTGTAGGCAACCGGATTAATGATTTCAAGAACTTCGAAAGGTCCGACATAACGAGGAGCCAATTTCGAAGATTTACCAAACTTAATAGAACTCTTTTGGGGTTTCACCCGCAAAAGCACCTTCTCGCCAACAGAGAAGTGTCTAGGCACTCGCTTGCGATCAGCATAACTCTTTTGCCTGTCATTGGCTTCTGCCAACCTCTTCCTAATCACTTTAATTTTTTCTTCCATATCAGCAAGCATTTCAGGTCCAATGCTTATCCTATCTTCCAGCTTATCCCAGCTTATAGGAGTTCTGCATTTCCTTCCATATAATGCTTCAAATGGCGCCATCTTAATGGTAGAATGATAGGAGTTGTTATAGGCGAACTCGACAAGAGGTAGATATTCCTCCCATCTATATTGCTGATCCATGCAATACATTCTCAAAAGGTCTTCTAATACTTGGTTCAGTCTTTCTGTCTGACCATCAGTTTCGGGATGATAAGCAGTACTTACATTCAGTTTAGTCCCCAATGCAGAAAATAAGGTTTGCCAAAATCGTGAAGTTATTCGAGCATCTCTATCAGATATTATCTTTTCAGGTACCCCATGCAATCTGAAAATTTCTTGTACAAATTTTTGAGCCAACAGGTGTGCTCCATCTGTCAAATTTCTCGGTATAAAATGTGCAACCTTGGTTAGTTTATCCACAACAACCAGTATTGCATCATGCCTATTCTTAGACATTGGCAACCCTTGGACAAAATCCATACTAATAACTTGCCATTTCCATTCCAGAATATCGTGTGGGTACAACAACCCAGCAGGATGTTGGTGTTCTGCCTTCACTCTCTGACACTCCAAACAACTAGCTACAAACCTTGCAGCATCGCTTTTCGTTCCTTTCCAGAAATATAACTGCTTGACATCAGCTAACAGTTTTGTTACACCAGGGTGTCCAGAGTAAGGAGCACAGTGAACTTCCTTCCATACAAGGTTTCTAAGTTCCTCTGAATCAGGGACATAAATTCTTCCCTTGAATCTCAGCAATCCATCGGATTCAAAACTGAATCTGTCATATCTTGGGTCCTTAGGGTTTAGGTGCAGAGCCTGTTTCACTTGTTCATAATACTCATCCCCATATAAGTTTTGCAATACTAAGTCTTTAAAGTTAGCATGTATGGAGATTATAGAGGCTATGTGCCTTCTTCTACTTAAGGCATCTGCTACTCGGTTCTCCTTGCCCTTGATATAAGAAATTTCAAAGTCATAATCAGATATGAGTTCCAGCCATCTCCTTTGCCTTGCATTGAGATTAGGTTGTGTGAATATGTAGCGAAGGCTTTGGTGATCAGATTTTAAAATAAAAGTCCTTCCCAACAAGTAATGTCGCCACATCTGAAGGGCGTGAACTACTGCTGCCATTTCTAGGTCATGAGGAGCGTAGTTCTGCTCATAATTTTTCAGCTTCCTTGACTCATAGGCTACCACCCTGCCATCTTGCATAAGCACACCTCCCAATCCTTCACCCGAGGCATCAGTGACAACCTCAAACTCACCCTCTGGATCAGGAACTTTCAAAATTGGAGCGGTTGTTAATTTTTCTTTTAACAAGTCAAATGCCTTTTTACATTCAACCGTCTAAACAAACCTTTTTCCTTTTCTCTGCAAAGAGGTGATAGGACTAGCAATGCTTGAGAAGTTCAGCACAAATTTCCTGTAATACCCTGCCAATCCCATGAAACTTCGTACCTCTGACACATTGGTAGGTTCAGGCCATTCCATAATAGCTTTTATTTTGGCCAGATCAACTGATATCCCATCGGCTGATATAATGTGCCCTAAATACTGTACCTCTTTCTGAAAGAAAGTGCACTTGGAGAGTTTTGCATACAGCTTATGCTCTCTTAACCGTTGCAACACTATCTGAAGATGTCGTGCATGCTCCTCTTCATCCTTGGAATAGATCAGAATATCGTCAATGAAGACTAGTACAAACTTATCGAGACAATCTCTGAATACACTATTCATGAGATTCATGAAAGCAGCAGGTGCATTGGTCAATCCAAATGGTAACACCGTGAACTCATAATGACCATACCTTGTTCTAAAAGCTGTTTTGGGGATGTCTTCCTCTTTTAACCTTAACTGATGGTATCTGGATCTCAGATCTATCTTGGAAAAGACCGATGCGCCACGCATTTGGTCAAATAGATCATCAATTCGTGGCAAGGGATACTTGTTCTTTATAGTTGCCTTATTAAGAATCCTATAGTCTATGCATAGCCTGAGAGTTCCATCTTTCTTTTTGACAAAGATAACCGGAGCTCCCCACGGTGATACACTTGGCCTAATCAAATTCTTAGACAAAAGCTCCTGCAACTGAGCTTTTAATTCCATGAGCTCAGTGGTAGTCATACGATACGGAGCTTTAGAGATTGGCTCCGATCCTGGTTTAAGATCTATACCAAAGTCAAATGTTCTCTTCGGAGGCAAGCCAGGTAACTCTTCAGGAAATACGTCTCTGAAGTTGCACAGAAATGGATATCTTTCCTCAAAAGATTGCTTCTCCGAGGTTTCCTCTACTAGGTCCATCTTAACTACAAAAAGTTGACACCCCTTTCGCCTAGCCCGCTTCAGTTGTTTTGATGAAATGGATCTAACCTTTATTTCCCTCTGAATTCCTTGGAGATTTACCATTTTTTCCATCTCATCCAGACACTCAATGGTTTTATGAAAACAATCTACTTTGGCTCGATGTTTCCACAACCAGTTCATTCCTAGGATGACATCGTAGGACCCTAAAGGCGCTACGTACAAGTTTGCCTCAATGGTGAAGTTAGAAACATCAATCCTAGCTTCGAACAAACATTGCTCTACCTGAGCCTTTGAATTATTGGCATACTCTACTGTCCAAGGTTTTGACATATAGCCAGCTTTTCTAGAAAACTTACTTAGTACTCTAGGTGACACAAAATTTTCTGTGGCACCTGTATCAAATAAAATGGAAACAGGAACTCCAAATAAGGTACCTGTCATCTCAATAGGAGTGATCTGATACTCTGCTTGCTGATTGTCGAGAGCGGCATGAATCCTTTGCTGAAAGGCTTCCTGTTGTGAAGGAAGCTCCGTGTTCCTGGGCCTCCCATTCGGCTTCTTGTTGGGGCAACGGTTGGCATAATGATCTCCTCCACAAGAGAAACATCCTCCTATAGGTCCTCGCTTCTCAGATGGCCTACTTGCAGAATCACCATTCTTCTTGAAATTTTCATTTCTCTTAAAATCTTCACCCCTGCGGTCATTACCAAATCCTCCTTGATTCTTTCGATTTCCCCTATCAAACCTCCTGCTTCCAAATCCCTTATTGTTTTTCCTTTTAAAAGACTGATCATTGTAGTTCTTGTCAAACTTCTTGCGTTTCTTATCATGGTAAGCGGAGATAGACTTAATCTTCTGCTCCTGTTTTATTGCCTTTTCATAAACTTGATCCATTGTGCTTGGACCATGCACCTCCACTTCACCACTGATCTGAGGGTTGAGTCCCATGATGAACTTTCTGATTCGGAACCTTTCGTCCTTTTGGTATTGGGGAACATACTTCAGTAACCTAGTGAATTTTTCTGCATACTCAATCACAGATAGTTCACCTTGCCTGAGGTTCTGGAAGTCCGTTAACTTCTGGTCAAAATACAACTGTGGTAACCACCGTTTACGGAATAGTTCTACGAACTCGTCCCATGTCACCTTCAAGGGACTAAGTTCCAACTCCATTTTCTTATTCATCCACCAAGTGGATTCTTCCCCAGACAGCTGATAGGCTCCCCACACGGCTTTAGTAACCTCAGAGTAGTTTCTGATCTCAAAATATTTCTCCATCTCCGTCAACCATGCTTCAGCTGCATCTCCAGTTTTTGTTCCATCGAACTTTGGAGGATTAACCTTCTTCATATCCTTTGATAACTCTAAAGCAAGTTTATCCTTGGTTCTTCTTTGGGCTTCACTGTCATCATGATGTTCACTTGACGTGCCATTTTCCCAATGTTTACTCTTGCTTGTGAAGTGTGAGTTCTCGTTTCCATCCTCTGTGTTACCAGTTTCATCTATTTTCCTCTCTAGTTTGTTCAGTCTTTCCTTGGTTTCAGTGAGCATGTTGAGGATCCTATCCAACTTGTCAGTGGAATTTTCCCGAGAGTTACGACCTTCCCGATCCTCCCCCTCGTTAAACCCTGATTGGTCCATGCTAGATTAGTTTCACACCTGTTTAAACATATACTAATCAGTTTTACGCTTATTAAATTAAACACCATCAAAAGAACACAGCATTTGATCATATTCATAATTGCTCTCAAACCAAAATTTTGTCTTTATTTATTTTGCAAAATTGTTTCAACATCATTAGAGATAGACAAATCTCATGTTTCTACATAATGTTATCTAGTGGAGTGTATCCTTCGGATTCATTGTCCGACACATAATCACGAGGTGTATACCCCTCAGACTCACTATCAGAAGATATCTCAATAATCTCAGCTCTAGGCACTACACGAGGATCTCTAGTGATCATGGGTATAGTACTAGGTACAATCTCAGGTACACTAACAGGTACACTATCAGTTTCAATCCAGGAGCAACGGTCGATCATGGTTCGAACCGCCATCTCTGCTCCCTCTAGGAGTTCTCTCCTAACTCGCTTAAGTCGTGACATTGCATTGGCTAAGGTTTCCACATCATCAAGCCAAATGTCATTCTCGTCATTGGTTTTCTCTATGGTCTTGACCATCGCAAGTCGTTTCTGCTTTGCCTGCAGATAACGCTTCTTACCCGCGAAGGATTTTCTTGCGGTTCTCTTGGTGTATGCCATCCTGGCACAATAAACCAAATCATCAGCTACCCGCATAATGATGGTTTCCTAATCAGGTTAGTGGACTCATCAGCCCTAGTGTTGAACCTGGTTAGCTCTGATACCATATGTAACAACCAAAACCAAAAATGACAAGAAGTAACTAAATTTTCACGACGGTAATTTTTTTTTTTTTTAAAATAAAGTAATCAAATACAAAAGTTTCTCATCTCTAAACCATTACAACATTTTTTTTCAATTTATCATAAACATTATTGCATTCTCATAAAGACTGAAAGAAATGATATTCATAATACACTTTGTTTTCTAACAAATGAAATTTTCTTGGAATAACAAATATCGGAAACATACCATTATCATGCATCTCGATTGTCAACCCTTCACGTTCAAGACTCGGCAATTCCTCAGTATTTGGAAGAGAGAGTATCTTCAAGGAGCTTAACCTCCAACCACAGACCGTCGGTCTCCCGCACTCCTTCCTAACCGGAAGTGGCCCTACCCTACTCAAGAGGATAGACTTAGGATAACCATCGGTGTTTGCCATCTTAGCTCTGGTGTTGTAACCTACGTATCTTGTTATCGTACAGATCCCTAGATACCCTCTAGTCATGCACGACACTCCACAAGAAACGCCATCCAGTTACGGTGAACGTTCGATGCACTTGAGGATAGTACATCACCTTGGCCAAAGGATTTGTATTTAGTTAGCATTTTAAAAATGCATGATCTTGGTTCACCCACCCTACTCGACTTGAACTGGTCGAAATCCTATAGTTTCCTATTTGTATAGTTTGAACTCATTTTGCCGACCTTGATGACCTCAAGGCTTAGGATATCCCCTATAATAGCGCATTGCGCAATATTATTCTAATCTCGAATTTAGACTTTCATAATCCCATTATCCTGAAAAATCATTATTTAGACACGTCCACTCCTAAGTGGTTTCAAATCTGTTTACTTGGTTCCTATGTTAACTAAACATACACTAGTATCTAAATCATTTTCCGTTATCTCAAAATTCTAGGGTTTTAGACTCATATGGTCTACATGGTTAAACGATTCTAACATCGTCGCATGCAACGCAATCTCGACTCACATGCGGGTTTTCAGCTCAAATTGATCATTTCGGAACCAAAACGGTTTCCTAAACATTACCAACACTTTTATCTTCCTACTCCTCTTTCCGAGTCATTAGTTTCACAAGATTTAAATAGCCGAGAGCCGTAAATAAATCTAAAAGGTTTGGGAATCTTTCAAATGTAGATAAAGATATTAAACGGATAAGACATCGACTGTTTACAAATGCATTCTCTAGCTATACGTCAAACATGCTTACTAACTACGGTTTGACTCTTGCATGGCATGCACATGGAGCATCGTTCAAAACCTCCAAGGCAGTTTTATGTTCATAATACAGACCTAAAGGCAATTCTTCTATCTTACGTCATTGTTTATTGTTCACAGAAGGTAAATTACGTCTTGCATCGAGACAAGTTCATTCTTAAATGCATATACTTTAGAGAGCAGCATTCTTTGGCTATACATCGTCATTTATGACGAGAACAACTACAGTTTCAGTGTTTACATTTCCTAGAAGGCAGTAACACTTCTTTTTCAGCGTTTTCTAATCTTAAAACACAGTAATGTGACAGCATACATTAGTTTCTGAGTTTATCATATGTCCTACACAGCAATAAAGCTCTTTCAAGGAATTACCGCACACTGAAATCGTATTAAACTTGCGTTATCATTCTATTTTACTCATATCTAAACATAATAGTCTTCCATAACCATGAGACTCTCTTCCTTACTGTTTAAAACTAAGACAAATGGTAAAGATAAAGAACCTATTATTAAAAACGAAGGTTGCTGGAGTGCTCTTTCACTCCGAGGGCTCTCTGCCTCTCATTTCTTCACTGCACAGTTCTAAACCCTTACTGCCTTCTTCGCTCTCCTCACAGCACTGTTCTAAACTCTTACTGCCTTTTTACTCCTCACTACATAGTCTCTACTCTTACTCCTTTTCGCTCCTCTCTCCACAGTCTAAACTCTCACTGCTCTTTTCGTTCCTCATAGCACAGTTCTAAACTCTCACTGACAACACAGTTCTATCTCTTACTCATAACACAGTTCTATTTCTTACTCACAACACCGTTCTAACTCTTCCTCATAACACAGTT
The DNA here is from genome assembly GCA_027924645.1 of Cunninghamia lanceolata. Taxonomy (NCBI): domain Eukaryota; kingdom Viridiplantae; phylum Streptophyta; class Pinopsida; order Cupressales; family Cupressaceae; genus Cunninghamia; species Cunninghamia lanceolata. The sequence continues at coordinate 7,318,317 of BSBN01000150.1, forward strand.
CTATTTCTTACTCATAACACCATTCTCACTCCTCGCTTCCTTCTCAACTCTTACTCCTTTTTCCCAACCGAACGACCTCCCACATAACTTCGCAAATACCATCTCACGCTGCCTTACTCTACTAACTATTTTCGTCCTTGCCCGACTCCTAGTTTTCCTCCACGTTGGAGTAGATCCTCCCCACTCTCACTCCCGTGATGGCCTACACACCAGCAGTCCATAACCGAAGCAAAAGATTTTGCCTTAACCGTCGACGGGGCACCGGGAATAACTCTCCCTCAACCCTGCGAAAATAACACTCTTCACTAACTTCCGCTCCACGCTGTCCTCACTGCCCACGAAGGAAGTTACAACCACTTCCCATGCTGCGCAGAGATATAGGAAACATTCTCTCTCTCTGCAGATTCTTCACAAAAGAAGTTAACCACTTTCAACCGACTTTTCAAACGTATACCATCATTAATTAGCACTTTCAAATCAAAGTTCATTGATAATAAACGCCGTCGGTGATAATCGAACCCACGACCTCCGATGCTTCTCCACACTCCAAGGTGATGGGAGATCAGCATTAGAAAAGGTTACACCCTCTCCAATTCGCGAGCTGACCTCTCACGTCTTGGTTAAAAGAATCCCACCAAAGAATTTTCGGTTGACGTAAATCTATACACATGGGTTGACATACTTAAACTTGAACTCGACTTCTCACGTAACATGACCATACAAAAGGTGGTGGCTCCTTTGGCAACGTGGTCCACTAGTAGACACAACAATTCCGCCTTCTCTCGATAACCAAGGCATCTAAATCAACCCAAGACCACTACAAGATGTATTACGGAGTTTAAGTTTGGCATGGCGGTGATAAGGTAATAACTGAAGCATCGTGTTGATCGAAAATAAAAAGGAGACAAAAAACCTACTTATTAAGAGATCTTCAAGGTTAAATTGACAACAAATCACGGTCTAAACTAGAAGGAAAAACTCTCGCTACACGACGACTAAAAATAAATTACATCACACTATGGCTTCAAATCGACATTCATCGATCTACGCGAAAAGAGAATATTCGCAACATAAATTCGACGCGATTTACGACAATCACGACGGATTGATCGTATCGCAAACGAATTCTCACAACGTTAGACGCTTAAGGTCGATTTCTCGCAATTTCGACTTCGAGACAAGATTTGCAATTTCGCCACAAGATGACTCAGTAAATACTTATAGACATAAATATCAAACATCTCAAATACGTCGACTTGCTATTAGGAACTTACGACGCCATAGACGACTCCAAGATTCTACAAGACTACTTTCGACTAGGATGTTTACTTTATCCTTTGTCGTCGACATCAATTAAACTACCCAAACCGACAAACAAGACTTACTTGATGGTTCCCAGGTTTATCTATCTGTTTGGCGATCTCAGTGACAAACACCTTTGGTTAGTTTCCAGAGTCTATACTCTCTCTCGAAGATACTTTCTCTTCCGTCGAACACGGTCCACCTGTTCCTGCATCAACAAAACTCACATACAATTTTGTGGTCAAAGCATCTATGATCCAAATATAATATATTCAAACATCATTGCATTTAATATAAAGACTTTTAGTCTACATAACACTTGATCGTAATCAATAGATTCCGCAATTTCATAAAACAACTTTGTAAAATAAATTTCCAGTTTTCAAGTCGTTCACAACATAGTAATTTACTGAAATTTGTAAGAAAGTAAATAGCATCATTGTTTTCAAAAGGAGGGATGTAACAATTGTCCTACTTGAGCCGATGAGTTTTGGTTTTCATACTGACTAGATGAAAGTTGATAATCATGAAGGGTGGTACATAAATGTTGAAAGGAGTTGTACTTCATCAAGAGAATCTTATCACGAATATTAGGTTGTAGATTTGTAATGAATATCTTCTGAACATCCTCATCTTTCATCTAATATTGAATCTGAGCATAAAGGCCTTGATACTAACTAATGAATTCAGTCAATTTTTCTTTCGGACCTTGTTTGCATTGAACCAAGTCAATAAGAGTGACTTGGGGTCCGATATTTGCTTGAAAATGTTGTAAAAATTGATCGATCAACTGCAAAAAAGAGTGAATTGAATTTGGAGGCAACGAGCAAAACCATTCTAAAGCAATATCTTTGAGAGATCGCAGAAAAAGTTTTGCCAACAAATCCTCTTCAAAATAAAAATCACTACACATAGTTGTGAATGCTGCCACATGAATATTAGGATCACCTTTTCCACCATATTTTTCAAAGCGAGGAGTCTCAAACCTCTCAGGCATAGGAGTTCTCAAAATTGCATAGGATAACATATTACAGGCATGATATGTTGGTAGACTAGGCTGTGAAGAATTTGTCAAATTTGTTACTTTTTGTTGCAAAACAATCATGCCCTGTAAAAGTTAGTTTAGGATGGCATTATTGGGAGATGTAGTTTGTTGTGAGGAATTAGAACCAAGGTGGGGAGGTGATTGAGCTTGAGATACAATATGCAGAGGCTAAGATAATGGTGGCTGGCCATAATGATAGGTGGAAGATGGTTGCGAATATGTAATAGGAAGATGGAAATGAATGGAATAGATAGGAGGTTGAGAACAATTATTCATAGAAGATGTCCCTTTAGGAATCAAATTCTGATAATTAAATCATACAGCTTTGTAATTAGTGCCATTAGATACTCCAATACCAGTGGTAGCATTACTACAAGCGTTCGCATTAGTTGTTAAGATTGTTGATGTAAAAGTGGATACTCCTGTATTTGGTATAGGTATGGAAACTTGTGTATGAGATGGTGATAGAGTGTTCTTTATCACTTGCGCACATCTGATCACCAACATGATATTGGTTTGTACAATATGTGCTAGACCACAAAGTGCATTAACACCATCTTGTCCTTTTATAAATTCTCTTATATTATGAATTGTAGGAATGACTTCTTCAGCTATTCTCTCATTTTCCATGAAAAATTAAAATTCAACTAGGTCTTTATCCAACTTCTCTATTTGCTCATCAGATACATATTCTGTTGCCTCAATAGTATTATCAACATCATGAAAAGTTTGTTCTTTCGTTGAGGTTGGAGGATGTATAATATGTTGCTCAATTTGATTGTCTCCCTTTGTAAAGGTGTCCAAAGTACCAACTTCTTCAAGAGTACTAGATCCCATTAATCTTTTGCTTCTTCTCAAAGGGATATTGTTTTTAGGACAGCATGTCATAAAGTTTGTACAAAATCATACAACGCACACTACGCAAACTAAAAGAACAAATCCTAGGAGAAGGATATGATTGACGACCAAAATGCTTGATTTTTTGATATTTTTTTCAAAGCCAATGAATGAAACAAAGCATGCTATGAGAATTTAAGTCAAGGGAAGAAAGTTATATGTCTGATATCAGTCCAAAACATTAATATAGTCACTCTCAACACAATCTTGATGCAAATCCAGGATAATGCCAAGTCAAAATATAGTGAAATTATGTCAAAATAAGCACTTTTTTCACCAAAATTCAATGCAAAAGAGTATAACAAAGGGTGTTGTGAGGAAAATGTTAATGGAAATAAAATAATATCATCAATCACAGCCAATTGATGCAAAAATACCCAACACAACACAATTGTAGCGCAACTTAAGGTCAAACCCTAGTGAAAATATAGCAAAAAAATAGGCTATTTTTCACGGTTTTTCAACTCCAAGACCTAGAAAAAGAGGTGTTGTAAGGAATATTAGGGGGGAAAGTGAAGAATATAAATAATATTAGTCACCTCAATCCATAAAACTGATCACAACACGCTTGGAGTGCAAACTAGGTCAAACCCTAGGGCAAAAATAGACAAAATGTGTAGTTTTTTGTTGAATTTTCACTACAAGAGCCCGTAAAAAGGGTGTTGTGAATATTTTTATGAGGGAAATAAAATTATTACCCTGATAAAAACAAATTAATGCAAAAATATCTTTCACAACACACCTATAGTGCAAATTTAGAGAGTCGATAAGGCCGATTTTAGTGAAAATTGTTGTTTTTGAAGCCCTAGGTTTGAAGTTTTGGAACAAAAGCTATGAGAATGATTTAATGTCTGATTTATGATGGGAATTAAATACTCTCAGATATAAAAATGATTTTCAAGCTTAATCATGCAAAATTCCCGTGTAAATTTAATTAAAATGCACCAAAATTGCTAGTTTTGTTAAAATTTTCGATGCAAAAATGCAAATAATTTAAATTTAATTGGAAATTCACACTAGAATGCAAGACTACAGACAAATGCAAATTTTAATGAGCCTCTAAAATTAGTATAAAAATCTGATAAAATATTTTTCCTACAAACCCTAGATTTTGGAATTACTAAGTTATCTAAAAATTGACAAAATTTCCACAAAACCCTAGCAATTAAATGATGAAAATGCAAAGAAAGATTTTGAATTTTTGTATTTTTCTATAGTTTATATCAGATCTAATGCAAAAACTATTAATTAGGAAAAATTAGAAAGAATTGATATAATTTAGTAAGCCCAACAATGCAATTTTTTTGTATTTTTCCAATTTTTCAATTTTTTTTTTGAAATTTTCTCAACGTAATAAATTAAATGACCAAATGAATGAATGAAATCACACCAAATCTATAGACAAACACTTAGCAAGTTGCAATTTAAGTTCAAAGACACGGGTTCACCAAAATGTTTAGGGTAAAATTGGATTTATTGATCTTTTATGGTTTAGATGTTAAAATCCTCCTTTCACCCTAACATTGAAGGATCTAGGGTCGAGTGGCGAGCACTATCATACACTAGGCCACTTGTAAATTAGGAGAATCTTGGATGAGGGAATTAATTATCAATTTTTCCTTCTACAATGCTCAATTAACCATTAAAACCCTAATTATGCAAATACAACAACAAATTGACAAATAACGAAAAAAGCTCTTGCAAACGGGAGTAAAATACCAAATTACAGAATCCCTATTTTTAGGGTTCCGAAGTGGAATAATCGGGGACACTGATGTGGGCGCCCAAGTCCAAGGTACCTACTTTTTCAGGGAATTTGGACCTCCTTCCGACACTGATTAGCCCTATAACTTTTGTTTCCTGAGATCTATCTATAGAGGACACTTTTACGGGTGCCCTAGTCCTAGAAGTGATCCTTTGTCTAACTTTTCTTCAGATCCTAAATCCTTGATGCCTGCCACTCCTTCCTATGACTCCACTTCTTCCAGATGCGACACTTGTAACCTGCAATCACAAGACTTGGTTGGGAGTTGTGGTGTTTATAGGTTTGCCTCAGTCAAACCTTGGAGGACACTTAAGTCTCCAAACACCATTGTTAGATGAAAAGGGCATGCCCTTGTGAGGCAGAGGCCAAAACCAAAGGAATCAATGATAAAAACACAATGATATGTCACCTTGTAGTGAAGCTTTCATGGAGGAAGATGCTCTTCATGCCATGAAGGAATTGATGCTCAAATCTACAAATATCAATGCACAAAACACACAAGTTTGCTCTTGCAACACAATAGAAAGCCTTGAATCACCTTGAGAATGCCTAGAGTTCACAATAACAATCTAGTTGAAAATCTAATTGCCGTCTAGTTTTCAAATGAATGCCTACATATGTTTATATATGCATCTACAAGCACTCCCACCAAGATATTTGAAATCCAAATTTACCGTGTTGGCAAAGGGACCTAATAACGGTCACTAACCGACACCTGGAAATTGGGGCTGCCCTAAAATAGGGTAGGACTAGGGTGCAGGTACCCAAGTCCTCCCCCCTATTTCAGGTAGGGTACAGGTCAAGGGGTCCACCTAGGTCCTATTTGCCATGGGATTTAGGTCTCATTCCATTGGGATGCTAAAATATGAACTAAAATGTCCTAAATGCACTCTAAAGTCCCAGGAGCTAAACCTTATGAGGGAAAAGCCCCCAAGGGGACATTTTCTGATGTTACAAAGGCGAACTTATAATCATCAAGCAAAGAGCATTCAAGGCATTCATTGTGTTGCAGAGTAGTATTGTGTTGTGTTTGTATGTGTTTGTTGCATATTTGGCTCCATCAACTCATTTCATCATGATGTGAAGGCATTTCATCTCCGTGAGGGTTTACACCTACTAAGGTGATATCTACTTTGTGTTTCAATCAATTTATTATATCATTTACTTTTGCCTCTATCCACCAAGAACACACACTCTATCTAACAACGGTGTTGGAAATCTTGAATGCCATTCCCCCTTGACCAAGGCAAGCTCCTAAACACCACAACCCCAACCCCTCTCTTGTGATTGTGGGTTACAGGTGTCGGATCTTATGGAGAGGAGTTATAGGAGGTTAGTACAGAGTATAAAGATTCCAAATCTAAAGAAAATAAAAAAAAATATCCCTGATTGGACATAGGCACCCACCCCTGTGTCCCTGAAGTGTAAAGTACTCAAACCATCACAAAAGTTACATGAAGTAAATAATCCACTTAAATACATCTCAAGTAAAAGATAAATCTCATAAATATGAGTCAATAAAATTCATTAAATCTTACAAAAATCATGTGCTTAATCTAGGCGATAGCACTATAAAATTATATACAAAGTCCATTGGCTTTCATGTCATAATTCATCCAATCACAAGTTACAATAAATATGTAACACAAGTGTAATAAATCAAACAAACTCTTTGGTCGCCACGAACCCACATGGTCCTCCTGCGAGCCGAGAGACAGGAACATGGCTTATGTGCTTTTCCACCCAACCATGATGCAATTACACTTCCCTAGATCCCTTCATGACACGAAGGAAACCCAACCCTATATGAAATGTCTAGCAACTTGAAAACAACTGGTAGGAGGGAACACCCGATGCAACCTGAAGTCTAATGTGCAATTCTAAATAATGAAATACATATTGTCTCACAAAAGGATGTGGTAGAGATATATATAAATAAAGTTTTGCTAGACAAAATATTCATATTTTTTAATGACTCCTCACTTAGATCTAAGCCTTAGAAAAATAGTTACAGGTTCAATTCTCGAAAAGAGGAAAAGACATCTCTGATAATCCACATTTGACATCCTAGCCCAAAAGCCACCCCAAACATACATAAGAGATAAACATCCCATATTCGCCTAAACCATTCTAATCCCTTTCCCTTGCACAATCAACAGAAATACAATTCAAGAAATAAAATCAATAATGATGTATGCCTACTCCACTTTTAACAATGATTTTCCATGCATACTTATTTCAAATATTATTGTTACTATCTTTCACAGTTTACTATCTTATTTTATGATTCATGCAGCAGAGATAATTTAGATAGAATAGATGCCAGTAGCATTTAAGATGGTGTTACATAGATATACATATGGTAAATATGCTCACTAATTTCAAAGATTTAAGCTTGATCTATAACTAAATCAATAACACATACTTTTGCCTAAATATAGTTCATTAATTATTTTCTTTGCTCAACCAACGAGAGTGCACTTTCAAGTGCAAGTAATTCATCAAAGAGACATCTATATAGGCTTTATTAAATTGATTTTATTTCATAGTCCATATTTCATTTAAACACCCGTAATATAATAAGTTTTCTAATTATAACCAAGTATATCATTTCGCTTCAAGAATGTTTATAATTAAGATAATGGTATATCCACATCAGATTTTACTCCATTCGCAGCAATCATAAAAGGAAAAGATAATTTAATCTATAATCTAATTCATTTAACAATCTGATAGTAACAACTGTGATAGGAAGCTGTGATAGTAACAACTGTGACAGGAAGCTGAGACAGGGATTAAAATATAGTCATTAATAGCTTGCAACAAGAAGTTGCGACAAGGATTAAAATATAGTCACTAAACAGCTTGCGACAGGAAGCTGTGAAACTCACAACAGGTTACTGTCCAACTAGTGACAACAACTACATAGGTTTGAAACAACATTAAAATAGATATAAGATAGATACAACATGAACTTTAATTTGAGATAGGAAGGTTTAAGTTTGCTGAGACAAGAATCTTAACTACACAAAGTAATATAAGAGACTGTGACAGTAACAACAACTACAAGGAAAAATAAAACAGGTCTGCAAGGCCAATACCATCTTATTATAGAGTAAGAAAACAACTTTATGAATTGAAGACTACTAGATATTAGATTACAGCATCTGGGATAACTTGCTATCTATGGATTTAATAGTTACATCAAGGCCAAAAAAAAGGGCAAATCCGCTTTGCATAAAATCAAGAAAATAAAGAATAGAAGGACAAGAATAAGAACAACTGGCAGATGATAGGAACTTTAACAGATCCAAAACTAGTGGCTAGGCCAATATGCACATGTTTGATCCTCATAGAAAATAGAGATCACAAATGGCTATTAATCGACCAAGGTTTGAAAAGAAAGTAGGTCTATGCTAGGTAACTAGGCGACCAAGGAAAAAGGTAACTCCGTCTAAAGTCAAAAAGTGTGCTTACAAATCTAAAACAAAAAGGAAACACCAGTATGCAGTACATGATTCATAACAAGCCAGTTTGCAAATGGATTAGAGGTGATTTAATACGATAGTCTATGTCAATGGTAACAATGATGACAAGAAAACACCAAATTGATATACATGCTATCTTTTAAACCACGGTAGTGTAATAACTTACAAATGGAACACTAAACAGTGAGCATATTAGCTAGATGGCAGAAAACACACTATGGCATCTAGGTTGAACATAGCGTAGAGGGTTTCAACAACAGCCGATTCAAGGTAATACGTAGACCAAAAAGAAGATAATTGCAGGCCAGATTTACTATAGTTTTAACAGTAATAAACAACCATAAATTATTGCCATTAAAAACAAGGAAAATACTCGGTTTAATTACTTGCCAAAGGTTGATTTTTTTCTGTTGTCACTGCCAAAGAATGATCATCCTCCTCCTTCTGCTGCTATAATTCATGGGTGTTTATCCTTTACCGTCTTCCTCCTATTATTTTATTCTTGTGCTTCCCTAATCTTGGCGTCTCATTATTTTTAGGTTTTGGGTTGCTTTTTATTAACTATTGTTTTCTTATGTTTTGCATGAGTTTTTCTTTTTTCAAAGCTCTCTCCTTTTTTTTGAAAATAGAATATAATAAAATAATCTTATTTATATTTATGTCACTTACATGACAGTAATTTCTTTTATTTAGATTCTAAATATAATATTATTATTATTAATATAATTTATCTATTTTTAATAAAACACAAACAATTAAATAAGCCAGAAGTATTTGCAATAATAATAATAATAATAATAATAATAATATATCAATTGTAATTAAACATAATTATTTTAAGTCTAAATTAGATATTGTTTTTCAAACAATAATATTTATATAAATAGGGAAATAGTAGCCAAAAGTATTTGCAATAATAATAATAATATGTCTATTGTAATTAAACATAATTGTTTTAAGTCTAAATTAGATATTGTTTTTCAAACAATAATATTTATATAAATAGGGAAATACTTATTATTATTTATTATTAAATAATATAAAATACACCATTTTAAATATAAATTGAAAGAACATTAATATTTATGACTAAATCATGCATTGAAAAAGGACTTATTGTAGTAATTAAAACACAGATTTATCTACTCCCAAGTCATCAATCACATTTATCGACTAATTAATAATGCATAATAAGATCATTCAAAAAATGCAATATGGTATGAGACTATGTGTGTGTGTGTGAGTGCATCAAGGTTTTCCATCCCAAACAGTTCTTGCCAAGTGGCTAGAACATCTCTACCTCAACTATGTTCTCGTCTTCGACATTTCTCTACACTTAGTCATACTTAGATTTTCATTAATATGTTAGTTCCCCAAAATCATATCTAAAGGAAAACAAAATGTACATCACTAATCATACCCATAATGTTCAATTATTAAATCAACTTTCAAAATTATGCATTTATAACTTCATGATAGTTACTTTCATACACGTGGAATCTTTCATAGTAAAATAGTAATAGTAAAATGTTCAATGATCTAATTTATAATAAAGTCCAAAAAACAAGATGTGACATGAAGTTTCCGCCTTCCAGAATCTGAAACCTAGTATGTATCTAATATGCATTTAGTGCCTTCCTGTGCGAGCATTTGTCGTGTTTCATCCATTTGTTTATGATTTCATATAATTAGGGTTTAAGGCATAATCAGATTAGGGTTTAACAAATTAATCAACAATTTCCAAATTTTCTTATCATTCCAAGTGAAACCAAACCTATAGCTGAGTCCTCTTGCAAAAGTTGTGATTCAACTCAGTTTAATGTCCTTGAATGTTATATGTGAAAGGAGGATCTAATCACACTATCAACCTCATCAGCATTCCCTCTTTTCCTACATAACATTTTGGTGAACCTATGTTTTTACCATATTCACATCTTTCTGAGTGTTGTAATCATATTTACATTCATACATTTCATTTTCATCTTCATACATTTGAAAATATTGCATAAAAATTGAAAAATTTGAAAAAAATAGACATTTTTTGCTTGCATTAAGACATAGTTTGCACTATTTTTCTTGCATATCATTGAAAACATTTAATTTTCTGATATTTATATCAGATTTGAGATAAATTGTAGAATTTCATCTTTTTATGATCATTTACCTTGCTTTTGCATCTCCTATTTGCTAGGGTTTTTCTTGAAATTTTGCATTTTCATATAACCTAGTAATTTCAAAAGCTAGGGTTTGTAATTAAAATCTTGTTTTAGATTTTATTACTCATTTTATACACTCTTTCAAATCTGATTTTAGACTATAGTGTTTCAACATTGTGTGTTTTTGCATCTACATTTCAAATTTTGCATTTACACATTGTGTATCTCAACAAAAATAAGCATATTCATTCATCTTGCCTTAATTTTGACTTTGCATTGAGCGTTGTAGCATTTTGGCATCTTTTTTTTTTTTCTGATCTGAGTTACATTTCACATTAAATCAGATTAGATCTCATCCATCCATCATTATGCATAGTTTCATAACATTTTTTGTGTATTTACATTTAAAAAAAGTGAAAAATTTGAGCATTTTAGGTGCATAAGCAAGCATTCTTTTGCTTTGTTTCATTGCATTCATCATAAACATCTTTCATTTCAGACATTACATTCATTTTCAAACATATATTCATCTATAATTTGAAAATTTGGCATCATTAAAGACTCTAGATTGAAAATTAACATATTTGCTAAATTACACAGTGTGTATTTCAACATTAAGTGTTTACACACCTTATTCACACTTCCTTGATCAAAACCTTTAAAAACACTTACTTTGCCTTGTTGTGTAGTACTTTTTCCTCTATCCATTGTTTTTTTTATGGACTCCATGTGTCTTTTAGTACATGTTTCCCTCAAGCAAGGCTGTTAGTGTGAAATAGTCTCACATCTATGGCCTCTCATCACCAAAACAATGCTATGGTCTATCCCTGATTTGATAAGTAAAGGAAGACCCTTGAACCTTAAATAACATTTGAACCAAGAAATAAAATAGTGGGATATGTTGGTTTTTCTTCTGAATCAGCATTAGGGTTTGCCACTTCTAATGCACAGGCAGATTCAGCCAACTAATACAGGAGGTTGCGTGAGCTCCTCCCCTTCACTTCTGGTTCTGCCGCACCAAGGGGGGTATCCCTATAACTCAAGATGTAACCTTGACTAGCTCAAAGATAGAAAGATCTAACTTGACAACAACAGGCAGAATACTCTCATGTATGGACCAAGATCTGTATGATAGATCACAAGGTGGGCAACGTTCTTGGACATAAATGTCTGGTTAGGGATGAGAGCATGCAAGGGTTTCCTACTCCTAATCCTACAACTAACAGATGGAAGGGAGAGATGGTTTGAAATGGTGTTTGGATGCAAAGCTGGACATGGTGTATAACCTCAACACAGAGCTAGATTGGTGCCTATCCAGGGCTTGGAGTCGGTAGACATACACCTGTGAATGATCAGCATGAATAGCTAAAACTAGATTTCAGGGGGATACACATGATACCTGCCTTACAGATATCTCCCAATACAGAGTGTTAAGCTGTCGATACTTATGGCATCCCTATTGCAGGAAGAAAGATACATGCAAAACTGGAGACAGAATCAGCATAACACATGCAAACATAGCATTATTCATATAAGATTAACCATGAAATCAGTGGATTCATGCCAAAACGTACAACAGGAGATACATAAACTCACAAGTTTTGCTGCACAGAGCAACCAAAACTAGTTGTATCTTATTACAGAGCCAAAATGTCCAGTTTTCAACAACCTGAAAAATGGTAACACAGTCTGCTTATAACAGCCAGAAAGTGTACCACAGCAATTAATTACATGGTTGACCAAAAATCCCGCCAGATACACAGTATCAGAAAAATGGCGCTCAACGCATTACCAGATTGGCGCCCAAACATGAATGCAGTAGGTAGGGGAGGAGACAGGAAGAAACCTCGAGCCCTGTGCCACTGTCCGTTGATGTACACCTTCAAACGGGTACCAGATCCGTCCATACCTCTGCAACCTTCGCCATTAATGGCGCACCAACCCGCGGCCTTGGGAAAACATCAAACAGTGCATCGCAACCGTTTCCCGCCAAAATACCTCATTGTGATATTTCAAAATATGCAGGATACCAATTATCCCACATGCACCCCGCGGCGACCATTTCAACACTTTATATACTAGGTCGAGAGCATATATGATGTCGGTGCTTTTGCTCCTGACGACACTAGTATAAGCCTTCATCATCATCCTCCAACAGCATGATATCCTGTTGCTTGAAATATCACCCTGACGTCAGCATCATCATCGCAATATCACCTGCATGATAATCGCCTTCATCGGCACAACCTGATCCATCGGAGGAAGATCCTCCTGCTCAGTCGATACCAAATGTCTGGCCGATGAACATCCTGATGATGTCACCGTCATATCCTGCTGACGTCATCAGCATATCTGCCTATCGCGCACCTCCTCATATCCAGATGACGTCATCGTCATGTTTGCAAATATCAGGGGATCTCCACAAGATGATCAGTGTTAGAAATATGACCCCCCCGGACCTTGATGACGTCACCATACATCGGCATCAGGATGATATTCGGAAGATAACCGGATATTTGGAAATATCATCCTGATGCACAAATATCATGCTGCACTGTAGCTCCACTATAAGATCGGGGTGATATATGAATATGACAGATATTTGAAATGATCACCCCCCACTGGATAATGCATGAAGCCGACAGGCGAATATCTCCCTTCGGAAATATCATGATGCAGACAGGTAGAAAAACAGATATCACCCTAACATAAGAATGACGTCAGCATCATTAGGGTGATAAAACAACGAACATGAAGTGATACAACAACATCGGATGATATTGACTAAGATCATCCTGACGTTCAAAATATGATGACCACGATGAATATCGGGTCACACTTAGAACTTTACAGCAACATCATCAGGATGATCTTAACAAAGATCACCCGATGTTAAAATATCACCCCGCGAAAGATCATGCAGGCAGAAAATATGATGACCCTCGTAAGCAACATCAGGGTGATGACCAGAAATATGATGATGATGATGACCTCCTCCTCGAAGAAAATATGATGCTGCAGCTGAAAAATGCCGAGGAGGTCCAACACTTAGAACATTTTTTGGATTTTTAGGGAAGGTGCCTGCATGAAAATTGCTCAAAAATTGACAGTGAAATCAGGCACCAACAGTGGCTCTGTCTGGGGACGTGCAGGTGCAAGACTACAGCGAGAACCCCAGATCTCTGGGATGCAGACCAGTCCCTTATCCATTGGGCACAGAGTCAAATACTGCACTAACCTGCATCACCAAACACACTTGATGGCCTAAGGCCACCAAGAAAAGGAAAAACATGTATCTCCCTTTGTCAAATATCTTGTTTTCATCTGCATGCACTGGGTCAAGCTTGGAGATACTGCAAAGATCCACCCACAAACAAATCTTGTCATCTGCACATTCATCCCTCTGATTTAGCTTGTCACTGTCATCCCTGTGCAGATAACCCTTAGCATCTGGCAACAAGTGGATGCAGAATGTATCAGGCAATGCATACTCAAAGGGAATATAACACATGTTATCATTTGTATCAGCATTATGCATTGCAAAATGATCTCCTAGCTGGATTGAAAATTGAAAGCACTCGAAGTCCACCACACAACTAGGAAAGTCAAAGCTCATTGTATCATATGCTGGCACATCAAAAGAAAAGCTTTCAAAATCACAATTGTGCACATCATGTACACAACAATCTGGTACACCAAGCTGGAAAAGATCAGGCTCTGACACCTCTTTACAATCAGGCACATTTTTACAATCACTTACCTGATGTATGTTGTTTCCTCTTTCATCAGGATGAGAAATAGAATCCAAGTCAAAAACCATGTCAAGACCCTCACCATACTAAAATAGATCCTCATCACCATATGTGTCAAAAATGGGTGACCCAGGTGCATAAGTTTCATCATAGTATGCCATTTGTTCATGGGCAGCAGAGCATGCATCTTCATCACCAATGGATTCCTTTTGTGGAGGAGTATCAGCCTGCGTGTCATAAGCAAAACAGCCATCAATCAAAGAACAATCATGCTCTACACTAGCACTTATTTCAATCTCTGACTGCTCTTCATGATCCTCATGTGTTTAAAAGGAAGGCAATGGGTCACACATGGGACTACTTCTCTGTTTGCTTATATCTTCTCTGTCTTGAGTACAATACTCACAATTGTCTCCACAGGTCCATTCCAAAAATTGCTCATTGCTGTCCACAACCTCATTGTTGTTTTCATGGTCAGATGCCTCATCATTGCAATGGGAATCCTCATTAGTCCTTTCACTAGCATCCTCAACATTCATCTTTTCATCTTCACATGATGCCTTAATTATTTGGTCATTTGTAGCTTCACAACGATTTCTCACACCAAAGCCTGTGGACAGGGGTTTCAGCAGGTGCACATTTCTGATTTTTTCTATCTTTTCTATGAACTTGTATGCCATCTGCATACTTGTCACCTTGAAATCCCTCAATATTGCACTAAAGCCCTCCTCAAAAGCTTCAAAGAATATGCCAACACAGGCTGAAATATCAGGTCTGAAACTTTTAGGGACATGTGAAAGGGCTACTGCAAACCTATGATTGAAATCAACACATGGCTCTTCATCTTGTTTTCTGATGTTCATCAATTCTGCAACAAGATCAGCAGGTTCTCTTGCGAATTCTTTCTTGAAACAGTCAGCAAGCTCATCCCAACAGGCAAAGGATCCTTTTGAAAAGCTCAAATACTAGTCTTTTGCTTTTGCATCAAAGGACCTAACAAAAAACCTCATCCACATATCCTCATCTCTAAATGAATGTTTTCCCATGAACTCATGAAAATTTTGGATATGTGCATTCCCATCACATACACTGTGACCACTAAATCTGGGCATATGACAGTATATCCTAGCAGGCATAGTTTCTACTTTATAATCAACCCATGACAAATCCAGTTGGTCATACAAAGGATCAAAAGGGCTGAGAAGAGGTTTAGCCTTTGGACTAGCAGACACAACAGGGTTACTGCTTTTTAACTGGGCCTGCTCAGCCTCTAAGAATATCAACCTATTTCTTATCTCTTCTATTCTTTTATTCAACATTTCACCGCTGAGTACGGGATAATTCATACTTGGATCCATAAAAATCTTACTCTTAGACATCCTTTCTCTGCCTAAGACCTAAGGCTTCCCCTGGCATCTAACTTATGCAGTAAAACAGCAAATATAAAGTGGAAGGAACAAGGTACCTTTTTTCATACAGATGTGGAAAAATGAACAACACATTTTTGTCACAACACACACATCAACTTTTCATGTGCACTTGAATTTTTTGCAGAGTCGCCACCTCTCCAGAGAGGACAAAATTTTACAGCAGCTGAAAGCTCAACAAATATGTTTCTGAGTTTATTCCACCAGCAGAGCAAAACTTCACCAGAGACTGCAGGATATCACTTTACATCAACATCCCCAGTATAGTCGCCATTTTGTTGGTTTTTCTTCTGAATCAGCATTAGGGTTTGCCACTTCTAATGCACAGGCAGATTCAGCCAACTAATACAGGAGGTTGCGTGAGCTCCTCCCCTTCACTTCTGGTTCTGCCGCACCAAGGGGGGTATCCCTATAACTCAAGATGTAACCTTGACTAGCTCAAAGATAGAAAGATCTAACTTGACAACAACAGGCAGAATACTCTCATGTATGGACCAAGATCTGTATGATAGATCACAAGGTGGGCAACGTTCTTGGACATATATGTCTGGTTAGGGATGAGAGCATGCAAGGGTTTCCTACTCCTAATCCTACAACTAACAGATGGAAGGGAGAGATGGTTTGAAATGGTGTTTGGATGCAAAGCTGGACATGGTGTATAACCTCAACACAGAGCTAGATTGGTGCCTATCCAGGGCTTGGAGTCGGTAGACATACACCTGTGAATGATCAGCATGAATAGCTAAAACTGGATTTCAGGGGGATACACATGATACCTACCTTACAGATATCTCCCAATACAGAGTGTTAAGCTGTCGATACTTATGGCATCCCTATTGCAGGAAGAAAGATACATGCAAAACTGGAGACAGAATCAGCATAACACATGCAAACATAGCATTATTCATATAAGATTAACCATGAAATCAGTGGATTCATGCCAAAACGTACAACAGGAGATACATAAACTCACAAGTTTTGTTGCACAGAGCAACCAAAACTAGTTGTATCTTATTACAGAGCCAAAATGTCCAGTTTTTAACAACCTGAAAAATGGTAACACAGTCTGCTTATAACAGCCAGAAAGTGTACCACAGCAATTAATTACATGGTTGACCAAAAATCCCGCCAGATACACAGTATCAAAAAAATGGCGCTCAACGCATTACCAGATTGGCACCCAAACATGAATGCAGTAGGTAGGGGAGGAGACAGGAAGAAACCTCGAGCCCTGCGCCACTGTCCATTGATGTACACCTTCAAACGGGTACCAGATCCGTCCATACCTCTGCAACCTTCGCCATTAATGGTGCACCAACCCGTGGCCTTGGGAAAACATCAAACAGTGCATCGCAACCGTTTCCCGCCAAAATACCTCATCGTGATATTTCAAAATATGCAGGATACCAATTATCCCACATGCACCCCGCGGCGACTATTTCAACACTTTATATACTAGGTCGAGAGCATATATGATGTCGGTGCTTTTGCTCCTGATGACACTAGTATAAGCCTTCATCATCATCCTCCAACAGCATGATATCCTGTTGCTTGAAATATCACCCTGACGTCAGCATCATCATCGCAATATCACCTGCATGATAATCGCCTTCATCGGCACAACCTGATCCATCGGAGGAAGATCCTCCTGCTCAGCCGATACCAAATGTCTGGCCGATGAACATCCTGATGACGTCACCATCATATCCTGCTGACGTCATCAGCATATCTGCCTATCGCGCACCTCCTGATATCCGGATGACATCATCGTCATGTTTGCAAATATCGGGGGATATCCACAAGATGATCAGTGTTAGAAATATGACCCCCCCCGGACCTTGATGGCGTCACCATACATCGGCATCAGGATGATATTCAGAAGATAACCGGATATTTGGAAATATCATCCTGATGCACAAATATCATGCTGCACTGTAGCTCCGCTATAAGATCGGGGTGATATATGAATATGACAGATATTTGAAATGATCACCCCCCACTGGATAATGCATGAAGCCGACAGGCGAATATCTCCCTTCGGAAATATCATGATGCAGACAGGTAGAAAAATAGATATCACCCTGACATAAGAATGACATCAGCACCATCAGGGTGATAAAACAACGAACATGAAGTGATACAACAACATCAGGATGATATTGACTAAGATCATCCTGACGTTCAAAATATGATGACCACGATGAATATCGGGTCACACTTAGAACTTTACAGCAACATCATCAGGATGATCTTAACAAAGATCACCCGATGTTAAAATATCACCCCACGAAAGATCATGCAGGCAGAAAATATGATGACCCTCGTAAGCAACATCAGGGTGATGACCAGAAATATGATGATGATGATGACCTCCTCGAAGAAAATATGATGCTTCAGCTGAAAAATGCTGAGGAGGTCCAACACTTAGAACATTTTTTGGATTTTTAGGGAAGGTGCCTGCATGAAAATTGCTCAGAAACTGACAGTGAAATCAGGCACCAACAGGATACATTGAAGGTCCTCTTTACATCACCATAAACATAATGTGGACTCCAGTAAAAGGAGCCCTTATTGATCCAAATCGCATGACTAACATTGTTACGGAAGAGTTCCTTTATTCACATAAATTGATACAAGAAACTTATGAGCCTATGGACATGATGATAAAAACACATAATGGAGCTTTTGTCCCAGCCTTAGGGAAGATTACTTTAATGATCTGATTGCTTGATAAAGCTTTAGAACAATCATTCAGTATCATCCCTACATCTGACCTCTTCCATCTTAAACTAGGCCACCCATGGCTCAAGGCTATGAAAGCTATCCCTTCAACACTTCATTAATTGATGCTTAAAATTTCCTCGCCATTGGTCTATCCAAACTATTCACCATAGTCAATGGCAACCTATGGTTATGCAGAAAACATCATCCTTGACTGCTTTTGGCCCAAACCTACTAAAGAACCTGAACCATGAATAGATCAAACTTTCTTGGGATATCAACGTTACAAAGCACAAGTACTATCAAAATTGGTCGGATCACCTATTCAATAAATGACAAATAGAGAACAACCTATATTACAAGACCCCCCTAGACCAAAAGGTAAGGGAATCTATGCTGAGGTTCCTCCTCTGTCATCCTTGCACGGATCTGGAGCTACCCGTAGAAAACAAAGCAAAGCACCTTTAAGTGATAATCATATGTATGCTTCTTCTGAAATGCCAAGAACTATGGAAAAACATGAGATTTCATTTGAAAACATTACTAATGAACAACGAAGAAACATACAAGAAAGAGAAAGAAGGAAGAAAAGACAAGCCTTGGCTCGAAATACACCACTACAACAAGAGAAAATTTCACCGTCTAACATTGAATCAAACAAAGAAGAGCCTAAGGTCAAAGAAGTAAAGGATAACTTTAGTTAGGCAATTGTACTTTATGTTCCCCTTTCATCGTGCATTCAAGATTGGGAGGAAGATGACTTGCTCGACGACAACCGCTAGTTCGGTTGTATACACAGGTAAGTATTTCTAAGCCTATTGGTCACCTTTTTCGTAGTATATTTGTGCTAACTTACGTGACCTCCTCTTATATGTTATGTTCTCCCATGATGTGTTATGTATTGTTTAGGCCTCCTTGGATGACCCTTGATACTCTTGTAAGGTCAAGGATGCAGGGAGACCGCCTCTATTGTGATCAATCTTCTATTTGTTTCATCATTCTTCTATATTGCCTCTCTATTTTATTGTTGTGTGTCGTGCCTCAGGGGCATAGCATTGCAGAGGGTGTTTTGGGGGCATCCTCCTACGTGGTGTTCCTAAGGCACTTGTTCTCCTCTCTCATTTTTATTGTTTACCTTCTTCAGTGATTCTACCTAGTTGGCGGATGACGAAAACAAATAAATACTAATACAGACTATGTATCCCTTCAATGAGAAAGCAAAAATGGACCTAGTCCATACATGAAGATGGGGTTGATCTATATATATCTGACGCTTGACTAGTAGAATCACTCCGTGTGATGTATCATCTTATGGTATTTCTTGTGACTAAAATTTTACAATCTTCTTAATCTGCTCTTGTACACTTTGAATGGTATCTCACCTTGTTGCTATGCTCAGTTCTGAGGTACCTGTAGTATAGCCCAATGGTTATACTCAGCCTCGAACCCATGAGTATAGCCTTGGTCCTTGATGTGATTATTTTCATGCATAGATTTATGATGTGATATGGTTGTTATCTTAGAATAATCTTTCTAACCTCTCTTATTGTTTATCTGAGCATATCTTATCAATGTGTTTGTGGGAACATTCAATGATCGTAAGCACATGTCACCTTGGGGGCATGGGCTTTGCGAAAGCTCTTGTTTCCTTGTGTGTCTTCTCTCTACCTTAATGTGCTTGATATTGGTACATGACATAAACCACCTTAAGGTGGCGGCATATATAATGATATTTGTCTGATGATTTTGATACTAACAAAGCGTGTTTGTAATCCCTCTCTATGAGGCAGGATGTTGTATCTCCAGTGTGAGTGCACATCCTTATATCAATTGCAATAAAAAATCCCTCTCCGTGAGGCAGGATAACATATCTCTTGAGCTAGTACGTATCATTTTATACAAAAGCCCTCATCATGAGGCGGGATGGTGTATCTCTTGAGCTAGTGAACATCCTTTTATACAAAGTCCTCGTCGGGAGGCAGGGTTGGATCTTGAGCTATCCTCCCTTAAGCATGTCTTTGGCGATTGTTGTGGCATAAGCCCAACTGTCAGGTGTGTCTACAGTGTGTTTGATATGGTGGAACTTAGCAATAAGCTCCTTCTGTGTTTGATGTGTTTAAGACATATAGTACATATATGGCATGCTATATAGTGCTCACGTAATCCGTGTGTCTTCCGTGTGTTTTCCCTTATGTGTTGTGTAAAGGGTGTGGTGATGAGTCCCCCCCACACTCAATTTTTGTTTAGTGTGTCTTCCCTCATGTGTGGTGTAAAGGGTGTGGCAATGAGTCCCCCCACACTCAGGTTTTGTATGGTGTGTTTTCCCCTGGTGTAGCGTAAAGGGTGTGGCGATGAGTCCCCCCTACACTTTGGGCTTTGTATTGCATGTTTTTGGCGATGTAAAGGGTGTAGCGATGAGTTCCCCCCGCCCCTTAGTTAGAATTTTTATTGCATATATGAAAATGATAAATCAATGTTTTCATCATGTTTTGTGTGAATACTCTCATGTATTCATCATGTTTTGCGAGTCTTCAATATTGTCTTCTCCATGTCTTGTGTGCTTCCTACTGTCTTCATTGTGTTTTACGTGTCTGTGATGTGTTTTCTAGTGCTTACCTGAGACTGGGGGCTAGAAATAGTTCCTCAATCTTTGTGTATGCCTTAGCTTCAAGTGCCTAGCATGTTTGATGTATTTTTTACCATACTTTAATGCATGTATGGGTCATAAGATCATACATACATTAAAGTGGGGGCTAAATGTTATGTCATAAAATGCCCCCTAGGAATTTTACCTCTTATGTTTAGCTCCTAGGTCCCTTAGATTTAATCATGCATGTTAAAAGGGAATCTCGGAGCAAAATCCCCTGAAACCCATGTCATATGGGACTTAGGGGCCACTCTTAAGCTTAATCAAGTCCCAAAATAGGACCCTAGACTTGGGCACCCTAGTCTAGACCTATTTTGTCGGGACACAAATTTTAAATATCGGCAAAGTAATCGTTAAAAGGTTTCCCTTCGTCAGCCTATTCAATTTGAATTACGAATGTTTAGCGGGGATGCATATATAAACATGTTTAAGGCTTCATTTTACTCCTAGTTGATTAAGGTGAACTTATGATCATCAAGCAAAGAACATTCAAGGCATTCATTGTGTTACAAAGTGATATTGTGTTGTGTTTGTATGTATTTGTTGGAGATTTGGCTCCATCAACTCATTTCCTCATGATGTGAAGTAATTTCATCTCCGTGAGGGTTTACACCTACTAAGGTGATATCTGCTTTGTGTTTCAATCAATTTATCATATCATCTCTATCCACCAAGGACACGCACTCTATCTAACAATGGTGTTGGAAGGCTTGAATTCCATTCTGAGGCTTGACCGAGGCAAGCTCCTAAACACCACAACCCCCAACCCCTCTCTTGTGATTACAGGTGACAGGTGTCAGATCTTGTGGAGAGGAGTTGCAAAAGGTCAGTGCAGAGTATAAAGATTCCAGATCTGAAGAAAACAATAGAAAATATCCCTGATTGGACACAGGCACCCACCCCTGTGTCCCCAAAGTTTCCACCTTCTAGAATATAAAATTTGGTATGTATCTAATCTACATTTAGTGCCTTCTATGTGAGCATTTGTTGTGTTTCATCTATTTGTTTATGATTTCATATAATTAGGGTTTAAGGCATAATCAGATTAGGGTTTAACAAATTAATCAACAAATTCCAAATTTCCTTATCATTCCAAGTGACACCAAACCTATAGCTGAATCCTCTTACAAAAGTTGTGATTCAACTTAGTTTAATGTCCTTGAATGTTATATGTGAAAGGACGATCTAATCACACTATCAACCTCATCAACATTCCCTCTTTTCCTACCTTGCAGAACAATAAAAATTCACATGACATTGAAGAACAACCTATTCCTCACAACCAAGGTATTCCAACACCCTATATATGGACTAAAATGGGCACTTTTTGGGTTCCTCAATAACCTCACTCAACTGGAATAGGTACCATTGAAGCTCTTGCATTAACCCGTTTAATTGACATTGAAAACCATGAGATCCCTTCCACAACATCATTAATAGATACATTTCCATTAACAAATCCTACAAGGATACCTTTACAAGCTCATGAACATGTGGAAGAGAGAAGACGAGATAAAAATTTAACCATTAAAGTAAAGATCAAGATTCGTGATGACCGCTAGCCTGGTTGTCCCTACAGGTAAGTATTTCTAACTCTTTACCTCCGTGTTGTGTTTCCCCCGTGATGTGTTATGTGTTGTTTAGGTTTCCTAGGATGACCCTTGATACTCTTGTAAGGTCAAGGATACTGGGAGACCGCCTATGTTGTGACCCTTTTTCTATTTGTATCATCATTCTTCTATATTGCTTCTCTTCTATTTTATTGTTGTGTATTGTGTCTTATGGACATAGTGTTACAGTTGGCAACTTGGGGGCACCCTCCTACGTGACTGTCCCTAAGGCACTTGTTTAACCTCTCTTGATTTATTGTTTACCCTCCTCTAGTGGTTCTATCTAGCAGGTGGATGATGAAAAACATATTATACCGATGCAGACCTAGTGTCCCTTTGAGAAATCAAAAAATGGACCTAGTCCATACATGACAATGGGGTTGATATATATTATCCAACACTTGGGTAGTAGAATCACTCCATGTGATATCTTGATGTTGTCTTATCACACTTATAAAACATAACAATATTGTTGCTCCATGCACTTTGTCTATCTTGGATCTTTCTTTCCTCGACTCTTTTACATGCATTGTTGTTTATCATGATTATATGGACCCTAACACCTTTTCTTGTAGGAAATTATGTGTTTGTGGGAACATTTGGTGATTGTATTTAGTACATGTCACCTCTGGGGAGCATGGGCTTTGCGAGAGCTCATGTTCCCTTGTGTGTTTTTCTCTCTACCTTAACGTGCTTGATATCGGTACATGATATCAACCACCTTAAGGTGGGGGCATATATAAGGTAAGCTGTCTGATTTAGATGCTAGAAAAGTGTGTTTGTAAAGTTTGAATCTATTGCAATCATTTAAGCCCTCTACAGAGGTGGGATATCATGCATATCCTTTTTTTATTTTAATCCCTCTGCGGAGCCGGGGATGGTATATTTCTCGAAGAGATTGCACATCCTGTCATTTTCTAAAAGTCCTCTACGGAGGTGGGGCAAATCTGAGACTATCCTAACCCTTAAGCATGTCTTCGGTGATTGTTGTGGTGAAGCCCAATCGTCAGTGTGTGCCTGTAGCGTGCTTGAGATGGCTGCGAACCTAGTAATAGGTTTCTTCCATCACTTGTTTGTCGTGTCTTCTATGTGTGTGTGTATGACGTGTTTGTTCCCAAGCATAGTCCAAAGGCGTGTGGCGATGAGTCCCTCCTATGCTTTGGGATTTGTATGGCATGTGTGTTCTCAAGTGTAGTCTAAAGACGTGTGGCGATGCATCCCTCCTACACTCTGAGATTTGTATTGCATGTATGTTGCCCCATATGTAGTCTAAAGACGTGTGGCGATGAGTCCCTCCTACATTTTGGGTTGTGTGTTTACTTTCCTTGTACTTGCATTTACACTTATATATGAGAAAATGAAAAAAAAATCAATGCATTCATTGTATTCACTATGTTTTGCGTGTCTTCAATGTTGCCTTCTCCATGTTTTGCATGACTATACCTGTCTTCTCTGTGTTTTGCATGCCTGCTATGGTCTTCAATGTGTTTGGCGTGTCTTTACCGTGCTTGGCGTGTTTGA
This sequence comes from Cunninghamia lanceolata, assembly GCA_027924645.1. Classification (NCBI taxonomy): domain Eukaryota; kingdom Viridiplantae; phylum Streptophyta; class Pinopsida; order Cupressales; family Cupressaceae; genus Cunninghamia; species Cunninghamia lanceolata. The sequence goes on from BSBN01000150.1 coordinate 7,342,648, forward strand.
TGTGTTTGTTGACCTTACTTTAATGCATGTATTGGCCTTGTGTTTATACATACATTAAAGTGGGGGCTAAATGTTATGTCGAAAAATGTTCCCTTGGGGGATTTTCCCTCTTAAGGTATAGCTCTCGGGTCTTTAGAATTCATTTAGAACATCTTGCATGTTAATTTTGACTCCTGATGAGAAAACTCTAAAGTCTTATGGCAAATAGGACCTAGGGGGTGCTATTTAGATGATCCTTGAACAAAAATAGTAGGGTGGACTTGGGTGCTAGCGCCCTAGTCTTACCCTATTTTGGGTCTGTCCTAAATTTAAATGTCAGTTTTATGACGGTTATTTAGGTCCTATGCCGACATCTCAATTTTGAATTACGAAATTCTTAGTGGGAATATTTGTAGTTGCATATATCAGCATGATTAGGTTTCATTTGCAAACTAGATGGACTTTATGTATACTGGTGATTATAGAGCATTCAAAATATTCATTGTGTCATAGAGCAGAGCATTGTTATTATGTTTGTATTTGCAGATTTGACTCTATCTCCTCATGGCATGAAGAGCATCTTTCTCCCATGAGATCTACACTTCAAGGTGATATCTATTATTTCTTTCAATCATTTATCATTTGGAATTTACCTCTATCCCATCGAGATACGCACTCTTATCTGACAAGGGTGTTCAGAAGACTTCAATGTCTCTCCAAGGCTTGATCGAGGCAAGCCTCTAAACACCACAACCCCCTCCCACACTCCTTTGTGATTACAGGTTATAGGTACTGAGTTTCATGGAGTGGAGTTGTAGAAAGGAGGTTGCAGACAACAAGGATTTAGGATCTGAAAGAAAGAGGATAGTGTGTGACATTTTGGGACAAGGGCACTAACTTCATTGTGTCCTCCACTTTTTCTGAGGCAAAAATGAAAGATACAGTGCAGATCAATGTCGAAAGGATATTCAGATTCAGTGATGAAAACTATACCTTGGAGTAGGCCGCTAGTCCCAGTGTCCCCAACAGTTTCGCATCCTGAACTTCAAAAAATAATGAGTTAATAATCTTTGTCCTTCACCTTAGTCTAAAAGGATTTGCTGTAATTCATTAATTTTCTTACTGTTTTGCTTATTTAGGGTTTTAAGTGTAATTGAGCATTAAATTAAGATACTGTTTGTTACATCTGAACTTCTGCATTGTTCCAAGTGGAAGCCCAACTTGATAGGTGATTGCTCTCACTTAGTGGAGATTCAACTCGGTTGATATGCCCTTGAATGTTTGGTGAGAAGGAAGGATTTGCCTATGAAACATAAACCAAAACATTTCCCCCATTTTCACCTTAAACACCTGCATGAACAAATCATTCCCCCTGACTTGTCTTCCAATCAACAAAAAACTTTTATCCGTCAAGCCTCTAGATATGTCACCATTGGTGATACCCTTTATCACCGAAGCCTAGATAGTACCCTCCTTAGATGTCTTGATTCTAACGAAGTGCAAACAGATTTGCATGAAGTACACAATGGTTTATGTGGAGCTCACTCTAGTGGTCCTACCTTGGCTAAGAAGATCATGTGAACTGGATACTACAATAGCATGCACCTTCGCAAGTACTATACTTGATCCTCAGAGAATCCTATAAAAATAAAAAAAATCAAAATAGTAAAGAGAAATAATCCATCCAATAGTGAAAACCACTTCAGTGGTGCTTTGGATAAGTACCGTGGTGAAAACCTAGAAAACAGGTGCCATGTGTAGTCAGTCTTTGTTCTACCATCTACCATCATTTTATCCAGTCTTTCACTTCGCCCTTCATAATCTATGCACAACCTCATGCATAATAAAATTTGACTTTCCTATCCAATCCACAATAAGGCTTTTGTTTTCTTTCTCATGGCCTGAGAATAGTTGCCATTTTGTGTCTCTCACTTACCAAATCCATCCATAATAAACATTACCCCATCCATTTTCCTTCGTAATAATTTGGTCCTATACCTGACTAGGGGCAAATCCTTGACTTAGGTTTTCATATGGGATCCTAGACATGGTATCAGGGGACATCATTCAAAACGTTCCTAAAATCTAACCAAAAAAAATATAAATAAATAAATAAATTGGAAAACGTCAAAAAATTTTCAAAAACAGTGGCAGTCATCGAGTTCATGTTCGTGTCAGTCTAAATTGTTGAACTACATTGTCTCTGCGCTTTATGTAGGCAAGGTCATCATCGATGAGCCCTCGAGGCATTAGGTCTGAAATCCCTTAGGGTTAGTTGAGTCGAGTCTACCATGGTTCATATTCCATAATAAGTTGTCCCTTGCTAAGGTTGACACCTTGATCAGACATAAATCGGTTATCTTCAGCAGAGAACCGAGCTCAACCAATCTCGAAACAATAGGTGAACTATCCATCAAGTCTCCAATCCTAACTGATCAATTGCCCAATCATGATTGTTCATCATTATTAGTTACCTTTATCAACTATCAATTGTCTTATACAGAATGTTGTATTATTGACACCAAACTTGACGTCTTATACGACATGCTTCATTTCTTGAAACCAAACACTATCATCACACACTAATCATATCATCCGTCTTATACAGATTGTCGCACACTCAAAACTAGACTAGGCATCTTATATGAGGGGTCTCATTCTTGAAACCAAATGCAATCCTTGGTTTGCCTTATACAGGTGGTTACATCGTCGAAACCAAACTTGACGTCTTATACGACATGTTTCCTTCCCTGAAACCAGGCGCTATCTTGCAGTCCTATCAAACAAAAACTCATTATCTAGCAAGAAGATCTAAGTGGTTGTTGACTCTGTTGGTCCACTTTGTCCTATCTTTTTATCTGATTGATCTTTGGTCATGTTTTTATGTGCCTCGAGGAAGTCTACAAGTGATGAGAGGAGTGATGATGGATCATGATCCTATTTATCTTTGATTTTTGTTTGCGGTTTGTCTTGGCAATATGACTAGGGCAACTAAGTTCCTTGTGTGTGATTGGGATTCCATTTGGCATAATCAAAATACCTGTGCAAGTGAAAGGTCATCTAATGCTTTCTTGTACTAGGACTAGCATGCTTCATGGTTACTTCCTCACATATTCTGACAAGGTTCTATGGTTACTAGTCTACATCATGGCATTCCTTCTCTGTCATGTGTCTGTCTCACAAGAGATAATATCTTGCGCCTTGGTCTATATCATGCCATGGTGTTCGTTATCCATTGCCATAATAAAAATTCTCTATGTTGATAATCGTGCAATAAAATTAAAGCTCCAAATCTATCAAACAAGATCTCATTCCATTTCACTCACCCAATCATTCTTCATTTCTTGATAACACCATCTCTTTCACATTAACATTTCTTCCATCCATCCCTACAGTCATCTTGATGGTGTGCTATGACACACAAAAACAAATGCATTAGTTTCATCATCCTACATATATAATCATGTTAGAACATCATATAGGCATCATCATATATATGTTGGGTCATCCATATTGCATAAGAAAATATGAAAACATAGATAACATCACATCATATAAAATCATCATCTGCATAAGCATCATATAAGCATGTCATGAACATATAGTACCATCCTGCAATATAATGTGTACCTATAGGTCATGTGCATCCATCCATACATCATAACATATATAAGTATAAACCATATACCATGAATCCATAATGCATATCATATAGAAAGCATCGTATAACCATAGAATGCATGTCATAAAATCAAATCACATAACATGCATATAGAACATAACATATCATATAATTGCCGCAAAAAATGATGCATCTCATATATATATCAAAAAAGTGTCATAGTACAATATCAGATGTCTGTCAAAAATGGAGCTCGCAGGCTCGATAAAACATACATGAGTCTAAAAACAGGCCTAGCCTATACTGCCTCTATCTCCCGAGGGTGCCTGTCTTGAGGAGGGTGGCTTGTGCCCTGATCCTGATGATCTCTCATATGGAGCTGACCTCCTGTGCTATGATACCCTACCATAGCTCTGTGAACTACACGAGTGTGTCCTACTCTGGCTCTAGCTCTAAAAACTAGGTGCCCTATCAGCTGTTGGTACAACACTCTCATATAAATCCCTGTAATACTGGCACTCCCTGTTAGCCCGATACAATGTCTACGCTAGATCTGTTGTGGGACCACTAACAGTACCAATAAACTCAATAGACTGCTACTCAGCTCGTTGTACTTGGATAGTATCCAGGTCACACTCTACTCTAAGCTAGGATTTATGCCCCTGTAGCACTGGAACATGATCTGCCTACACCTGTAGTGCTTGCACCTGTGCTTGTAGCACCTGAATATGAGCATGGGGATCTTGTACCCTATCCTCTATCTCCTCCTCCAGGACATCCAAAATGGTCTCCTTAATCGGGATATCCTATAACCCCTCCTCAATCATTGCCTCCTGAGCTATATCCTCTGCCTCCATCTCCTCATCCACCTCCTCCACTCTAACCTCTCCCATCGCCACATCTCCATCCACATCCTCCATCAGCTCCTCTACCCTAACCTCCTCCATCTCTACCTACATCCGCTTGACTCTAACATCGCCCTCCTCCCAGATAGGGTATAATCTCCTAGGAATCCTTGATGCACGTCTGCCTTTGTCATCCTTGCCTCTACTATCCCCACCTCTACCTTTGTCACCCCTCTCGCCATCCCCTCATCCGCCTCCACCATCTCCTCCATCATCATCATCTCCTCATCAACTACCCTGGCCTCCATCTCTCCCTCAACCTCTCCCACACAATATCCCACAAGGACCTCTCTCGAGCCTCTCCACAGGGGCAGGCAAATCTAGATCTATAAACGACATGATCCTATGATGTGCCCACCAGGCATCATACTCAAGGGTAGTGCCCACATCTGCTATATCTACTACCGCTCCCCACTGAATCGACTATAATACTGCTATCTCCTGCAGAACAACCTATATGCTGATCATTGGCCCCCACTGAGGAACCTCTCTAGCCGATCGTGCATACTCCGCTATCCCCACTGGTACGCCCTGTTTCTTCCTGAACTGCCTCTCAATGATGTGCTGGGTCAATATTGTACACCCGATCAAATACCTGGTATGGGCCGACAATAAGGAAGATGCTTGACATCCTCCCCCAAGCTACACAATCTCTATATGGCCTCCATGTAAAGCCATCCAAATGATCAATCCAATATCTCTAGTATCCAACATCGCCAACCCGAGTCTATGTCACTGTCCCTCCATAGATATATACACATGGTAGCTCTGGGGCTAGATCCCTATCCACTAGTGGTCTAAAGATGACTATATGCTCCCATGCCCATACCATAAGCAAAGTAGTCCCTTAGCTAATAGACTAAGCATCTCTATAAACTACATCATGTAGCTGGAAGTAAAACATAGCAAGTAAACACAAACCCCAAGCATATACTATGGCCCGCTCCATCATGCCCTCGAGTATCTTGCCCTATCCTATAGGGAATGCAAGTCCTTATTGATCAAGGATCACAACACCACCAATGACAGTACACACCACCACAATTAGTTTATCATATATGTCTGCCAACATATCCCACCGAATCTCATAATCCTCTACACCAAGATGCACTAGGTCATCTGTCTCGAAGCTTTGTCAGATAGCTACTAAACCTTGCTCTGGATCATAGATCACTTGCTCCCCACGAATAGGAAGCCTCAATATCCTTTAGACATCCTCTAGAGTCATAGTAGCCTCTCCGGTCGGTAGGTGAAATGAGCTCATCTCTGAATGCCATCTCTTTGCAAGCGTTGTTAGTAATCCTCTGTTAGCCCGAACTATGGGCATGAAAGTCACATGGTATAGTCCTAGCACATGCAACGTATCCTTATCCTCAATTCTCAAATGATCTCACAAGCTGAAGCAGGATGGTCAGCTCTCTCGAGTATAAATCGGTGGTAATCTAACCTACACTCACAAAAAGCACATTAAATGTCCATCAGGCCACCTAAACCAACCTATTAGACCTTTTGCCTATCAGAAATTTTGCCAAAATCTAAGCTAATTGTGTCCTTAGTCAGATGCGTCGCACCTTTACACATGCGTCGCACCATTTCACAATTGTGGTGCATCATTACACATGCGATGCACCTGACAGTTGCGTGTAGCCTAAACACTTGTGGCTCTGATTTACAGATGTGTCTCACGATTACACATGCAATGTACAAGACCACATATGCGGCAAATGCAATGACATATGCAGTGCAGAAAACTACACCACATCTGTTTGCTCTTCTTTGAGCCCCTAAATCTAGAAAAAAATGAAAAAATTATAAAGCAAAGCTTGAGTACATACCGTCGCACTTGAGCCTGCTAGCCATCCGTGGGTCCTAACTCGGTATACTCTATGCGCAGCAATTGGAATGGCCAACGTCTTTGCAACTCCTCCGTGACAGAATCTCAACTCAAAGCTCTCAAATTCAAAAGTCAAAATGCACAAATGATCTATTTTCTCTCCCCTAGGGCCTATTTATAACTTTTTTGACCTAAGAGGGCCCCCCATCTTCATAACTGGCCGTATCAACTTTCATCTCCACACGCAAATATCAACCCCCAGATTGACCTATAAGCCTAGTTTTTCATCGCCAATGCATTTGCGCCTATCAAATTGACTTATCGGTAAATTTACCATTTTTTTTGGAATTTTTTCAAAAATTTGTCAAATTTCCCAAGGGGGCATCATGCTATCCTGCTTTATTCGAGGCACGCTGGGACAGGTCTTGAGCCAAACTTTTCTAATTATTCTTTAACACAACATTCAGATTCATATTGTATCAAAGAGGGGCAAAATGTAGACACTAAAAAATGTCCTGAGTCTGCAAGCAACATTTTCAGAGTAATTTCCATCTCCTCTCACATAGTTAAATAATTTTTAATTAAATATTTAATTATTTTCTAATGTCATATTCTTCTATTAATTAAATAATTTTTAATAATTTAATTAATTGACTTTTTTTATTCCTCTTAAATAATTAAATAAATTTTATTTAATTATGTTATTAATTATCCTTTTCTAATCTATAATTAAATAAATTCTTATTTATTTAATTATTCATCTCCATTTTCCCTCTTCCCTTCTATAATTAAATAATTATTTTTAATTATTTAATCAATCATTATATATTTTCCATACATTATTAAATAATGGTCTTCAATTTTTTAATTATTCTCCATCTTCCAACCTAGATTAAATAATTTTTTACAATCATTTAATTTATCAAAGCCCTATTTCTCAACTAATTTCTTGGGTCATAGTCCATTTAATCTCATCCATTGATCATCATATATCATCATTCAATCCTCACCCTTCATTCAAATCCAGTCCTCTATAAAGGCAAGCCTTCATCTCCATTTCAAGGTTAACCACAATCTTGAATATTTTTCTATCACTCATATCATTTATCTTGAGATATTGCTATCATACGTCCATATTGAGCTTATCATATATCTTGCATGCCACAAATCTGAGAGCAAACAAAGCAAAATTGAGAAGAGCAATGGAGGAGAATCAACTTTGACATATGAATTGAGATATTATAGCTTTATTATTTGATTTCTATTGTCATCTTGTGCTTCATTGTTAGATTAGGGTTGATGATTCATTACTTTCCCCTGATTTTTCCTAACCTACATAGTTAATGTGAAAGATTCACAACACTTACTAATTTCTCAAAATAAATAATATATTAAACTTGTTTATAATGTTTAGGTTTTCTTATCTTCTTCTTACTTTCTTATTTCATTCGGTGATAGGCTTTTATATGCGGGCATTATAGTGCTCGAAATTGTCTCACGCCGTACGTCGGAAAATGTATATGTGAACATTATAGTGCTCAGAATTGTCCCAAATTGTCTCGCGTCATTAAAAAAATTACGTCGGAAAATTTATATGTGAACATTATAGTGCTCCGAATTGTCTCATGTCGTAAAAAATTTATATCGGAAAATTTTCTAAACTGGTCGGTTGTTGCTATCGGTGTATTCCTTGAACCTCCTATGAGTGCAAGTGTTAGTATAATATTGAATTGTGACTTCGTACAAAATTGAGACTTTCTAGACACCCATTTCTAAGTCTAATTTCATGCTTTATGACTAAATCCATCTGTAATAGAGATGAATTGGATTAGTTAAAGATTTTTGCTGCCTTCAAATTTGATGGCCCACATAGTTATTACCTCTTCAAACCTAAAATTTCGGTGTGCCGTAACCATGGAGTAGCAATGTTGAATGGTAAATTTACGTGGCGGACAGGCCGGACAATCAAATTTAAGTTGCTCAGGCTCCTCTGTTTTTTTCTCTGCGAAATAATGAAATCTGCGGGGCTGTTGATGTTGCCAAGAGCCCTTTATTTTCATTATTCTGTGCTTCCTTTATTACTGTACGTCTTCTGTGATTGTAACTTATTATGGCGCGTACGTGCGCGGGAGAGATTTTATTAAAGATGCAGCGTTAAAGTGGCTTTCATAGCAGTACAAGATGAAAAGCACGTGATTAATATTTTATATAATTGCTCATCATCCGATTTTTTTTATTCTCTTGCAATTATATTTGGTTGGCTGCTTCTGTATTTTTACCCTATTTATAATTAGACACTTCACTGTAGCTATAAATATAGTCCTTTTACCTGTACACCGAAAAATACATAACTATACTTGTTCTTCAGAGAATGCCATTAAACACTATTTTTTCATTTCTTTTACTTGGTTGTACTTGCCATTGTCGCCTCCGAGGGTTATAAAAATGAAAAAAATTAACAAGGCATTCAATAGTGAGTGATTTCTTCTCAAATTTCTCCATCACGGATCTCGTAACTGTGGCATTTGAGTTATAGTTTGGATAATGATGGAAAGAGAGTGTTTTCTGTTGAAGAGGGTTTTTAGCTTTAAAAACTGTAGATTTGAGCTGGCAGCATTTTCTAAATAACTGTCCTTGTGTGTTAACGAAACTCAATCGAATATGCAAGGAACTCATGTTTTCCATAAAGTGATTGTTGTACATATTTTGGGAAAAAAGTTTCCATGTTAACTGTTGTAATAGTTGATAAGGATTATCAAGTGACCTAACATTTCAAAGTTGATTTGGATGGATTTCATTCCATCATCTTTTTATTTTGTTTGAGTTGCTCACAAAGAATTTAATATTCTTCTAAATGCAAATAGAGTTCTTCTCTATGGCAAAGATTCACGTTTCGTTTTTACATAAGTTTACATGGATTGGACGGTTTCTCTTTCAGCATTACAGGTTTCACTTGCTTGAGAATTATCCTCTTAAGAAATGATATATTTCTTTTTGCACATAGGCAAAGACATATCCCACATTGTAAGAGAAAGTTTAGAGCAGCTATAAACGAGGCAACCGCCAAAGTATCATTATCCATTATGATGATACTTGGTCAATCTATTGTTGTTCCACATTCATTCGATCATTATTTTTTTTTCCTATATTTCTTTTTGGGTTTAGGGGAAAAGACCCAATAGGTGAGATAGTTCCAATCGCTGAGATAGTATATGTGCATTTAAGGTCCAATATTTTTAAAAGTTTAGTACTAGTAGTTGTGACTTTCAGGTTGTTAGTGTTACTATAAGTACTAATAATTGAATGAAATGTGCCCTTTAGATTTTAAAAGCAACCAATCATGTGATGCCACATCAGCCCACCAACAAAACATGACTTAATGCACACCTATTGGTCCACCCTTTTTTTGGGGAACTATTTGACACCTCAACAAAAAGCATGCTGATGTGGCATCATATTTGATGAGATGGCCCTGAAACCTTAGTTATAAGCAGGGGTGTTGCCAAGTAAGCTACTGTAAAATTTTTGGAGTGATTCGAAATTGACATGTATGATTTTGAAAGATGTGAAGTGAGGGTGCTCTCCCCTATAAGTTTGTTCCTAATAAAATGATGTGTGTAAATAACATCAACTTAACTTGATTTCATCTATATTCATTTTTAAGGTTCAGACCCAATTTCTAGTTTATCTATTCATAGCTCTGGTTCAGGTTTGTGAATTAAAGAATTGATTTAGGTTAGTTTTGTAATTTGTAATAATAAATCTAGATTTTCATTTTGAAATTTTAAATCTTGGGCCTAGATGTTTCCTTCCATTTAACTATTATGAGTTGACTTGAAGCACAAAACATTTAAACTACATGTTAAGGTGTTGTATTTAAGAACAAACCCTAATACATTTAGAACATCTAACAAACATTTTTAGCTCACATCTAGCACCTAGCAAGAAAGCTCCATTATTCACCACATTATCTTTATAGCATTGATATATGCATAGCTTCCTAGATATACTATACAATTGTATTGTTGCCTTCTATCATTGTACCCAGTTGTTAAATTAGTATCCAGGTGCTAAATAAAAGGGGAAAATATTCATAGTCATTTACAAACTCCTTTATAAATACCAAAGTTTTATATAGGTTATAGGGATCAAGGCAAGCAATTTTTAGATCTAATATTCAATAAAACCTATATCTATAATTATAGGTCAAATCTGTGCAAAAAGGTCAAATCAATAGTTGTGTGGTTGGTTCCATAACCGCACAGGTCACTTCCATATGTGGAAGTGACCTTCACTATCAGATTTTTTTTTATAGATTCTAACGCATTCATTTGACAAGTATTAATTTTCTACTGTAGGGATGGATCAATTGCGAACAACTAGTAGAATCAAATCAACACCAATCTAAGAGCTAAATACCATTTATTTATTTATTTAAATTAGATACATTTATTTTAAGACAATTATTCTAGATAGTTATTGTCAGTGCCTAAAAATTGCATTAGTTGACATGATAGTCTGATGATGATTTGGTGATCCAACTCATGACCTAGCTCCTCTCAGCAATATTCATGCTTGATGATGTTTTTCCTCAACCTATTTAGGCCTTGCTTCATCTTGCTCAGTCCTTGAACTAAATTTTAAGTCTTCGTACATACCAAAAACCCTTTTGCAGATCCTCAATTGGAGGGTCACCTGAGAGACCTTAGGGGTGACCCTGTCATCTTTTGACATGCATGATTTATTTTAGTTAGTTAGTTTTCTTTCATTTTTGCTTGTGATTGAGATTTCTCTTTAGTCTTGACTTAAACCACTACCCTCTCAAACTGATTCTCCTCTCCTCTTTACACACAATCAACTCTTTAGTCATTTCTCAATCAATCCTTCTGTTAGCTCCCAATCAAGCCCACTATTGGTGTTACTTCTCATGCTATAAATACCTCCTCTCCCATTGATTTTAGAGGAAGTTGTGTACTGTTGCAACTTGGTTTTCTTTTGCAAAAGGATCTCATTCTCTAGAATACCCTTAAGAAATCTATCATTTTTCATTTTATTTCAAAGCCTCAAAGCTTTTAGAATCTTGCATATAACTCCCAATTTACCTTAGGATCCTATTTCTTTCCTTATCATCAAGCAGAGGTTCCAATTGCTATAGAGAAGGATACTAAAAAACCTAGATCCCTAAGGACACAAGCATGCACTAGTGCAATTAATTTTCACATGTTCCTTTAAAGTTTTGTGTAGATTGGTAATTAGGAAATTATCTTTCCCTTCAGGAAGTAAATTCATTATTTATTCTTAGTTTATAATTTCTTGCTTTGCTAGATTTAAATCATAGTTCAACATTTTCCTATTTTTGCTTCAAATCTTGGATTAATTGTAGTTATTTTTATTAAATTAATTTGCATCTAGAAAATCAAAATACAAAACACCAAAAACATAGAAAATTGCATTACGAAAAATCCATATTAGATTTGCATCCATTTTAGAGAGATTTTCATTTTCAGCAATAGTAATTAGATAATATTTGAAATTAGGAAAATACAAAAAGAAAGTGGATTTATTTTTTAACATTCATTTAGATTTACATGCATTTAAAGAGATTTCATAAAACTCAAAAAATAAAATATGCAAAGAGAAAGCCCTCAATCTCATCACAATGAATTCAACAATTCAATTCGCTCAAAAACTTCAAAACATCAGTCACACTCAAATATTCCTTCTTTCTCATTAAGCATTCACACTTAATGTGCCCTAGGTGAAAGAAGATTGGATCAAAGAAATCCTAGACGAGATCAGGGAGAAACTATAAATTTAGGAAAATCCCACTGAACAAGTAGCCTAGGAACAAATTGAAATCCTAAGGCTAATTGAAGAACAAAATTAATAGTGAAGACAAAGGGAAGCATTTTGTGCAAGAGAGCTCAAACTTCTCGAAGAATTAATCAAACTTGAAGAGTAGAGGTTGAACATGTTTTGTCTTTCCACTGCCAACAAGTTGAATCAAATTAGAGCAAACAACCCTCTGGGTCATATAAGAATAATAACTACAACTCCATTACAATGTCATTGCATTTTCACCAATCTCAATAACAACACAATTGAAAACATAACCAACCATAAACATAACATACAAATAGACCACAACAACAATTTAACTATCACTCATGATGTTCTTCTTCTATGTGAACAAAACAACCCATCAGTTCCACCCCCACTTGACTAGCTCTTACCACAAGAGCAAGAGTGAATAGGTGGGTGCCTTTTAGCAAGGGTGCAGTGAGTGTGCTATCTAAAGTCTAACTCATTCATGTTGTGCTTAAGTTGATTCTAAGAAACACATGTTTTGGTGAACTTGCAAATACTTCTGGGTGAGCTTGTTCATGTTTCCACACTTTTTCCATCTTCATCCATCTCTCTCTTCACCTCCATTCCATTATTCTACAATATCTTTGATACCCATAGAATATGTTAGAATTAGACAAAACTCAGGCGTCAATCCCCTCTAATGAGATTTTTACTCCCACCTTCGATAGATATCTTCTGCTAGATCCACTAGCACTAATTTCAAATCTCTATGACAATGAATATTTTGACACAAACAATAGTCATCAAGAACCTAATAGATGTCTAACTTTCAATATTCCAACCTAGAGCCAAGACACCATACTCCATCCTAATCTCAACTAAGGTAGAGCACGTTGAGTAATTTTTCGGTATGAAATTCATTAACATGACCAACCTGTTGGGTAAGTGCATGGAAATGTGGGACAAAAGGGGTCAAAAGTGACCACTTTTTTCTTGAAATTAGCTAAATCTAAACTTTGATGAGTAATTTGAGATGCATGCACTCAAATTTTAGAGATACAACAAAAAAGAATTGTAGTACTCTAAATTGAGTTTCTAAACTACTAAAGTTTTTTAAAAATGGTTAAGATTGAGAGGGTCAAATGTGCGCACACTACAACAAATCCCTGTGATTAGCTCCCTTTTTTGCTCCATTTTTTGCTTCCACCCATTGTTTTAATGTATTTTTCTCCATTTTTTTGAAAAAGTCGGCCCTATTTATCAAGATGGTGTTGTTTTTGGCATTTTTTGCGCCGACCAGAACAAGTCAACACTAAATTAGGTGCAAATTAGCGCCTCAATTAGTGCCTAACTTAGAGCCTACGTTAGTGCCTGCTTTAGCTCCTACTGTAGCGCCTAATTTAGCACCACATTTAATGCCTGGTTTAGCACCTATTTTAGCGCCCGTGTTAACGCCTTATTTAGCGCCTTATGTAGTGCCTAAATTTAGCACCTAATGTAGTGCCTATTTTAGTGCCTAATTTATGGTTACTTGGGTTTAGAAGTATTATTTAGGGTTTAGGGTTTATGGTTTTTTTATTAGGCTTAAGGCTTAGAGGTTTAGGGTTTAGGGTTTAGAGAGAGATAGAGAACCAATAGGGAGATATAGAGGAGACTGAGGGGAGAGATAGGGAGATAGAGAGTGAGGGACATGGCCAAAGACATAGGGAGAGAGATTGAGAGGTAGAGGGACAAAGGCAATAGGGAGAGAGGGGAGAGATAGGGAGATATAGGTTTAGGGTTTCTGATTGGGTTTAGGGGTTAGGGGTTAGGGTTTAGGGGCATTATTTAGGGTTTAGAGAGAGAGAGATTATAGGCTGAGACATAGGGGAGAGATAGGGAGATAGACTACTAGAGTGAGCGAGATATATATCCTGCAGAGAGATAGGGAGAAGGATTGAGAGCCGGTAGAGGGACAATATTAGAGATAGGGAGATATATAGGGGTTTAGGGTTTCTCGAGTTTAGGGTTTAGGGGTTAAGGTTTAGGAGCATTATTTAGGGCTTACGGTTTAGGGTTTAGAGGTTTAGGGTTTAGTGTTTAGAGAGAGGACCAATAGCTGGGAGATATAGAGAGTGAGGTACATGGTCAGAGACATAGCCAGAAGAGATTATAGGGATATATATGGAGAGTGAGGGACATGGCCAGAGACATAGGGAGAGAGATTGAGAGATAGAGGAACAATAGAGATAGAGAGATAGCTAGGGAGATAGAGGTTTAGGGTTGCTTGGGTTTAGTGTTTAGGGTTTAGGGGTTTGGGGTTTAGGATTAATTAAGGTCAAGGTTTAGGGTTAATGGGTTAGGAGTTAGGGGCATTATTTAGGGTTTATATATGTTTTAGGGGTTAGGGATTAGGGTTTAGGGTTTAGGGGCATTATTTAAGGTTTAGAGGTTTAGGGTTGTTTAGGTTTAGGGGCATTATTTAGGGTTTACGGTTGCATGTCAAAAGAAGTCTCTCTCTCTCTCTCTAAATCCCTCAACCCTAAATAATGCCCCTAATCCCTAACCCCTAACCCATAACCCCTAAACCCTAAACTCGAGCAACCCTAAACCTCTATCTCCCTATAATCTCTCCCTTATCTCCCTCTCTCTAGCTATCATCCCTCTACCTCTCAATCTCTCTCCCTATCTCTCTAGACATCTCACTCACTCTCTATCTCCCTATCTCTCTAGACATCTCTCTAGTGATCACTCTCTTTCTCCCTATCTCTCCCCTCTATCTCCTCTATCTCTCCCTATGATATGTCCCCTCTCTATCTCTCTCTACCTATCTATCTCTCCCTATCTCTCTATCTCTTGTCTCTCTTGACCCCCTATCATTCCTATATATATCATTAATGAACAAGCATGGAAAACTTATAGGACTCTCTCTCTCTCTCTCTCTCACTTTGTCTTTGTCTCTATGCATCTCCCTTATCAACAAAGAAAATGGAAACAAGAAAACTAGGACAGGAAAAGAGGGATGAAGATATAAATTGGCAGCTGGATGAAATGGAAACAAGCTGATAAAACTAAAGTTCGTTGGATGGGAAGATTGAATGATGAGAGGAGAGGTGGAAAATAGTAAAATAGGGAAAAATTGGTGCAGGGATCTAAAGGGAAATTGGAAAGGAAAAGGATTTAACTAGCTAGGAGCTGGTAGATAATATATAGGTCACAGAGAGAGAGACAGAGACTAAGACAGAGAGTTGCTTGGAGTTAGCGGTTAGGATTTAGGGGCATTATTTAGTGTTTATGAGTTTAGCATTGTTCAATTTTAGGGTTTAGGGTTTATGGTTTCAAGGCATTATTTAATTAGGGTACTTTAGGGTTTATGGTTTAGGGGTTAAGGTTTAGAGGTTTAGGGTTTAGTGTTTAGATAGAGAGGACCAATAGGGAGATATAGAGAGTGAGGGACATGGCCAAAGACATAGGGCCGGGAGAGATATTGAGAGGTAGAGGAATGATAGAGATAGGGCTAGATAGGGAGATAGGGAGATAGAGGTTTAGGGTTGCTTGGGTTTAGTACTATATAGGGTTTAGGGGTTTGCGGTTTAGGATTTAGGGGTTTAGGGTTTATGGCGAGTCAAGGCTGGGTTAGGGCTTATAAGGGGCATTATTTAGGGTTTACGGTTTAGGGGTTAGGGTTTAGGTTTATTAGAGGCATTATTTGGGGTTTAGTACAGATCTTTAAGGATCTAGATAGTGTGGCTATACACATTGCTACACATGTTGGTGGCTAGTTAGACACATGGAACATCAACAACCACATGTTATGCTTCCATACACATGTGCCACCTAATGACATTTGTATTGCAAAACATGATCATATAATTGGCACTGTATGCATGTGACACATGGTCATGATGTCCACATGTTGGAATTAGAATTTTCATAAAAGTTCTGAGTGTTTTATTTGTGTAAACATGACACCCACTCTTATTTTTCCATAATAAATCATGTTATTACCATTCATAAAGTCATCTTTGCCTTTTACCACAATACCGCTATCACAGTGGCTAGCCTTCATAATACCCATATCATACCTCCTTACCACAGAACATTCTCAAACAGCCTGCAGTATGACAGTAAGAAGAGTTAATACTATACACTACGCACTATACTGCTATACCTCAGGGGGCCAAAACCTAACCTACATTAGTGCGGTAATCAAGCCGTTGGGTTATTTAAAGCATACCAATCACATCAACATCAAAATATGAAGATTTAAGCTCAACACGAAGATTTGAATCGTGTGAATTTATGAGCCAGAAGTAAATGCATCTTGGTCTTGAAAATACACGAAACAAATTAAGATTTCTCACTCATAGTAGTGGAAGACAAATTACATAGGAGCTCAAACCGCAGGAGTAAAGAGAATTCTTCAAGGCAATTTTTTCGGGTAAGCTCTGCTCATCATTTCTTGTGAATTTCATAAAATGGCACCTAAAAAGACTGAGGTAGGAACTAAGAAGGATGAAGCCAAAACCAGAAAGTCTTCATTGCAATCCCCTCTGCTTTCATTGTTGCCTAGCTCAATTGACATAGGTTCTAAAAAGGTTTTTAGAGACTTAGCTCAAGGCTGTAGGGACGCCTATATACCTGTGTCAGGATGGAATCTCTACTGGTACTTTTATATAAAAAGGAATGACCAGGAACCAGCATCAAACCCATGGGTCCTAGATTTAGCTAAATTAATTGTTTCCAACATTTTCATTGATGTTGATCTAATTAAAGCCCTTGCCCACAATTACCATGCCCCAACCAAAACTGTGAGGCTTCCAAATGGTGAGTTCTTAGTGGATATTAGTAGAGATGCCATTATCAATGTTTCAACCTCAATAAACAAGTTGTAACAGAGGTGAACTTAGTGAAACTTGAGCAAGAATATAAGAGGTTGAGAACATATCTAAGTGATGAGCTCCCTTTACACATGAAGAGGGGTGATGATAATAGAAGGCTCTCTATTCCTTCTTCCAAAATGGAACCTTTCCAAGTTTATGAATTCCAAGTTTATTTCAAGAATACCTATTATGCGTTGTGTCAAGTTTTGGAGATAGATGCAGAGGAGCAAATGAAAATAGGGTTGATGAGAATGGCTATGATAATTCAACATTCTAAGTCAAATTTAGAATTTGATTTTGCATCTGTGGTTGAAGAACAAATACATGAAGGTTTGCTACAAGTTAGGGAAGCCAAGGCCCCTATTACTTTCAGAAAATATTCTTTATTATGTCACTTAATTATGTATCAGAATGAAATGAAGTGGACTACAAGGATGCAATTATGTACACAAGAAAGAGGAGTTAGACTCCCTATGCAAAACTGGTGCTACATTTGGGATAGAAGGTGTACAAAAGTGATTTTGTAGTGTTTTGAGATGATTTTGCTATCAGATTGATTGCTACTCTTGGTTACACAACACCAAGAATGCTTGAGTCATTGATGAAGGTAATGAGGCCTGTGTAGTATGGGCCAAACCAAGGCTATATTCAGAATTATGGTGATTGGTTTCTTATGCCACAACACACTATTATTAGAGTATATGGGTGCAACCAAGCACCACATGTTTTACCTAAGTTTGTGCCTACAAGAGTGTGTTTCCTAGAGTTTATGTGGTAGATGCTCTGGATGGAACATGACTTGATGAGAAATCAGAGGAAAGGCACATTTTTGCCTAACTTGACTATGTTTGAAGAGCTGGCCATTGGATCAGATATGCTCGAAGAAGTGCAGAGGTTTATAAGGGTCAATTACTCCCTCAAACCTAGAACAAAAAGAGTATGTGACCCAGAGGGTCACATCAATATGATCAGAAGAACCCTATTGATGAAGAAGGCTATTTCACGTGAATTTCATTCTAAAGAGGATGTTATAAGGAATTTGGTGTATTTTGTTGATGTAATGCAAGCCAAAAAAGGTGGAATGTAATGATTAGGTGGGAAAATCAGAAGAAGGAAAAAGATAGAAGCTTCAAAGGCTTTTTTGCAGATGAACCTAACCTTCTAAAAAGAATGCAAATGATTTTGAGTAAATTTGATAAATTATACAAAATGGCCCAAGATGAGGGACTCACTCCATTGCCCACACCCCACCAACCACCACATGAAACATCCACATCTTAGATATCACCCCCATCACCTACACGTCCATCCCCTCCATCTCCCACTCATGAGGCACAGGCCAAAAAATAGAAGATGGAGCCATTAGTGGAATATGATTCAAGTGATGATGAAGAACAAGTAGTCTTGGCCTTGACTGAACTGAAAGAGGCAGTGGAACAACAAAAATGTCAAAAGCCTCATGATCCAAAGGTCAGGTTGTCAGAGGAGGGAACTGATGAGATTCAAGAGGATGAGAGGGTAGTGGCCTCTTTGAGATTCATAGAGGATGATAATTTTATACACAACAATGAGTTCAAAGATTTCTGGATCAAAATGAAAATGAAACAATTTGATGAAAAGTTGACGATTAATCTTATAGGAGCTAATGAGTCAAACCAGGCTGAGATTCCTGGCTCAGACATTTATAGAATTGAATATTGATAATATTAATTTCACTCCCTAGGAGGCAAGAGAAACGGTGTTGAAAAGTGATATGTTGATTCTACCAGGGATGGCGTTGTCCAAAATGTTTCTTTTAGATCAGATCAGAGCACAACATGACCCCATGTTCGTTGCAAAATTTGATTTAGAGGAAGGTGTCTCAGGAGTAGGGTATAACCCTACTACCCAAACACTTGCCCTATGGACAAAGTAGAAGAACACAAGGAAGCCTTGGTTCCTTGATGTAGTACAAGAAATGAGGGGGTCAGCCATGATTAGAACTATGAGAGACATAACTTCTATT
Source organism: Cunninghamia lanceolata (assembly GCA_027924645.1). Classification (NCBI taxonomy): domain Eukaryota; kingdom Viridiplantae; phylum Streptophyta; class Pinopsida; order Cupressales; family Cupressaceae; genus Cunninghamia; species Cunninghamia lanceolata. The sequence goes on from BSBN01000150.1 coordinate 7,361,663, forward strand.
GAAGCTACCACCATAACCATGCGCTCTGCAATATTCACCAGAGATGTGGTATAAAACATGGAAAAGAAAATTAATGAATATGAGAAAAGGTTAAAGCTATCTAATGATGAGGTGAAAAAATTGTTCATTGAGAATAGAAAGCTAAAACAATAGTTGCAACAAACCACCACAATAAGGGGAGATAAATTAATTGTCTATCACTGACCAGTCCATATAGAGGATCCCCAGATCCAACAAATGAAAGAGGAAATTGATAAGATGAAAAAGCATAATGAGGAAGATGTCAAAAATTGCATCATAGAGATCCTGAGAAGAATATTAAAGCACATAGTTGATATATTGAAAGACAAAATAAATGGGGTACATGAACAATTCAACAATCTGATCAAAGCTCTGGAACAGATAAACACTAATTCTTCCATTCTTGAAACACTTCAAAAGAGATGGCAACCTACCTTCCACACATTGACTACTTTATGCAAAGCCACACACAGAGATCTGGATGCCCCATCAAAGCTCAAGGCTACAAGAGAAATGGTGAAAAGCATAATTTAGTAGTATCAGTATTTGGTAGATACAAAAAATAAAGTGGAAGGTAAGAGGAGTACATTTGACTCCATCAAATGCCATTTCATCCCATCAATCCTCAAAGATGATAACCAAATGAAGGGTGTAGATGAATGGAGAGAAGAGTTTGATCAGATGATTCCTAAATGTTTGGCACATGTATAGAATGATGGGGAAATTAAACTCACTGAGTTTCATACTCTTCTCGATGGAATTATCATGTTGGACAATGGATACACAAAGTTTGTGATGGACATCAGGAACCTCTTGGACAACAGATGGAAAAGCCATCTTGTAAGCTTTGCAGCCGCACAGGAATTTAAGTGTCCTAGTGATCTGAAAATAAGTGAATGGTAGGAAACATAGTTGGGTCCTAAAGAGGATTGAATGTGAATAGGAGATACCACATGAGAAAATAGAATGCCTTGCTCATGCCTTGGGTGGTCACAAGTTTCTATTCGGTGAATAACAGATTGTTCTTTCTAATTAAAAATATTTTCTTAAATCTCATTAGTTTAAAAGTGTTTTCTTAATAGTTATGAATAGTTATGTCCTTTCTATTGTAACGGGTCTGAAGCTTGTTTACAAAACTCAAAGACCATGTTGCAAGCATAATTTTAAAGAAGTTAATGGAAAATCTCTGATTCTGTGGTGCCATATTGGTATCAATTGTTTGTTGAAGTTATTCAATTATTTGGTTGTCTCTATTTTAGTGCTTCCTTATTATTAAAATTGATATATCAAGTATATACTCAATTTATCAATGCACATTTGTTGTATTTGTGTGATATGATTAATTGGTTTCCTCAAAGGAATTAAATCCTACTAGTCAATCATAGTAATCTGGGAGTATTAATCGGATCAGTAAGAAGAACCACATAATTAGGGTTGGCATTCTGTCTCCAAGTTGCTATCATCTATTGTTCTTGTTTGATTTATTCAATTGGTTCCTTCAAGTAGGGATTAAAAATCCTTTTGATAAATTACAAGTAACCTGGTTGTGTCAGTTGGATTATTAAGAAGAGTTTGTCAATTATTTCCTTGCACATTGATACAAGTTATTAACCTATATTAGTGTGCCAAATAGTTAGAATTACTACCAAATATAAGCCACTCATCTCAGATTTTCATCTGACTCCATTTACCCAACAAGGCACTAGTCTCACCTGTTTCATTTTACTTAAAACTCTCTATCAATTAAACATAGGATTTACCTTGATATTGCTTATACAATTTATACCAAATTAGAACTATATCTTTCCATTTCCAATTGCCATTGTGGATAGATTGCCAGATTAGGAAACACATAGTTTAAGTCTGCCTCATTTACATAGATATATCAATTGTTTGTTGAAGTTATTCAATTATTTGGTTGTCTCCATTTTAGTGCTTCCTTATTATTAAAATTGATATATCAAGTATAAACTCAGTTTATCAATGCACATTTGTTGTATTTGTGTGATATGATTAATTGGTTTCCTCAAAGGAATTAAATCCTTCTAGTCAATCACAGTAATCTGGGAGTATTAATTGGATCAATAAGAAGAACCACTTAATTAGGGTTGGCATTTTGTCTCCAAGTTGATATCATCTACTGTTCTTGTTTGATTTATTCAATTGGTTCCTTCAAGTAGGGATTAAAAATCCTTTTGATAAATTACAAGTAACCTGGTTGTGTCAGTTGGATTATTAAGAAGAGTCTATCAATTATTTCCTTGCACGTTTATACAAGTTATTAACCAATATTAGTGTGCCAAATAGTTAGAATTACTACCAAGTATAAGCCACTCATCTCAGATTTTCATTTGACTCCATTTACCCAACAAGGCACTGGTCTCACCTGTTTCATTTTACTTAAAACTTTCTATCAATTAAACATAGGATTTACCTTGATATTGCTTATACAATTTATACCAAATTAGAACTATATCTTTCCATTTCCAATTGCCATTGTGGGTAGATTGCTAGATTAGGAAATACACAGTTTAAGTCTACCTCATTTACATAGATATATCAATTGTTTGTTGAAGTTAATCAATTATTTGGTTGTCTCCATTTTAGTGCTTCCTTATTATTAAAATTGATATATCAAGTAAATACTCAGTTTATCAATGCACATTTGTTGTATTTGTGTGATATGATTATTTGGTTTCCTCAGAGGAATTAAATCATTATAGTCAATCACAGTAATCTGGGAGTATTAATTAGATCAATAAGAAGAACCACTTAATTAGGGTTGGCATTCTGTCTCCAAGTTGATATCATCTACTGTTCTTTGTTGACAAAGTTTGAAATCCAATAACATAATCATGATTGCACTCATTAATTTTATCCTTGTTTGATGCTCTCCTATTCCTAATTCAATCTATCTTAATAGTGAAGGAATTTATAAATACATGGGCAACCCATAGAGAAATTTGTCATCAATTTTGTTCCTCAAAATTGTCTCATGATATGGTGAAGGAAAAAATTACCAAAGATAAATTGTGATTATTATTCATCGACCCAAAAACTAATGCACTGTTAGAAATGTAGACACCTAAATCTTACCATGGCCTAACATCACACTAGATCTATTCCACATCTCCTCTTACAATGTTAATTAAATAAATCATATTTATTTAATTAACCACTTTGATCATTCCTCCTAATATCAGTTTAATAAGTCACGCTATTTAATTAATAAATCCAACCGTTCTTCTGACATTAATTAAATATTAACCCTTCCTCTAAAGTCTCATCCTTGATTAAATAAATCCACATTTATTTAATTAAATCAATCACCCCCAACATTCCCCCACAACTAAATAAATACATATATATCATGGCCATTGTGAAACAATCTTGACTATTTTTGACTATATGAGTGTTTTTGTTTATTACCATTGTCCTGCAGGTTAATTGATTATCTTTTGCGGTTATGCGAGAACAAGAGGAATGAAATTATGGCACATACCGCATTCCCGTAGAGCATAAAAGAACAATTTGCAACTTGGTGGTAGGAAGCAGTTGATATGAAGAAGCTACCGCTAACCCGTGGACGTTTCATCTGACACTTGTAGCTTGGCGGTGTTAATCTCTTCCTACGGTCCCACGGAGGTTTGAAAAGTAACCAGCGGCATTGTGGTAATAACACTTACTGCATCCCTGCAAGGGTTTCAACCAAGGCCCGCTGTAGAGCAACAAGAGGAGAATGTAATTGGTTTTCACCCTTGCCATCCCACGATGGTCATTCATAACATTTGCGGTTGGGCAGTAAACAGAAGGACATTTGGATGAAAATGAAAATGAAAGAATATAATGAAAAAGTTGCAATAAATAAAATGGGTGCAGATAAAACACAACATGATCAAATCATTACACAAACTTTCAAAGAATTGAAAGTAGATGAAATTGATGTGAGTCCAGAGGAGGCAAGACAAATGGTGTTGAAAAGTAATATGCTCATCATCCCTACGTTGAAAAGTAATATGCAAGCAAAGGTTGAATCTTTTACTACGTTCAATCATAAATTTATTCCTTTCATACTGATAGAAGAAGAGAAAATCAAAAGTCTTGACACATGGAAGACGGAATTCGGCCAAACAATATTCCAAGTTATGGATTTTTTGAAGAAGGACGGAGATGTCAGCATTCTCAGTTTTAACATGATATTGGACTGAGTAATTGCGTTGGATGCTGGGTATGCAAAATTTGTGATGGATGTTAGAGCTTTGCTTGATAAAATATGGAAAGATCACCATGAGAACTTGCTTCAGATTTAGGCATACCAATGGCCTTGTGATTTTACAATATTATATAAATGGGAGGAGAAATATCTTAGAGATGAATCATCAGCAGCACAGGTTGAGGTGCAGAAGAGCAATGAGCCATATGATGGCGTTAAATAGCACCGCCACATCTTGAAGGCTCTCTTTTTGTCTCTTTATGTTTTCTTCATGTTTTCAAATATATTTGAAAATCTATATTGGACTTATAAAAGACAAATATTGTAATATCAAGGGTTAGGAAAGCAAAGAGCCATTTTGAATGTGAAAGGTCTAAAGCTTGTTGCTTCCTTTATAAAAGGAAACCAAGATCTTATGGCTTGGAATCTATCTGGGATTTTGATTTTTTGAAGGAGACATTGCACTGCCTATACTTTGAAGAAAATCAATATAAAAGCTGCTATTCTCTGGTGGTCAACTTTTGGTTATCATTTGTTTATTGAATTGGATTGCTAATAATTTATCTGGTTGTCTCCAATTTACTTTTTCTTTGTTATTCAAATCAAAAGAGACCCCTACATTCACATTACAAAAGAGGATAGGTGATATTTGTCAAACTAAATTTATAAAGTAATAAGTTATATCTCAAAAGATGTTTATATTATTTAAAAATGAAGGAAGGATATTCTACTGTAGAACATTTTGACACCTTTAATATGATTTTGAGTGAAATAGGTTCAACAAATGTTAAACTTGATGAGCAAGGTTTAAAGATTTATAGAAAACATTAATCCAAATCATATGCCAGATTGGGTTAAGTGAAGTGGATGATTTAATTGACAAAATTACATAAGCTCCTTAATCTATTCTGAAGTCACCAGCAAACTTGAAAGTAAATTGTCATTGGTGAAACAAGGTAATGCCCACTATTTAAGGAACTTGATGAGCTTATCCTTTGACCTATATCACTTAATACTTCCATTACATAAGGATTATCCATTAACAAGTTATGAAGAACATCAATCAATCCATTTAATTAAAATTATTGCCAACAATTCATACCAAAGATTGAACAATTTAAGGATATTGCAATAGGTAATTTGTTAACAATTGAACAATCCATTTAATTAACATTATTGCCAACAATTTAATCATCCTTTTTTAAACATGGATTGTAAATAATTCTAAAAATTTAGAAGTCTTGGTCATTAACTTTATTGTCTACGACAATGTCATCTAGTGTATCATTGTCAATGTTCATATGTTCTTTCAAGTATTTAATATTATCATCATCCTCATCTTGACCTCCATCATCTTCATCATCATTGAAATCTGACTATAGACCATCTATATTGTTACCAAATGTATTTGGATCATCATTTTGTATACCATCCATATTGTTGTCTTCCATAACATCATCCAACTCTGGATTGTTGTCTTCTTGTTCTTGAACATAACCATCTTCAACATCATCATGGATGTCAATTTCTTCGATGTTCTCTAATCCCTCTCTCTCATTTTGTTGGCCATCATTGTTTTTCTCAGTATCCACTAATGCATCGTCAAATACATGCCTTAATCTTGGATCATAATGTATGACAAATATCCATTTCGGGTCCAAAATATCTTCATAGAAAAATACCTGCACATGAATGACATACATATATTAGACGTATGGTATAACAATTTTATTAATTAATAAACACATGTATATATTCACAATAAATTATGAATTAATAGATTAATGATCACTACCGCTTCTTGTTTGAGTTAAATAAATACCTGCTCACAATGAATTGGTAGAACATAAGGCTTTGGTAGGAAACATGAGGAATCTATAGAAAACAATCCACTATGGGTATCATGTCTTCGTGTCCTCTCAAATGCTTCATACCATCTACACTTAAAAATACAACATTTAAAAGAGAGGTAATCCAACTCAATAATTTCTTGTATTTTCCCAACATATTGTAGATTCCCTTCAATTATATTCTTATCTTTTGAGCTTGATTGACTGGATTGCTTGAAGTCAACCATGATGCCACAATCGAAGGATCGTCTCTTTACATCTACACTTTCTACACGATAATGTCAACCATATGCCCACATTACTGGATATTTCCTCACCTATGAAAGACCATTTATTTCAGTGAAAACAAATATAATGATGAATATTAAAATAGTTAATAGTGTTAAAGTTGTGTGGGAGGTTGGGAGGGAACCTTGCCACCTCAGCACGGGTGGCAAGGCCAAGGCAGAGGAGTCAGGCAATCATTGTTTGCTATTGTTTCAAGATGGCATGGGCAGAGGGGACGTAGATATTAATTTCCTTAAGTGCCAAGCCTTCGTACTAGCTAGTAATCATTCCCAGGAATGCCTTTGAGAAACTTCGGTGGGCAGATTGGGAGAAGGTTATTAGGGAAGGCGGTTTCTCCATTTCGCAAATTTTTTTTTTCTGTCCACTGTCAAATGCCTTCTCACTTCGTTGAGATAATCTTGGCAGAGTCCATCCACTGTGGATGGATGGATACCCCAATCAGACTGATCAGAAGCAAGAGGTAAATGGCCTTCATTGGTAGTATCACCGACCTCAGACTTCAGAGGATGCTTCCCAGGTTGGATGATCTAATGGTGGGGGCTATTAGAATGATCCTGGGCAAAGACTTTATGGAGAATGATGAAAGATACCAAGTGGATATAGACATCTCTTCGAGGTCTTAGAAATGCTACTAGAATTGGACACGGTAAAGGCAGACGCATAATCCATTATGTGAGGCATTTTCAATCCAGAACACTTAGGGGATTTGGAAATGACCTTGCAGGTAGCCAACACTAGTATTGGAATCCCTCTTCCAAAGGATTGGAGTCTTCTCGACGATCCTAGAGTAGTGATTAAACTATATCCATTTATTTTGGACATTAAAGGATTTGATCTTGTGGTGTTGAAGGAGCAGGCGACGGTTGTAGTGGATTACATCAAAAGGGTTTTGGGCTTGGCTGCGATCGAAGGTTTCCAGTGGGTGGAGGATTTCAATCTAAAGCTAGGTGAATATGATAATTAAGTAGATACAGTGTAAAACTGTGGCTTCATTTTGTATAGTAGAAGCCAAGAAATAGCCAGTCTTAGTTTGTCTATAGTCTCCTATGGTTGTTAGTAGTATTGACCCTGTGTGGTCTTCTTATACAAGCTCTTAGTCTGTGAAGGGAGTTAGGTCTGAACATATTGCCAGCCATGAAAAGGTTGAGGAATTGTATCTTTTTAGCATACTTTTTAATATTGATTATCTATTATGAATCAAAAGAAAAAAGTGTCGAAGCTGTAAGGAAACAACATTATGTAAAATTCCAACTGTACCTTTCTTTCACATCCTCTAGACATGTTGATTTCATCTTTTGTTATGTTTGAATCTATACCTGCATCTTCTATTTGATTTTGAATTTTTTCAGTAACCCATTCTAGTGTGCAATCTTTGCCCCATTCCCTAAGCAGATCAGTGGGAAGTGGAGTATTCCTTGGGTTCGATCTCTTAAATTGTCTCCTTTCTTCTAACACTTCTCTCTTTTTATCATACAGATCAATCCATTATTCATAAATTCCATGTGGTACAGAATGAACTTGTTGAGTATAGCACTTTTGTCTACACCTATTACATGTCAACATGTTTATTTCAAACTCCAAATGTCATGTTGTTAATTTGACAAATAAATTACATAGTAAATTAATGATTACAAGAAAAAAAACCACACTGATCATGAATTTACTTACTAATTTCTACTTAAACACCATTAGATTGTGGTTTTTCTCCATCAATAATATCTTATGCTCATTCTTCATCCCAGAAGCGTGGCCCATCTTCAAAATCCTTACCAAGGAATTCACACGAATAAAAATGCTTCATTCAATGCATACCCTTCAGCCATGCAACCCTCTGGATGTGCCTTTTGTTAGACATATATTTTTAGAGTTTTCATATACCTCTCAAAGAAAAACATCCACCTCGTTGATATGACACCCACCAATTCAATGTCATCGACTAGGTGTATACGTAAATGGACTTGTAGGTCCATGAAACTTGTAGGGGGCTCCTTCTCAAATACACATACAATTTCTACAATTTCCTTCTTCCATTTTGGCACTTCACATTCGTGGATCTCCTTGGAGGTCACCCACCTAATATAAGAATAGTAAATTAGTATGAACCGTTAGTTAAAAATTAAAATGTAATATAATATATCTATGTCTCTCACACATTAACCACATACCTTGTAAATGCTGACAATCGACTTATGGCATTCCTTAAGTCAACTGTAAGATAGGAATCCCCCCTAATTGCCAATGGCATGATATTCTATGAAACACATTCATGAAAAGGTCATTAGTAATTTTTTCTCACACAACATAACGATATCAAAATATATTTAGTACTTTATCAATGTTACCAGTAAATGTTAAATGATGATATATGATACCTTCATAAAATTATGAAAATCATGTGTTTTAAATCCTGTGATATGTCCATCAACTGTAAAAGCTTTAGCCAATGATGACCCGTAGCCAGTAGGTGTCCTTATTGAACAGATGACATTTTTTAGTTGGTCTAGCTCTTTTTTTTTCAAAATCCATGGAGCTTCTGCATATGTTTCATTTTCCCTATTTGGCCACAAATGTTTTCTATCTATTTTGGTACGCGAAAGAGCAATATCTCTCCTTGAAGACAAGGTGTCCTCTTTGCCTGATATATGTCAAAATATAGAATCTAGGACATTTTTGAAGATGTGCATAGGATCTAATAGGTGAGATATTAATAGATCCTTCCAGTAAGGGAGCTCATAAAATATGGATTTCCTTTTCATTCCTTCTAGCATATTAACTACAACTTGTTCTGGTTCTTCAATTGAATAACCCCAATCAAAAAAATCCTCCCAACCTTTCAACTTAGCATCTTCATAATTCTTAAGCCAATCACCTGGACCCATAATCATGGGAGGGCCTCTATTTTCAACTTTTCCATTAAATTGATTCTTCGGGCGATTTCTAAACTTATGATTTAGTGGTAGAAAAACCATGTTGTTTGCGTAAATAAATTTATGTAGATCTTTAGAATACCGCCCTTGAAATTGTTCTGCACATCTTGGACATGCAAATATCCCCTTTGTTTGAAGCCTACAATTCAATAAGTAATGTTAATAACATCAAAAAAATAGTATAAAACTAAGTATGAAAGTTGGGATGAAAATAAATTATGAGTGTAAATACGTAAATATTTTATCTTACCAGAACAAACACCAAGTCCTGGGAAATCATGAATAGTCCAACATAGCACACCATACAACATGAAGGACCTATTTGATGGGGGACGTGATATGTCATACATTCTTATGCCTTTCCATAGCTGTTGCATCTCATCAATAAAAGGTGCAAGATAAACATCCATGTTTTTAACTTGATGTTTTCCTAGAACAATGAGAGTCAGCATAAGGTGCTCCTTTCTAACACTCATCCATGGAGGAATATTGTATACTATCAATCCGACTGGCCAAACACTATAATTTGAGCTTAGGAAAGAGAATGGGCATACTCCATCAATCGCAAGACCAAACCTGATACTACGGGGTTCATCTTTGAATTTCCTTGGCCATTTTTCCTCTATGTGTTTCATTTCTTTAGAGTTGGCCGAAATTCACTTGAATCCATCTTTACTCCTGTTCTTTGCATGCCAGTCCATCAATTGTGCAAGTGACTTGCAATGAAACATTCGTTGAAGTCTAGGTATAATTGGCATGTGACGTAAAACCTTCTTTGGAACTATAGGACCTTGTACATCTATACGATATCTCTTCTCTTTGCATACAGGGCATTCTACCTTGTTTTGATATTCATCTCTGTATAAAATGTAATCATTTTTACATGAATGAATTTGCTTATATTCAATCCCCAACTCAACCAACAACAGACGCACCTCTCTGCAAGTTGATGGTAACGCATTATCTTCAGGGAATATTTTAGTTTTTAGTGCCTTGTAAGATTACCAGAGATTAAATCAATTAAATGCTTTGACTTATGATGAACATGTTTGATATGTCAATCTATACTAGGACTATTTATATACAATATATGGTTTTAAAATCCCCTTAAAGAAATATAAACGAAGTTGATGAATGTTTACGAATTATGTACACCAATTGACAATTGCAAAGTAAGAAATAGATTTCAACTCATTTCAGTAGGGTAGTGAATCCTTTGTCTGACCAACCAAATAGTGACTTGATTTCTAATAATATTAATGTGCATCCCATTTTTGAGGTTTTACTTGCACCCGATTTGAACACGGGTGTCTTCGCTACTTGCTTGATGGAGTCTTTTAGATGGGTAAGTGCAAAAAGATGGGGGGCCAAAAAGGGGTCTTAAGTGGCCACTTTTTTTCTGAAATCAGGAAATGCTGGCCTTGGATGATAAATTGAGCATAGTTACACTCAGAATTTGGAGATGCAACCAAAACAATGTTCATAGTACTCCGAGTCTACTTTCTAAACTACTAATTTTTTTTTAAAATGGTATAGATTAAGGGGTTCAAAAGAGGGAGCTACAGAAATTGGTGTTGTTTCTGTCAAAAAAACATAACATAGCATGTTTTGTGGCTCCCTCAAAAGGTCAACTTTTTTTTGGTATTTTTAAAATTGCTTTAATGAGATATTAGCTAACAGCATGTAGTTTATGCACGATTTTTCTAATAATTTTTTGCTGAATATTTGATTTTTTACTAATTTTCAAAGTGGACACATCCTAAAAAATAGAATTTTGGCCGTGCTACCCCTATAAATTTTGAAAACTAATTGAAAATCATTTTTTTCTTTTCTAATGTGTAGAATGGAGTCTAGTTTCTAAATATGTAAATTTTTTGAAATTTTAATGAGTAGTTAATTTACAATGAAAAAAAAAACAAATAGTGGTTTTTGCCCAAAAACGGACACACAAACAAAAGAAATTAAAGATGAAAGGATTAACATTGTCAAAATGTGAAAAAAATCACATCGTCAAATAGCTAAGAGAAAGCCTAACATTACCCAGGTGTTTGATTTGTTCAACCTTGAAACATGTGCAAATTTGAGCATTAGCACGAATGAAATTATGTGAAATCTTGTAGAATATGGAAAAACACGTCTCTGGACATTGGAAAGACACTCCAAGCCTTTGGGTTGGAAATCCAAAGAAAATCCCAAGCCCAAGGCTTGGGATTCCCAAAGCAAAACATAACGCGCTCACGTTATGTTCAACTTTGCATTTTTCCTTTTCTGTAGAAGTTTGTGGACTATTTGTCATGTTTGCAATAACGCGAGCGCATTATAATGTGCTTGCGTTATGTCCCCCTTGAATTTTTTTATGTTCAAGGTTATTAATCATGTATGTATGTATATATGTATGTATGTATGCCTATATGTATGTATGTATCTATGTATGCCTATATGTATGTATGTATAGTGTCAAGGGTAGAGGAGGGTAGAGATGGGGGTGAGCCAGATAGGGGAGGAGAGGGGTGGATAAGGATTGAGTGATTAAGGTTTAAGGTTGAGGGTTGAGGGTTTAGGGATAGGATTTAGAGTTTAGGGATAAGGGATTAGAGTTTAGGACCTTGAGGGATTAGGGTTTAGGGTTGAGGTTCGAGGGATTAGGTTTAAGGCAGAGTGTTGAGGGTAGAGGGATTAGGGATAGGGTTTAGGGTTGAAAGTTTAGGGTTGAGGGATTAGGGTTTAAGGTATAGTTTTGAGGGTTGAGGGTTTAGGGATAGGGTTTAGGATTTAAGGTTTAAGTGTTGAGGGTTGAGGATTTAGGGATAGGGTTTATGGTTTAGGAATAAGGGATTAGGGTTTAGGGTTTAGGGATTAGGGTACCATAAATTATAATTAGGGATTAGGGTTTATGGTTTAGGGACTAGGGATTAGGGTTTAGGGTTTAGGGTTTAGGGTTTAGGGATGTACAATTAAGGGGTACCATAAATAAACTAGAATTTAGGAAGGGTTGGGAAAATTTTGTGAATCATCATGGGCTGGAGATTAGAGATTTTGTTGTGTTCAAGTACATATCCAAGTCATAATTGAAGGTTAAGATATTTCAAAGAACAGGGTGTGTGAAAAACATCAATGCTCTTCAGCTTATGAATACCAACATTGAACCAAATAAAAGATGCCCTTCTTCTAATAGAGTATGCAGTTCAAGTCAACTGATGGGCAGCAAGTTGTCGAATGAGTTGGTTTAATGGGCGTGCCTTCTTCTTCAAGGCCTAGGTGGGCAGGAGTGGGATGTAAAATTAAGGGGTACCATAAATAAACTAGAATTTAGGCAGGGTTGGGAAAATTTTGTGAATCATCATGGGCTAGAGATTGGAGATTTTGCTATTTTCAAGTACATATCCAAGTCATATTTTAAGGTTAAGATATTTCAAAGAATAGGGTGTGTGAAAAATATCAATGCTCTTCAACTTATGAATACCAACATTGATACAAATAAAAAATACCCTTCTTCTAACAGAGGATGCAATTCAAGTCAACCAATGGGTAGCAAGTTGTTGATCTTTAATTGGTTTCTGATGAAGAAAATAATGATGTTGTTGAAGCAATGGAAGAAAATCAAAATTGTAAGTCTACTTTAATTTATTTCAACTTTCAAAGCAGGAATTTGAATTGTAGCTTTACCTAGAGGATTGGTATAACAAAAACTTAATTATGTTACAAGCCTTTCTTTGAAGAACCCTGGACATTATGGACCCTATCATCTAGAAAAGCACATGACAGTGAACTTTGCCCCACCTTTCAAATTAGATATTTACCTTTTTATTCAATGAAAATGAAGTCACAGAATGTAAACTGACCATGCATACTAGTAAGATCAAATTCTCTGCCTTCTATTCTTATTACTCTTACTTTATTAAGAGAAGAGTGTCAAAAAGAATGGGTTTAATTGTAAGCTAACATAAGGCAAAGCAGTTTTGTTATTACATTTTTCTGAGGGATCTCTAATAGTCTAATATAATGCAGTCTTCTATAATATGAACATCTGCATTTGTGTGAATGTTAAGCTTTAATATAGTAGAGTATTAAATCAATGCAATCAGCTATTTATTGGGTTAAAATAACTTAGTTTTTGTAATGATTTGGGAATGTAGGAGTTGCCAAAAATAGGTGAATGTCCTCTACAATTACCAAGAGAAACAATTTTAGTAGTTCTTGTGGGTAGAGCTAGTAAACAATGGGAGATTATTTGCCTGTTTCATAACAATATACCTCCCCTAAGTGCGGGGTGGACAACAAGAAACATAGATGTACCCCAATGCAAAGTTTTTCTCATAATGATCATCCTTCTGATTTCAACTGTTAATTACTCACTGTGGATGTACCATACGCAAAGCTTTTCTCATAGTGTGTACACCTATTGGCATAATGAACCCTAGATGGGCCAGAAAAACATGCCATATAACATTACTAACATTAAAAAAGTTCATAGCCATTTTTCTAACATATTCTTGCAACTCAGATATCTTTAAGAGAAGAGTGTCAAAAATGATGGGTTTAACAACCTAACATAAGGCAAAGCAGTTTTGTTGGGTTTAGGGATAGGGTTTAAGGTTTAGGGTTGAGGGATTAGGGTTTAGGGTTGAGGGATTATGGTTTAAGGTATAGTGTTGAGGGTTGAGGGTTTAGGGATAGGGTTTAGGGTTGACAGATTAGGGTTTAATGTTGAGAGTTGAGGGTTGAGGGTTGAGGGTTTAAGGATAGGGTTGATGGTCAAGGGATTAGGGTTAAAGTAGAGTGTTGAGGGTAGAGGGATTAGGGATAGGGTTTAGGGTTGAAGGTTTAATGATTGAGGGTTGAGGCTTTAGGGCTGAGGGTTAAGGGATTGGGGTTTAAAATATAGTGTTGAGCGTTGAAGGTTTATGGATAGGTTTTAGGGTTTAATTTTTAAGGGTTAAGGGTTGAGGGATAGGGTTTAGGGTTTAGGGATAAGGGATTAGGGTTTAAGGTATAGTGTCAAGGGTTAAGGGTTTAGGAATAGGGATAGCGTTTAGAGTTTAGGGATGAGGGATTAGGGTTGAGGGTTGAGGGATTAGGGTTGAGGGTTGAGGGATTAGGGTTTAAGGTATAGTGTTGATGGTTGAGGGTTTAGGGATAGGGTTTAGGGTTGACGAATTAGGGTTTAGGGTTGATGGATTAGCGTTTAATGTCGAGGTTAGGGTTAGAGTGTCGAGGGTAGAGGGATTAGGGATAGGGTTTAGGGTTGAAGGTTTAAGGATTGAGGGTTGAGGCTTTAGGGATGAGGGTTTAAGGCTTAAGATATAGTGTCAAGTGTTGAGGGTGTAGGGTTAGGGTTTAAGTTTTAAGGGTTAAGGGTTGAGGGATAGGGATTAGGGTTTAAGGTATAGTGTTGAGGGTTGATGGTTTAGGGATAGGGTTTAGGTTTGAGGGATTAGGGTTTAGGGTTGATGGATTAGGGTTTAATGTTGAGAGTTGAGGGTTGAGGATTGAGGGTTGAAGGTTAAGGGTTGAGGGTTTAGGGATAGGGTTGATGGTCAAGGGATTAGGGTTAAAGAAGAGTGTCGAGGGTAGAGGGAATAGGGATAGGGTTTAGGGTTAAAGGTTTAAGGATTTAGGGTTGAGGCTTTAGGGATGAGGGTTAAAGGATTAGGGTTTAAGATATAGTGTTGAGTGTTGAGCGTGCAGGGATAGGTTTTAGGGTTCAAGTTTTAAGGGTTAAGGGTCAAGGGATCAGAGTTAAGCATTGAGGGATTAGGGTTTGACGTTGAGGGTTGAGTACATTGAGGTTTGAGGGTTGAGGGTTTCGGGATAGGGTTGAGGGTCAAGGGATTAGGGTTAAAGTAGAGTGTTGAGGGTATAAGGATTAGGGATAGGGTTGGAGGGTTTAGGGATAAGGGATTAGGGTTTAAGGTATAGTATCGAGCCCGTTGAGGGTTTAGGAATAGGGATAGCATTTAGGGTTTAGGAACGAGGGATTAGAGTTGAGGGATGACGGATTAGGGTTGACAGTTGAGGGATTAGGGTTTAGGGATAAGGTTTAGGGTTGAGGGTTGAGGGATTAAGGTTTAAGGTTGTTGGCAAGAGACACTATATGGATTCATGGTTGTTGTCATTGATGGCAACAAAGGTCATCCCACATATCCGCAAGTCATGATGTGTCTCTACTGGAAGTCAGAATAAAGATTGTTGTGGTCCAGTGAACAAGAACAGAGCATGTGGCAAGGTCTGACAGATTGATCCGGATCTCTCAGAGGAAGTGTCTTGGTGCAGTGCGGATTTGGGGAAGTCAAGAGGACTACCTTGAGTGGTATATTCCAAGGATTTAGCCTCTGGTGATGGACAAGGAAAAAGATATGAATAGTTGAGTACCGGATTCCTGAGAGACAGTGAAAACAGAGGAAGAACTGACTGACAGAGTATCAGACTACTTTCCGGATGTGTTACTGTTGATGATAAAGGTTGTGAAGGCATGAATCATGTTTGGCCGACATGATTAATGATATCTACAAGTATATGCTTGATCCGCATTGCTTGGTGAGCAAGGATTCAGCCGACAGAACAAAATTTGTAAGAAACTAGACTGTTCTGGATGCCGACTAGAAAGGTGATGAAATTACTTTTGCGGATATATATAGAGGATGGATTTAGTTGTGAAGGTAGTGAATGAATTAATATATATGCGAATAAGTCCAGAACAGAGCAGAAGTAGCAAGAAAGATCTGGTATGTGAAAGGATAGCAGAATAAAGAACAGAGGAAAGATGAAGTGTAGCAGATCAGTGTACTGAGCCTAACCGGAACTGAACTCCAGCATATGCAGATGCTTCCAATCAGTTCAAGACTGTGATTCTTATCACTTTGTAGACAGTGTGTCTTCTTGTAGGCAGTGGGCCTCTTGTGAGCAGTGTGCTCGGGCAGTGAGCCCTAATTGGCAAGTGCCATTTTGTAATTTCCTATTCTTCTAACAGAGAATAATTTTTGGGTTAATCACCCCGTGGTTTTCTCCCTTAACAGGGTTTCCACGTCAAAAATACTGTGTCATGTGTTTCTTATTTCATGGTAATGTTTTTGTGTTTGATTCAATGCCGCATTAATTAATAAGAAAGTTCAGAAAGAGAAATAATTAGGATAACTGATTCACCCTCCCCCCTCTCAGTTATCAACAATTGGTATCAGAGCTAAGTTCCTCCTAATAGAGCCTAACAGCTTGAGGAAGATCTGGGAGTTCAAATGGATGCATATGGTTTAAGGGAGCAACTCAAGACTGCCCTTGAGGATCTTGAACAGTCAAATTCTGAAGTCAATGAATTAAAAGAAAGACTCAAACAAGCTGATGAATTCATGAGAGAATTAAAAGACAAATTAAGTCTCTCTATGAAAAAGAGAAAGGAGCTGCTCCAACAGTTGGCAAGACAAAGTGAAGAAATCAATACAAATGAAGAACTGACTGAGCAAACCAAGTTATGTGAAAAGTTATCAAAAGAAGTCATTATGTTAAGACATGAAATGGAATCAGGAACTATAAAGTTTACTCAAGAGATTGAAGAAAAAAAGAAAGGCTGAAGACAATCTAAAACAATCTCTTAAAGAAAAATCAGAAGAATGCCACCAGATGGACAGGATTATCAGACATCTTGAATCTGATCTTGAAGATGCCAAAGATAATGAAGAAAAACTTGAGGATCAAATTGCCTCTCTCAAAAGAGACCTTCAAATAGCAAATGAATTTAAAGAGAAATTCAAGATAAGTTCTGCTCAACTTGAAGTTCTTCTTGGAAGTCAAAAAGGGACAGATGACAAGTATGGTTTGGGATATGAGAAAGGAGAAAGCTCCGGATCCGGTCAAAAGAATTTTGCATCAAAAAATCCAAGGAGCAGGCCTAGAAGACCTCCGGTAAGACAGCCAAATGCTCAAAGATATCCATCTTTCAATGGATACTGCCACAGCTGCAACCACTTTGGTCACAAAGCTAATCAGTGCAGAAAGAGAATGAATCAGATTAATTCATCCTTCTCCGGACAGTGCTTCAACTGCAAAAGGTATGGACACAAATCCCATGAATGCAGAAGTATGCAAGTAAACAAATCATTCAAAGGTAGATGCTTTACATGCAATAGAGTAGGTCATATGGCTAATCAATGCAGATCAAGAGGATATCAGTCAAATATGCAAAGAAATGTTATTTGCCAAATCTGCAATAGGTCCGGTCATAATGCTAAAGTTTGCAGAAGCAAGAATCAGGACAAAAGAGGTCCGGTGTATAATCAGAATCAAGACAAGGGTAAACAAAAGATGAATGCGGATGAAGTTACGAATCAGATGAGCAAGATTTGGGTGAAGAAAAGTTCAGAGAATGTAGAGGTTGGATCCGCACCAGACTCTGGTGCTGATATTTCTTCCAGAAATTAAAAAGTGAGCTCTGGCTCAGGGGGAGACTCAAAGAAAATCCTGTTCCCCCAGCCAACCAAGTGGTGCCGGATGTGGCACAAGATGCAGAGTAAAGGGTTTAAATATATAAGTCTTGAGATGATCCAGATAAGATTTCAGAGGTCCACATGGAGTTATGAAGAAGCTGTGATCGATCAAGTAAGACCTGTTCCGGGAGATGCTCCGATATTACAGAGGATTACTAAAAGGTCCGGAGAGATCCGGAAGTGCACTATCTTATTCTGCAGATTGGACAGAGTGTTTGGGATGTTCTTGTAATATGTTACCTCGATTTATTCATGATTGAAAGATCCGGATGATATTCACAGATCAGGACTAATCCGGGATACTCCAAGCTATCCGGACAAGGCAAACCGGAATAATATAGGTGAAGCATTTATTGCAGACAGATATTAGGGTTTGCGGAGCAATATAAGGGATTTCTCAAAAGTCATTTGCTCATTCTGCACTCAAGAAGAAGTGAAAAGTGGAGCTCTGCAACAAGATTCATCAAGCACACCAAAGATCTCCTGCCGAAGTCATTGCATAAAGAAATCAATCCAACCACTCCGTGCAAACCGAAGGCGCATAAGGTATTCTCTGTTTTCATTATCTCACTGCAAATCTTTGAAGAATGGCTACTCCAAATATAGTTAAGATCTCTGATAGACCTCGCCCCACATTCAAGAAACATCCTTACAAATCATTGGAGGTAGATCCACTAGGAGCCTTCTCTAGTGTTCCTCATGGTGTATTGCATACGGAAGATATTAGGGTTTACATCCATGCGAATCTTGAAGACTTTGGAGAATCAAAACTAATGGATATCTATCACAAACAATTGATAGATGACTCCTTTGAGATCAAACCTCAGTATAAAGCCATCCGAGACAAACACTTTGCACAGTGCATTCATTTCCCCTGTTTTGAAGAAGATGAATGGGTCCGGTATGTACTAAGTAGAGTACATGACAACTTCCTATGGTTGAACAAGCCCTTCAAGATCACCAAGGATGCAATTAGGGCTGTAACCGGTCTGCACTCATCCGGTGGATTACCTGTTCTCAAATCTGTCAAAAATCAGACAGTCAGTGATGCAACCGGATCCAAGTTTGACAAGAGAGCTATGACAGTTGATGACATCACTGAACCGAATGTCAAATTTGCAGCTATGATAATTGGTTACAAAATCTATCACTCCAGTAGGGAAAATTCAGTACCGGGAACTGCAATCTACACAGCCTATCAAATGTTAAAGGAGAATGCAGACTATGACTTGTGTGAGCTTCTAGTAAACCAACTCTTTGAAAATCTGCAGAAGATTAAGAAGGACAAGAAAAACTCCTTCAAGTATGGCAATTTGATCCTTTGTCTCTTCTTTTACTACATGAATGAGCTTCCCGGATCTAGTGGATGGATATGGCAGAATGACAGACCAGTTGCCATCCAAATCAGAGACTATTTGCATGGACTTGGGGATGCAAAAGCAAGAAATACAGCTCTATGGGGATACTTCAAGAACTTCCAAAGCATGATGCATGCAAGAGAAAGAATACCCCAATCCCTTGTTGAAAAGTACAAAGACACAGTATGCTTCATGGTAGAAACAGATCAGTGTCTGATGGAGGCAGTGGAGCCAAGGACTGTCTGGATCATGCCCATGGGGTATGAAGTGGATGAACAGATAGTAGAGCTGCATGTTCAACACATGCTAAGCCAGCCCAAAGATCCTAAGGCAGAAAGGTTTGGAACCTTTGAGGAACTGAGTGTAAAGATACATGTAGAACTCAGGGAACCGGAGATAAAAAGGAAGGTAAGAAAAGAAGTTGAGCATATTGCTCAAGGCCTAGGCATCTCAAAAGAGGCACTTGATGCCAACCGGGAAAAGAGGAGGAAGGCTGAGGAAGAAGAGAAAAGTAAAGAAAGTGTTCCGGTTGAAACTCCCACCTGGACCAGATCATCAAAAAGATCTGCACCTCCCACAACCAAAAGTTCAAAACCAGAAGTCCAGGCATCCGGTAAAAGATCCAAGACAAAAGCCACAAGGGCTTATGAAAGCCAAAAGGATGAAGAGGAAACAGAGTCAGATGAGGGAGTAAAAGAAATAAAGAAGCAGAAGAAGAAAGGATCCGGTAAACCCTCCACAGGCCAAGACAAGGATGAAATGGCAGAGGTATCTGTTGAAAAGCCCACTCTGTCTCTAGAGAGTGTAATCAAGTCAGTCACGGTAGATGGAAACCTTCAACCAATGATTGAATTTTATGATGACTACAATGAGGCTGACCAAAAGATTCTGCAGGAAGCCACAGTCAAATATCTGAACATATACAATAAGGCTTTCATTGAGATCATATCTCTTATTCCTAAAAGCCTAGAAAAGGAGTTAGAAATAAGAAAGAATAATGCTCATGCAAAAGATCTTGAGATCCGGGAGCAGATAGCTATTCAGCTATATCCTCAAATTGATCCCAAGACAATGAACATTATCTTCAAAGACTGCAAAGATGAGTTCAGAAGTAAAGCCAGGATGAATCAACTCATGCTTGGTGAGACTGACAAAGTGGCCCAAGAGACAGAAGAGATCCTCCGGAAGGCCTTCAAAAGGTTCAATCTTCCTGTTGTAGAGGACTTAGGTGCAGAAACAGCTGCGGATTTGGAATCATCTGTTCCAGAAGAAGTGGGCCCTGAACAGACAAACATCTCTCCTCCGGTTTCCCCTACAGTCTATGAATCCAAAGAAGAAGAGAAATTACAGGAGAAGGAAGCAGGGGTGAAAGATAAAGAGGTTGACAGTTCCAAGACTGCAGAAGAAAAGAAACATCTGTCTCCGGCAAGAGACACTGCACAAACTGTTCAACAATTTTTGAGCAAAGCCACTGTAGAAATTGATGAACCGGACCTGCTAAAAGGACCATTAGATTTTGACTCTTTGTCACTGGTGCAAACAATGAAAATAGCCTCATTTGCAAATGAGAAAGTCAAAGAGAAGCTGCTGAAATCTCACATGGAAGACTGTGAGCTTATGGAGGTAGCATCTGGAGTGCTAGAAAAGATCATGCCATCCTTTCAAAAGGATCCCACAGCCTCCTCTTCTGGTAATCTCAAAACCTCAGTCAGCAGTGTTAGTACACATTTTGAATCTCTAGAAAAATCTGCTGAAGAAAAGGTCCGGAAGGAATTTTTGGATAAAAGATTTTCAGAAGTATTAGAATTAATCTCTAAAGATAGGAAGATTGTGAGTATTGGAATAAAGAGCTTAGAGAATGCTCTTAAGGATGGCGGTGACATTTACAAATTTTGTATATCCTGGTCAAAGGCAACAACAGCAATTGATAAGAAAATAAAAGAGGAACAGGACAAGCTACAAAGCTTATCTCAAAGTTTTGATCCTCTCTCTTCCTCCATAATAAATCAAGAATGTCAGACTATTGCAGTCTTGAATGAAATAAAGAATCTTGAGAAGGAAAGGAAGAATATCACTAATCAGATGGGAGAACTTAGAAGGATTATAATCCCTAAGTTGGAAACTATGCATGAGGCCATCAGTGATGCTCAGACCACCGCCCAAACAAATGATCCGACAGATCTCAAGCCGGCAGAAGCTTTTGCATTTTTGTTGAGTGGTCACATTTCAATTTTGGATAGAATGAAGCAAAGTTGGGCTACAGAAATGATCCAATTGCAGACATCCTTTGCAGACATTCTTCTGTATATGTGAGTATGTAAATATGCGGCTATGTATAGAAAATTTTTGAAAATTTTGGTGTGCGGACCCTACCCTTTGCCATTGATGTCAAAGGGGGAGTGAGGAGCAGTGAAAAATGAGGAATCCAACTAAGGGGGAGTTCCAGAAATTGTATATAAAAACAGAGCATCAGCAAAGGGGGAGCATAGTGTAAACACTTAGTCATTTTTCACTAAGTGTTGCCATCAATGCCAAAGGGGGAGATTGTTGGCAAGAGACACTATATGGATTCATGGTTGTTGTCATTGATGGCAACAAAGGTCATCCCACATATCCGCAAGTCATGATGTGTCTCTACCGGAAGTCAGAATAAAGATTGTTGTGGTCCGGTGAACAAGAACAGAGCATGTGGCAAGGTCTGACAGATTGATCCGGATCTCTCAGAGGAAGTGTCTTGGTGCAGTGCGGATTTGGGGAAGTCAAGAGGACTACCTTGAGTGGTATATTCCAAGGATTTAGCCTCCGGTGATGGACAAGGAAAAAGATATGAATAGTTGAGTACCGGATTCCTGAGAGACAGTGAAAACAGAGGAAGAACTGACTGACAGAGTATCAGACTACTTTCCGGATGTGTTACTGTTGATGATAAAAGTTGTGAAGGCATGAATCATGTTTGGCCGACATGATTAATGATATCTACAAGTATATGCTTGATCCGCATTGCTCGGTGAGCAAGGATTCAGCCGACAGAACAAAGTTTGTAAGAAACTAGACTATTCCGGATGCCGACTAGAAAGGTGATGAAATTACTTTTGCGGATATATATAGAGGATGGATTTAGTTGTGAAGGCAGTGAATGAATTAATATATATGCGAATAAGTCCAGAACAGAGCAGAAGTAGCAAGAAAGATCCGGTATGTGAAAGGATAGCAGAATAAAGAACAGAGGAAAGATGAAGTGCAGCAGATCAGTGTACTGAGCCTAACCGGAACTGAACTCTAGCATATGCAGATGCTTCCAATCAGTTCAAGACTGTGATTCTTATCACTTTGTAGACAGTGTGTCTTCTTGTAGGCAGTGGGCCTCTTGTGAGCAGTGTGCTCGGGCAGTGAGCCCTAATTGGCAAGTGCCATTTTGTAATTTCCTATTCTTCTAACAGAGAATAATTTTTGGGTTAATCACCCCGTGGTTTTCTCCCTTAACAGGGTTTCCACGTCAAAAATACTGTGTCATGTGTTTCTTATTTCATGGTAATATTTTTGTGTTTGATTCAATGCCGCATTAATTAATAAGAAAGTTCAGAAAGAGAAATAATTAGGATAACTGATTCACCCCCCCCTCTCAGTTATCAACAAAGGTATAGTGTTGAGGGTTTAGGGTTGAGGGATTAGAGTGAAGGGTTGAGGGATTAGAATTTGACGTTGAGGGTTGAGGGTTAAGGCTTTAGGGTTTAGGGTTTAGGGATAGGGTTGAGGGTCGAGTGATTAGAGTTAAGGGTTGAGGGATTAGGGTTTGACGTTGAGGGTTGAGGGTTGAGGTTTGAGGGTCGAGGGTTTAGGGATAGGGTCGAGGGTTTAGGGATAGGGTTGAGGGTCGAGGGATTAGGGTTAAAGTAGAGTGTCGAGGGTATAAGGATTAGGGATAGGGTTGGAGGGTTTAGGGATAAAGGATTAGGGTTTAAGTTATAGTATCGAGCTCATTGAGGGTTTAGGAATAGGGATAGTGTTTAGGGTTTTGGGATAGGTTTTAGGGTTGAGGGATTAGAGTTAAGGGTTGAAGAATTAGGATTTGACATTGAGGGTTGAGGGTTGAGGGTTTAGGCTTTAGGATTTAGGGATAGGGTTGAAGGTTGAGGGATCAAAGTTAAGGTTTGAGGGATTAGGGTTTGACGTTGAGAGTTGAGTACATTGAGGTTTGAGGGTTGAGGGTTACGGGATAGGGTTGAGGGTCGAGGGATTAGGGATAAAGTAGAGTGTCAAGGGTATAAAGATTAGGGATAGGGTTGGAGGGTTTAGGTATAAGGGATTAGGGTTTAAGGTATAGTATCGAGCCAGTTGAGGGTTTAGGAATAGGGATAGTGTTTAGGGTTTAGGGATGAGGGATTAGGGTTGAGGGATTAGAGTTAAGGGTTGATGGATTAGGATTTGATGTTGAGGGTTAAGGGTTGAGGGATGAGGCTTTAGGGTTTAGGGTTTAGGGATAGGGTTGAGGGTTGAGGGATCAAAGTTAAGGGTTGAGGGATTAGGGTTTGACGTTGAGGGTTGAGTACATTGAGGTTCAAGGGTTGAGGGTCAAGGGATTAGGGTTAAAATAGAGAGTCGAGGGTATAAGGATTAGGGATAGGGTTGGAGGGTTTAGGGATAAGGGATTAGGGTTCAAGGTATAGTATCGAGCCCGTTGAGGGTTTAGGAATAAGGATAGTGTTTAGGGTTTAGGGATGAGGGATTAGAGTTGAGGGTTGGGGGATTAGGGTTTAGGGATAAGGTTTAGGGTTGAGGTAGACAAGGAGCAACTAAGAGACATAGAGAGGGGAGAGATAGAGAGGTAGAGAGGTGAGGGGGAGAGATAAGTGAGATATAGAACATGCGCTGATGGAACTAGAGGTGATACATTGTAAAGGTGAGATATGCATGAATATTTATGGATCAATCTATAGCAGGACAAAATGCGAGCGCATTATAACGCGCTCGCATTTTGTCCTGCTATAGAAATGGTAAAAAAGTGTTGATCCCCGTGATCCAGGCCCACATGCTCTATTTTCATGTTAATTATGTGCGTGCTCTGACAAAAAAGAAGTGTTTTCATGCTGTTGGGAAGTTTACATGCACATTTTACACATTCTACCACCTTTGCATGATCTTTCCACCACCTTTTCTTCTTTGCCAACTTGAGGAGGAAATAACATAGTTTTCACACCAAGTTTGATATATATCTATTCAAGTTTCAATTTTTGTAGTGTTGCAATGTTAATTGTGATTCAATTTTAGGAATTTAACATTATAGATTGGTTAATAGTATTGTTGTTAGTAATTATATTTGAGTGTTATTCAATTTAACATTGAAAAGGAAGCAAGTGGTGAAAAACTCAAACTGTTGAGGAGTTTGATGTAAGAAGAAAAAAACACTACATAATTGGGTACTCTCTCCATTCGAATCTTCATTTTTTAGGTATGTCAAGTATTTACATGCATGTTCTTTACATTTTCCTTAATTCTATTTGAATTACTTTATCATGCTTTGTCATACATGTTTAAAACTCTTCACATTCCCAATCAAGAAAGCATCCTATAATCTCACATGATGCCATGTATATTTTCTACACTTGGGCTCTTTAATAATTATGTGTAATAAATAGACCTTAACATACCATGATGTCAAACTATACAAGAATAAATCCTTACAACATAATAAAAATACAATCCCACTATTATCTTGTCATATTAACAAGTTAAAATACAAATGAATAGGTGCCAAGATCATACAAGTATGCACATGATATGATGATTTGTATACACATATCTTGGGCTAGGAAATTCCTTATGCACCTATTCACGATGATTTGTACATGCACATGACACAACAATTGTTGTTTATTCCTTCACAAGCCACCCAAATCCTAGTATCCCTAGTACCAACAGAACACCTCAATTCCAAATCCTAGTAGCCCTAGTAACAACAAACATGTCAAATTGGGTCTACCTTAACCTTTTCAAGCATGAAGTCCCATGTACTCTTTTCATGGCTGCAATAATTTGTTGTGTATGCTTTGTACCTATTTTGGTTGAGTGACATTTACTCTTTTACATGATGATTGTATGTACATTTACTATGAAGGGTTGAATGACATATATTTTAGTTATTTGTATGGATTCATTTCTTAGGAACTAATATTGGTCTCTTTATCATGCTACAGACAAATTCTCTATCATGGTGAGGAAATGATCAAGAATTAAACCAACACAGGAAGAGGTAGAAGCTAAGAATGCAAATAAAGCAGTGGCTATGAGGGAACTTTGTGAGAAGAGGAAATTGGACACGATAAATGAAGACATGCCAATTGAAGAGGAACCACAACCATCACAAAGAGATATGGTATTGGCAGCACAAAAAGGATGAATGCAAAAACTTCATGCTATGAGAGATTTGAATACCATAGTTGGAGACACATCCTCTATCGCAAGTTAACATGTAGGGACACCATCTACCACATCTCAAGTTGAGAGTACATCATCACTCACGTGTGATGAAGAAGGTATGCCATCGTTCCCACCTCAACCTCAAGGTATGTCATCTATTCCATCTTCGATCGAAGGTATGCCATATAGCCCATTTCATTTAAATATTGATGAAATTCCTAATGTTGAGATGAATTTATCTAACTTAACACCACCTAGAATTTTGCATAGAAAGCCAAAGTATTTGATTGATATTGATGAGAATATTTTGCAGTCAATGGAAGGTAAGATTCTAAAATGCACTTGTAGAAGATATGCTCATAAGATTTGGAGATTGTTCTTTGAAAAGTTAAATGAGACTGCAAGATGTCAACTATTCCTTGAAATGATATGAAGTATAAAGTATAGGTCCATCATGAAGATTCTTGGGTTGAGAACATCAGAGGCTTCAAGTGAAAAATTTATTGTCAAGAATCTAATAAGTGCGTATGAGAGTGTGGGTAACACCTCACGTACAAAAGATAGTAATGCAACACGGCGTGTGATTACATCGACTATAGTAAGTAGTTAAATGAGGAAAGCTCGTCTCATTAGAAAGACGAGTCAAGAATTGAGAATTAATAGGAAAAATTTGTCAAGAGCCGTTGGAAGATACCAAAGAATTAAGGACACTAATGCCAATGAATTATGGACGTTCACAGGAGACTACCACGAAAAGATAAACCAATTGTTGAAGCATTGAGATCACTAATTAAAGACTTTTGGAATAATTACACAAGGGTATCTCTGAATCAAACAGATGTGGTAAGAAGGAGAATCGGTAGTTAGAACTGTGAGCCACATCCAAAGCATTTTTTGGATGAAACTCAAAAATAGTTTTATGGTAAATTTCCAGAGAAGTATCCTCAAATTAAAATTTGTCAAAGATATTTTGAAATGCTAAAACCTTTCTATGTCAAGATAAATCACACACGCACTACTTGTTGTTGTAGATTACATATTGAATTTTCTAACCATTTTGATGTTTATAGGTCTATATGTTTAGATATGCATACTAAAAATGTTTTGCAGGGTTGTGCCATACGTGCCCCACCAACATCTTCAAGAGACTTCATATCAAGAATTTTATGTGAAAGAGAGGAAGGTCAAATATTCTACAAGAAATTATGCTTGGATGGCACATGTCATCGTTGCGGTGGCTTGCAACATTTGCCAATATGTGAACATATGGAAAGAACACATGCGGTTGGAAATGAACTAGTAGAGTTTGGCAGGTATAAAACAGTGGCATACAATACAAAAGATGGTAAAGAAGCAAAGAGATGTGAAATGGTTATTGAAAAGATTCTAGTGTATCAGTTTATGCCTATATTTCGTGACAGCATAGTGTATGAGTATGCAAGACATGCCCATAGAGCTCGATGGTTGGACTTGCAATTCAAGTTATGCAAGGACACATTTCCGGTTGGTAGCATTGTTTTAGTCGTCAACTTTGCAGAGAACTACAATCTACAGCCACAACGTGAGGTGCAATCACAATATTACAACTCCACACAGGTTTCTATATTTGTGCGCATCACATTCATTCATGTGAATGATAGTACAGAGGATGACAGAAAGATCATAAGGGAGTTTAATTTCTATATCAGTGATGATCACACGCATTCTACGGAGTTCATGCAAGGTTGCTTTTAGGTGTTCTACAATGATTTGGCTAGAAGGGGCATATCGTTCAGTCAGCATATCATATGGTCGGATAACTGTGCGTCACAATTCAAGAACTCATAGAATTTCTATTGGCTAAGTAGGAGGCATAATTTTACAGGTATTCAGCATATGTGGAACGTTTGTGAGGCTGAGCATGGAAAGGGGGAGTATGATGGTGCAGGAGCATGTATCAAAAGAGCCATAGCATGAGAAGAGTTAAAGTATAAAGACAATGCAAAGTTGACAGATGCAAAATTGATTGTCGAGTGGTGTACCATGCTTCCATGGGTCCAGGTAATGAAGGTAAGTCTTCAGTTTGTAGATTTTTTTGGTTGATAGATGATACTAACATTGCACCATATGAGGACTGTTCTACACTGACAGGATCAAATGAGATGCACTCTTTCATAAGCTCAATTGCAGGTTCATAGAGTATCCATATGCGAAAGATGTCATGCTTTTGTTCTTCCTATACAATTCAAGTCTGGGATGAGTGTGAGTCAAAGGAGTGGGTTGACGAATGGCAGTTAAGTTATCTTAGCCCACTTGACACGTATCGACCCCTGACGGCACTGGAACTAACACAAATGGAATCATCAGTTGACTTTGACCACATATCAGATCTAGTTCAACCAAGTAATATATCTATTTGCATAGTTTTTGAAATTCCTAATGTCATCTTACTTTGTAGTGTTTTTGTAATGTTGACTAATTTCATCTAATTTGCTACACATTTCAATGTAGGGCATGTATATGTAGTTATTGCAGATGAAGATAATGAAGAGGGAACATATTATTACTTATGTCATTGTGTTGAGGCCAAAAAGAAATTGGAGGCCCCAGTTACAGATGGAGAAAACATCGAATACCCTACAGGCTCAATGGTTATTATTAGAACATGGCTTAGAAGGTACCCACATAAGAGTGTTAATGTTTGGTTGTTTCAGGACTTTGACATGCATCAGAAGATTCTTCATTACTCGAACCTTGTCGTGGCATCCAATGTTCATTTGATACAGTATCGGGGTAGACCTTTGAAAAAAATCTTGTGGAAGGTGCGTGAGTCTGACCATGAAGCAATACTTGACACAATAAAGAGTAGAGCAGACCCGAATGGTTCATTGGATTAATTTGTAAGTATTCACATTAATTTTGTAAAGTCATGTTACATTGAGTTGTAAGTATGCACATTAATTTGTAAGGTTTGTCTTTTTTTATTTCTTACTGTACTTTTACACATATACACATTTTTAGATCATCATGTTATGCTTCATGGGGTTAGACCTAAGTGATGGATGAAGTTGATCCTGAGAATAATGTATAAAATCTAGGTAATGTATAAAATATAGGTGTCTCTAGGTGTCTTTGTTTCTAACTAGATAATAGGTGTCTCTAATTGTGATGTAGAGGCAATGGGATAGTTGGAGGATGGCGAACTAGACAAGGTTTCCTTATGCTGTAAAGCCCAAATTTCATGATCATTATACAAAAGTAGGAACAACAGTTAGAGACTCTGAATTCTTCATGGAAAAGGTGATTTCAGATGTTATGGGACCCATTCCAATCATTCCCAAAGGCAGACCAAACTCAGGATTAACACTTTCTTCACAAACCCAAGAAATGGCTTGTAGCCCTAAAAAAGGAGAACAGTCCTAATAAATTTTGATATAGATCTTCAAACATAGAACTTGGACAATCTGTAGATACCCATTTGGACTCCCTATCACATATCCAAAACTGGGTATAGGTTGTTTTGGACGATATACCCTAACCTATAACTCCTCTCAATAACCTAGAGCCCCAATTAGGCCTAAAATACAAAGAGACCCCCTTAAATTTATACACAAAACTCAACCAATGACTTGAGCACTTAGTATTCATGCCAAAACTATGAATTTTGTGGGTTTTGTCATCCTACAATCTATTGTTCCCAAAAATGCCTATATGGTTCCTTCTCTATGTCTCTAAACATCACCTAACACATGGTTTTGTTAGGTTTCCTCAAAGAAAACTTTTTCTCCTCAGATTTCCTACCAAAAACTCATCATAGCATACTAGAACAGACCTACTACAATTTATTCCACTGATCAAAAGTGAATCAAATCAGTGGAATGGTCAAAAAATGTATGATTCTTACCAAAACCCTAGATAAGGGTTTCTTAAACTGTTTTCAAGAAAATGAGTCTTACTCTACTCTAGAATTGTTTCAAGATGCCAAACTAGATGCAAATGAATGTCAACTCACTCTAGTTTCATGCCACCACTATAGTCCTTCAGTTGCACTAATGGTGCAGGGGCACCTAGGTTGTCATGCCTCCAAGAGGGGTCAAAAAATAAAATTTTGTTTTGATTAAGTCAATTGTATGTAATAAGGTCTTTTAAGACCATTTCATTTGTTTTTAAGTCACTTTGAGTCATTTGGGGTCAGTTTGAGTCTTTGAGTCCTGTTGTAAAAAAGTGTCAATGTTGTCAAGTTGCATTGTACCGACATGTCGAAACAGTCTGAGCTACATTGTACCGACGATATCCCTGAAGAGTCCAAAGTGCAAAAAGGCAGCAATCTTTGATGATATGTTACTCAAAACCGTGTCACTTAAAAATATTTTGTCTAAGGCAACACAATCATGTAGAGTGCTTCTACAATAACCTCTCTCAGTTTTTTATATCTCTGAGGTATTTGCCCATGGTGAAAGGTTTTCTGCTACCCCAAAAATCGTCAGAAGGAGGCAGTGTAAAGTTGTAGAGGGGTGTAACTTTCGTCATTCTCCTGATGCAACCAAACCGACTGTTCCAACGCATCCGAATGGGTACATTTATGCTAGGCATGGTCCTATTTTTCACCCAAACATGTCGAAATAGTTCGAGCTACATTGTACGGACGATATTCCTAAAGAGTCCAAAGTGCAAAAAGGCAGTAATTTTTACCGAGATGTTACTCGAAAACTATGTCACTTAGAAACATTTCATCTGAGGCAACACAATCACATAGAGTGTCTCTACAATATCATCTCTCAGTTTTTTATATCTCTGAGGCATTTGCCCGTGGTGAAAAGTTTTCTGTTGCCCCAAAAATCATCAGAAGGAGGTAGTGTAAAGTTGCAAAGGGGTGTAACTTTCATTCTGCTCCTGATGTGACCAAACTTACTATTCCAACGTGTCTGGATGGGTACATTTACGCTAGGCATGGTCCTGTTTTTCACCCAAACATGTTGAAACAGTTTGAGCTACATTGTACTGACGATATCCCTCAAGAGTCCAAAGTGCAAAAAGGTAGAAATCTTTGATGAGATGTTACTCAAAAATTGTGTCACTTAGAAACATTTTGTCTGATGCAACACGATCATATAGAGTGCCTCTACAATAACCTCTCTTAGTTTTTTATCTCTTTGAGGCATTTGCCCATGGTGAAAGGTTTTCTGCTGCCCCAAAAATTGTCAGAAGGAGGCAGTGTAAAGTTGCAAAGGGGTGTAACTTTCATCCTTCTCCTGATGTGACCAAACTGACTATTCCAACACATCTAGATGGGTGCATTTACGCTAGGCATGGTCCTATTTTTCACCCAAACATGTTGAAACAATCTGAACTACATTGTACCGATGATATCCCTGAAGAGTCTAAAGTGCAAAAAGGTAGCAATATTTACCAAGATTTTACTCGAAAACTATGTCACTTAGAAACATTTCTTTTGAGGCAACACAATCATGTAGAGTGCCTCTACAATAACCTCTCATTTTTTTATATCTCTGAGGCATTTGCCCGTGGTGAAAGGTTTTTTTCTGCCCCAAAAATCGTTAGAAGGAGGCAGTGTAAAGTTGCAAAGGGGTGTAACTTTTGTCCTGCTCCTGATGCGACCAAACTAACTATTCTAACATGTCTGGATGGGTACATTTACGCTAGGCATGGTCCTATTTTTCTCTCAAACATGTCGAAACAGTCTGAGCTACATTGTACCGATGATATCTCTCAAGAGTCCAAAGTGCAAAAAGGCAGCAGTCTTTGACGAGATGTTACTCGAAAACCATGTCACTTAAAAACATTCCATTTAAGGCAACATGATCATGTAGAGTACCTCTACAATAACCTCTCTCATTTTTTTATATCTCTGAGGTATTTGCCCATGGTGAAAGGTTTTTTACTGCCCCAAAAATCGTCAAAAGGAGGCAGTGTAAAGTTGCAAAGGGGTGTAACTTTCGTCCTGCTCCTGATGCGACCAAACTGACTATTCCAACACATCCGGATGGGTACATTTATGCTATGCATGGTCCTATTTTTCACCCAAACATGTCGAAACAATCCTAGCTACATTGTACCGATGATATCCCTGAAGAGTCCAAAGTGCAAAAAGGTATCAATCTTTGATGAGATGTTACTCAAAAACTATGTCACTTAGAAACATTCTGTCTAAGGCAACGTGATCATGTAGAGTGCCTCTACAATAATCTCTCTCAATTTTTTATATCTTTGAGGCATTTGCCCGTGGTGAAAGGTTTTTTGCTACCCTAAAAATTGTCAGAAAGAGGCAGTGTAAAGTGTCAAAGGGGTGTAACTTTTGTTCTTCTCCTCGTGTGGTCAAACTGACAATTCTAGTGTGTCTGGATGGGTATGTTTAGGCTAGGCATGGTCCTTTTTTGCACCCAAACATGTCGAAACAGTCTGAGCTACATTGTACCGGCATATTAAATTATTGACAAATATTGAATCATATAAACACATAGAAATCATTTTAAAGCATAAACTAACTCCTCCAAGTCAAGGCACAAATTAAGTTATGTGAAAAAACTAAATATTGAATGGGTGCCTAAACTAGATGAAGACTTTTTACCCACCTCATCCTTCAATCATTATAATTGTTCTCAAAAGACATCATCAAAACATGAAAAAACTCCAAGACTTGTAGTTTTAAGTTGATTTCCTCCAAGGCACCAATGTGAGGTTGTTTTGATGGAAAAGGGTGCCTTGATTCATGATGTTGAATCTCCTTCCTCCTATGTGCCAAAATGGATAGTTTAGACAAGAAAAGGCACCTTAGTATACTTAGCTCATTTCTTGGCAATTTGATGGCTTCAATCACTTGTTCAAACCTATAGGAGACCATTTTACACATAGGCGCTAGATCTTAGGATTTAGAACATCTTCCTTCAAGGCGCCAAAATGAGGTTATTTAGACACAAAAGTGTGCCTCCATACAAGATGCTTATTCTCCTTCCACTTAAGTGCTCATTCATGATGATCCAAGTGACAATAGGCACCTAGACTTCCTTTGGTAAGATTTAGTCATTTTGAAGGTTCTAACACTAGGCGCTACAGTTGGAAGTGATTTGAAGTTCATTTTCCTCTAGGTGTCCAAAATGGATGGTGGAGACAAGAAAAGGCACCTAGGCTTCTTTTGACAATTTTCAAAGTCTTCCTAAGTTATATTATGTTATATTGACCCTTAGGCACAAATGGATGATCTAGGATGACTCTATGCGCATATCCAAGGTGATATCTTTCTAGGCGCAATCTTCACTAAGTTTAGACTTCACTTTGCATCAAAGCACCAAAATGGATAGTTTAGAGAGGCAAAAATGCGCCTAGAGGTATGATGCTTAGCTTGATGTGTTTGATCAACTTTGATAATCAAGATGAATTGCCTCTCTTAAGGCACCCTCCTTTATACTTTTAAACATCCTTTCAATATCAAGGCGCAATTTTGAGGTTGTTTGGATGATGAAAGGCGTCTTGAGTTCTAGGTGGAGTTTTGAGGTTGTGCAAGTAGAGAAATGCACCTAAGGTCTTAAAGCAAATTTGTGCCTAAAATTGAAAATCCCCGAGGTATGACTTATGGAAGCTTATAGCCCCAATGTTATGTTGCATTCTAAAATTAGGTAAGACTCAATGTAATCTCATAACCTCGCCTTATATGCAGGAGGAATTACATTTAATAACCACAATGGTCATCAAGTGCTCATAAGCATATGATTATGACTATCTTAATCAAAACAACAAACATACTCTTTGCATTCTAATATGGTATAATAACAAGAAATTAAGAAATATTTTCAATTGACCAACTCAAAGAATATGGATCAGCATCCTCATTTGAATATTTTCAATTGAGCAACTCATAAAGAATATTAATATTTTCTGTTCAACATGATTATTCATTTTTTTTTAAATACAACTTTTATCTGTTAGTTCCAAAATGAGGTTTAGGTGATACTTGAATAACAATAGCGAGCTTATTGGATCAACAAACATCCTATGTAATACAATTGGACTTTAAATATTTGAAGTAGCCATCTACAAATATCCATTCAAACGTGGATTTATAATGCAAGTATGGACACCATCAATAAAAAAGATTTGTATTAACCAAATATCCATATAGGCATACATCAATATCTGTCGATATAAGTATAACATATATACAAAATAGCCATATAGGCTTATAAGAATGCCATATAGGCATACAATGTCAACTATATGCAATACAAAATATATGTCCACAAATGCCATATAGGCATACAACAACGGAACACAATAAAAAGTCATTCCCCTCTGGCTGGTGAAGAGAATAGATCACGGGTAGCCTTTGATCTTCTAGGGGATGGAGATGCGTATGTAGGTGGTCTACTACGAACACGAGGGCTGCTCCTCCTATTTAGTTCTTCCTGCATCTTTAGTTGTTACAATAAAAAGTATAGACATTAATATATAGAAATTACATGTTATAAAAAATGAAACATTTAACAAAATAATCACTTACCACTACCATATAATCTGTCTCCTCACTTGCCTCAGTAGCAGGAATAGGTCGTGGTGATGTCATGTCCAATAGAAACCATCCACATAGAAATTAAACTTTAAATCAATAATCTTTTGATTTTTCAAAAAATAAACAACTATAACAATGAATGTAAATTAAAATTTACTAATCTGCCTCATACCCCTGTCAATGCCATGGAGCTATGAATCACAGAGGTCACACCATGCTCCATTGCCCTATGAACATCGGGAGGTGTCTTTAGAACTTGCATCATCTAGAAATAAAACAACATTATTCAATTACAAAAACTATAATAGTGATGCAAATCATGGCTCCTAACATACACATATGTTCATCTAAACATGGAAGTACACACAATAAAGCACACAAGTCACATACAAAAATCTAGTAAGTACAATTCATTCATTAAACTATTTATTTTATTACCTCCATGAAGCTTTGAAGTCCACCACTGCTGGCAGGTGTTGCCGTGAAATCTCCAATATTAACCTATTCAACATCCAAAATCAGATATTAGCATACCATTCATATAACGATGCTATTCACATGTAATATTTATAATTGTTTACTAGTTACATACCCCGACAGTAGATGATCTAGTGTAATATCCAGGTGGAGAACCACTGAAAACTGCATCAACACTATGACCCTAAAATTTTATTAAAATCATCAAACTAATTAATCTTGCATTTCAAAAATGAAATTTAATAAATTTAATTCAATAAACTTGCTAATATTTACCTGAGTATCAAGGTTGAAAGTCTCACTCAGGAGGGTATCTGTCATCACCATCTGCTCAGTTGTAGATGTAGCTTGTACACCTATGTCCTGACTATCCATGGGGTCATAACCACAAGCTGACCCGCAAGTCTGACAAGCATGGGGTGGGACCCTACTCTTCGCACTATCTCCCAACCCACTTTGTACTGCAGGACTGGCATGCTCTATGATGCTCTGGGTCAAGGCACTAATGGACTGAAGTGTATCAACCTCAACACTCTCCTTCACAATGGAAGGGATAGAAACATGCTCATGGGCTGGTTTGCTGATTACTCATCTCACTACTCGCTGTGGGTCAACACGTGCCCCTAGTCTATCTTGTGCTGACCCCCCACCTCTACCCTGGAAGTCCCACATATCAAAATAGTTTGGCACTATATTGAGGACAAATGCGTAGTAGAGTTTCCTCAAAAAATATTACGGGACCTCATTATTATTGCATGGAGGATGGTCAAAAACTATCCACCACCTCTTCCCAAAATTGTCCCTTATCACTTGGTTGTTGCACCAATGGATAGGGAACCTCTTGCATGTAATGGGTGGAGGTTGATTTGTTTGTGGGTTTACGAAAATGGAACACAAGTCTAATTTTGTAATTTGTAATTTTTTCACATCTTGGTATGACAACTTGTCTGCACAATAGTCTCTAAACTCTCTCATCTTATCCATCCAACTAGATATTTGCTTGCTAATTGAATCTACATTTGATAACATAGA
Source organism: Cunninghamia lanceolata (assembly GCA_027924645.1). Taxonomy (NCBI): domain Eukaryota; kingdom Viridiplantae; phylum Streptophyta; class Pinopsida; order Cupressales; family Cupressaceae; genus Cunninghamia; species Cunninghamia lanceolata. The sequence continues at coordinate 7,397,226 of BSBN01000150.1, forward strand.
TTTAAGAGATTCAGCAAGTGTGGACCTATGCAAGGTTGAAGTGGAAGGATCTTTCAACCTTGCAATTATGTCTTCAATTTCTTTTTTATTGTTTTCAATTTGCCCCATTAGATTTTCTTGTGTTCCAGGGGCATGTCGAGGAATGGATGGAGGAGTTTGTTGTTCGGCAGGTATTTCCTCTTCAGAATTTTGTGGATTTTGAGGAGGAGGAGGAGGAGGAGGTGCATTAACATTTCCTGACAATTAACAAAATTTACATCAAAGATCAACTCAAACCTACCTATTTAGAAATAAATTCAAACAAATAAATAAATAAAACTCACTCCTTTGGCCTGCTTGATGTTGTAGCGGCATTTTGGTGATGAATCGGTAAGATTTTGGTGTTGAATCGACTTTTTCAAAACACAAGCGTGCTTCTTAGGGTTTGTAGGCTACAGGTGTAGAGGAAAACAAAGAAATGAAATGAGCACAAATGCTCTTTTTTTTAATTTATAGTTAGTCATAATGCGAGTGCGTTATGTATTAAATTTTTTTGAAAAAAAATTGGCCACTTTTTGGCTCCCATCTTTTTGCACTTACCCAGGTTGTTATCATCAACATTACATTGGTGGTAATTACCCCCACTATCATCGTTACTGTCAACCATATGATCATTATTGTCATCATTGTTTTCATCCCCAAAGAAATTTGTAAGCATTTCATTCAATCCTTCTTCATACACTGCATTTTCACTATCATGATCATCATCATTAAGGCTAGGTGGCATGTCATTAGTGTATGCGGATCTCATCATCTCTTCAAATTTCTTAGCTAATAGTATTCTCTTCAATAATGCTCTTTTCACCCTGGTATTGTTTAAAGGATGGTTTAGATCATCCTGTCCAAATTTTAATAACCCAGTTGGATCTTGGGTATTAGTATGTGTTTCATCAACATCTTCTACCTATCAACAAACACAAGCATTATTTAATGTTTGGCAACAATTGGATAAATCATAAATTTATCAATTTCAAAGAAATATAATCAAATATGGCTTAAAAAATAAAAATATTGGTTGTATGAATATATATACAAAACATCCACAAACAATAATTTTCTCAAAGTATTCATCCCATGTACTATAGTCCTGACCAACCTCTTGTTCAATGCAATCATTTCTTGTGTCTACAGGATCCATTGTCATATCCTCTTCCACCCACTATCGTCTACATGATTTAACAGTTTTAGGTCCACGTCCACATACATATATTTTTTGTTTTCTAGTTGAATGCTCAGGCTCTACATTTGCTCCAATCTCCATCTAAAATAATCAACAACATGCATTAATTTATGTCAAGATTGGATAATACATTATAAATTTTAATAATACTGTGAAAAAAGATGGACGTATCACAAAATGCCATCAGATCATTTTTTCCTAAGGAAATTAGATTTGAGTACCTGATTTCCTACTTCATCCATTGTGTCCTCATTTGATATGACACGATCTATTGCCATGGCCTTGTCTGGCCCATATAATACACAACATAGTAAATAATGTTTAGTACACCAATTATATCATTTCAATGAATATGCTATCCAACACAAAACCTCACTTTAGTCATATATTTGACATATTGATATCATGTTTTGGCCATCCTAATTTTCAAAGTTTTCCCTCGATCATAGAATCACATTTAATCATCATTCCTATGCATTTTCAACCAATAAGTTTGACCTTAGAGGCCTCGTGGACAAAAAAATGACTTTATCTCCTCTATGTTGTAGCATTTGTGAATTCATAAACACCTTCCTTCTTTGGTTGAGGTTGCTTTCTCTTGTTACCTCTATTGTATCTGCAGATTTCGTTGTCATATCTATTTCCACCCACTTTCCTCTCTGCAATTTAGTAGTTCTATGTCGTCCACATCCTCTCTCCATGGCCTCCTTTGGATCCTGCAATACACAACAATGACAATAGTCACATAACAGCTATGCACCAAGAGAATATTATTGAATTTATCTTTTTAATACACTCGCTTTTCATAAGGACATAACCAAGGCATGCACTATCTTGAGCCATAGGGACAACTTACTACACCATCCAAAACTCCATTTGAACTAGCTACTATCAATAATTCACATTATTGGGGACTGTCATGAAGAAAACACCATGCATAGGACTATCATAGTCAAAGTAGAGAGGATTGTCTAGTCATTGTATGACTATCATAATAGCTAGTGGGTTAGTTACCATGCTTCAACCTAAAATAGGTTAATGAGAACATAGAAATGAAAATCACAATACCATAAGCACACTCCATAAGCTGCCAATATAGTCCCAATATCATGTCATCATGATAGTAAGAGAAGAGTTGTTTGGTTTTTCCAAAGCCATATCACTTGCATAAGGATTGTCACCAACCATCTATGTAAGGTCATGAAAGAGTGAGTCATTATTGAGCTAATCATAAGAGAAGCATGAATTCAAAATGCTATCATGGAAACAAGATATAGTTACTTATTATAAGGACAGTCCAAATTTGGTGAGGTTACATTTTTATCAACTTCCAAGAAAATAAATCATTTTGCACTGATTTACGTTGACTTAGGTGCACTTTGCACCGGCTTTGGTACCCCAAATAGATTACATTTTTGGCCTAAAAGTTGGCAGTAAAGTCGACGTTAACTGCTCCGACTATAGCACCGACTACTGGATCCAAAAAAATCTAAAAAATTCCTGCCTGCACATACCCCATAACAAAAAAAAACAAAACAAAACTTTATTGATTTTTGGTGTTCATTTTTTGTTTGGAGATTGAGCGTTTGGGTTGGAGTCCCACCTAAATTAATAAATGAGAAATTTGATAATTATAGGAGAAAAACACTGTGCAAAGAGATGAGAAATTTGATTTAGTCTTCGACACCATAGGTAAGGTTACAATTACAATAAAAAAAATTTATTCCCAAATATATTTTTGTTTCGATTAAATGAAGAGGATTGTAAAGAAAGGGTTGTAAATATTGTTTTGTTTATAGGCGAATCATTCAAGTCTCATGTGGTTGCAAAAGAGGAGGGTAAAATTGTAGACATTGCATTATTTCCTCTACATCCAAGAGCAGTGAACACATTTTTCAAACCCCAATGCCCAGTTTCGCTTATCATTACCATCAATACCTTTCTCTGAACACAACTTTCTTGCTTCCTTCCTAAAAAAGTAGTCAAGTGCTTTAAGACAAGTCAAATGTGAGCAAACTAAAATTAGGGCTTTTGAGACGAGGGTGAGCAAACTAAAATTAGGCCAAGAACTATAGATTCCCTCCCAAGGCAGCAATTGATTCATAGGAAAACAACTTGATGATTTGCTCTACAAAGTAAAGGTCAAAAACCTTGAGGAATATAGAAAAACTGGACGAAAACTTTCATACCTGGCAGTGTGTACTTCATTTGCCTCCACAGATTGAATGAAAATAATTTGCCCTAGGTCACCTCAAAATGTCAAGCAATAGAGGGAAGAGAGCAAAGGGAGCAGACTCTGGCCACAATGAGGTAATTCATTGTCAATTTATAGATTTGTAAATGTTTCCACTATTTCTTTGATTTTTAGTTTTTAGTTTTTTATTTGTAAATTTAAAAGAAGAAATTTATTTTATAGGAACATGATACTAACAAAGATAAAGAGGCATTGGCTTCCATATTGGGGGTAGAGGTAGTGAACAAATTGGATGGTGTGGACTTGACAATGCTTGCCAGATACATAGAAAAATGATCTGGTAAAGCCCCTGAAACATTACAACCAAATCAACAGTGTCAAAGGGAATCAATTGATTCCCCAACTAGTCATGGATCGAGCAAAATATCTAGGAGGAAATCAATAACAATAACCTCTAAGAATGTGGAATAGGGAACAGAGGCTTCCAATGTCTCACCCACTCCTGGGACACAGACTTCTTCGACCACCACGCCATGTTTTGCATCTTGCATTGGTACCTACGATACCAAGATAGAATATGATGTGGTTTCAGGGGACGTCTGAATGACAGATGCTGGAAAAACATTTGTGAATAGGTTGAAGGAATCATGCCTTCAATAGTTCAAAGACCATCTACATTTGCCATTCTCAAAGATACCCATGCACCTACAAAGCAGTTATCCAAGACATGGAGATTGAATTTGGCATAGGTTGGTCTGTAAAGAAGATAAAGCTACAAATGTCTCAAAATTGCAAGAGATTTCGGTGCAACCAAACAAAGAAGATAAAAAAACTCCCTCCCAAGAAAAGGCTCAAAAAAAGGCCAATTGATGTAATTTTGAAAGTATGGAAAGAGCTTGTAAAAGCATATGAGAAGTCTGATGCACGGAGGAAGTATAGTGAGGAGAGTACGCAGGTATTTGAATTTGCTCATAAGATTATATCAAATTTATTAAATGATTTTTAAATTTTATTTGTGCATAGTTAAATTGAATTAGTATATGTTTCAGGACAAGGCCTCCAAGGCTAGGCTTGACAAACTTCGTGCCACGCATCATAGTGGCCAGAAAGGTTTACAGGCCTTGATCTGTACATTTGTAAGTATATTTAATAAGTTAAATGATATTTTTTTTAATTTCCTAGGAAAAAGTAAATGATTGCATATTAATTAGTTTAACTAGTCCATGTGCCATATTTTGACAGGAGGAGAAATATGGCTGGCATCCAAGCCAATTTGAAAAGGAAATGTTACAAAGCAAAAAAGTGGATCGATTTTGCAATCTGGATGGAGAATGAGGTATCAATAGTTGACTTTCAATAACTTAGTTGGATATTGTTGTATTAATATGTCAATTTGAATTTCTTGTGTTGAGTTGTTTATTGATGCGTAGGATGAATTCTAAAGTGCTTCTCTGTTGGCCCTAGTGCCCTTAAATTGTAAGATTTCTCTTAGATGACAAATGATTACTCTTATATCTTTGGGGACCCTTCTTGGTGCCATTAGGATCATAATGAGTATACTAGTCTTGTGCTTGCTTACAAAAAGTGGTCGCAATTAACCTAATCTTGTGGTCATTATCCACAACATTTTATGGGTGCCATGCTATCTCATATGCTTAAGTTTAACGGGATAATAATGAATAGAAAACCCTTGTTTGCCTACCTCCAATGAATGGACTTGTTGTAACCTAAATTTTCCTACCATTTTTTGCAAAAATTTTAAGTTCCCATGATGAAAAATCTAACTGCAGTACTCAGAAATGCACCTATACAATATACTTCAGTGGCCTACTTTGAAGGGTTATAATTCGAAGCCAATTCATTTTTATGTCAAACCACTTGGTAGGCCATCACCTAATGGAGAAGGGATTGTCATAAAGAGCATGACAGTGTTACCTTGTCATAGTCACAAAGGAGATAGTCTTTGTGGTGGTAATTAAAGTCACTAAGTTTACATCCACCTTCCTAGGGTCTGCAGAAATGCCTGAAGTTGAATATGCCTATTTTAAAAGATCTTGCCATGAGTATTTTCCATGTTTTTACAAATGGAGACCTCCCCAATCCTCATCTCAAGTTTCAAATGCACAATGAAACGATGGAGGACAATCATAACTATCATAATAGTACATTAGCATTTTTTGTCTCAAGGTAGCCCTTGAGACTACCAAGGGGATGGATATAGAGTTGGGATTATGGTTTTTGTTCAAAAGCCTTGTGTCATTGACCTAATATTTATTTGTGGCAAGTATCCCAATAGTCTAAAGATTACAAATTGTTGTCAAGAAAGGACTGCCATAGTTAAGTGTGGTACAGTGATACAATTTCATCTTGGTTGAGTATTGTATAAATCTCAAGCTATTTAGAATGCATGCAGTATTAGGGTGTGGTATCACTATATAGGTAACCATCAAGTGATTTATTCAACCCAATCTTGGCCTATATAGTACCCAGTGTGAAGAGCAAGATAGTGTTGTCCAAGAACCTTGTTACGGTCACAAATGAGGGCAGTCTTAGCTATTGTAACCATAGTTGGAATCCCTTGTTGTTACCATAACATACATGACCTAAAACCATGACTCTATGAGTATGAGTTGTTTGAAAGCCAAATTCCACAACCTTTGCCACCATCCTCCTTGCTTGTGTCAAAATGGGAGTTTTGGAATAGGGTATGGACATCCATCAATACATAAAGTATAGAAGAATTTTGTCAGATGTTGTAGTTGCAACTGCCATGTTAGACATGTATGCAAAATGTGGAAGCATTGACAAGGCACGTGAACTGTTTGACAGAATGCCTCAAAGAAATGTGGTCTCATGGACTACAATGACCACAGGATATGCACAAAATGGATTTGTTGAAAAGGCTTCAAAAATTTTAAAGCAAATGCAATTGGCTGGTGTAAAGCCAAATTCCACAACTTTTTCCAACATCCTCTCTGCCTGTGTCAAAATGGGAGCTTTGGAATAGGGTATGGACATCCATCAATACATAAAGTATAGAGGAACTTTGTCAGATGTTGTAGTTGTAACTGCCCTATTAGACATGTATGCAAAAAGTGGAAGCATTGAAAAGGCACGTGAACTGTTTGACAAAATGCCTCAAAGAAATGTGGTCTCGTGGATTGCAATGACTGTAGGATATGCACAAAATGGATTTGTTGAAAAGGCTTCATAAATTTTAAACAAAATGCAATTGGTTGGTGTAAAGCTAAATTCCACAACCTTTGCCAACATCCTCCCTGCCTGTGTCAAAATGGGAGCTTTGGAATAGGGTATGGACATCCATCAATACATAAAGGATAGAGGAATTTTGTCAGATGTTGTAGTTGCAACTACCCTGTTAGACATGTATGCAAAATGTGGAAGCATAGACAAGGCACGTGAACTGTTTGACATAATGCCTCAAAGAAATGTGGTCTCATGGACTGCAATGACTGCAGGATATGCACAAAATGGATTTGTTGAAAAGGCTTCAGAAATTTTAAAGCAAATGCAATTGGCTGGTGTAAAGCCAAATTCCACAACCTTTGCCACCATCCTCCCTGCCTGTGTCAAAATGGGAGCTTTGGAATAGGGTATGTACATCCATCAATACATAAAGGATAGAGGAATCTTTTCAAATGTTGTAGTTGCAACTACCTTGTTAGACATGTATGCAAAATGTGGAAGCATAGACAAGGCACATGAACTATTTGACAGAATCCCTTAAAGAAATGCGGTCTCATGGACTGCAATGATTGCAGGATATGTACAAAATGGATTTGTTGAAAAGGCTTTAGAAATTTTAAAGCAAATGCAATTGGCTAGTGTAAAGCCAAATTCCACAACCTTTGCTAGCATCATCCCTGCCTGTGTCAAAATGGGAGCTTTGGAATAGGGTATGGACATCCATCAATACATAAAGGATAGAGGAGTTTTCTCAGATGTTGTAGTTGCAACTGCCCTGTTAGACATGTATGCAAAATGTGGAAGCATAGACAAGGCACGGGAACTATTTGACAGAATGCCTCAAAGAAATGTGGTCTCATGGATTGCGATTACTGCAGGATATGCACAAAATGGATTTGTTGAAAAGGCTTTAGAAATTTCAAAGCAAATGCAATTGGCTGGTATAAAGCCAAATTCCACAACCTTTTCCACCATCCTCCCTGCCTGTGTCAAAATGGGAGCTTTCGACCAAGCAATTTGTAGCACTTAAGGTTATGTAATAGAATTTATAGTTGATAGTTAAATTTATAACAAATTTTTTTATGATCTTTACTAACGTTTATTAGAATTGTTGCATGTTTTACATCATTGGAATGACATATTAGCTATAACTTTTTTGAAATTTTATTATGGTATGTGCACTTTGATATGATGTAATATGATTATGGTTTCATTTCATATGTTGTAATATTAGATATATAACATAAAAATAAATTAGTGCATGAAATAAATAATAACTTTTCATTTTAAATGTTTTTTTTTGCAGAACACGGGTCTTCCAGAAGATCAAGATGATCCTCATGATAGAGATCCAGATTATGTTGGTTCTAGTACAGATCACATGGTAGAGGATGATGATGACGCAGATACAGAAGACACTAAGGCCAATGACGATGATGATGATGATGATGATGATGGTGATGATGATGCTGATCACGATGGTGATGACGATGATGATCACGATGGTGATGATGATGATGAGGCAGTTGCTTGTAGTAGCCAGTGACATTCATGATCATATAGACTGCATCATCGATCATTGTTGATATATCGTTATGCTGCCTCTTTTCATAGTCGCTAGCTATCATATGTATCATTTTCACGGCTTGCAGTGCCATATTAATGAGTTGTATCATAAATTTATGTATCATTTTGACTTATATCATTTGGACATATATCATCTTGACTTGTATCATTTTGAGTTACATCATTTATCATTTTTACATGTATCATTTAGATATGTTATTAATCTACTGGCATATTTGACTTTCACTTCTTTTAGTTATATATGATGATGATCTTATCCGTATTGACTTGTCAATTTATATATATTGAAAGTAGTCGATGATTTTTGGATGGATATTTATTACGTATGATGATTTTAATTTACTACTCAGGATGGATGTTGTCAAATTCAATTAAATTATAGATGATGATCATGTTATAATAATTATCTTGTTATTTAATCATATGAGTTAAATAATTAAATTACTTACTTTATAATCATATGAGTTATTTAAGAGGCATGATATATTTAACTAATTAAATTGAAATAAAACATATTAAATTAATAAATGTAAGCAAAATAATACGTGTTTTTAGAAGCAACAAAAGACACAAAAATGGAAGCAAAATTGGAAGCAACAAGCGATGATATATCGGAAGCAAAATTGGAAGCAAAACTCGAAGCAAAATTGGAAGCAAAACCAGACATAAAATTGGAAGCCAAACTGGAAGTAAAACCAGAAGTAAAATTGGAAGTGTAACTGGAAGCAAAATTTGAAGCAAAAATGGAAGCAAAATTAGAAGCAAAAGTGGAAGCAAACCTAGAAGCAAAACTGGAAGCAAACCTAGAAGCAAAACTGGAAGAAAAACTAGAAGCAAAACTAGAAGCAAAACCAGAAGCAACATTGGAAGTAAACCTGGAAGTAAAACCAAAAGAAACATTGGAAGCAAACCTGGAAGCAAAACTAGAAGCAAAACCAGAAGCAAAATTGGAAGCAAAAATGGGAGCAAAAATGGAAGCAAAACCAAAAGCAAAATTGGAAGCAAAATTGGAAGTGAAACCGGAAGCAAAACCAGAAGAAAAAATGGAAGCAAAAGTGGAAGCCAACCTGGAAGCAAAACCAGAAGCAACAATGGAAGCAAAATTGGAAGCAAAACTGGAAGTAAAACTGGAAGCAAAATCAGAAGCAAACTTGGAAGCAACACAAGAAGCAAAACTAGAAGCAAAATCGGAAGCCAAATTGGAAGCAACAAAATTTGGCGCTAAATCAGCGTTAATCCTAGCACTAAAATCTGGCGCTAAACTTGGCGCAAAACCAAGCGTTATAATCAGCGCTAAAACCGATGCAATAGTGAGATGCTATTGGATGCCAAGTTTTGCACCGGCAGAATTGTCCAATTCATGGACTCAAATGCACTAAATTCTGGTGCTATTTTAGGTGCTAATTCCCTGTTTTGTTGTAGTGGCACACAAAAGTGTTCCTATTTTTCTTACTAAAATATAACATAGTGTTAATGTGTGTCCCCCTATTTTTTTGTTGCATTCAATAGTTTTTAAAACTTCTTGGTAGAAATATAGTTAAGAGTGAGTACTAGAAGTTGTGTGTTTTTTATATTTTTTATCGAATATATTTTTTTTGTGATTTTTCAAAGTGGATGCATCCCTAAGCATGTCCATCACATAAATTGCACAAAATTAATTGAAAATGTAATTTTTTTAATGTGTAAAGAATGAAGTGTAGAACAATCTTATATTTTTTTTTTCAAATTTTGATAAGCGGATCAAAAGTTATAAAGAAAATCAATACATATGTGACTGAGGAATATGAAGACACTGCTCAAAGAAAATAAAAATAAAAATAAATTATATGGTTAGAAAGATAAGAACTAGCTCATCATTTTGGTAGTGGTTTCATAAAATTTTCTATAAAATGAACAAATCCGATGACGTTGAAGTTCAAAAATGTTATTGACTATGAAAAACATGTCTTTGGGAGGTATCATAGAGGTCCAATCCTTAGGCTTGGTCACCCAAGCCAATTCCAGGCCTAAAAAGGTAGTTGAAGAATTTAATGTTTTTTTAAACGTGATCGTGTTCTATAATGTGATTGTATTTTCTTTGATATATAAATTCATTTAATTATTTTAATTCAGTATCAATTCACTTAATTTTTTTGATTCAATATCAATATATAAATTCATTTAATCATAAAATTTAATACCTTGGATAGGGGATAAGGTCATACAACATTTATAATGCGATCATGTTTTGTAATCAATAAAGAAAAAAAATTGAATAGACAGAGAGAGGGAGATAGATAGAGAGTGAGATATAGAGAGATAGAGAGAGAGGAGAGAGGAGGAGTTAGAGAAAGGGAGAGATAGAGAAAGAGATGGAGATAGAAAGGGAGATATATATAGAAAGGGGGAGAGGGGAAGATTGAGAGATCTAGATAGAGGGAGAGATAGAGAGGGGGAAGATTGAGATATATAGATAGAGAGAGGGAGAGATATAGAGAGAGGTGGAGAGATACAGAGGGAAAGATAGATAAATAAATATAGAGACAAAGGGAGAGGGAGAGGGAGAGGAAGAGATAAAGATATAGAGATGGAGAAAGTGAGATGGAGAGGGATGGAGGGAGAGATAGATATATTAGGAGAGGGAGAGATAGAGAGAAAGAGGGAGGGATGATATAGAGAAAGAGAGATAGTGCCCAAGAGCAGATGAGATATAGAGAGGGGGAGATAGAGAAAGAGATGAGGGAGAGAGGGGGAGATTGATAGATATAGATAGAGAGAGGGAGAGATAGAGAAAGATAGAGAGGGGTGAGAGGGAGAGGGGGAAGAGGGGGAGATAGAGAGATGAAGATATAGAGAGGGAGAGAGAGAGGTGGTAGAGAGGGAGAGATAGAGAGGGAGAGACAAAGAAGGGGAGATAGAGAGGGAGAGACAGAGAAGGGGAGATAAAGAGAGGGATAGATAGAGGGGGAGGGGGAGAGAGATATAGGGGGAGATGGAGAGGGAGAGACGAAGAGAGAGGGAGCAAGGGAGGGATAGATAGAGAGATAGAGATATAAAGAGGGAGAGATAGAGATAAAAAATATAAAGAGGGAGATATTTATCTCTATCTCTTCCTCTCCCTCTCTATCTCTCCCTCTCTCTCTCTCTCTTTATGTCTATCTCTCTCTTCCTCTCCTCTCTCTATCTCTTCATGTTTCTATCTCTCCCTCTCCTCTATCTTTTTATATCACCACCCAAACTCTCTATCTACCTCTCTCCCCCTTTCTCCACACACTCTCTACATCTCTCTCTCTCTCCCCCTCTCCTTATCTCTTCCACCCTCCCTTTACCTTCCTCTTCCTTAATATTGAAATTTGAGTTCCCTAAATGTGAACCCAAAACCCTAAATGTCAACAGTAAAGCATTAAAAATAAACTCTCTCTCTCTCTCTCTCTCTCTCTCTCTATATATATATATATATATATATATATATATATATATATATATATATATATATATATATATATATATCCCTCTCTCTATCTATATCTCTCAATGTCTTTATCTCCTTCTATCTCTCTCTCTATCTATTTCTATATCTCTCTCTCTATGTCTCCCTCTCCTTGTATCTATCTCTCCCTCACTCTCCCCCCTCTATCTCTCTGATGAGACAATAAATCATCTCATCTATTACCTAAATAAAAGCACCTCTTTTGTTTAACTAGTGTCATTACATGCATTAATGATATTGCATGTTTTGCCTTGTAATCAACAATTAGTAGTCTAAATAATAAATTCTACCAAGTTGAAATGTTAGAAAACTTCCTAAAAAGAAGCATGAAAAGATGAAGTTAAAAATGCAATCTCAGTAATCAAAATTTAAAAATGATTTGGAAAGATGTGAATGAGGGAAACAAAACCCAAAAATGGTTTGAAACAATTCATTAAAATGAACAAGCAGTTTGTGACAGAAAATAACTGAAGTAAAAGTGGTGTGATAAAAGATAGTGAGATTAGAGGAAGAAGATATAGTTTTTCTCCCCAAGAATAGGATCTCAGATTCACATTCTTCACAAATTGATTAAGAATAAAAATTATATAAATGCATTGTAATCATAGAATCAAATGGGGAGAGTTTTATAAAATAATAACGTTTAATATTTTAGCAGTAGTAGTTGTTTGTAGTTTCATTTCTTAGTAGTCTTTCCATTTCATGTTCTTTAAATTTCCAGTATTTCCCTTCACAAGCTTCTTAGGATAGATTTGATTCCAGTATTTCCCTTCACAAGCTTCTTAGGATAGATTTGATTCTAGTATTTTCATTTACAAGCTCTTAGATTAGATTTGATTGTAGTAATTTGTTTCATGCATTTCCTTTCAATTCTATTTGTAAAAAAACTACCATGCAAAGTATTTCTTCTCCCTTTTGCATATAGCCTTGGACACTGCCTTGGATTGACATTTATAATTAAATGATGAGAACTGCAGTGACCCTTATCATTTTTGGCGTCGTTGACAAGGATAGGTGTCATTAAGGAGTTGTTGATCTAGTTACAAAAGGTCAAAAGAAAAATTAGTTTGGCAAGTCTTTTTTTAGGTTTATTATTTTTGAAACCCCCCCAAAACAATAGATTCAAAGGAAGAGGTTCATGCATACAAAGAAGGTGACAAATCTTGTGCAACCTCCTCAATTGGAGGACCATAACTTTAAGTCCCAGCAAGGAAAGGATCATTATTATTTGGACACTTTCAAAGTCCAAGGAGAGCTGCTCAATTAGATATTTGAAGGAGAAGGAGCTGCATCTAGTCATGCATGCACAAGAATATGATGAAGGGTTGCAATATCTTTCCAATCATCCCATGCATCTACTAGAATCATAAATTATGGAGAAGGCTGTCATTCAAAGGAAGGTGGAGCATCAGAGTTCAAATATTCAGTCATATTCTTCTCATTTCCTCTTCTTTCAAAAAGTTGAATGCATAGATCCATCTTTTGAGAAAAGGATGTTATTTTCCACAACCAGTTAATGGTTTTGTGTAACCTATCTCTACACCACTAAGTAGAGTAGAATAGGGTAGATTTCTTTTTTGTAAATAAGTGCTTTGCAGATGCTATTTTCTCTTTTCTAAAGCTCTAAAACATGCATTTTTGTATAGAAGTTGTTGCTCCCAAGAACTTCTGTAGATTTTTTGGCATTTGAAGATATTATAGATCTATGGGTAAATGCATGGAAATACTATACAAAAAAAGTGGCCAAATGTCCATTTTTTGCCAAAAGTGATCGTGTTATTTTGAAAATCCCAAAACACGATCGCGTTATGGCTTGGTAAAGCCCAAGCCAAAATGTGCTCACATTTTGGGGCTCTCAAAATGTGCTCACGTTTTGGAAGCCTCAAAACATGCTCGTATTTTGGAAGCCCCAAAATGCGCTCGCATTCTGGGAGCCCCAAAACACGAGTGCATTTTGGCTATGATAAAAAGCAAAAAAAACAAAAGAACCTACATTTTCATTTTGGCTACGACCCTCTGCCCACCGCTTGTGAAGCATAAAATGCATTCGTGCTATCAAAATTTGATCATTTTGCAATCAAAATCTGCATTATGTCAGGTATGTTCATGATTTTATCATTTTATAATCAAATTGTGTTTGCATTTCAACAAATTTGATTGTTTTTAATGAATTTCTTTTAATTTTTTTTTTTATATCAAATCCTAATAGACTCTAACTTGGAACCAAATTTGGATGAGGAAATGCTTGAAGAGAACCCTGCAACACCCCAATCTCCTCCAACACTTTTGAGAAACCTTGGACAAAGTCAAGAGGATTTGTTAGGGAATTTAGAAGAAAATAAAAATCAACTGACAAAAATAGTTTCAAAATTGAAGGCATCAATATCAAACCCGCATCATACATCACTCGCTTCATCATTGGAAGCAATGATGAAGAATGTTGACTTAGTGACGAGTCAAATAGATGAATGGAAAAGATATAAAGAATCACGTCGTGAGTTCTATGCAAAAAAATTGTCTCACAATGATGTCAAAAAAAGAGATAATGAAAGGACAAATTTGTGCTCTTTTTACTGATCCTAGAACCAATGCACCACTTCCTTTGATTTCAAAGAGATTTCCAATACATTGGTGGATTCACAATGAAATAAGAAATAAGTTTTGGGAGAGGTGGTGGATGGCGTTTGACCAACCTCCATTTAATAACCACGAGGTCCCATTATATTTTCTCAGGAAACTTTATTGTGAGTTTGTTCTTCATGAAATTCCCAATTATTTTCATATGAGGGAGTTTTAGGGTAGAGGTGGAGGCTTTGCCCAACATAGATTGGGAGCTCGTCGGGATGTAAACCATCCACAAAGACCACTAGCACAAAAAATCAACCAACATGTGGCAATTCCATTAGTTGTCAAGGAGACTATGGAGGTACAGACTCTCCATGCTATTGCTAGCCTCACAGATGCACTTGTACAACATGGCATGTAGGTATCTTAGTCTTGTGCTTCAATAGATAATCAGGAAACACAACCATCCAGCTCTAGTGCTCCTAGCTCTCACCTATGCCTTAGTTGTTCTAATTTATGCTATGGAGTAGATTGTGATCTAGAGGGTGCAGAGGGTGCCACCTCCCATGAATACACTCATTGTCATTTTAGATGTTTTAGGAGCAAAGTGGGTGATCCAGTAGTATGAGGTCATCAAATAGACGATGTGGTGATGGATGATGAGCTATTAAAGGATTTGTTTGTTGATCACACATAGGTATTTTTATATGAATTTATAAGATTTTTATATCTTATACTTAAATTTTGAAATGTAAATTGATTTTTAATTATAGAATTGAATTAAAATTATGCATGTATATTATACATTTCAGAGTGTAATGTCACAACCAGATGATACGACATCGACCATCCCACCAACAAGTTGTACAGGTGCATCTGTTTCAGAGGTAAAAATCTAATATATCAAAAAAAAGTATTTTATATCTAGGATAATACATTAAATATTTGGAAATGTGATTTTTTGTTGAACAGGTGGGCATTACATCACCATCTAACATGCTTGTTCCTACAGTTAGTTGTGGCATTGGATACACAGAGGTATGCTATAACTCATTTTAAATTTTTATTTTGCAAAATATAATTTTATTTTTTATGCGTATTAGAGTTTTTGAGTTAAATCTGTTATTGTTTGTTTAGTTGATGTATTCAGCCGTCATGCCTTCTGGTATATGAGAGAATTTGGATATTGGTGTTTCTACAACAATTTCATCAGCAATGTGTCTAACACAGGTATGAGTATGAACATATACATTTAATTATGATTATTTTGTTTCAATTGACATCATTAGGTATTTGAAAGAAATTGATAAATACATTTTTGTTATGCTATAGATTGATGTAAACACTCCTATCCGAGGAAAAACCTCTCTTGATGATGTCGAGCATCATAGGAAAGAGCAACTAGACTACCAATATGTTTTAAGTGTGTATATTATTTTTATATCATTTTAAAATAATATATTTTAGTTATAGAGTTTGACATGGTATCAAATTTTATAATTTGTATATACAGCTTGAAATACAAAATAGTGAGGGTCGCAAGAGATTAGGATGACGCAAGACAACTACTAATTCAAGGGATCAAGGTTCAATTTCTGGTTAGGCAAAGAGAGGCTGAATGTTTGAATAATTTAGCGTTTTCTACCTATGACGAAGACACTTTTATGCCTTTACATGGCACATCCATAATGTAATTTGTATGACTATATATTGATGACATTTTGTAGTTTGAGAGACAATATTGGCATCATGGCATTGTATGACATTTTGATGATATTTGTATGCCTTCATGGCTTTATCGAGACTAATGTATGTAAATATTTTATGTGTATTCATAGCTTAAATCATTTTAATGGTTTGTACCTATTCTGTGTCTCTATATTTCCTTGTCTCTATCACTATCTCTCTCATATGTACATGGTGTGCATAAGGGTTGATTGACATATATATGACATGTACATATATGGTGTGCATAAGGGTTGAATGGCATATATGGCATAATATCATACAAGTGCCATGCATGCATCATGGGTAGTGTGCATCAAACTCCTATGACTATGTGCATAGTCTTCTTATTCATAAATCATGGTTATTGACATTCAATCTTGTGCATGATCATGACTTTATATGAAGGCTATAATGAAATATATGTCATTGCATTATATGGGTTTTGTTTGAAGGATTTAATGGTATATATGTCATTTTTTTGTATGGGTTATAATGGCATATATTTCATAGAGATATAATGGTTTTTCTGAAAAGGTTGCATTGAACTGTTATCATTTTTGTTCATACACCATGGTTGATTGATACTGACTATTGTGCACATGATAGCATCAAATATTTGTTTCAAGTTTCCTATTCTTAGAAAAAGGTTCTTCAAGAGTCCAAACATCATTTATGATAGGTGGAAGCATCATCTCTAAGGCTTGTAAGGAGAGATTTTTCATGGCCTTGTAAGGTTGTAGAATTTGGCTTTAGAAGGTGGCACCATCATCTCTAGCACTTATTAACATGAGTAGATATGTACATATATGTAATGCTTCATCAAAGTTGTTACATTCAAAACTACCCTATCTATCTCAATTCATTCGTTCAGGCATCAAAGACAACAATGCACTATCAAAACTTCATGATTTCTATGGCTAGAATGCTCTATGCTACATAATCATATCCTCAATTATTCTTAATATGAGGTTTAGCAACATATATACTTTTATCTTAATTATTGCAAAAATATACACAGTAACAATTCTATAAAAAAGGGTTTCCTTAAAAATCATTTTAGAGTTACAATAAATCCATATCCATGGTCCCATAGGTCTATCCTATAGCCCTTGCAAATATTTCAAATTCTTTTAAGGTAACATTTTTCTCATATGCACATACATAATTGCTATCCACATATTCAATCAAAGTAAAGCATTTTTACTTTGTTCTTAAGGGCTAATAATAATATCCTATTTTGGTAGAGATAGGGAGGATGTTGGCAAAGGTTGTAGAATTTGGCTTTACACGTGCCAATTGCATTTGCTTGAAAGTTTCTAGAAAGTATTTTCAACAAATCCATTTTTTGCATATCTTGCAATCATTGCATTCCATGAGAGGACATCTCTTTGTGGTGTCCTATCAAATAGTCCACATGCCTTGTCTATGCTTCCACACTTTGCATGCATGTCTACAAGGGCAGTTACAATTACAACATGTGACAAAATTCCTATATCCTTTATGCTTTGATGGTTGTCTATAAGCTGTTCCAAAGATCCTATTTTGGTAGAGATAGGGAGGATGTTGGAAAAGGTTGTGGAATTTGGATTTACACGTGCCAATTGCATTTGCTTGAAAGTTTCTAAAGTCTTTTCAACAAATCCATTTTTTGCATATCTTGCAATCATTGCATTCGATGAGAGGACTTCATGGTGTGCAAGCGATATTCATGGTTGTTCTAGGGTTTCACAACAAAGAATAGACACAATTAATAAATTAAACCCTTTTATAACCTACTGCAATAGTGTTAGGAGATGCCTACCTCAAGATAACTACATTTCTACATTCGAGACTATTGTAACATTCTCCCTTTGATATAATATGTATGGTGTTTTCTTAACCTACTATTCATGTAAAATTACAACCCCTATTTTATCCATGATCACCCTAGATGGAATAGTGAATTCTTTGGGTTCCTAATGAATTTTGTGATAATCTTAATAGGGTGTAACAACAGGGGAATATGATAGTCCAGTCAAAGATAATTCCTTGCATATGAACAATTGATTGTCAATAATGACTCTAGATATGTGAATCATGTGTGATGAACTTGTATACAACTCTATAGAGAATTCCTTGAATGTGATAAGACCTTGATCTCCATATCCCTGCATCCCAAATAAGATCAAAATATCAACCCTATTACATAAGTACAATGATCAAATTAGATTGTACTCATACAAATGAATCAAATCAAATCCCTAGCCATTAGTTTATGCAATTAGATCTAATTCCCAATTGAAATTCTTAATTTAAATCATACAAGATCTGGAAAAGATGAACATCCAACTCCATGAGGGCCTCCAAACTCTTTCCACTACCATAAACTATCAAGCCCTAGGCTGAAAATGCTGATTTAGGCAAGGAATTTCTAATTTTTCTCTATAAGAATGCCTTCAATATGCAAAACAACTACATTTTGATCAAAGAAGAAAATGTTAAGACTTTTGAGAAGCATATGGGTATGGACAGCAATTTATTGGAGTGTTACAACAGATTTTGAGTCTCTAAGAGCATAAGGGGTGGAAATGAAGTTGAATAAGTGTTTTTATAGAAGAGGGATTTTGAATGGATGGTTGAAATGAAGAGTTGACTTTGGAGCCAAATCAAGGGTGGAGGTTGATTAGGGTTTCCCTCCACTAGAGGACAAAATTGAATTTTAAATTGGGAGAAATTGTGATGTGGATAATGGGATTTAAATTAAATAAATTTGTCTAATTTATTTAATTTATGTGAAAGGGGATTAAGTGATGGGATTGATTTATTTGTTTGAATAAATCAAGTGAGGGGACATTAAGGTATGAATAATTAAATAATTAATTAATTCAAATCAATTATTTAACCATAGAGGCAAATTAGGGAAAATCAGTGGATTGTGGAGGAAATTAGGGTTTCGTGACCTGAGGACACTTTTAGGTGTCTACATTTTGCCCCTCTTTAAGATGATGTTCGAGATGATGTGATTTATATCAAGTAACACTATTTTAAAGAAGCTAAGGAAATGGATAGAGGAAAAGGATGATGATGGAAAGATTAGATGATGATGCCCCCTCGAGAGGATAGGCGGGTTGGACAAACACGGGTAGGCTCTCGAAATGAAAAAAGATTGGTGAAGGAAGAAAGATAGGGGAATGGATAGAAGAAATGAATGATACAAGAGAGGGAGATGGTGGAGGAATGAAAGATTGGCTAGAAGAATGGGAATTAGATCTTGCTTTGATAGATTTTTGAGCTTCTCACTTGCAATTTTTTCTGCTTATCATCATAAAACTTATTATGTCAAAGGATGACAATCACCATGGCATGTCAAAGGCCAAGGTGGAAAGTGTAGTCCCTTATAAAATAGGCACATGATAGACAAGGAATGCCTGACTCAGACTAGTAACCATGATACCTTGTCAGAACATGTAATGAGATAACTGTGAGGTGTGCAAGTCCTTATGCAAGGAAGCAATTATTCTTTCCAATGCATAAGGTGTTTTTGATTCACACCTAATGGAATCCCGATCACACGCAAAGCACCAAGTTGCCCCAGTCATTTTGCCAAGACAAACCTCAAACAACAATCAAAGAAAAAGGTCTCGCTCTAGGGTCATCCCACAATAATGGGTTACACTTTTTGGCCAAAGAAATCAACATTTTGAACTAAATCTTCACTTTCTGACACCTATAGCCGCTAAACCTTTAGGAAATTGAAGATGATGTGAACTAGTGATTTGTGAGATTTTGTTTTTAGATTCTAAATATTTTTTTTAAAAAAAATTGGAGTTAAATTGTAATTTTTTTTGCGTCTCCTTTGATAACTAGTTTTTAATAGTAAACAACATTTTTTTAAAGTAATGTGTATTCTGTAGCACATAACTTTTTTTCTACAAAGGATAAAATTCTGATTCTTTTGAATTTAGATTGGTAACACCGATATATAGAGAATGAATTTGGTTTCATAATGTTTTGTTGAATATATGTTTTTAAATAAGTTTTGAAGTCAAACCAATTATAAGTTAGACATAGGTGTATTCCGTAAAACATAACTTTTTTTGTATGTATTCAAATTCAATTTTTTATTTTTTGTTGAAACAAGGACATCAATACCTAGGGCATAGATATTTTTTAGAATTTTTTTTCACTAATTTACTAATTTTCCATGTGTGTAGAGCAGATAACTTGATGTTCAGTGAAAAACCTACATTCACAAGAAATAAAAAATAAATATAATAATCAAATTAAATATATTTAAAATTATACTTTTTGGGAAGCTTATAATAAGGACTACATACTTACAAAACATAAATTTTAAATAAATTCATATGATCCCCCAAAAGGTAAATCAAAAGTGGTTTTTTATCAGCATTTTGATAGGTGTAGAGGAGACTCCATTGTAGGTATGGTTTAAAACTAGCGAGGTTCTATCCAAGGGGGTTTGAATCTAAGGGGGTTTGATCAAACCCTCCTCAATTAAAATCCTTTAAATGGAACCTTTCAAGGCTTAAATCATTATATTTTCTAAAAATATGTGATTTCAGCAAAAATTAGGATGTCCCAAAAAGTGTAACCCATTATTGTGGCAGCACCCTCTATCCTCGCTTCTCTTCATCACTTAGGGACTGCCTTGAGAAGCATAAGAATGAGACTGTAAAACAATCTAGTAAAAGATAAGACAGACTAGACCAATAGCCAGTTAGACCTTTTTCCAAGTGATATGTGTTTGATTGATTGATTATGATTAGATGAAGAAGGCTTGGTTTCAAGATAGAAGCATGTCGTATAAGATGCCTGGTCTGGTTTCGACAATGCAACATCTTGTACAAGCCAAGTAATTGATTAATTGATACTAGTGTTTTTGGCCATGCAAGCAACACCAGGGTTTGATTGATGATTGATTTTAGAAATGAGGCATGTCGTATAAGGCACAGAGTCCTGGTTTCGACGATGCCCCATTCCGTATAGGAATGTGATAGTTGATAAGGATAGTTTGATGGTAATTGATTGATTTGGCTGATTTGAATAGCCTATCTGGTTTGTTGGGATTGGTTTGAGTGTGCAAAAGACTGATTGCCTTAGTTTGATCGAAGTGTCCATCTCGTTAAGGGATGAGTTATTATGATAGTTGACAGGACATGCCCTATGGGATTGACCTAATGCCTCAGGGGCACATCGAAGATGGCCTGGCCTACGTGAAAGCTCAAAGGCAACATAGTTCGACTAGGGTGGACTGTGGATGAGTTGAAGAACTGATTTGAATGATATGATGATGTGATTGATTTGATTGATTAGGATGTTTGAATGGATTGATCGAGAGATTTGATTGAGCGATTGAGTTGAAGAATTGAATGATTGGAAGAATTGATTTGGTTGGAATGCTGTGATGAATTGAATAATTTTATTGCTTGGGTTTTTTTTGGTTGGTTATGTGCTTTTTTTGGATTTTGAAGATATTTGATTTTTTGGGAGTTTTTGAGGAAATATTTGAATGTTTTTGGATTTTGAATGTTGTGATTTTTTGTGTTTTGGGAATATTCAAATTTTTTTGTATTTTTGGCATGTTTCGATTTTTTTTGGATTTTTGATAATATTTCTATTTTTTTGTATTTTTGGCATGTTTTGGGATGACATTGGATTGCAATTTAGATAGCCTTTTGTGCTAGATACCAATGACAAGGGAAAAACCAAGTCGAGGTGCAAGAAATGAATGGGATGGATAGATAAACGGATTGACGATAGTGGATGGAAGGAACGTAGGCATAAGAGGGCAAGGATGTGACCTCCAAAGGCTATGTCGCATAGGAATAACTTGCCCCATTCTGGGTATGATACTTAGGATTTTTCATGATAAAGTGTATGACAAGAGGATGATGATAGGATTGGATGGAAAGGATGAGGTATGTCAAGAGATACCCAAAACATTTGTCAACATTTTGCCCCCATTCTTTATCAAGATCAAAATGAGGAAAGGAGGATGGATGGACTCGATAGGATAGGTATATATATGTAATGGATAGGATAATATGGAAATGGTATGATAGGATATACATGATAGGTTGGATGAGACATCATGCCCCCAAGTGTAAGTGACATAGAAGATCAACCTATACATGACGTTTGTTTTCCAGGTTTTCATCATGGTACTTATCCAAGGTGCCTGTTTACTAGGTTTTCACCATTGGACGAAAGGATTTCTCTTTACTTTTTTTATTTTTTTTACTTTTTGACTTTTGAATGGGATAGGTGGAATATGAACGAGAGGAACTCAAGTGTCTAGTGCCATGAAAGGTGATAGTCCCATTGGAGAAAGATGTCATCGCATGGACCATGTCAAGTCATTATGCTCATCGATGTTGCTAGGATGATTGCGTGAAAATGAGATGGAGCAGGTAGATGGTGGATTATGGAGGGAATGATAGTGGATTATGATGTGGATTATGTAGGGAAGATAGTGGATTATGATGTGTTCATGTAAGGAAGATGGATGAAATGTTTATGCAAAAGCATGGACCATAGGGAGGTGATAAGGCAGATATGTAGGGCAATGGTTGAATGATGGGGTGATGGAGGGATGGAAATGAATCATGACCAATGGTTGCACACACCATGTTGAACATGGAAGCTTGTGATTGGATGGAGGTGTAGGAAGCAATGGCAATGTTTACTTAGTGGATGGATGATTGAGGAGTTTAGGTACCCACATAGACTTAGTATTTTTACGACTTTTACTTTTCATGTGGGATGGAGGAATTTGATATTTTTGAATGGAAGGGATGGAAGAGGATGGTTGGGATTTTTGAGATGTGGATGCCTCATTTGATTTGATTGATTTTTGCTTAGGGACCCATACCATTTTAGTTTTTGACTTTTGTTTTGATAGTATAGGCTTGGATAGCTTCTTAGATGGATTTTATTGTGACTTTGTGCATTTGTACACTAAGGCATTAGGACCCTTATGATTTTTGGCTTTGTGAGTGGAGGCATCCAAGTGTTTACTTTTAAATTCCATGTGGTGGGTGGAGTGAGTGGAAGCTTTATGTTTAGACCATATGTGCATTTGTTGGTCATGATTAAGAATGTGAGAGGACTTATGGGTGAATGGACAAGGGAGTAATCGAGGTAAAGTGGATGGTGGGAAATTAGGGGTTGGAAGTAGAAAAGGTAAAGTGGATGGTGGAAGGTGTATGGTCACATGCTTTTGACATTTGTAGGATGAGAGAGGTGGAATGGCAACATATGTTTTAGGAATGTCATGGGACTTGCGATGGAAAGTGGTGGGCTTAGAAGGAATGGAGGAGTTACCAACATCATTAGATTGTTGACCTTGAGGTGTTTATCTAAGGCCATATGAGTGTGGAGGGACTTTGACATGGATGGGCTCCAAAATACCTTGTTCATGAAGGCTTAAGCCTTTACCTTGATAATTCATGTGTTGGAGCATGCAATTGACAACGGGACTAGGTGTAGTTTGGACACTAGACATGAGCTCATTAATGGATGAAGAAGGCGAAGTGGTGGACAAAGTTTGTTGTTGTTCCAAGGAAGAACATTCATGAATGAAGGTGGAAAGAGAAATAGGATATGATGGTGGATTTGATATGGTGTTGATAGTGGGCGAAGAATGATCATTAGGATCTTTATTATATTTATGTAGATCCAAGTTATTTGTTTGATCTTCTATGTATGCTTGGGAGGCACATGTCTCATCATGACAAGTGGAAGTTATGGGATCATGGATAGGTGGAGTGATAAGCTCTTGACCATGGAATGCATAGAGTTGGCTAAGGGGGTCATCATGGTCGCCTTGATCATAGAGGGGATCTTGATCAAAGATAGGAGCTTGATCATGAATGGAATTATGTGTGCTATGAATGGGAGGAATAAGAGGGCTTTGATCTTGATGTGGACAAGGGGTTAATGTTTCTGCATGCTTAGGATTATGCTCTTGGCATGGCTTTTGATTTGCTTGAATGGAAGTGGAATTGGACAACTCTAGAAGAGGCTCAATGGATAGTGGACCACATGGTGGATTTGAAGGAATGGACATGGTGTTCGAAGGCTCATGAATGGGTGTTTGACATGGGGATGAGTTGTTCCTTGCTAGTAGCCAATGGATCACATCCTTTGCAAGGGCATGTGTGGAAGGACAATATAGTGGGTGGACAATGAGGGTAGATGATGCGGACTTGTGATTAGCATTAGGCAGAGTGAAAAGTTCCCATGACGGAGGGATAAGAGGGATGGATGGTGTTGTGGGATTAGGGTTTGGACTTTGACTAGGTGGAGTGTCAAAGGGATTGAATGGATTGGTGGATATGGTCAACCTCTTAGGTTTGCTTTTGTAATGTTTGATTCTAGGACGTGGGGATGATGTAGGATTAGAGTGCGGTGGTAGAATGTACTTATAGGATGGATGAGGTAGACTTATGTTCCCCTTCTAAAAGGTGACATTGGAATTTGAAGGCACTTTGTCTTGCTGCCAAGGTGGACTTGGAAAGGCTTGTGAATAGGCTTGGGGTGTTAGAACCTTGTTTTCTAGGATTGGCATGGAATGACACATGTCTTCATATCATTGTATGTCATCTTGTGGGATTAGGACCATGTTGTGCTTGACTAGGATGAATGATGATGTGGAGTGACAAGGATGATAGGATGAAATGATGAAGATGCGATTAAGATGTGCTTAGGATATGACACGGATGATGTGGAATGACAAGGATGACTAGGATTTTGATGGTGAATGAAGGTGACTTGGAATGGATGTTTGGTGAGAATGATTAGGAAGATGTGCATATGAGGGATGACTAGGAGGATCTACTCTCTTTCTCTTTCTTTTGCAACTATGTCTTTACCAAATGAGACTTGTGAATTTTGAGATGGTATGGGGGTGCCAATGCAAGGTGATGAGGCCCAGATTATGATAGAGGCTAATGATATTAGTCTTTGAAAAGTCTAGCTCCAAGAGGGTACTTCGTCTACTGATGACCTTGTCAAAGTATAAATTGGATTTATCGAGACCTTGAGGTGTATATGAAATGATTGATTAAAGTGAACCCATGAGTTTCAGAATTCACTTGGAAGGATGGACTTAATCTAGCATTGGAGTATTAAGCCCAAGTTGTGATTGATTTGGAAAAGATGTCAAGGTCTCTTGGTCCACAGATTTGTACTTGTGATATAGTCAAGCTTCGATAGTTTCTCCCTATGTTTCGACATTAGGAAGACTAATATTTAGGGTCTATAGATTACAAGCACTGAGTGCTAATGAAATGTTGTGATGAAATTTGATCGTAAAGGAATGAAATTGAATATGTAGCGGGTGACACAGTTACAATTGGATTTGATAGGGAGAGTAGATACTCAAAGGTTTTCCCTATGGTTGTGATGTATTGTGATGGGGAATGATTAGGATGAAATTAATTGTATTGGAATGAATGGTTAGGATATGATTAGGATGGATAGAATATGATTAGGGATGATATGATGTGGAGTGACTAGATTATACGACTTTGATGATTGTGATGAAGTTGATTGGATTATGAATGAATGGCTAGGGTTTTGACTAGGATGATTAAGATGATGGTGGTTAGATGAAAGAAATGATTAGGGTTTTACTAGGATGATGACTAGGATGACGAATAAGATATGATTAGGAAGAAAGTGACAAGATTGGAATGAAGATGATGATGATGTGTAGTGATGAGATGAAGATGCTTTGGATGGGTTAGGAAGAAGTGGATCGGATCATGAATGAAGATGATTATGTGTAGAGATAAGATTAGATGACTTGGATGATTGTGATGAAGTTGATTGGATTATGAATGAATGGTGGGTGTATGATTAGGATTGGATTGGGATGACTTGGATATGATTATGAGAATGATATGGAATGATTAGGATGATGTTAATTGGATGAAAGAGGTGATTAGGGTTTGATAAGGATGACTTGGAAATGATTAGGAAAATGACTATGATGAGTAGGATGTGATGTGGAATGATAAGATGAAATTGATTGGATTTGAATGGTGAGGATGATGAAATGTAATGATTAGGAATGATTTGGATTTGATTAGGAAGAAGGTGACAAGGGATGATTAAGGTTTGAATTATGATGACTTGGATATGATTAGGGTATGAATGAAATGATTAGGGATGATTAGGATGAAGTGTACTGATTAGGAATGATGAATAGGATATGATTAGGATGAGGTGGAATGACAACGAGGATGTGGTTAGGATACAGATTAGGATATGGCGACTTGGCTGGATTAGGAAGAAGTGGATTGGATTATGAATGAAGATGATTATGTGTAGAGATAACATTAGATGGATTTGGATTGATTAGGAAAGGATTACGATGATTGAGATGATGGTGATTAGATGAAAGAGGTGATTAGGGTTTGACAATGATGAGTTGAATGTGATTAGGATGATGACTAGGATGAGTAGGATGTGATGAATAGGATAAGGTTAAGATGAAGTGTAATGATGAGGATATGATGACTAGGGTATGATTAGGATGAGTTGGATCGACTAGGATGAAAATGGATTAGGACATGTGGAATGACAAGGATGATGGTTAGGTGTTGGTGTGACTTGGAATGGTGTGATGATTAGGGTGTTTGGGATTATGATTAAGCAAGCACACACATCAATCATAGAAGACACTTGGTAGTTAGTTTTGTGGCTGTTTGACATTTTTGTGACAAATTTTTGAAAGCACTTTAGAAAACAAGCACAATCCTTAGGCTAGGCAAGGACAATACTTGCTGAGTTCCCACTTGGATTTCTCTAGTTGCACTTATTTAAAGTGGATAACCTAGAAGTTTGGTGGCACTGGCTCCCCCTTACACAACACTCACTTCTTGGGCACACCAAGCTTCAAACTCCTCAAGACCCTAAGATCTCAAGAATTTTGTTATCTCTACTTTGAACTGTGAGAGTGTGGGATGGCTCCAGAGGTCTATCTCCTGACCCCCTACATCAAACAAGTAGAGGGTTTTTGGCCACTAAACAAGGGTTTGTAGTGAATATCTGGGGGACCGGCACCTTAGGAGTGTCCAGCAAGCCACTAAAGGCTTTGACTAACCCTACTAGGAGTTTAATATACACAAAGGTATGCCTCCTTTCAAGCTAGCACTGTACGGTAAGTGCTAATACCGGTTTGGACTTAGCTTTTGCCTTATCCTAATTTATAAAGCGGACTGGATGAAAGTACCGCTTGGGGTCGCAAATGAGTTCTCCTTGCAGATATTTCTGAAGAGCAAGCCCACTCTAAAGGGTAACACAAAAGCAAGACAAGTACATGTTTTTGATCTCCATGCTCATACTAAGACGCAAGGAGAGAGCATACACATGCACTCGCTCACACTCGCACATGTTCATTGACCTTAGAAAATAGATGTGTGCTGTGACAAATGCAAGTGTTCAAGAAGTGTTTTTGGTTCCCAAGATCGCTTGGAGCACGAGGGAAGAGCATACACACTTCAAAAACCCAAGCAAAGCCACCAAGAAAAATAGACAGTGATTCATTTTAATCCCCCAAACCAAGTGTGAAAAAAGTAAGTTATGTTCATTTTATTGCACCAAAACCAAGTGTTCCTATGATATGAAAACACATGCACATGAAAATGAGGAAACCCTGCAATAAATGTATTAGTAGTTTTAGATTGATTTCTTTGACCAGTGAATGACACAAGCTGCAAATCAGACATTAGTAGCACAAAACCTCTATGACATTGCAAAAAAAACATGAAACATCGAATAGATTCCTCATTTTGTGAGCCACCAAGTCAAAGAGGTAAAAAAAGGAATCTACAAAATATCTAAAAATATTGATTAGCTACATTGAAATAAATTGTAGAATCAGATTATTCATGAAATTCCATGCACTTTTTAAAAAATTGCACGAAAAATAGAGCAAATTTGCACAAGTTATGAGCATTCAAAGTTTGAATCTAAGTTTGAATTTGACCAAAAAATAAATGATAAAACAATGTCATTACCTAAAATTGACTATGCCATAGTGAAATTGAGTGAGTCTGCCCCACAATGCAACTCGTTTCGTGAAATTTTGATATGTTTTGCAAAAGTTATGAAAATTTGAAAAAAATCACCTATTTCGGTATGTGGAGGCACAAGAGAACAACCTGACTGCCAACATTAACCGTTAGTGGTTAAATCACTGCTAGTCACATGTGATGGTTTAAGGCTAACGGTTAGCTTGGGTGGTTTAACTGGCAGTTTAAAGTTGACCGCTAGTGGTCACTTGCTGAGCGGTCACATGCGAAGTTTATCTCCCGGTGGTTAGCTGACAGTTTAAAGTTTTAAATGAGCGGTTAGTGTCTAGCAGCGCCCTTGGTCATTCATGTGACCAAGGTCCAAACAGTGGAAAAAATTAAAAAAAGGGGGCCCGATGCCCCTTTTCCCACCTTGGTCACTTATATGACCGTTCACCTATCCTCTGACTATCGTCCAATGACAATGACCATGGATTCAGGGCCGTAGGGTTAAGATTTATCAAAGCAGCTATGGTCAAACACTCAAGGGCATCCCACGGTCAACTCTCAGTTTGCCGACTGTGGTTATGAAGACAACGCCAACACTGACTATCAATTCCTATGATAGCCTGTGGAGTTTTGTGGAGGTCGACTGGGTGGCTATCGACGGAGGGCAGAGGCGACGCAGAGGCTTTAGACTGAGGGAGGTCGAAATGGAGGTTGAGACCTGGTAGTTAGGAAGTGACCTAGGGTCTATGATGGTGGCGACAGTGGTTTTGGCGAGCGATAGAGGGTTCTATGAGTGGCGACCGGAAGCCAAGGGCGGAGGTCAGTCTGAAAGTAGCGACAGTCGAATGTCCTAGAGGAGGTTGAATGTCTCAGAGGTGGTGGCGACAGTTTTGACATGGTGGTTAGAGAAGAACAAGCAGCAGAAGAGTGGCGGTCAGCGGATGTCAACCAAGCCAAATGACCACTCAGAAGTGGCAATGACTAAACCTTGTGAGTGGAGGTCAGAGTTCCACAGGTGGCAGATTTGAAGGCGCATCGACAGGTGCATACAGAGTGGCAATGGGGTTTGTAAAATAGCAGCTAGGGTTTTTTTTTTTTAACTGTGAATCTAAAAAAAAGCTCGAGACATTTTTGCTCCATTCCAGAGCTGCTTCCACTATTTGGATCGTGGGTTTTCCACCTCAACCCTAATTGACATTTTTGTTTTGGGTCATGGGTTTTAACAGAGTGTGTTAGAAGGTTTAGTGGCCATGACGGCCCAAGCAGATGACGACTATAGATCTTGGGCGTTAGGGTTTCTAACTAGGTATCGATTGGTTTTTTTTAATAATAGAGGTCAACTGTTAACATGCAAACATAGTGATACATAAACCTGCAACGCAGACATGTCATCTGTCAGCCAAACAAAAGAATTGAAACCCAACAACGCACCAGAACAACAAAAATTCTGCAAGTCGATATAGTGCCCCTACATAGTGGTCATCTTGGCCTGTACGGATCCGTATGGTACGGCCCTGCGGAGGGGCCAAAACTAAAAAAAATTCATTTTTTTCCTGTAGCCAAAATATATCAAATTTTAGGTCAATTTTTGCTGAAAGGGCCTCTTGGACTCAACGGTGAGGTCCATTTGAGACCAGGAAGCCACCTGCAAATTTTTCCTTTCAAAAGTTGACTAAAACTAATTGATTCACGTCAGGTTCACCAAATGAAGATAGGAAAAAAAAAGCTAGTTAATCATGCAGAAATGAAATAATAGCTAACCTAACTCCCAATGGAGTGCATTCTAAGCTATGAATCAGTCAAAAAAAACATGAAACAAGCTAACTAATGACTTCTCTCCATTGTCCTCCTTCATCTTGCACTATTTTGTTCTCATATTTGCATGTTCAAGCAAGCATCTTGAGAAGCACATGGGTATGGACAACAAGATATTGGAGTGTTACAACAGATTTTGAGTCTCTAAGAGCATAAGGGGTGGAAATGAAGTTGAATAAGTGGTTTTATAGAAGAGGGATTTTGAATGGATGGTTGAGATGAAGAGTTGACTTTGGAGCCAAATCAAGGGTGGAGGTTGATTAGGGTTTCCCTCCACTAGAGGACAAAATTAAATTTTAAATTGGGAGAAATTGTGAGGTGGATAATGGGATTTAAATTAAATAAATTTGTCCAATTTATTTAATTTATGTGAAAGGGGATTAAGTGATGGGATTGATTTATTTGTTTGAATAAATCAAGTGAGGGGACATTAAGGTGTGAATGATTAAATAATTAATTAATTCAAATTAGTTATTTAACCATAGAGGTAAATTAGGGAAAATTAGTGGATTGTGGAGGAAATTAGGGTTTCGTGACCTGAGGACACTTTTAGGTGTCTACAGTATCTGTACTAAGGCAAGTGTGGAGGGGAAAGCATATGAAATAGGCGTTGAAATTGGAAGTTATAGGTGTAAACATGGTGATGACAGTTGCTTTTAAGGAAAAAATGCCTTTTGATAAAAGAAATAAGGTTTTTAAACTTGCCAAAGGTTATAAAAAACCTCAACTGTATATTCCCATGCATGGACCCATAAGTAAGGTAGGTTGGTGCTCAAAATGCAAAAAAAATCATTTTTCAATGCTCAAAACCCTCAAAAATTTTCCAAAAAGCTTATGACGTTCAAAAACTCCGTGCACGGGCTTCTAAAGGGTAAGTTGGTTGTCATTTATAAAGAAAATGAGGCCGTCATTTATAAAGAAAATGACTATACCAAACCCTCATACACTACCAAAACCTCACTTTTGAAATAAATCTTGCATAAAACCATAAATTTTATTGATGCTAGGTCTGAAGTGATGCCAAAATTAGTAAAACTTGATATTATCACTCCCCATTATGGACTTTAGGTGAAGGGAAAGCTATGGCATGCTTGCTATAAGCTGAAAATGCTTAAGAAAATTTAGAAAACCCTATATTTTACTAGCAAATGGATGAAATATGTGTCCTCAACACCTTGTCCATACATGTGTTTTGAAGTTTCATTAAAAAAATCATGGTGTTTTTAATCTTAACAAGAAGTTTGTGATGTTGGAGAGGACTTAATGTAAATAAGAGTGACTATCAGATTTTTATGATAAGTGAGAATCTATGTTGTCTTACATATATGCCTTATAAATATGTTTTCATCAAATTCGTGTGGTTGAGCATGTTCCAATAGCTGTGATTGTATTTGTGGATTTAACGTTTAATATTTTTAAAAGTTCAACACTACTATTTGTGACTTTAAGGTTGTTAGTATTGACTATAAGTACTTACAATTGAATGAAATGTGCTCTTTAGATCTAAAAAGCAACCAATCATGTGATGCCACATCAGCGCACTAAAAAAACATGACTTAATGCATAATTGCTAGAGGTGTGAAGTTAGGATGCTCAAATATTAGGTCCACTCCCCTATGTCTTTTGATTTCTTTCAACAACAATATTATGTCGCAGCGTTGATCTCTTATCAAAGGGCAGGATAAGGGAAAGAGTGGTGAGTTTAGTGTGTGGTAGTATTTGTGGATAGTGTGTTTATCCCTATTTGTGGTAGTATTTGTGGATTTCTTCTCATTTGGCACTAAAGTCCAATGATTTGGAACTCTTAGAAGAGAGATGTTCTCTCACTGTGCTTATAAGATTGGGATTTGATTTCTTGTATTGTATAAGGGATCCAGTGGTATACTTGTGGAAAGGTGCTAGGAGAGAAATTTTGCATTCTACAAATTGTGGGGCCAAACAGAATGTACCAATGTGTTGGGGTGGGCAGGTAAATGCCAGGGGGGTCTTGATTCATGTGCCAAGTGTCCCATTCAATCTAGGCTACAAGCTACTAGCAAAGTCCCTTAAGATTCCTAAGAGCAAAAAACTGCCAAACTATGACGGAGCAGTTCTCAGAATTCATGGTAGCTGGAAATGTCTCGTTCAGACCTACAAGTGCACGTGGGCTCCGTCCACAATAATCTTTCTCAGTTTTGGTCATCTCTAGTCTATTTGACCCTACCAAAATCAAATGCATTCTTGCAAAATGCTTTAGTTTCATGTAGTGCAAAGGTGTTATGAGTGAGATTTTGCATTCCACGGCTTGTGGAGCCGAACCGATTGCCCCAACGCGTCGAGGTGGGTGGGAAAATGCTAGGGGAGGTCTCATTTCGTGTACCAAGTGTCTTAGTCATTCCTGGCTATAGGCTACCGGCAAAGTCACTTAAGATCCCTAAGAGCAAAAAACTGTGAAACTATGACGAAGTAGTTCTCAGAATTTGTGGTAGTTGGGAATATTATGTTTGGACCTACAAGTGCATGTGGGGTTTTTTTACAATAATCTCTCTCAGTTTTGGTCAACTCCAATTCATTTGACCGTGCTGAAATCAAATGCATTCTTGCAAAATGTTTCAATTTCATTCAGTAAAAACTTGCCAGGAGCCATATTTTTCCTTGCACAACTCATGGGGCCGAATGGACTGTGCCAATGCATCAGGGTGGGTGGCTAAATGCTAGGGGAGGTCTCATTTTGTATGCCAAGTGTCCTAGTCATTCAGGGCAGCAGGCTACTAGCAAAGTCACTTAAGATTTCTAAGAGCAAAAAACTGCCAAACTATGACGTAGCAGTTCTCAAAATTCGTGGCAGCTGGGAATATTCTGTTCAGACCTACATGTGTACATGGGGTCCATACACAATAAGCTCTCCCAGTTTTGGTCAACTCTAGTCTATTTGATCGTGCCGAAATCAAATGCATTCTTGCAAAATGCTTCAGTTTCATGCAGTACAAATGTGCTAGGAGTGAGATTTTGCATTCCGCAGCTCGTGGGGCTGAACCAACTATACCAACGCATCGGGGTGGATAGGAAAATGCTAGTGGAGGTCTTCTTTTGGGTACCAAGTGTCTCAATCATTCCCAGCTATAGGCTACCAGCAAAGTCACTTAAGATCCCTAAGAGCAAAAAACTACCAAACTATGACGGAGCAGTTTTTAGAATTCATGATAGCTAGGAATATTCTATTTAGACCTATAAGTTTAGGTGGGGTTTGTCCACAATAACCTTTCTCAGTTTTGGTCAACTTTGGTCTATTTGATCGTGTCGAAATCAAATGTATTCTTGCAAAATGCTTCAATTTCATGTAGTGCAACCTTGCCAGGAGCCATATTTTTCCTTCTGCAGCTCCTAGGGCTGAACGGACAGTACCAAAGTGTCGGGGTGGGTAGGTAAATGCTAGGGGAGGTCTCATTTTGTGTGCCAAGTGTCCCAGTCATTCGGGATAGTAGGCTACTGGCAAAGTCACTTAAGATCCCTAAGAGCCCAAAATTGCCAAACTATGATGGAGTAGTTCTTAGAATTTGTGGTAGTTGGGAATATTTAGTTTGGACCTATAGGTGCATGTGGGTTCCATCCACAATAACATCTTTCAGTTTTGGTCAACTCCAATCTGTTTGACCGTGCTGAAATCAAATGCATTCTTGCAAAATGATTCAGTTTCATGTAGCGCAACTTTGTCAGGAGCCATATTTTTCATTATGTAGCTTGTGGGGCCAAACCAACTATGCCAACACATCAGGGTGGGTGGGTAAATGCTGGGAGAGGTCTCGTTTCATGTGCCAAGTGTCCTAATCATTCTGGGTTGTAAGCTACCAACAAAGTCATTTGCCGGTAGCTTACAACTTGGAATGAATGGGACACTTGGCACACAAAACAAGACCTCCCCCATCATTTACCCACTCACCTAGATGCATTTGTGCAATTGGTTTGGCCTCACGAGTTGTGGAATGAAAAATTTCACTCCTAGCACCTTTCGACTTTCTCGGTAGCTTACAACTCAGGATGACTGAGACACTTGGCACATGAAACGAGACCTCCCCTAGCATTTACCCACCCACCCTGACATGTTGGTGTAGTCAGTTTAGCCCATTGAGCTGTGGAATGAAAAATTTTACTCCAAGCACCTTTCGACTTTGTTGCTAGCCTATAGCCCGGAATGACTGAGACACTTGGTGCAAGAAATGAGACCTCCCCTAGAATTTACCTACCTAGCTTGACGTGTTCGCATAGTTGGTTTATCCCATGAGCACAAAATTTCACTCCTAGCACCTTTCCACTGCATGAAACTGAAGCATTTTGCAAGAATGCATTTGATTTCGACATGGTCAAACAGATTCGAGTTGACCAAAACTGAGAGAGGTTATTATGGATGGACCCCACGTGCACTTGTAGGTCCAAATAGAACATTCCCAGATGCCATGAATTGTGAGAACTACTTCGTCATAGTTTGGCAATTTTTTGTTCTTAGGGATCTTAAGTGACTTTGTCGGTAGCTTGTAGCCAGGAATGACTGAGACACTTGATACATGAAACGAGACCTCCCCTAGCATTTACCTGCCCATCCCGATGTGTTGGGATAGTCAGTTCAACCCCATGAGCTATAGAATGAAAAATATGGCTCTTGGAAAGGTTGTGTTGCATGAAACTAAAGCATTTTGCAAGAATGCATTTGATTTCGACACGGTCAAACAGACTGGAGTTGACCAAAACTGAGAGAGGTTATTATGGATGGACCTTGCTAGGACCATTCAAAATTTACCTAGTCCCACTTGGTTTCATACATTTTTCTTTCCATAAATTTATCCTAGGAGTCCATATTCCTTTTACAATTATTCTAGGAGTCATTCAGAAGCATCCCATATCATATCCATGAGAAAGACCTTTGTATTTTTTATCATAGATGTGTTTTTGTCTCTTACCACAACCCCGCAGTCTACTCAAATAGCTTTGGTGAGAGTGTAGGAACCAAAGGAACTAAAAAGACAGTTATCGCTTCCCCGTAGCATGCAAAAAATCTAGTTACGGTATTGTGAAACACAAATATTAGCTGCAGCAGCCCCGCGGTGGTCTCAAAACTAATTGGTGGGCTGGTAGTATAAGCTTGAGTAGCACATAATATTTCACCATGGTCTCACAGTAGACAAGAAGATAATCAACAGTAATGCAATAAGAGCAAGCAGGGGTAAAGGTTCACCACAACCCTGTGGCGCTCCCAAATGGAGCTTGCGGTATCGTGGTATACAAGACTTTAAGTGGTGTGTGTTGAGTACCGCAGCCCCACGACAGTTTCAAAAGGGGTTTGTGGTAGTGCGGTAAAAGCTTTAAGTGACGTGTATTGTTTTACCGCGGTCCCGTGATGATGATGACTTCAACTGGTAGCTTTGCAATAAATGGTAAAGGTAACATAAAATATGTCCCACATGGACTTTAAAGTTGGTTTACGGGTTGGCGGTATAAGTTTCAATGAGGTGAAAATGACACCGCACTCCCGCAACAGTCATAATAGAAGGTCTGTGGTAAGGTGGTAGGAGATATAAGGGATAACATGTATCTCGCCATCCCGCGATAATGTGTAGGAAGGCTTGTGGGGTGGTGGTAAGCGGTGAAAGATACAATATGACCGCCCAAAAAACACCTGCGGTCCTGCAACAAATCTAAATAGGTCTTGTGGTGATGTGGTAAAGTATTAAATGCTGAAATGAGTACATCAGTGCCCCGTGGTGGTTATTATAGATGTCTATAGGTTTGCAGTTATCGATGAAAAGACTACAAATCTTGAAGTGCCCACCCAGCCATTGGATTGGACCAAATCAACGGTATGTGTTTGAATGACATAAATGCTGAGATTTGTTGATTTCTTGGCACAAACCAGAATAATGGTGAAATAACCATCTCCATAGCAGAATAAAATTTGGAATTCCTTTGTATTTCATCACTCAAGCAAGTCAATGGTAATTGTAGATGGTGAATTCAAGCTCTGTGTGCGCTCTGTAATCCTCTTTCAATCGGGTAAGTCAGCTTCATCACTCTATTCATAAAAGTTGGTAGTTAGTTTGTGCTTTGCTTTCAACTGGTTTAGTAGAGCAAGTGACTATCAAAACCCTAGTTTATAAAAGCATCAAACTATGGCACCTAAGAAATTTGAGTCTACAAGTAAGAACATTGAGCCCCCTGTTGCCAAGAAGTGGTCCCTTCAACAGTCTCTTTTGGATATTTTGCCTAATTTGGTTGACAAAGGGTATAAGAAACTATTCAAGGATGTAACAGAGGGGTGTCGGGATGCCAGAGTCCCTATGTCAGGTTAGAACTTTTTTTGGTACTTCTGTGAGAAGAAAGATGGACAGGGACCGGTTGCAAACCCATGGAATTTGAATTTGGCTAAGCTTGTGGTGCCAAATGTATTCATTGATGTGGATTTGATCAAAATATTGGTACAAAACTATCATCCAGCCACCAAAATAGTCATATTGCCAAATGGGTCACCATTGGTGGCAATGGATAGAAATGCAATCATTGATTGTATCATGCTCAACAAGCAAGCCCTCACAAAGGTTGACTTGCAAAAGAGTGAAAAAGAATATACCAATCTGAGAAATACACACAGGAGTGATGAATTGCCCATGTACATGAGGAAAGGGTGTTGGCAAGAGACACTATATGGATTCATGAATGTTGTCATTGATGGCAACAAAGTTCATCCCACACATCCGCAGAACATGGTATGTCTATACCGGAAGTCAGAGTGAAGAATGTTATGGTCCGGTAAACAAGAACAGAGCAGTCAGTAAGGTCCGACAGACAGGTCCGGATCTCTCAGTAGAAGTATCTCAGTGAAGTGCGGATTTGGGGAAGTCAAGAGGAGTATCTTGACTGATAGATTCCAAGGTTTGAGCCTCTGATGTGGAAAGGATAAAGAGATATGAATGCTTGAGTGTCGGGTTCCCAAGTGACAGTGTGAACAGAGGAAGAACTAACTGGCAGAACATCAGACATTATTCTAGATGTGTTACTGATGTTGGTAAAGGTTATGAAGGCATGAATTATGTTTGGCTGACATGATTAATGATTTCCACAAGTATATCCTTGATCTGCATTACTTGGTGTGCAAGGATTCAGCCGACAGATTAGAGTTTGTGAAAAGATTGACTATTTCGGGTGCCAACTAGAAAGGTGATGAAATCACTTGTGCAGATATATATACAAGATGGATTTAGTTATGAGAGGTGTTGTGGTTGTTAAAAGTAATGTGCAAAGAAAAGCAGCAGTGCCGAATAAAAGTAGAAAGGAAGATCCGGTATGTGAAAGAAGAACAGCATAAAGAAGAGGAAAGATGAAGTGCAACAGATCAGTATACAGAGCCTAACCAGAACTGAACTCCAGCATATGTTGATGCTCCTTATCGGTTCAAGTATTGTATTACATTATTTATAAATTGTAGACAGTGTGTCTCTTGTAGGCAGTGTGCCTCTTGTGAGCAGTGTGCTCGGGCAGTGAGCCCTAATTGGCAAGTGCCATTTTTTACTTACATTCTTCTAACAGAGAATACAATCTTGGGTTAATCACCCCGTGGTTTTTCCCTTAACAGGGTTTCCACGTCAAAAATATTGTGTCATGTGTATTTCTATTTCATGGTTATGTTTGCTTGTTTGAATTGATGCTGCACTAATTAATAAGAAAGTTCAGAAAGCTGAAATAATTAAGATAACTGATTCACCCCCCCCTCCTCTCAGTTATCAACAAAGGGGCCAACAATAGAAGGATTTCAAACCC
The DNA here is from genome assembly GCA_027924645.1 of Cunninghamia lanceolata. Classification (NCBI taxonomy): domain Eukaryota; kingdom Viridiplantae; phylum Streptophyta; class Pinopsida; order Cupressales; family Cupressaceae; genus Cunninghamia; species Cunninghamia lanceolata. The sequence continues at coordinate 7,434,824 of BSBN01000150.1, forward strand.
AACCACTACAGTTGAGCCTTTCTCAATTAATGACTTTGTTGTGTATTTCAAAAGGACATATTTTTCTTTGTGTCAACTTGTTGTCAGAACTACAACTATGTTGTGTTCCATGATGATTTCTCAGTCAGAATAATGAATTCCCTTGGTTTTCTTTCTCCTAGATTAACCAAAGAGGTCAGAGAAATGTTGAGGCCTCTTGCTCATAGGCTAGAACAGGGTCACAAGAATAACTTTGCTGATTGGTATTTCTTGCCTGACCGTACTGTAATCAGAGTATATGAGTGTACTCAGCCACCCCATGTGTTGCCAAAATTTGTGGCAAACAGAATTGCATTTCTTGAATTCATGTGGCATATGCTATGGATGGAGAAAGATGTAATGAAAAAACAAAATAAGGGCACTTTTCTTCCTGATTCCAGTGTTTGGTGAATGTCCCATTGGTGTAGATACTTTGGAAGAGTTGCAAGCCTACTTGAAGGCTAAATATTCTTTGAAATCAGGAACAGAAAGGGTTTGTGATCTAGAGGGTCACATGAACTTTGTTAGATAGGTCATTCTCACCAAGATGGGGATATCCCATCAAATCAATTTTGATGAGGATGTGATAAAAAATTATGTCACTTTTGAAGAGGTGTATAATAGAAAATGAAAATGGGAAATTTTGAGGAAGATTGAGGATGACAAAAGAAATCAAAACCCTAATTTTACAAGATTTTTTATTGAAGGGAAGGACCCATTGAAAAGAATAGATTTGATAATTGATAATTTTGAAAGAATATATGGCAAGTCTGAGAAGGAGCCTACAAAAGCTACCAAGGTCCCTATAAAAAGATCAACAAGAGTCTTGATCCAAGAGCCAACTCCAGATGCAATGTCAATGCAAGATCCAGTTGTTCTAGATTCACCACTTGTAAAAAGGCAAAAGATTGATGATGTTTCTCCACTAGTTCCATATGAAATGACTGAAGGAGTTGGTGACACTAAGGAGGTGGCTGGTATTTTAAGGCATATGGGAGAGGAAGAGGAAGTTGATCAACCCCTTGTTAGTCAAGAAATAGAAGCACACAAACCAAAAGAAAGAATGGGTGAATAGGTACTAGGTGATCTTGAATTACAAGAAGATGAAAGGGTTGTGGCTTCTATGAGGTTCATGGAGGATGATGATTTCATCAATACCCCAGAATTCAAAGATTTTTTGCTCAAAATGAAGATGAAAGAATTTGAAGAAAAGGTTGAGATAAATAAAATGGGTATAGATGAATCTCAGCATTATCAAATTGTGTCACAGACTTTCAAGGATTTGAAAATTGATGAAATAAATGTTAGCCCTGATGAGGCTAGACAAATGGTTTTGAAGAGTAATATGCTGATCATCCCTGGCCTTGAATTGAAGAAAATGTTTTTGTTGGACCAAGTGAGAAACCAGGATGACCCCATGATGGTCTCTAAGTTTGATTATGAGGATGGTGTCAGTGGTTGTGGGTTCAACCAAAAAATAGAAAATCTAGCGATATGGGCGACACAAAAGAACACCAACAAGCCAAGATTGTTGGATGTAGTCTAGGAGCTGAGGGGAACAGCCATGGTGAAAACATTTAAAGATACATCAATAGTTGAAGTGGCCACCCTTACTATGCACTCTGCAATGTTCACACATGTTGCTGTCAGGAAAATGGAGCAAAGATTGCTCGATTATGAAAAAACTCAAGTTGAAATGAATGATGAAGTGAATAGACTGTATTTGGAGAATGTCAAACTAAAGTAGTAGTTGAAGGGTGGTGACTCTCAGAACCAAGCAATTGTGCCATACCAAGCCCCTATGCCACAAATAACCAGTGATAATACAGTCCCAGTAGATCAGTTGAACGCATTGAAATTGAAGTCAGAGAAAGAAATTGAAGATTTGAAAAAGAAAAATGAAAAGACAAAGGATGAGGCCAGATTGAAAATTCTTGAGGTGTTTGAGAAGATTTTGGAATACAAAGTAAAATTGGTTGTTGATAAGTTGGGAGATGTGTATGAATGCTATTCTTCCTTGTCTCAGGTCATTGATCAGTTGAAGGTCAATCTTTCTATGTTGGATCCAGTGTACAAGAAATGGCAACCTGCACGCCATACATTTCTAACCTTGTGCAAGGTTCTACAAAGAGATCCAGGTGCTCCAGCTTCACTCAAGCCAATAGAGAAGATGGAGAAAATGATCTTGGATAAATTTTAGTATGTGAATGGTGAAAACTAGAAAATGCAAACAAAGATTGATTCTTTTGCCACTTTCAAGCACCAGTTTATTCCTTCCATTTTGATAGAGGACAAACAGATCAAAGGTTTTGATGCATGGAAAAGTGAATATGGTTAAATAGTTTCTCAAGTCATTGATTTCTTGAAAAAAGATGAAAACATAAACATTCTCAGTTTCAATGTGATTCTGGATAGAGTAATTGCTCTAGATGCTGGATATGCCAAGTTCATCATTGATGTCAAAGTGTTGCTGGATAAAAGATGGAAAGATCACCAGGCCAATCTATTGCATATCCAAGAATATAAGTGACCTAGTGATTATGTTGTGTACCAATGGGAGCAACAATATTTGACAACTAAAGAATGAGTAGGCCAAGTCTGTAGAGGAGCAATGAGCATCAAGCTAGTGTCAACATGGCACCAACAAATCTTGGGTATCCTCCTAGTTTGTCTCTTTCTTGTCTTTATGTTTTTCAATATGTATTCAAATATATTTGGCGGTCTTTTTAAGACTTGTCAAAAAGTATATATTGTAATAGGTCATATTAAGGGATGGGTATATGAAAAATCATTTTTTTGGAATGTGAAAGGTCTGAAGCTTGTAGCTTCCTTCACCCCTATAAGAAGGAAACCAAGACCTTGGAAAAGCTCTCGAGGAAATCCATTTTGGAAAGAGATATTGTAAAGCCTGTGCTTCAAAGATATATCAATAAAAGCAAACTGTATTTCTCTGGTGCCATATATCTAGTTCTCAATTGCTTGTCGAATGTTCTTGTTATACTTTATTTGGTTGTCTCCAATTTTGTTTCTTCTTGTTATTTGAATTAACATATCAAGCATATGTTTAGTTCATCAAAACACATTTTCTATTTTTGGTTGGTTTATCTAATTGGGTTCCCTCAAGTAGGAATTAAATTCCATTGAATAGATCATTGTAATTTGGAGGAATCAATTTGGATAATTAAGTAGAGCCAAGTAAAAACAATCTTGCATGTTTGTGCCAGTCATAAATAATTTCCTGCCAAGTAATTCAAGTTGTGGCTAGATAGAAAGCACAAATTTTTATGTGAATAGACTCCATTACCCAATTGTTGAGAAAGGCACCGATCAATTCTTTTCTAAAATCATTTCCTTGTATCATATTCAAAATTCTAATTTTAATTTCTATTGAGTAGGAGTAGGAGTAATAGTAGAATAGAGAATAAAAATCTAATTCAAATCATATGCAAGTTTTGATTACGGTGAATTGGATGATTTAATTGTAAAATTACTTAAATCCCTTAATCTACTTTGAAGTCACCAACAAATTTGAGAAGTAATTATTCATTGGTGAATATAAGGTAACACCCACCTAGGCAAAGCAGAGCCCAAAGTGCAGAGAATCTTAACCATCCAGGTTAATTCTGTCAGTTGGCCAAATTGGTTGCATAACCTAATCATAAAGCTTGGCATCTTTTAGGGTTTTACATAATGCAAATTTGAGAACCAACAAATTGGCGACTCTACTAGGGAGTTGCAAAGAATTCTAGTTCCTAGAGCTCTGGAAGACCAAAAGACAAATTTAATATTTTCCTCTTTTTTGAAAAGGAGGTGGCAGCTCTAGATAAAAATCTCTAAAGATTTCAATTGAAAAAGTAAAAATCAATGCAATATCATAGCTCTCCAACACGGATGGTAGAAGGTTCCAACACAATCTCAATAACAAAAATCAGAAGTTCATGGAAAAGAACAAAGAGGGTTCAAAACCCTTACCCACTGCAGGAGATTCTACAAGTGATGGAACAAATCCAATAAGTGAACCTGTTGTTTTGCAAGTCCATGAGAATTTTCAAGATAATCAAATGAATGTCTCAGAATAGTCATACATTATATACAATAGCCCCATGATTGAAACACAAGTGGGGAAAACTAAATGATTTCAACCTAGGGATCTTTTCAATATTAATGAGTCTCAAAAAGAATTTGAAGATCAACTGGAAGCAGGTATGAAACATAATGAAGCAAAAAAAGACTATGAGCAAAGAATGGCACAACAATATGCTAAGAGATCACGACAAGGGTTTGTGGAACAAACTCCCAAAACAATAAGGTTTACAGATATAAATGTTGTTTTAACTTCCAAAGGAAGATTCACAGACCAAGAGTTGACAAAAAAGGTGGATCAATTAGAAGCACAAGTTCAAAGAATTAGATTGTTGAGAAGATAGGAAGAATTATAACAGGATTTGCTTCAATTGAATTCTCGGTCTGCTATAAATGCATTGCAAAATGGACCTGTTAGCAATTAGAATACATGTGTAAACACAAGTGGTCATGTGGTTTCACAGGCAACCCACAATACAACTGGAAGGCATGGCAATATGGGTAATGCTCCTCCCATACAACATAATGTCTCTACACCACCAGTCTCAAATCCTGCAAATATTCCAGTTGCTTCTCAGGGTAATCCTTACCCTCCTCCTAACCAAAAAGTTCAAAGTCAAGGATACAATCCATATGCAGGACAATATCAGTATCCATATCCACCTCCACATCATAATGTGCATGGAAACATGTATCATCCTAGAGGGATGCATCACAATGTGCAAGGTAATGTCAATCCTACTCCAGGGATTAATTATAATGTGCATCCAGGAGTGCATCAATAGCCTCAATAATAAGGACCTCAACATAACCAATATCAGCCTAATTAAAGACAAAATCCATTTGCGAGATGCCCAATGAATGTGCATAGATTCAGACAGCTTGACTTCATTGGTATCCAGGGATATCCAAATGACATTGTTAATAAGGTAAGGAAATCAGTTCCTAAATTTTCTGGTAACAATGCTATCTTTAGAGAAGATCATATAAGATCATTTGAAACTATCATGGATAATTTTGAAATTGAACATGAAGATGTATATATGAAATTGTTCGTGCAATCACTAGTTGATGATGCAAGGGATTGGTATAGAAATCTGCCTAATGCTTCAATCAGCTCTTGGCCTAAATTCAAAAGAATGTTCAAAGAATAGTATGGAGATCATTCTGATCCCAAATTTTCTCTCCATGAGTTGACAAATAGCCAGAAGAATTATAATAAATCAATGGCAAATTTCAATTCTAAGTTCATGAAGGTGTTCAACAAAATCCCACATCATTTGAAGCCAAAAAACCCAATGTGCTTGGTCTTCTATTTGAATGCTTTTCATCCAAAAATAGGGTATGAGCTCAAAACAAGAAATCCTCGAGCCCTAACTGAAGCATTCAGAGTAGCCTTGAATATATAGAATAATAGAAAGGCTTCGGGAAAAATTGGCAAAAGAGATGAAGTTAGAATATTGTAGAATCCTAAGGTTCATCAAAATAAACAGCCTAAGGAAGAAGACAAATTGGAAAAGGTCTAGAATGTTGTGAAGGATCTGTCATATAAGGTGGCAAGAAATGAAAAGGGAATATCATATGACAAGCCCAGTTACCCCAGAAATGAAAGGCTGAGGTTGCAGGATATGCCATACAGAACAAATTGGAAAGATGCAGGAAGGCATGTGGTAGAAGGTCAAAAGCAAAACCTCAATCAAGAAACACCTGACCCATTAAAGAGACATGGGTCAAACATGGTAGATGATACACCATGGTGTGTACCTTGCAACTTGTCTCATTCTCCTAATTTTTGTGTTGTTGCATAGTCCATCCAAGAAAATGAAATGTCATATGATCAGGAGAGAGATGAACATACAATAAACATGTTGGGAGTCAGGCCCTATGATGTTGAAAAGGACTATTCTTCTTCAGAAGAGGATGGATTAGAGTATGATGTGAATCATCAAAGGTACAACAGTCATATTGATCGACAAGAAGTATTCTCTGATCAGGAAGATAATAGCATAAGAGATACTCGAGTCTGCTCTACAAGGACTTAGTCAAATCAAACACAATTGAGGAGACCTACTGAAGAAGAAATGAAGGCACTAATAGTCGCTGCCATAGCATAGGCTAAGAGCAATTACAATCTCAAGAACAGGACTGTCACTGCTGATCAAGGTGTGCCAGGAAGTGTGTTCATGAAAAATCCACAAGCTGATAAAAAGATTGCCCCTGAATCACAAAGGGATGGTGAAAGAAGGAATACTCAAAAGGCAACTCAAAGATATGTGTCTAAAGATACAGCAAAGGTTGATCAAAACAAGATAAGGTGTGATCCAAGCAACACATGATGGAGGAAAGGAAACTTGCCAAAGCAGAAGTAAGTAAAACATAACCTTTAACATGTATGCCCTCTTTTGACATATTGCAGGCTTTGTCTCAAGTTAAATTACCTATCCCATTACTAGAGATGATGAAAATTGATGAGTACATGGATAGTGCCATGAAATTAATCTCAAATGTACCTATTAAGCCTGAGGTTTATGGAAAGAATCAAAATGATTCAAGAAAGAATAAGAAGCAAGTAAATAATGTCAAAGGGGAAGGTATGAAGACTCTTGAGATTTCCTTGGGGACTACTTTGACAAATAGTCCATCTCAAGTTGATCCCTTCTATGTCACATTGCTTATCAATAATAAATTGGTAAAAAATTGCATGATAGACTCAGGAGCTGCAATAAATATTATGCCAATGGCAGTCATGAAAGAATTGGGTATGTGGGTGGAATCCACATATGGAAAATGCTATGCAGTGGATAACAGATCAATTCCTGTCATTGGTATCATGAGAGATGTGGAGATAAAGCTTGTTGCCTACCCTAAAGCCACATACAAGACTGATATAACTATGGTTGACATTCCACCATATTATGGCATGTTATTATCAAGACAATGGACTGTTGTATTTGGTGGAAATGTCCAATTAGATCTCTCATATGCAACCATACCTGTAAATGGAAAAAAGGTCAAGCTATGCAAAGAACCAAGATCAAAGCAAGTGAGAAAAAATTGATCCAAATCAAATGAGCTGCTTCTGTGATGCGTACTTGGAAAATTTTAGGGTTGAAAAATCTCAGCTTCAGCTGCAAAACAAAGATCCAATTGGAAATATTGTTCAATTGGATAAAGATGGTGTCTGGCAGATGTATTTTGATGGAGCCTACAGCAAAGAAGGGAATGGAGCTGGTGTAGTTTTTATTGCACCTAGTGGTAAGACCTTTAAATATTCATTTCTGTTATCATTTGAATGCACAAATAATATAGCAGAGTATGAAGCATTGTTGTTGGGTCTTAACTTTGCAGTCAAAAATGGGATCAAAATGTTGACTATATATGGAGACTCTGAGCTAGTGGTATCACAAGTAAGATCTAAGTATGCCACTAAAAACAAAAGGCTCAAACAATATAAGCACATGTTGTATGGGATACAATTGAGCTCTTTGATGCATTTTCAATAGATTGGGTGGATAGGTCAAAGAATTTAATGGCTGATTTTCTTACTAATGTTGCTCGGAGAAGAAATGATATTACATTGACTGGTATTTCAGAAGTAGAGTTTAAGACTAGACCTTACATTCCTGACAACATATATAGTTGGCAAGTTTTAAATGATGATAAGGATCTGCTAAATTTTTTACAGTGTGTTGATAAATATGAGGCTCAAGAAATTGACTTCAATGATTTTGTTGAAAAGATTGATGGTAAAGACACTTTATTTGGTCCAAAAGTGGTACAATTGAAAACAAATAAAATTCCAAAGGGTCTAGTGGCTTTAGAGTGTGTTTTTGATGGAAATGATAGATCAACTATGAAGTAGACACCGGTTCATCAAGATGATCTTGAAGAGATAAATCTTGGCACCAATTATGCTCCAAAGAAAGTTTATATTGGAAAGAACATAAGTCCAAGAATTAGGGACATGCTCATAAGCTTGCTTAGGAAATTCAAACATGTATTTGCATGGTCCTATGAAGATTTAAAAGCTTATAGAGAAGACCTATTCTAGCATGAAATCCCATTGAAGCTAGATGCCAAACCTTTCAGGCAAAGACAGAGGCCAATCAATCCTATGTTGGAGCCAAAAATGCAGGAAGAATTGATGAAGCTCAGGGGTGCATGTATTATTAAGCCTATCAGGGATTCTTCTTGGGTCTCAAACCTAGTACCTGTTAGAAAGAAGAATGGGGATATAAGGTTGTGTGTAGATTTTTGTAATCTGAATAGTTCATCCCTAAAAGATAACTATCCACTTCCAAACATGGAAGCTATGTTGCAAAGGGTGACAAGTTGTGAATTGCTTTCTATGATGGATGGGTTCTCTGGCTATAAACAAGTCAAAGTCAAAGAGTCGGAGAAATACAAAACTACCTTAACCACACCTTGGGGTACATATGTATATGTCAGAATGCTTTTTGGTCTCACAAATACAGGTGCCACTTTTCAAAGAGCCATGGATGTTGCATTTGCAGACCTTATCAATATCATAATGGTGGTATATCAAGATGAATTGACAGTGTATTCCAAGAAAGCAGAGGATCATTGCTTACATTTGCAAAAAATATTCATAAAGGCACTAGAATATGGTATTTCTCTAAACCCTAAAAAGTGTCAATTTGCTTTCACAGAAGGCAAACTGCTTGGGCACATTGTATCTAAAGAAGGTGTGAGGATAGATCCAGAAAGGGTTGCTAGAATTGACAAAATTCCTATCCCAAAGATAGTGAAGGCTATCCAGTCATTCTTTGGACAAATAAATTTTGTAAGAAGATTTATTTCTAATTTTGCTAAGATTGTCAAGCCTATTGCCAAGATGTTGAAAAAAGGATCCAAAATTGACTGGACATCAGAGGTAGTTGATGCATTTGCATCATCAAGAAGGCAATTAAAGAGGCTCCAATTTTGAAATCCCATGATTTTGGTATGCCATTTCCTTTTTTTCTTTTGCCTCTTTTCACACCATTGTTGTTGTCGTGTTGCAAAAAAATGAAGAAGGGCATGAAAAACCAATATCATTTTTTAGCAAATTACTTCAAGGAGCTAAGCTAAAATATGATGCCACTGAGAAGCAAGATTATGCTCTTGTAAAAGAAGTCAAGACATTCAGGCCCTACTTGGTAGGAGCATAAGTAACTACTTATGTACCTAATGTTGCAGTCAAAGATGTCCTTACACAAACATAAGTCACAGGGAGAAGGTGTAGATGGATAAACAGGATTCAGGAATTTAATATTAATATCCAGATCACCAAACTTGTGAGAGGACAAGGACTAGCAAAGTTAATGGCAAAATCTAATTTAGAGGCTGCACATGTGTGTGATGTTCAACAAGAAGAAGGTATGGTATCCAGCATTGAACATACACCGTGGTACAAAAACATTGTTCACTACCTTAGATATATGAATTGTCTAGATGGATTGAATGACAATCAAAAAATGACTCTAAAATTACAAGCATCAAGGTATGTGTTCATAGACAGTGGTTTGTTTTGGAAAAACAAAGATGGTGTTCTACTTTTCTGTCTAGATCAGGGACAAGCAGAGAAGATCCTGAAAGAAATGCATGATGGTGTCTGTGGTGGACATTTTTCAGCCAAAACCACTGCACACAAAATTTTAAGGGCAAGCTATTTTTGGCCGATGGTGTTTTCTGATGCTCATAGTATGTGAGGAAATGTGGAGCATGCCAGAAGTTTTATGGTAAACTGAAATACCAAGGAGCTTTGTCTCTAAGGCCCATGCAAATTGATGCACCATTTCATCAATGGGGTCTTGACTTTATAGGTGCGATAGCAGACAAGTCTAGTGGCGGGCATAGATGGATTCTCACTGCCACTAACTACTTTACTAAATGGATTGAAGCAATCCCAAAAAAGCAAGAAACTAGTAAACTAGCCATAAATTTCTTGTTAGAGAATATCATCACCAGGTTTGGAGTTCCAGTAAGAATTGTCACAGATAATGGCATGTGCTTTAGATCTAAAAAATTCAAGAAATTTTGTGATTCATATGGAATAGTGATATCATATGCTTCTCCCTATCATCCCCAAGAAAATGGTCAAGCAGAATCCAACAACAAAAGTATAATGAAGATAATCAAAAGGATGCTTGATAACAACAAAAGATCATGGGATTCAAAGCTAAGGTTAGCTTTATGGGAAGATAGAATCACAATAAAAAGTCTACTGGCAGGTCACCTTTTGAATTGGTATATGGGGCACAAGCAAGAATGCCAATACACAATCTTTTGCTTATGTACAAATTCATATTGTTGGAAGATATTGATGTGCCTGAGCCAATGGAAGAGAGAATGGAGCAACTGGTAGAACTGGATAAAATCAGGAGTCAAGCTCAGAAGAAGAATGAAAAAATGCAGATGCAAATGAAATACCTATTTGACAAAAAGGCCAAAGATAGGAAATTTTAGGTTGATGACATAGTCCTCATGTGGAATGCATGGAATCAGGATAAAGGAAAACATGGAAAATTTGAGGCTCTGTGGATTGGACCATTTGTCATTATTGGCAAATGTGGTGAGGAATCATACTACCTTAAAAACATGGTGGGTGAAAGTCAAGACTTTCCAGTGCATGGACAATTTCTGAAGCACTTCTTTTCTTAAAGGAGATATAATTCCATGCATAGTAGTTTAGGTTTTCCTTTTTCCCAAAATTTTTATTTTCCTTGTTTTTGTACAGTCTTTTTTGTTCTGGTCTACACCCCAGACAAGTGTTCTAGGTCCTTGTAATGTCTAGTCAGCCATTCATTCCCAACAAGAGCCACTGTTAGGACCATTTAAAATTTACCTAGTCCCACTTGGTTTCATACATTTTTCTTTCCATAAATTTATCCTAGGACTCCATATTCCTTTTACAATTATTTTGGAGGAGTCTTTCATAAGCATCCCATATCATATCCATGAGAAAGACCTTTGTATTTTTTTTATCATAGATGTGTTTTTGTCTCTTATCGCAGCCCCGCAGTCTACTCAAATAGCTTTGGCGGGAGTGCGGGAACCAAAGGAAGTGAAAAGACAGTTACCGCTTCCTCGCAGCATGCAGAAAATCTAGTTGCGGTATCGCGGTACACAAATATTGGCGCCGTAGTCCCATGGCAGTCTCAAAAGTAATTGGCGGGCTGGCGGTATAAGCTTGAGTAGCATATAATATTTCACCACGGTCTCGCGACAGACAAGAAGATAACTGGCAGTAACACGGTAAGAGCAAGAAGGGGTACAGGTTCACCGCAGCCCCATGGCGCTCCCAAATGGAGCTTGTAGTATCGCGATATACAAGAGTTTAAGAGGTGTGTGTTGTGTACCATGGCCCCATGATAGTTTCAAAAGGGGTTTGCAGCAATGCGGTAAAAGACTCAAGTGACGTGTATTGTTTTACCGCGGTCCCGCAATGATGACGACTTCAACTGGCTGTCTTGCAGTAAATGGTAAAGGTAACATAAAACATGTCCTGTTGTCCAACATGGACTTTAAAGTTGGTTTGTGGGATGGCAGTATAAGTTTCAATGAGGTGAAAATGACACTGCGCTCCCCCAACAGCCATAATAGAAGGTTCATGATAAGGCAGTAGGAGATATAAGGGATAACATGTATCTCGCCATCCTATGATAATGTGTAGAAAGGCTTGTGCGGTGGCAGTAAGTAGTGAAAGATACAATATGACCACCCAAAAAACTGTCGCAGTCCCACGACAAATCTAAATAGGTCTTGCAGTGATGCGGTAAAGTATTAAATGCTGAAATGAGTACATCGTCGCCCTGCGGTGGTTATTATTGATGTCTGGGGGATTGCGGTTATCGATGAAAAGATTACAAATCTTGAAGTGCCCTCCCAACCATTAGATTGGACCAAATCAACGGTCTGTGTTTGAGCGACATAAATGTTGAGATTTGTTGATTTCTTGGCACGAACCAGAATAATGGTGAAATTGTTGAAATGAACCAGACAACTGAGAGGGGGTGAATCAGTTGTCTTATTACTTAAACAATTCTACACCTTAAAACATTAAACACTTGTCCACTGTTTGTTATGATTAAGTCATGAAAGCATAAACTCAGAAATAGAAACATAATTGCAGGATCATACACAAGAGATACTAGATTTTTACATGGAAAACCCTATTAAGGGAAAACCACAGTGGGGGTTAACCCACAAGATATATATGTAAAGCACAATACTGAAAATCAGAGGCTCACTGCCAAGGGGTGGCTCACTGCTAAGGGGTGGCTCATTGCCAAGGTTTTTGAATTAAGATGTTAGCATCTACTCCATGCCTTAAATCAATTCCATTGAAGCGCAATACTCTTTTGCTCTGCTCTGTCTTTTCTCTTCCTTTCTTATCTTCACATTTTTCACACAAGGACACTTTTTCCTCAACTCAATTTCAAGTATTTATACACTATATCAACCTTGGAATGATCATCAAGGTCTGTATTACAATCATCAACTGTTGGAACAATCTCCAAGGTCGGCATTACAAACATACATAAAATGGGTCCAGACCTAATACAAAATTAGATAAGGAAATGTAGTAAAGATGTATGCAGATCACTCCATGTCTTAGCTAGGACTCAAAAATGAACTTCCATGCCACTACATGCTTCTACAATCTTCAATACATCTCCGCAATCACTGGAATTAACCAAGTCAGTTAGGATTGGTTACACGCTACGTTATCTGGGAACAAACTTCAAACATGATCTCAATTCCTTAACGTGGACCCATGTAAATCCAGGAACATGATCAGGAGGCATCCACAAGCACGTTGTAATCATCAGAAGCAACCACACAAAATCTAACCACTTTATCCATGAGATTCTTCACACTGGAGCACATGAACTTCACTGTCTTCAACTGTCATAAAAGAAAGATAGCTTGCACACCACCAAATCATGAACCATTGTAGTTGTAGGCACTTATCATCATCCCAGAATTCCCTCTAGTACCGCAGAGCAAAATACTTCAATGTGGATAAATGCAGAGCAAAGTACTTTCTCCCTGTCACCAGTGAATAATCAGAAAAAGGCAGGTTTTACTCTGGTGAATGTAAATCAATTCTTCATACCAGAGGCTCAAACTTAGGATGCATCTTCAGACATGCCTCTAAATAACTTGCAATCCATAGACCAAGATCTTCACTCTCTAATAAATATGGAGCAGTCTTCTGGACTGTTCTTCAGTATGTAACTCACTGTCTACACTGTGATTCACTATTCCCTTTTTGATTCTTCTGAAGGGGCTAATTTTCTCAATGTCCTCAACATATAAAGCTTCTAACCAAATAACAAAATAGGATACAGTTGACACCAATGATAACAAAGATATGTTGACATCAATGACAACACCAATTACGCACATACTTGCAACAATCTCCCCCTTTGTCATTGATGGCAACATATTATGTCAAAAATTGCAACAGCCATCAAGAAAAGATTCTCCCCCTATCTCTTTACACATCTGTACTCTTTCTTTCTAATTTTTTCACATGATTTATCTCCCCCTTTGACATCAATGGAAAAGGGCACATACTTGCACTCTGCTGCTCTGATATTCTAATCTCTCTTCTGAACTCTCTTCATCTAACTACTCCCCCTGAGAAGTAGCCCTTACATGCATCAATCTGGATTTGGAGATGGATTTTTAGGTGCCTCTAGATTGATGCACTTCTGTGCATCTTAGTTTAGAGTAGGAGGGGTGATAACCCTAACTTTTCTTTGAGATACTCAAAAGTATCCTTAGGTAGAGGCTTAGTGAAAATGTCTGCAATCTGATCTGTTGTAGATACATATTCCAGCTTGACTTCATTCTTTGTTGCCTTTTCTCTCATAAAGTGATATCTTATGGATATGTGCTTTGTCCTTAAATGCATTACTAGATTCTTTGATATGTTTATGGCACTTGTATTGTCACAAAAGATTGTGATTGGATCTTCATACACAACTCGGATGTCCTTCAATGGCTGCTTCATCCATAATACTTGAGTGCAACTACATGCTGCTGCAATGTATTATGCTTCTGTAGTAGATAGAGATATTGAGTCTTGTTTCTTGCTTAACTAGGATACTAGCCTTTTTCCCAAGAAGAATGTACCTCCACTTGTACTTTTCTTCCAACTAGGATTTGCTCATCATTGATCTGGACCTTTTTCTTTCGGATTTTCTTCCATGAGCTTCTTCATATTTGATTTCTCAACACCTCTTTAATCTAGATTCCTGCACTAACTAACTGGCTGAGGGGTTTTTGATTTTCAACACAGCTCCCCCTGAGCCATAGCTCACAATTTAATTCTTGGAGGATGTATCTACACCAGATGCTAGTGCGAATCCATCCTTGATCTCATTGACATCCTTTCTGATCCAGATCTTGCTCATCTCAATCTTGGTTTCTACCGGATCAACCTTGTTCTTACCTTTGTCATCTTTCTGCTATGTCTTCCTCTTCACTGCGGGACAGTCTCTCTTTGCATTTCTACTTCTGTATAATCTAGTAGAGTGTTTGAGCTTGTTGCAATTTAGACAAACAATGTCTCTCTGACCTTGATTTCTTCTGTTGTTTGAATTTGGCCTTGATCTGCATTGATTAGCCATATGCCCAAATCTATTGCATGTAAAACACTTTCCATTGAAAGATTGAACATTCTTTGGATTGATTTAATTTTTTATTGACACACTTCTGCACTCATTTGCTTTATGACCAATTTTCTTGCAATTGAAACATTGACCAGAGAAAGATATAACATTCTAATATATTGTAATCATACACTGAGTGGCCTTATGACCATACTTATTACATTTAAAACAATAACCACTGAAAGATGGATACCTTTGAACATTTGGTTGTTTGATCAGAGGTCTTTTAGGTCTACCTTTTTTATTTCTTACCGGATTGTTTCTACCTCTTCCTTTCTCAGATCTGATTTATCCTAGAAACAAACTTTCTCCCTTTTCAAATCCCAAACCTTTCTTGTCATCTGGACTCTTCTGGCTGGCAAGCAACTCATCAAGCTTTCTAGAGCTTATTTTGAGCTTTTCTTTATAGCTATTAGCTGCCTCTAGATCAAACTTCAAAAGCACAATTTCTTTTGCCAATCTCTCACATTCTTCTGACTTATCTTTCACAGCTTTGCTCAGATGATCCTCTATTCTTGTTTTGTCTTCATTTGCCAGACTTAATTCTTTGCTTTTCTTTTTAAGACTTTGTTGGATTTCATTGATTTCCTTACTTAGCTCTTGGATGCAGCCATTTACTTCTACCATATTTTCTTTTGAGTCCATGTTTTCTTCCTTAGATTTCTTAATGTCTTTTGGAGCAATTTGGTGCCCTTTACTATCAGTATCAGTTGCTTTACTGGAAATCAAGCATAGATTGATGTTATTCACAGTAGCTCTGTGTCCTTTCACATCACATTTTGTTTTATCACTGATGGCCTGGGAACCTTCTTGTGCTTCATTTTGTAGTTCCTCATTGATTGAGTCAGAGTACCCTTGAATGTTCTCATTAACTTTGACATTTGTACCTTCAACAATCTTTCCCAATCTATTGTTGTAGCAGTGGTAGGCTTTGTTCCAAGATGAATATCCAAGGAAAATGCCTTCATCATACTTAGCATCATCCTTTTCTATTTTGATAAGGCATTTGCTTCCAAAGATTTTGAAGTATTTCACAGTGGGTATTGTTCCATACCATAATTCAAAGGGAGTCTTTTCATTCTTGGATTTTACCTTAACTTTGTTTAGTGTGTAGAAAGTAGTTTGAATTGCCTCCTTCCAAGATGCTTCTGACAGATTTGCTTCTTCCATCATTGATTTTGTAGTTTCCTAAATAGTCCTACTTGTTTCTTCCATTACCTTATTCCTTGCAGAGAGTTGTTTTCCTATCCCGTGAGTCTCACAGAACATATTGAAATTGTTGGAGGTGAACTCTTATTCTTTGCTAGTCCTTAAACACTTGATTTTCATATTTAGCTCATTTTCAACCATTGCTTTAAAAGCTTTGAGTCCATCTAGAGCTTTTGATTTTTCTTTAAAAAAGCTAACCCACGCCATTCTAGAATAATCATCAATAAAAAACATAAAGTACCTGTCATCATGGAAGCTTTGTATTCTTGTAGGACCACAAAGGCTTGTATGGATCAATTCCAATCTTTCAGTGGAAGATTTTTCTTTACCCTGTAGTATTATTCTTGACTACTTTTTATTTTGACATTTCCTACAGATGATGTTATTTGAGTAATCAATTTTTGGCAGATCTTTTACAATTTGGATTGAGTCTATCTTTACTAGATCATCAAGATTGATATGACACAGTCTTCTATGCCAAATCTAGCTTACATTGGTCTGGGTTGTGATCCCAAGAATGTCACCTTTTCTAAGATGATAAAGATTCTTTTCTGTCCTTTTTCCAATGGCCATTGTAGCTCCAGATTTCTGTTTGATTATGAAAGTATAATTCTCAAATACAAGACTAAATCCCTTTTTGCATAACTGTCCAATGCTTAAGAGACTTTGCTTTAGATTCTCAACATAAAAAACATCATCAATAATTTGTCTGTTACCAAGATTGATTGATCCTTTTCCACATATTTCAGCAGTACAGTCATCACCAAATCTAACTAGCCCTCTATCATATTTTTCCAAACTTACAAACTTACTCTTGTCACCAGTCATGTGATTTGAACAACTACTATCAATAATCCAACAGTTCTTTGCTTGAAACATAGCTTCATTGCTGGTACTTACCTCTAAATCCGAACACCTTAGATTGTTGACACTCTTTGTTTTAGAGAGGAAGTAGCCATCATCTTCATAAAGTTCTTTCTTGGACAATCCAGTTTTATCATCTTTTAGTGAACATTCATGTGTATCAAAATCAGTATGTAGCTGTTCATCTTTTAGCTCCATTTGGGATCTCCCTCAAGTTGTTAGACTCTTTACGAAGGGACTTGGCTCTGATACCAATTGTTGAAATAAACCAGACAACTGAGAGGGGAGGGGGTGAATCAGTTGTCTTATTACTTAAACAATTCTACACCTTAAAACATTAAACACTTGTCCACTGTTTGTTATGATTAAGTCATAAAAGCATAAACTCAGAAACATAAACACAATTGCAAGATCATATACAAGAGACACCAAATTTTTATGTGGAAAACCCTGTTAAGGGGAAAACCATGGTGGGGGTTAACCCACAAGATATATATGTAAAGCACAATACCAAAAATTAGAGGCTCACTGCCAATAGGGCTCACTACCAAGGTTTTTCAACTGAGATGCTAGCATCTACTTCATGCCTGAAATCAGTTCCATTGAAGTGCAATACTCTTATGCTATGCTCTGCCTTTTCTCTTCCTTTCTTATCTTTGCATTTTTCACACAAGGACACTTTTTCCTCAACTCAATTTCAAGTATTTATACACTATATCAACATTGGAATAAGCATCAAGGTCGGCATTACAATCATCAACCGTTGGAACAATCTCCAAGGTCCGCATTACAAACATACATAAAATAGGTCTAGACCTAATACAGAATTAGCTAAGGAAATGTAGTAAAGATGTATGCAGATCACTCCATGCCTTAGCTAGGACTCAAACACGATCTTCCATGCCACTACATGCTTCTACTATCTTCAATACATCTCCGCAATCACTCAAATTAACCAAGTCAACTAGGATTGGTTACACACTATGTTATATGGGAACAAACTTCAAACACAATCTCAATTCCTTAACGTGGACCCATATAAATGCAAGAACACGATCAGGAGGCATCCACAAGCACGTTGTAATCATCAAGAGCAACCACACAAACTCTAACCACTTTATCCATGAGATTCTTCACACTGGAGCACATGAACTTCACTATCTTCAACTGTCATAAAAGAAAGATAGCTTATGGACCACCAAATCATGAACCATTGTAGTTGTAGGCACTTATCATCATCCTAGACTTCCCTCTATAACCGTAGAGAAAAATACTTCAATGCAAAGCAAAGTACTTTCTCCCTGTCACCAGTGAATAATAAAAAAAGGTTGGTTTTGCTCTGGTGAATGTAACTCAATCAATTCTTCATACCAAAGGCTCAAACTAGGGATTTAGCATCTTCATACATGCCTCTAAATAACTTCCAATCCGCAGACCAAGATCTTCACTCTCCAAGAAATGTGGAGCAGTCTTCTAGATTGTTCTTCTATATACAACTCATTGTCTGCACTGTGACTCACTGTTCCCTTTCTAATTCTTCTGGAGGGGCTAATTTTCTCAATGTCCTCAAAATATAAATCTTCTAACCAAATAACAAAATAGGATACAATTGACACCAATGATAACAAAGATATGTTGACATCAATGACAACACCAATTAGGCACATGCTTGCAATAGAAATAACCAACTCCATAGCAGAATAAAATTTGGAATTCCTTTGTATTTCATCACTCAAGCAAGTTAGTGGAGATTGTAGATGGTGAATTCAAGCTCTCTGTGCGCTCTGCAATCCTCTTTCAACCGGGTAAGTCACCTTCATCAGTTTCTTCTTAAAAGTTGGTAGTTAGTTTGTGTTTTGCTTTCAATTGGTCTAGTAGAGAAAGTGACTATCAAAACCCTAGTTTATAAAAGCATCAAACTATGGCACCTAAGAAATCTGAGTCTGCAAATAAGAACACTGAGCCCCCTGTTCCCAAGA
The DNA here is from genome assembly GCA_027924645.1 of Cunninghamia lanceolata. Lineage (NCBI taxonomy): Eukaryota > Viridiplantae > Streptophyta > Pinopsida > Cupressales > Cupressaceae > Cunninghamia > Cunninghamia lanceolata. Next base: position 7,453,662 of record BSBN01000150.1, read on the forward strand.
AGCGGTCCCTTCAACAGTCTCTGTTGGACATTTTTCCTAATTCAGTTGACAAAGGGTATAAGAATCTATTCAAGGATGTAGTAGAGGGGTGTCAGGATGCTAGAGTCCCTATCTTAGGTTGGAACCTTTTTTGGTACTTTTGTGAGAAGAAAGATGGATAGGGACCAGTTGCAAACCCATGGAATTTGAATTTGGCTAAGCTTGTGGTGCCAAATATATTCATTGATGTAGATTTGATCAGAATATTGGCACAACACTATCATCTAGCCACCAAAACAATCAGATTGCCAAATGGGTCACCATTGGTGCCAGTGGATAGAAATGCAATCATTGATTGTGTCATGCTCAACAAGCAAGCCCTCACAAAGGTTGACTTGTAGAAGAGTGAAAAACAATATACCAGTCTAAGAAATACACATAGGAGTGATGAATTTCTCATGTAAATGAGGAAAGGGGCCAACAATAGAAGGATTTCAATCCCAACCACTGCATTTGAGCCTTTCTCAGTTGATGACTTTGCTGTGTATTTCAAAAGGACATATTTTGCTGTGTCAAGTGCTAGGAATTGATGCCCAAGATAGAATGCCAGTTGGCATGATGATGATGTCCATGAGAATACAGAACCTAGAGGTTAATTTTGAGTATGATTTTGCATCGTTCATTGAGAAGAAATTGCATGATGGATTTTTGCAAATAAGGGAAAACAAGACACCCATGTATTTCAAATATTAATCTTTATTGTGTCATTTAATTTTGTATCAGAACAGAAGAAAATGGCCCAGTAGGATGGATCAAAAGAGACAGAGATTGCCTACATAGTGTTGGTGTTACAAGTGGGACACTCATTGTCAGAACTGCAATTATGTTATGTTCCATGATGATTTCTCAGTCAGAATAATGAATTCCCTTGGTTGTCTTTCTCCTAGATTGACCAAAGAGGTCAGAGAAATGTTGAGGCCTCTTGCTCATAGGCCAGAATAAGGTCACAAGCATACCTTTGTTGATTGGTATTTCTTGCCTGACCATACTATAATTAGAGTATATGGGTGTACTTAGCCACCCCATATGTTGCCAAAATTTGTACCAAATAGAATTGCATTTCTTGAATTCATGTGGCAGATGCTATGGATGAAGAAAGATGTAATGAAAAAATAAAAGAAGGGCACTTTTCTTCCTGATTCCATAGTGTTTGGTGAATGGTCCATTGGTGCAGATACTTTGGAAGAGTTGCAAGCCTACTTGAAGGCTAAATATTCTTTGAAATTAGGAACAAAAAGGGTTTGTAATCCAGAGGCTCACATGAACTTTGTAGATAGGTCATTCACACCAAGATGGGGATATCCCATCAAATCACATTTGATGAGGATGTGATCAGAAATTGTGTCACTTTTGAAGAGATGTATAATAGAAAATAAAAATGGGAAATTTTGAGGAAGATTGAGGATGATAAAAGAAATCAAAACCCTAATTTTGCAAGATATTTTATTGAAGAGAAGGACCCATTGAAAAGAATAGATTTGATAATTAATAATTTTGAAAGAATATATGGCAAGCCTGAGAAGGAGCCTACAAAAGCTACCAAGCTCCCTGTAAAAAGATCAACAGGAGTTGTGATCCAAGAGTCGGCTCCAGATGCAATGTCAGTGCAAGATCCAGTTGTTCTGGATTCACCACCTACAAAAAGTCAAAAGATTGATGATGTTTCTCCACTAGTTCCATATGAAATGACTGAAGGAGTTGGTGACACTGAGGAGGTGGCCAGTATTTTAAGGCATATGGGAGAGGAAGATGAAGTTTATCAACCCCTTGTTGGTCAAGAAATAGAAGCACACAAACTAGAAGCAAGAATGGGTGAACGGGTACAAGGTGATCCTGAATTACAAGAAGATGAAAGGGTTGTGGCTTTAATGAGGTTCATGGAGGATGATGATTTCATCAATACCCCAGAATTCAAAGATTTTTTCCTCAAAATGAAGATGAAAGAATTTGAAGAAAAGGTTGAGATAAATAAAATGGGTACAGATGAATCTCAGCATGATCAAATTGTGTCACAAACTTTAAAGGATTTGAAAATTGATGAAATAAATGTCAGCCCTAATGAGGCTAGACAAATGGTTTTGAAGAGTAATATGTTGATCATCCCTGGCCCTGAATTGAAGAAAATGTTTTTGTTGGACCAAGTGAGAAACTAGGATGACCCCATGATGGTCTCTGAGTTTAATTATGAGGATGGTGTTAGTGGCTGTGGGTTCAACCCAAAAATAGAATCTCTAGCAATATGGGCAACACAAAAGAACACCAACAAGCCAAGATCGTTAGATGTAGTCCATGAGTTGAGGGGAACAACAATGGTGAAAACATTTCAAGATACATCAATAGTTGAAGCGGCCACCCTTACTATGCACTCTGCAATGTTCACACATGTTGTCAAGAAAATGGAGCAAAGATTTCTCAATTATGAAAAAACTCAAGTTGAAATGAATGATGAAGTGAATAGACTGTATTTGGAGAATGTCAAACTAAAGCAGCAGTTGAAGGGTGGTGACTGTCAGAACCAAGAAATTGTGCCATACCAAGCCCCTATGCCACAAATAAGTTGTGATAATACAGTCCCAGTAGATCAGTTGAATGCATTGAAATTGATGTTGAAGAAAGAAATTGAAGATTTGAAAAAGCAAAATGAAAAAAAGGATGAGGCTAGATTAAAAATTCTTGAGGTGTTTGAGAAGATTTTGGAATACAAAGTAAAATTGGTTGTTGATAAGTTGGGAGATGTGTATGAATGCTATTCTTCCTTGTCTCAAGCCATTGATCAGTTGAAGGTCAATCTTTCTGTTTTGGATCCATTGTACAAGAAATGGCAACTTGCACACCATACATTGTTGACCTTGTGCAAGGTTCTATAAAGAGATCCAGGTGCTCCAGCTTCACTCAAGCCAATAGAGAAGATGGTGAAAATGATCTTAGATGAATTTCAGTATGTGAATGGTGAAAGTCAGAAAATGTAGGCAAAGATTGATTCTTTTGCCACTTTCCAGTACCAGTTTATTCCTTCCATTTTGATAGTGGACAAATGGATCAAAGGTTTTGATGCATGGAAAAGTGAATATGGTCAAGCAGTTTCTCAAGTCGTTGATTTCTTGAAAAAAGATGAAAACATAAACATTCCTAGTTTCAATGTGATTCTGGATAGAGTAATTGTTGTGGATGCTGGATATGCCAAGTTCATCATTGATGTCAAAGTGCTGTTGGACAAAAGATGGAAAGATCACCAGGCCAATCTACTCCAGATCCAAGAATATAAGTGGCCTAGTGATTATGCTGTCTACCAATGGGAGAAACAATATTTGACAACTGAAGAATGAGCAAGCCAAATATGCAGAGGAGCAATGAGCATCAAGCTGGAGTCAACATGGCATGAACAAATCTTGAACGTCCTCCTGTTTTGTCTCTTTCTTGTCTTTATGCTTTTCAATATGTATTCAAATATATTTGGTGGTATTTTTAAGACTTGTCAAAAAGTATATATTGTAATAGGTCATATTAAGGGGTGGGTATATGAAAAGTCATTTTTTTGGAATGTGAAAGGTCTGAAGCTTGTAGCTTCCTTCACCACTATAAGAAGGAAATCAATTTTGGAAAGAGATATTGTAAGGCCTGTTCTTCAAAGATATATCAATAAAAGCAAACTGCATTTCTCTGGTGCCATATATCTAGTTCTCAATTGCTTGTCAAATGTTCTTGTTATACTTTATCTAGTTGTCTCCAATTTTGTTTCTTCTTGTTATTTGAATTAACATATCAAGCATATGTTTAGTTCATCAAACACATTTGTTGTTTTTGGGTGGTTTATCTAATTGGGTTTCCTCAAGTAGGAATTAAATTCCATTGAATAGATCACTGTAATTTGGAGGAATCAATTTGGATAATTAAGTAGAGCTGTGTAAAAACAATCTTGCATGTTTATACCAATCATAAACAATTTCATGCCAAGTAATTCGAGTTGTGGCTAGATAGAAAGCACAATTTTTTCTCTGAATAAACTCCATTACCCAATTTTTGAGAAAGTCACTGATCAATTCTTTTCCAGAATCATTTCCTTGTATCATATTCAAAATTCCAATTTTAATTTTTTATTGAGTAGGAGTAGGAGTAATAGTAGAACAAAGAATAAAAATCTAATTCAAATCATATGCCAATTTGGATTAGGGTGAATTAGATGATTAAATTGATAAAATTACTTAAATCCCTTAATCTGCTCTGAAGTCACCAACAATTTTGAGAAGTAATTATTCATTGGTGAATATAAGGTAACACCCACCTGGGCAAAGCAGGGCCCAAAGTGCAAAGAATCTTAACCATCCGGGTTAATTATGTCAGTTGGCCAAATTGGTTGCATAACCTAATCATAAAGCTTGGCATCTTTTAGGGTTTTGCATACTACAAATTTGAGAACCAATAGACCCCATGTGGACCTATAGGTCCAAATGGAACATTCCCAACTGCCGTGAATTTTGAGAACTGCTCCATCATAGTTTGGCAGTTTTTTGCTCTTAGGGATCTTAAGTGACTTTGTCAGTAGCCTGTTGCCTTGAATGAATGGGACACTTGGTGCACAAAATGAGACCTCCCCTAGCATTTACCTACCCACTCTGATGTGTTGGCATATTCCATTCAGACCCACAAGTTGTGGAAGAAAAATATGGCTCCTGGCAAGGTTGCGCTGCATGAAACTAAAGCATTTTGTAAGAATGCATTTGATTTCAGCACGGTCAAACAGATTAGAGTTGACCAAAACTGAGAGAGGTTATTGTGGATGGACCCTACATCCACCTATAGGTCTAAATGGAACATTCCTAGATGCAATGAATTCTGAGAACTGCTCCGTCATAGTTTGGTAGTTTTTTGCTCTTAGGGATCTTAAGTGACTTTGTCGGTAGCTTGCTGCCCCGAATGACTGAGACACTTGGCGCATGAAACAAGACCTTCCCTAGCATTTACCTGCCCACCTTGATGCATTGGCGTAGTTTGTTTGGCCCCACGAGCTGTGGAATGCAAAATTTCACTCCTAGCACCTTTCCACTGCATGAAACTAAAGCATTTTGCAAGAATGCATTTGACTTCGGCATGGTCAAATAGATTGGAGTTGACCAAAACCAAGAGAGGTTATTGTGAAAGGACCCATGTGCACTTGTAGGTCTGAATGGAACATTACCAGCTGCCACAAATTTTGAGAACTGCTCCGTCATAGTTTGGTAGTTTTTGCTCTTAGGGGTCTTAAGTGACTTTGCCAGTAGCCTGTTGCCCCTAACGACTGGGACACTTGGCGCACAAAATGAGACCTCCCCTAGCATTTACCTTCCCACCCTGATGTGTTGGTACAGTCTATTCGGCCCCATGAGCCGTGGAATGCAAAATTTCACTCCTAGCACCTTTCCACTACATGAAACTGAAGTATTTTGCAAGAATGCATTTGACTTCAGCATGGTCAAATGGATTGGAGTTGACTAAAACTAAGAGAGGTTATTGTGGATAGACCCCACATGCACTTGTAGGTCTAAATAGAACATTCCCAACTTCCACGAATTCTGAGAACTGCTCTGTCATAGTTTGGTAGTTTTTTGCTCTTAGGGATCTTAAGTGACTTTGTCGGTAGCCTACTGTGTCTAATGACTAGGACACTTGGCGCACAAAATAAGACCTCCCCTAGCATTTACCCACCCACCCTGATGTGTTGGCATAGCCTGTTCATCCCCACGAACTATGGAAGGAAAAATATGGCTCCTGGTAAGGTTGTGCTGCATGAAACTAAAGCATTTTGCAAGAATGCATTTGATTTCGGCATGGTCAAACAGATTGGAGTTGACCAAAATTGAGAGAGGTTTGTGAACGGACCCCACATGCACCTATAGGTCCAAACAAAACATTCCCAGCTACCATGAAATCTGAGAACTGCTTCATCATAGTTTGGCAGTTTTTTGCTCTTAGGGATCTTAAGTGACTTTGTCAGTAACCTGCTGCCCCGAATGACTGGGATAGTTGGTACATGAAACAAGACCTCCCATAGCATTTACCCACCCACTCAGATACATTGGCACATTCCGTTCATCCCCACGAGTTGTGGAATGCAAAATTTCACTCCTAGCACCTTTTTACTACATGAAACTGAAGCATTTTGCAAGAATGCATTTGACTTTGGCATGGTCAAATGGATTGGAGACCTCCCCTAGCATTCACTTGCCCACCCTGATGTGTTGTCATAGTTTGTTTGGCCCCATGAGTTGTGGAAGGAAAAATATGGCTCCTAGCAAGGTTGCGTTGCATGAAACTGAAGCATTTTTCAAGAATGCATTTGATTTCGGCACGGTCAAATGGATTGGAGTTGACCAAAAATTGAGAGAGGTTATTGTGGATGGACCCCATGTGCACCTGTAGGTCCAAACGGAATGTTCCTAGCTCCCACAAATTATGAGAATTGCTCCGTCATAGTTTGGCAGTTTTTTGCTCTTAGGATCTTAAGTGACTTTGCCAGTAGCCTGCTACCTCAAATGACTGGGACACTTGGCACATGAAACAAGACCCCCCTAGCATTTACATGCCCACCCTAATGTGTTGGCATAGTTGGTTTGGCCCCACGAGCTGTGCAATGCAAAATCTCACTCCTAGCACCTTTCCACTGCATGAAACTGAAGCATTTTTCAAGAATGCATTTGATTTTGGCACGTTCAAATGGATTGGAGTTGACCAAACCTGGGAGAGGCTATTGTGGACAGACCCCATGTGCACTTGTAGGTTTGAATGGAACATTCCCAGCTGCCACAAATTTTGAGAATTGCTCCGTCATAGTTTGGCAGTTTTGTGCTTTTATGGAGCTTAAGTGACTGTGTCGGTAGTCTGCTGCCCCGAATGACTGGGACACTTGGTGCACAAAATGAGACCTCCACTAGAATTTACCCGCCCACCCTGACATGTTGGCATAGTCCGTTCAACCCCACTAGCTTGGAATGCAAACTTTCACTCCTAGCACCTTTCCATTGCATGAAACTGAAGCATTTTGCAAGAATGCATTTGACTTCGGCATGGTCAAACGGATTGGATTTGATGAAAAATGAGAGAGGTTATTGTGGACAGACCCCATGTGCACCTTTAGGTTCAAACAGAACATTCCCACATACCACGAATTCTAAGAACTGCTCCGTAATAGTTTAACAGTTTTTTGCTCTTAAGATCTTAAGTGACTTTGTCGGTAGCCTGCTGCCCTGAACAACTAGGACACTTGGCACATGAAATGAGACCCCTTGGCATTTACCCACCCACCCTGATGTGTTGATGTATTTGGTTTGACCCCATGAGCTGTGGAATGTAAAATCTCACTCCTAGCACCTTTCCACTACATGAAATTGAAGCATTTTTCAAGAATGCATTTGATTTCGGCACAGTCAAACGAACTGGAGTTGACCAAAAATGAGAGAGGTTATTGTGAATGGACCCCACGTGCACTTGTAGGTCTCAATAGAACCTTCCTAGCTACCACGAATTCTAAGAACTGCTCTGTCATAGTTTGGCAGTTTTTTGCTCTTAGGGATCTTAAGGGACTTTATCGGTAGCCTATAGCCTGGATCAACTGGGACACCCGGTACACAAAAAGAGACCCTCCTTGGCATATACCCGCCCACCCCAATCTGTTGGTATAATCTGTTTGGCCCCAGGAGCCGTGGAATGCAAAATTTCTCTCCTAGCACCTTTCCACTGCATGAAACTTAAGCATGCAAAATTTCTCTCCTAGACATGTATGCAAAGTGGCAGGTGTAAAGCAAATGTAGAAAGGTGAAATGAGGATATGAAAAGCATGGAAACCATATAGTAGGTGAAATGAGGATATGTGAATCATGCCAAACGTGTCTCTCTCTCTTACTCTCTTCCTCATTTTGTAAGAGAAAGACAAATACATAGTCAACGTAGGTAATGAGAAATTTGCATAAGATCTATAAGAGAGTTGTTATCACATGTATTTACATAATTTATATTGTGAATTGTAGCTAAATTCACTCACTGATTGGTGAGTATGAGGAAACAAATCTACCTGAAGGTAATGAAGGACAAGAAGGTAATCAATCACATGTCAAATCATTATAGATGTGTGACAACCTTCAAAGGATACAAAAGGCTAAAAATAGAGGAAGTGGCACTCTTAAGTTGTAAATTTGAACTATTACAACTAGAATGTCAAAACTTGGTATGGGAGTGTTAATGTGAAGTGAAAACTATAAACTCGTTCCTCAAGGCCAATTCAACCAAGTGTTTCTATATAAAATTTGAATTATGCTTAGTTCAACAAAAGAAAAAGAAATGATCCATTGTTGGATGTAAATCTATAAATGTGAGTGGCATTTGCTTTTGATATTAGTAAAATGGGTTTTTGAAAGGGCCTGAACCCTTTTACAAGGAAATATAGATGTTGATCTTTTTGTAAATGCCATTTGTGAATTATTTCTTAGCAATGGGAACTTGATGTGCCCAATCACAAGTGTTCCCTTCATGCCATGATGTCTGCTACTTGATGGATGCAAATTTGGCTGCAACAACAAGTCAGACCATAAATTTCATTAGTTATTTCAATAGAAAATAAATAATTTAACCTACCAAGTAAATAATTTTCAACTAATAAACAAACATATACCACCAACAAGGCCTCTACCATCGACTAGGAAGAAGATACTATGGAAATTGATGAACAAAGAACTCCTGTATGAAAATTGACCCGAATGTAAGACTATATGTACATAATGATAATAAATTTAGTTAACAATATGTAAGACTATATGTAAGATTATATATACATAATCACAATTGGACCTAAATTGGATCAAATACAAGGAAAAAAGAATTATTCATCAAGGAAAGCAAGGAATTATCTTAATTACATCTGGGACATGCAACTTGTCATGTCAAATGGATGTGATAGAAGATGTAGTGGTATGAGGTATGTGGTAGGCACAAAGAATGTGAAAAATGATAAGGTGTCTTTGATATGATTCATTTGAAGGAGTTTTCCATTTTGGACCTTGGATTTTGCCAATGTAAAGGAAAACATTAAAAATGGGAAACAAAAAGGTCTCAATTGCATATGTAGTGGCATGAGGTATGTGGTAGGCACAAAGCATGTGAAAAAAGATAAGGGAAGCATGGGGTGTCTTGCTAGGATTCATTTGAAGGATTTTTCCAATGTGGACCTTGGATTTTGAGAGGATTAGGGAGAAGGCCACAATATCTAGGGATGAAGGAATGAAAAAGATGGAGGGATATGTTAGAGTAGAATCTGATATTCAAACCATGGTACTAAAAGAAAGGGAGTAGAAGACATCCTAGATTAGTGCTCATCATAGAATGACTTATGAAGTAACTCTAATAGAAAGGAATAGATAAGAAGAGGTGGTATGAACTTTTATATGTCACCCCATAACCTAACCCCATGCAACTAGTAAGATGCAAGGGCTCATCATCAAATATTAGGTTAGGTAATTATATCTTAGGTCAAAATCACCACCCAAAAGTATAGACATGAGCATGCTAAATGGTACTTGTGTCTAGGTGAAATGTGAAGGGAAAAGGATCCACTCAAGGTTCTAAGGTTTACAACTAAGTTTTGAATATCAAGAATATAGAGGGGAAAAGAGTACACATGGACCTAATTATGATCATCATATATATAGCATAGGGTTAAAGGTTAATTTTAAATGGCATGTGTGAATGTGAATGTGGAAAGGGCTCAAATATCCAAAAGTCCTTATGGCTAGAAATTACAAACTTCTCATAGAAAGGTATTTTGTGAATGTGTATGCACCTCCAATCACAAGTTCTCCCTTCATGCCACGATGTATGTTGCTTTATGAATGTAAATTTGACTGCAACGACAAGTCAATCCACAATTTGCATTACTTATTTCAATGGAAAATAAATAATTTAAACTACCAAGTAAAAAAATTTGAACTAATAAACAAGCATATACCATGTAAATGAGGCCTCTACCATCAACTAGGAAGAAGATACTATGGATTGATTAATAGAGAACTCTTGTAAGAAAATTGGCAAGAATGTAATCTACTATATATGTACATAATCATAATAACTTTAATAATGAACAATATAGTTACTTTATTTGTAATGCATACCTATTATTGTACCAATTCAATCTAATGAACCATGTGGGTTTACTCTAATCTTTATAGTGTCAAGTATTGCTTCGTGGTCAGACTCACGAACTTTCCATAAACTCTTATTGTGTGGTCAACCCCGATATTTGATCAATTGAACATTTGATGCAACAACAAGGTTAGAGTAATGAAGAATCTTCCTATGTGTGTCAAAGTCCTCAAACAACCACATGTCAGACTTCTTCATCAGGTACCTTCTAAGCCATGTTCCAATAACAACAACAAACCCTGGAGGATACTTAATATCCTCTCCATCAATGATTGTAGCAATCAATTTATTTTTTCCCTCTATGCAACGACATAAATAATAATATGTTCCTTCATTATTCTCATCAGTAATAACTGCATAAACATGACCTGCATTTAATTGTACGAATAAATTAATTCCACTAAATGATCTAAAATATAATATAATGCTTAGTTAAAATATTAATTTGACTTAATAAGTAAATCTATAATACCTGGTTGCACTAGGTCTGATACATGGTCAAAGTCAACCGATACTTCCATCTGGGTCAGTAGTGCTTGTGGAAGTTGATATGTGTCAATCGGAACTAAAGGTCTACAAGACCATTTGTCAACCCACTCTTCTGACTCACACTCTTCCCAAATAAAATCCATACATGAAGAACAAAAACATGCCATCTCTCTTGTATAAATAGTCCATGAACTTGCGTTTGAACTTCTAAATGAGTGGAGCTCACTCGATCCTACTATTGTACAACAATCTTCATAGTTTGTAATATTACATTGTTCTACCAACCAAAAAACTCTACAAACTGTGGACTTACCTTCATTATGTGGTCCCATCATGGAGTTACACCATTGCACAATTGTTGTTGCATCTGTCAACTTAGCACCACCTTGACCTACTTCAACTCTTCTCTTGCAAGGGCTCTTTTTACACATGCTCCTGCACCATCATGTTCCCCCTTTCCATGTCTAGCCTTAGTGAAATTCCAAATATATTGAGCACCACTCATCACATGCATCTTGCTCAACCAATATAACATCCTCGAATTCTTCAATTGTGATGTGCAGTTATTCGACCATATGATGTGTTGACTAAAAGTGATATTTTTGTCACTTAAATTATCATAGAACATTTGAAAGCAACCTTGTACAAACTCAGTGGAATGAGTATGATCGTCACTAATGTAGAAGTGATACTCTCTTAATATATTTATGTCTTCCTCTATGCTATTAGGTGCATGCATGAATGCTATAAGTACAAAAATAGTAACCTGAATAGAGTTGTAGTACTGAGATTGCACTTCATTTTGCGGTTGTAATGTATAATTCTTAACAAAATGTACAACATAAACAATGGTACCAAGAGGAAATGTATCCTTACATAACTTGCATTGCTCATCCAACCATCGAGCTTTGTGTGTATACATTGCATACCCATACACTATTTTCTCTTGAAATATTCTCATAAATTCAGCTACAGATATATCTGTACTCACTAACTCACATCCCTTTAACTCTTTTCCATCTTTTACTCCATATGTTACTGACTTGTATTTTCCAAAACTAACTAGTTGTTTTCCAATTTCATGTGTGCTCTCCATATGTATACATTTTTGCAAACGTTGCAAACCACCACAACTAACACATGATCCTTTCAAACATGACTTCTTGTAAAAAAATTATCCATCCACCCTTTCACATAAGACACTTGAAATGAAATCTCTTGATGATTTAGGTGGGATTTGTATCATACATTCCTGTAAAACATCATTAGTGTGCAAAGTAACACATATGTGATGATAAATATCATAATGCATATAAAATTCAATATGCATCCTACAACAACAAGTAGTGCGTGCATGATTTATTTTAACATAAAAAGGTTTGACCATCTCAAAATACCTTTGACTAATTCTTATTTGAGGATAATTCTCAATAAACTTTTGATAGAATTGTGTTTGCATCATATCCAAAAAATGTTTAGGATGCGGTTCACGATTTTGAGATCCAATTCTCCTTACAACATCTCTTTGATTGGGTGAAACTCTTGTGTTATCTTTCCAAAATTGTTCAATTAATGCTCTTAAGGAATCAACAACAACCTTGTCTTTGCATGGGAGTCTACCTGAGAATGCCCATAGTGCATTATTATTGGGATCCTCAAATATTTCACGTCTCCCAGTGGCTTTCAATAGTGTTGATCTACTTATCTTTATTAATCTACTTGTTTTGCTAATCAAACGAGATCTTTTGGTTTCATTGCTTACTATAGTTGATGTAAGAACACATCAGGTCACATTATTATCTTTAGTGCATGAGGTCATACCTATTGCTTGGTACGCACTAATTAGATTTCTTACAATAGTTCTTTCACCATTGGTATTGGATGATCTTAAACTAAGGATCTTCATAGTATCTTTAAACTTAATATTTTTTATCATTTCAATAAATAATTGGCACCTTCCTGTTTCACTTAAGCTTTCAAAAAAACTTTTCCATACTTTATTGACAATTCTTCTACAAGTGCATTCAGAAATTTTATTGCGCATTGGTTTCAAAATATTTTCATCAATTTCAATAAGATACTTTGGTCTTTTATGAATAATTCTAGGAGGTGTTTTTATTGGCATGTGTTATTGGTTTGCATTAGGTAAATTTGGCTCATCATTTCTTATTTCAATAGGTGTTTTGGGACTTGTTTCTACATTCATGTCAATTAGTGTTGATGATGTACCTTCAATTGGTGTTGATGACGTACCTTCTCCTCCAACTTTTCTCATTTGACGAAGTCTTTTCATGCGCTCCCTTTGTATTTGTTTTGCTGCTTCAATTTCCTCATATGTTCCTTGTTTATTCCTTCCCATGGTAATTGTCAATTGTTCCTAAATTTACAAAATTATCAATATATGTTAATTAAGATTTCAATTATAAAATAAAGGAACAAAATTATCACAAAAGATAACATATTCATCACAAATACACTCTTAAAATACTTTGCACATGATTATTACTTACACCAATTAAAAAATCATCAAAAATATCTTAATAGACATCAAAATTGATAGCCAAAGTGTTAAACAACCAAAAAACATGCAATAATCATATATTTGTTGATTTCAATGCATTTGAATCATTTCAATTCATATAAAACAAAAGATTATCCTCAAATGTTGCAGAAAAGCACGTAGAAAGCATGTACAGTAGTAATGGGGCCTTGAACATAGGTTGCATCTAATTTTTTGCCCATTTGTAGACCTTTTGTGCACAGAAGAAATGCGCTTACATTATAAAACGCGAGCACGCTTTGTAACGTGCTTGCATTACAAAACATACTCATGTTATAAAACATGAGCGCACTTTGAACGCGCTCGCGTTACAAAATGCTCTCGCATTTTTTATAGATAAAATTTTCCCACCCATTTTTCCTTGGAATAGGCTTGGGAAATGAACCTAAAGGGTTGGAGCCTTATTTGCTCTAATTTTGATGTGTTTTTAACCTTCAGTAGAGTTTTTCAACTTCCACGTCATCATGTTTACACACTCGATGATGAAATTTCATAAAATTACCACAAAAATGTTGCACGTCTTCTTAGCTTTCTAACCATATAGTTTTTTTTTTTAATTTGAAAAACATTAACATATTTATTGTCAATTTCTTTTACTAATGTTTCTATATTCCTCATATACATATGTATTCATTTTTCTTTATAACTTTTGATCCGCTTATCGAAAATTGAAAAAAAAATATAGGATTGTTCTATGCTTTATTCTTTACACATTCAAAAAAATTATATTTTCAATTAATTTTGTACAAGTTATGTAGTTTTTAGGATGCGTCCACTTTCAAAAATCACAAATAAAATATTCAATAGAAAATTACAAAAAAATATACAACTTCTAGTACTCACTCTTAACTATATTTCTGCCACGTGGTTTTTAAAAATACTAAATGCAACAAAAAAATTGAGGGGCGCACATTGAACACTATTATATTTTAGTAAGAAAAATAGGACCACTTTTGTGTGCATGAAACATTTCACACTCTTAATCTCAACTATTTTAAAAAAAATTAGTAGTTTAGAAACTAGATTCAGAGCACTACAATTCTTGTTCTTTCCATATCTTCAAAATTTGGGTGCATGCATCTCAAATTACTCATCCAAGTTCAGGTTTAGCTGATTTTAGGAAAAAAGTGGCCACTTTTGACCCCCTTTTTGTATACCATTTCCATACACTTGCCCCTATCTAGAGTTGCCCATTGGCACTAGTTCTAGCATTAGAACATTCTAGATCTCTATGAAGCTGCCTAGAGTGAAATGATAGTTAGCTTTGGAGAGCTCTGAAGAAGCTCCAGAGTAACTCAACCGACCATACAGCTAGCTCCAGATAGCTCTGGAGTAACTCAGAACATCTCTAAGAGCATCTTCAGCACACCTCTCAGAACATCTTCATAGCAATTGTAATAAAGGTAAAGAGATTAGCTCTAGAAGCTCACTGTGAGTTGTAGGAGGACCTGCAACATTTTAAGTGTGGGGGAGATGACGAGACAATAAATCATCTCATCTATTAGCTAAATAAAAGCATGTATTTTGCTTAATTAGTGTCATTTCATGTCTTAATGATATTGTATGTTTTTCCTTGTAATCAATAATTAGTAGTCTGAAGAATAAATTTTGCCAAGTTGAAACACCAGAAAACTTCCTAAAAAAAGCACAAAAAGAGGAAGTTAAAATGCAGTCTTAGTAAAATAGTTATATCTCCCTCATTTCTAATAAAATTTAGAATTTCAAAATGATTTGGAAATCTGTGAATGAGGGGAATAAAACCCAAAAACTGTTTGAATAAATTCTTTAAAATGAACAAGTAGTTTGTGAGATCCATATTCTTGGCAAATTGATTAAGAATAAGCATTCTATAAATACATTGTAATCAAAGAATCAAATAGGGAGAGTTCTATAAAATAATAAAGTTCAATAGTTTAGTAGCAGTAGTTGTTTGTAGTTTCATTTCTTAGCAGTCTTTCCATTTCCTGTTCTTTACATTTCTAGTATTTCCCTTCACAAGCTTCTTAGGACAGATTTGATTCCAGTATTTTCCTTCACAAGCTTCTTAGGATAGATTTGATTCTAGCATTTTCATTTACAAGCTCTTAGACTAGATTTGATTGCAGTAATTTGTTTCATGCATTTCCTTTCAATTTTGTTTGTAAAAAAAACTATGATGCAAAGTATTTATTCTCTTTTACATATAGCCTTGGACACCACCCTAGATTGACATTTATAATTAAATGATGAGAACTTCAATGGCTCTCTCTCTCTCTCTATCTATATCACGTAATCTCCCTTCCCCCTCCCACCTCTCTCCCCCCTTCTATCTCTCTCTATCTCTATCTCTCTATAGATCCTCTCTCTCTCTCTCTCTCTCTCTCTCTCTCTCTCTCTCTCTCTCTCTCTCTCTCTCTATATATATATATATATATATATATATATATATATATATATATATATATATATATATATATATATATATATATATATATATATATATATATATATGTATCCCTTTCTATCTCTATCTCTCCCTCTCCTCTATTTCTCTATCTCTATCACCGTCTATCTCTTTCTCCCTCTCCCTCTTTATCTCTATATTAGCCTCTCTCTCTCTCTCTCTCTCTCTCTCTCTCTCTCTCTCTCTCTCTCTCTCTCTCTCTCTCTCTCTCTCTCTCTCTCTCTCTCTCTAGCTCTTTCTATTGCTCTCTTACTATCTCTATATGTCTCTCTCCCTCTTCCTCTATCTCTCCCTCTCCCTCCATCTCTTTTTATATCTCTCCCTATCAATTTATATCTCTCTCTATATATATCCCTCTTTATCTCTCTTAGATTTCTCTCTATCTCTATCTCTCCAACTCTCTCTATCTCTCTCCCTCTCTCCTCCTCTCTCTATATCTCTATCTCTCTTTTCCTCTCTATCTCTCCCTCTCTCTACCTCCCCCTCTAACTCTAACTCTTCTCCCTATGATTATATATTTTTTAACACTCCATATAACACACTCACATTATAAAACATAAGTGCATTATATATGTACTACATATACATGTATATAATATACACACATATATACATATATACAAATATACACACATTATGTATATATGCATAAACATATATATAGAAATATATGCATGCATTTATGTAGATTGAAAAACATATAAATTCATGTCTATTTATAAAATGTGTTTTCTTAACACTATAAAATATGAGCACGTTATGTGAACCTTTAAATAATGAGCTTGTGTTTTCTTAAATATTTTTATATTTGGATGCTTATTGTCCCCCATTTTGGTGCACTCGCCCTGTCACTAGTTATCAAGACTTGACCACCCAAATGGATAATAAAGGGAGCCATCTAGAAAGACATTTAAAGGAGATGTTGGCATCTTGTGAAGCCATCCATGTGGCTTATCAAGATGAGCAATTTGAAGCACACCAAACAGTGCCAAAAAACATTTTGGAAGAAAGGACCAATGGGGTCACTCAACTTCCACTCCATGAAAACCCACCTCAAGGTGATCTGAAACCCAAGAACAAAGAATGGGGGGAGTAACCCCTTAGGATCTCATAGCCACCCCAGTCTAGCAAATCACGATGCTTGAATTTGGAGGTGTCAAGAAACCTCTTCATGAAAAACCTAAGGAAATGCCTAGGTATCCAAGGAGGTGATCACATGCAAATACATTGAACATTGCCAAAAATGACCAAAGCTAAGGGGCAACTCAACTACCCCCTTACATCAATTTTCATTCTAGAAACATTGGCAATGAGGATTTTGTACCTTTGTTACCCTTGTCATACAATATGGAAACTTTGAGGCAACAAAGAGGAATACCCTCCATTCAAAGCATAAACTAGTCAAGTGGGATACTCATCAATCAAAATATTAACCAAGCAATCTGACTTGGTCTTTAGAATTTAAACATGGCATCACCCAACTATCTAATTTTTCTAGGAATGATTTTTCAAATGTAGCAAACACAAAAAACTCCACATGTAGGGCTTATGTTTGGGGAAACTATTCCCTCCACCCTTAACCTATTTTCAGGAACATACCTTGAATACCTCAAAGCGTTGATAGATCACCTAATTTAATGTCATGTTGCCCTGGCCTCTCCCATAAATTCCTAAATGCAAGGGGTTAGGAGACCCTAACTCATACAAATGATTACACAACTGCAGTACAAGAACTTATCCCTTAGGATGAGGTGATAGCCAAATTATTTCTAAAAACTTTGGAAGGAATCACCTTGGATTGGTATTATAGACTTCCTGAGGCATCAATTCACTCTTTTCAATAGATCATTGGTGAGTTTGTCACAACATTCGATACAAATAAGTTAGTCAAAATAGGAATTTATGAATTCGTGA
This sequence comes from Cunninghamia lanceolata, assembly GCA_027924645.1. Classification (NCBI taxonomy): domain Eukaryota; kingdom Viridiplantae; phylum Streptophyta; class Pinopsida; order Cupressales; family Cupressaceae; genus Cunninghamia; species Cunninghamia lanceolata. The sequence goes on from BSBN01000150.1 coordinate 7,471,271, forward strand.
GTGCAAAACAAGATGAATGAATTAGTAGCTCATTTCATCATGTGGTGGAGACAAGTCCTCTAATCTTCAATGAGCATGCCAAACATGGACCATAGAGAGTTATGTAATCTTTTCTTGCATGCCCTCAATAGGAACAGATGAGAGGGGGTCCAAAAGCTTCCTTATAAATCCTATGAAGTAGCTCCTGATAGCACTTTAAGGATAGACCAAGCCACCATTGGTAACCGAAGGATTAGTGCTTTAGTACTAATCTTTGTTTATATTATATTCAAATGGAATACATCATGAAATCTAACTTTAAATTTTACCTCTAAGAAAGATTGACCTTGCTCATCTCCTTCTCTACCCCCTGATGCCTATGCTTGTGCTCTTCTCCCCAACCCCTTAGCTTGAGTTTTGGACCCTGTTGCCTTAGCTCGTTAAGGCGATGTATGAGGGATATCATACTCTGAAGTGTTAAGGGATGGCTCACTACTCTCCCTGAGAGGACCTAAGCACAACTAATTGAAAAAATACAATGATGAGGTACACAAAAATGTGTGGATGAGGAGGGTCTAGCAATATTAGGTGATCCAATATGACCACCAATATCATGTAGCTATGCAAGCTAAGAGGTCTATGTAATCAAGTGCTCGGTTAAAGAGTATATGACAATGAGGCTCTATTGTGTTACATTTGCAACAACGTCTGGATGCTGAATTGGAGGTGGAGAAGGGATAGCAGGAGGGGGGATAAAAGGACCTTGCACTTGTCTCATTGTCCCAGGTCTATCTTGAGGCATTCCTTTACCTACTCCCTGGAACTCTCTAAAATCAAAATAATTCACATGGTGACCCATTACAAACTCGACATATAGTTTACGAAGGAAATATAAAGGTACATCAAAATTGTTGTTGGGTGGTTTATCAAAAACTGTCCACCAATGATCCCAAAAATTCTGAGTAATACCCTAATGTGTACACCATTTGATTGAATACTTAGGCTTATAGACATCAACATGCAATCTGATTTTAGGGTTGACAAAACAATGGGCTAACATAGCTTTGGTAATGTCTAAATCTTTGACTTGATCATATGATAAACCATTAGAATATTTTGCCTTCTTCACTTCTCGCCATTGCCTAAATGATTCATGTTGGCTTGTGAGGGTTTGAACATGAGTAATAATTCCCTCTAAGATCGAAGTCATTGAAGACAATTGAGGGTGGTGGCGATAAACTTCTATAATATTACTTATTTAATCAATATTTATTTCAATTTTCTCTTGGATTGTTGGAGGTTTTGATGGGGGAGGGTTTAGTGGGAGAGGGTTTGGGTTTTGATGTTCTTCATCCATTTTACCTATTTCAAATTTAAAACATACAAATTTAGGATTTAAAACAAAAAAAATTCATTTGATTTATAAAAAAACAAAAAAGAGAAGAATTAGACCCTTACCTCTTCGAATTTGCCTCCTCCAAATCGGATATCCATTCTTCCACAATTAGATATCTGTTTCTCCCTCTCTATGTTTTGCAAGCCACAAAAAACAAAAAAGAGAAGAATTAGACCCTTATATCTTCGAATTTGCCTCCTCCAAATCGGATATCCGTTCTTCTACAATCAGATATCTGTTTCTCCCTCTTCATGTCTTGCAAGCCGCGGGTTTTGCAAAACACAGGCCTTTTTTCACTTTTTTATGGTTTGCAAAATGAATATCCATTTTAGGTTTCACAAAATGGATACATTCCAAATAGATATCCATTTAGAATGGATATCTTTTCTAAACGGATATTATTACCAACCCATAAAAAAAAGTCAAAGAATCATTCACGATTTTGGCTATGTAAAACATGTTTTTTTCTCCTATTGTCATTGTTTGGCCCATGATGATCTTGCACTCACCCCTTTCCATTGTCGATGGGTCTAATGTGGTGCATTTTCTCATTATATCCAATGACACATGACCTTCATCAACATATACCTTTTAGGACATCCAGTTCATGAGGCTTATTACTAAAAAACTATGTATAACATCAACCAAATTTGTAGGATTAACATCACTAGCCAAACGTAAGATTAGTAGAAATAATTTGTATGGTTATAGTAATATCTTGCCTATCTATTTGTGCAACATTAGAATCATGATCAAATGTATCCTCCCCATTAAGATGAGGATTATCAATTAGATTTTTAACCATATTGTTCTCATCTTGACAAGTATAACCATTATAGGATTTAATCTATGACTCCTTAAAGGGAAATGAGGAGGATAATGACACCTTGGCATACACACATAATAATAAAACCTAAGAGGAAATAAGGACTAAATAATATTGAGATATGATTTGGAAATAAAAAATACTCATATCTAAAAATAAAATCAGAAAATAAACCCTAAAGGCCAAGCCTTAGAGATGTAAGATTGGATAGGTTCACCAAAATGAAAACAAATAAAAATTATCTTTAATTTTTAAATTAATCTTAGGGTAAATAAAAGCAATCAACAAATAACAATCAAATTACCCTATAACAATCAAATTACCCTAGAATAAGTAGTTGAGAGAGTAACACAAACATGCTTTTTGAATTTGACAAAGAGGGGTTAAGGACTTAGCTCCACTAGTGACTTTATGATGGTCCAATCTAGGGCTTTGGGTGTTAGCTTTGGGATTTTGACACTTTGACATATAGGAACTAGTTTTTTTCTACTCTGGTTCAATCCCACAATCTGGATGTAACCCTTGCATGTGTAGCTTCAAACTTGGATCTATAGAAATGACTTGTATATTATTGACCTTTGAAAACCTATTAACTTCTACAATCTAAAAATTTGTGATATCTACAGATACTATTGGACTTTGTTGTATGAGGATTTTTTCCTTAGTAAACCCATTGGATTGAAATAATTATTTGAATAGGTAATGTTTTGATAATTGCACAATTCTCTCTAAGTGATAATGTTGTATAGTCATACAAGAGATGATGGATGGATCTCAGTCATAGTACAAAATGAATTAGGATTTGTCTACTTATACAACACCCTAGAGTGCAAATTAAATGTTTCACACTCAAGTTGACAAGTAACAACTAGTTAGAAGATGGTTGGCTTGGGCTCATAATTAAATTTAAATTTAAAAGTTTGGAGGTAAAATCTACAACTGTGGATCTAAACTAGATTCAAACCTACAAATTTATGGATCTTAACTAAGTTCAAACCCACAATTATAGATTTGACCAAGGTCAAGGAATGAGAAGAATAGATATCAGATTTGGATCCTTGGGATGTGTAAAGTTAAGTTCAGTCAAGGCTTTGGTTAATTACCAAATTGTATGCAATATCATTCCACTTGCATGCCAGTCATTACATATGGGACAAACATGTCAAAGTGAGTCCAAAATAGAGGGGAAAAGTGCAAGGTAAGCACTAAACACCCTTGTTGGGATTCCTATTTTCAAGCCAAGTATTTGCAAAATCTTGCCAAATCCATCAAATTTTCCTAAGGGATCCCTGTGTTTTTACCTTGGTGCATGTTGCTGAAACCTTGATTTTGGCCAAGTCTGAAACCCTGAAAACCCTAAAAATTTGGCTATCTGAAATCTAATGGATCCTCCAAATTCTAGAATCTGCAGTTTAACTCCTATGGATCCGAAACCTATCTCAAACATCCTGACAGTAAATACAAACTTATACTTAAATGTTATTTTAAAATATACTATCTTGTTAGGATTTCAGAACTTAAGTCAATTTCGAGACTTAAGTCAATTTTGAAACCTGAGTCAATTTCAAGACCTGAGTCAATTTCGAGACCTGAGGCAATTTTGGGACTCCAAGGCCCGATGGGACTTTTTGTCCTAGTATAAAATCTTCTCGGACCCCCTGAATTTTCAAGGCAAAGTTGGAGGTACAAATGTTTGAATTTTTAAATTTTTTTTAGGAAAGGGCTAAGTTTTTCATGGAGTTTTGGGTCAAACTTTTAGTTTTGACTTTCGACACTTTTGGTCCCTTCAGGATTTCAGGACCTGACTAGACTTTTGCACTTTTTTCCAAAAGGGTCCAAAAGTCCTAAGTCCTCTCGTCGACCCAACACCCACCGAAGGCCCAGGAACGTCCAGAAATGCGCCAACAACTTCCAGGATCACCATTAATGTGAAATGGGTAGTTGAAATTTATGTTTTTATTGCAGTTGGTGGGGCTGTTGGGGTTTTTCCTACCCATTTCATCCTTAGATTTGAGTTGTGAAGGATATAAAGGCAAGATTGAAACTCTTTTCAAAGGTTGGTCTTTTTTGGTAGTTTTTCAGACAACAAAAGTGCAGAGCTCTCTAGGGTTTCAAAGAATAAAAAGTTCCAGTTCTCTAGCAGGCAAGATAACAAGGTTATGAAAAGATTCAAATTGGTTTCAAGAATCAGTGTATGAATTTCTCCTTTTTCTCATGTAATATTTCAAGGAAATCCTCAGTTTCAGCTAGGGTTTTCTCTTGCTACACTTCGTGGTATGAATGTAACCATTGATCAGATGAATATGATAGATTCTTAAAACATTACATGTTATGTGATGATCTCTTCCATGGTTGTAAATGAGTGAGTGCATTTTTATAAAGGATTACTAAGTATATTCCTCACTGATCATTGTTTTTTTTACATCTAGGTATCCAGAAAGTGCTTGTTTCATTTCTATATTATCTTATCCTCTGCTGAATTGTGGACTCTATAGCCCGTCCTAATAAGCACCGGTCTAAAATGTCTGATCATCCACACCTCTTTTAAAAAAACTAAGACAAATTTATCAATTGTGAAGTAAATAGTTACTACTGTATGCATTGTTGTGGTTCTATGTTGTGACCAGGAAATATTATTAGTGAATGTTCAAAGCGTCAATTTTAGTAAATTGAACATGCATACCAACACCTTACATTATTGCAAGAAGTGCTTTTCATCATCTTAAACAAAGGTTTTAGTGCAGCAAGCTTGTCTTAATCTAGTGACTGTATTTAGGGATTAAAACAACAGTTGGGTATTGTTGCAATGATATGACCCTGAAAACATCTTCCATTGTTGTTAATCCTTGTTAAGGGATACCTCTAGGAACACCCTCCTTAGCTTAGTTGAGCCAGAAGCGAATGGGAGATTACCCACTCCCAACCATTGGCCCTTAATCATCCTTATCCTATTGATGAACCTCTTTTCCATCTCTTTGATAACATTGTTGGCCTCGAAGATTGAAGAATGTTCTAGGGATTAGGATAAGCTATTTTGGGACCCAACAACCCTTACAAATTTAAAACAAAAAATTCACAACAAAAAATATATATAACATGCACTCCTAAGTCAACATAGACATCAACTTACTATTAAAAAGACATTATTTGAGAAAATAAAACAATGCTCAATGTGATCAACCTACCTTAAAAAATGACATTATCTTATTAAATGAAACATCAAATGAAGGGGTTGTAGCTCAATTGATGAGGATGATGGTATGTCACACCATCTACCAAACTACAAATCTCCAAAGGTATGGTGAGGGTCAAGTTGGATCCCCTTAGTTGGGGCATCTTAGCAAGACTTCTGGACATCCATAATGGATCCCCTAGTGATGGCTTCTTAGCCAAAGGAGACTTCTAGATGGAATGGATCTGGCAAGTCATGGCATCTTAGTTGAAGGATACTTCTAGTATAGGCGTACATTTAATATGTTGTAATCAACTACTTAAAGACATAAATGTCGATATCCATATAAACCAGTTGTATCCACAAAAAATGAAACAATGTTCAAAGTTTTATAATTGATGACACTCAAAGATCAAATGCTTGCACTAGTTTATTAGAGGGATGAAAACCCATATTTTGAAAGAGATTCTCCGAACTAACACCAGGAATTGCCACCCCTAACATGCTACTACAACAATCACACGGAATCAACAAGTTCTACAACCATCAAGGTCAAATGGTTTATTACTATAAAAACCTTTGTGTGGTGGTTGAAAAAAGGTTTGCCCTACACTATTGGGTGAAAACTATTCTTTAAGAGTGGGCAAAAGTGAAATATGAAATAAGTATCTCCTTTCAACTTGTGATTCACAAAAAAGAACCCATCAAATTTTCTTTCTTGCTGAACATAAAGGCAAAGAAAACGTGGTCGGGCTTGGGTCACCCAGACAAACCCACTTCTTAAAAGAAATAAATATGCGTCCTCATTGAAGAAAATAGAGGACCCACAAGCATTTTTGTCTTTTGAGTTGCAATTGAAACAGCTTTTTCAACCTCACTGGTTTCCAGAGTCTACATCAATATATGGACGTTAATCATTGCATTTCAAGTCCCCATCTTCTTTATATATCATCATTACCTACTTCTATATGAATGAAGAGAAACCAGGAATTATGTATAAAGGTAACCGTGGTTCTCAAGAATGATTAAAAAGACTAAAGGCATAAGGAATTGCGCAAATGAAGAGGCTGGGCAGTGGGCAGAATCATTGTAACAGACAGCACAATAAAAATTAGAATGGAGCAGGAGCCCCAAGGCTTTCTGGCTGGCTTTAAAATTTGACGGTCACCCCTGCCATCAACTACTTTCTGAGTGCCGGCTGTTTTTCATGCTTGCCTTTTCGTACTGTACATACTTGTACCATTTCCAATATACAGAGAAAAAATTGCAATTGTTCGCTGTCAAACCAAGAGAAGGACAAGCGGAAATCCAGTTGATATAAATAACATGTGAGATGTTTGTTGTGGAGAAACATGGAAATAACTTATTAACTAAGAGGAAGAGGATCCAATAGATAATCATGTCTCAGTAGTTATATAGTAGTCCGTATACAGAGGGAAATTTGCAATTGATTGTTCACTGTCAAATGAAGAAAACAACGAGCCCAAATCTAGTTGATATAAATAACATGTGAGATGTTTGCTGTCCAGAAAGACGGAAATAACTTATTAACTATGAGGAAGAAATAATATGCTATAGGGAGGGGATCCAACAGATAATTGTGCCTCAACAGTTATAGTGAGGCACACATGCCCCGAGTTAAATGTATTAAAAGAAATATCAGTTGAAAATATAAATCTTAGTAAAATTTTACTAAAACACCAATAAATGTTCACATGTACTTGTATACCTACACCATTCAAGGTGAACAAAGTAAAAGACAATTTATAGTTGCAATAAAAGACAACATGTTCAAAGTGGGGACTCTTTGAAAGTAAAATACATACTCTTTAACTTTATTACATGTCCAAATGTTCTCAATAACCAACCCTTTTTGAAAAGGGACAAAAGTCAAATAGGTTCAAATGAGACATTCCCCAGATCACTTTATGGTCCCTAATATACCATAAATACAAGTCCATGTCTTCTATATGGGCTTCCAACTGCACACGTTCACATACTTGCTCTCACTTTCACTTGACATCCTCCAATTAATAAAGGTACTTGCACAAACATTTAATGGTGTAAGGCTCTTCTACAAGATTTGAAAACAAATCAAATTGAAAATTCACAACAAATCATCCTAGATTTCATACACAATTTTCAAATCAAACTCAACTAATAAATGTAATTGCACCCACATTTGAGTAACAATTTTATTTTATATTAACAATTTGAATTCAAATTCAACAACTCTCATTCAATGCATTCATATTTCAAAAAAAAAAATTATAATAGGGAAATTCTCTACACATCCATTTCACAAGGTAGTCCATTATCTTTTTACTGTAGATTCTCTACATATATCCTCTACAAATTCTAAAACTCATCAAGTGCATCTCTCAATTGACAGGTTTGCTATCAAACAAAGAAAACGATGAACGGAAAACCAATTGATATAAATAACATGCGAGATGTTTGTTGTCAACAAAGATGGAAATAACTTATTAACTATGAGGAAGAAATAATATGTTATAAGGAGAGGATCCAATAGATAATCATGTTTCAATAGTCGCTATACAGAGGAAAATTTGCAATTGTTCATATGATTGTTCGCTGTCAAATGAAGAAAACAACGAGCCCAAATCTAGTTGATATAAATAACATGTGAGATGTTTGTTGTCGAGAAAGATGGGAATAAATTATTAACTATGAGGAAGAAATAATATGCTATAGGGATCTAATAGATAATTGCGCCTCAATAATCACAGTGAGGCACACATACCCCCAGTTAAATGTATTAAAAGAATTATTAGTTGAAAATATAAATCTTAGTAAAATTTTACTACAGCACCAATATATGTTCACATGTACTTGTATACCTACACCATTCAAGGTGAACAAAGTAAAAGACAATATAGTTGAATAAAAGACAACATGTTCAAAGTGGGGGACTCTTTGAAAGTAAAATACATGCTCTTTAACTTTATTACATGTCCAAATGTTTACAATAACCAACCCTTTTTTGGAAGGGACAAAAGTCAAATAGGTTCAAATGAGACATTCCCACGGTCACTTTATGGTCCCTAATATACCATAAATACAAGTCCATGTCTTCTATATGGGCTTCCAATTGCACATGTTCACACACTTTCTATCACTTTCACTTGACATCCTCCAATTAATAAAGGTACTTGCACAAACATGTAATGGTGTAAGGCTCTTCTACAAGATTTGAAAACAAATCAAATTGAAAATTCACAACAAATCATCCTAGATTTCATACACAATTTTCAAATCAAACTCAACTAATAAATGTAATTGTACCCACATTTGAGTAACAATATTATTTTATAATAGCAATTCAAATTCAAATTCAACAACTCTCATTCGATGCATTCATATTTCAAAAAAAAAATATAAGAGGGAAATTCTCTACAATCCATTTCACAAGACAGTCCATTATCTTTTTATTGTAGGTGCTCTACATATATCCTCTACAAATTCTAAAACTCATCAAGTGCATCTCTCAACTGATATGTTTAACAATTGCCAAATTCTTTCAACTATTTTTAATATAGTTTTATATTTAAGTGATATCATATTCATAATCTTCATATTTCTATACTATTCTACATAGTTTACGTACAACATAATAAAATTTGCTAGTTTCTCAACTATTTTTTTTGTAATGTGGAAAACTACAAGTTCTAGAATTTACACTTTAACTCTTTCCGATGTATATGTTTACAAATTGTATGTAATGAAGTTTTTGTAGGGGTCAAAATGATGGAACATCCATTTGTATTTTATGATAGTCTTATGTAGAATTATCATACATATGAAAGATCAACTTTAGTTGTTTGAGGTGCAAGAAATTATTCAAATATATGTAAGTTCTATTTTTTCTTAATTTTCCCTATTATATTCAACAATGTTTATTTTGCATAAAATAATATATTGAAGAAAATAAAGAAAAACAATAAAAGAAAATGCAAATTATAGTCTAGTGGATCACAGTGAAAGTAAAGTCCTTTTGGACTTTACCTGCACTAATTACTTCATGTCTCACATGCTATAGAAATTGGTCACCAATTTTACATACTTGCAACACATATTAAATATAATCCAAGTAGTAATGAACATAGAGCAAAATATACCAATAATGTTACTATGTTAAAAAGCACTACATAGTATATTTCCATATTTAATGGTGTATATGGTGCACTTGTGTTAAGAAACACAACTAAATAGTTTTATTTGAAACTTACAAGTACACACATAGAGATAACTATATAAACACATATACATAGCTATATTTACACATTTAGTCATATAGATAATTTTATACACATATACAGAGCTATATATATATATATATATATATATATATATATATATATATATATATATATATGGGGTCCCTCTTACATGCCAAGCTGCAACTGTTTGTTCACATAAGATTACTAAGATTACACAAATGCTACTAACTACGGAACACCGCGTCCAGATTGGTTATAAGAAACTACATAATGATTTCCAACCTTAAATGACCTCAAGATTTTATCCTAGACTTGTCGCATGGGTTGCAATATGACCTAACATAAGTACTCTAATCCACACCTCAAAGCAACTTCCCTACATGCCACATTAGATACTTTTAGATGGTATTCGACATCATATTATTATTACCACACTCTATTACTCAAATCTCACTTCCTCACTATAGAACTTACCTTCTACGCCTCTACTCCATCCTGGTCTTCTTTTCTTGCTTTTCTTTCCATTTAAAACCTCTTATTTATATCATCCCCAAGCTCCTCACATGATTTGAATTGACCTCAAGTTAGCACAAAGCTTGACACCACATGAAACGTGTTGCCGACTAAATATAACAAACTTACAAATTATAACAGTCCAATGGTGGAGACTCTCCACATGGTACACCACAAATCTTCACAACGGTTACTAAACATCTCACAATTATTTATATTCAAGGCGCATACCCAAAATAACAAAATCTCACAATTAGTTATCTTTGGTGCAAACCCAAAATAACAAAACACAAATAGTTCCAACCACACACACTGTCAACCTACAGTCACTCTGCAAACCAAATTGTCAACCTCTACTTGCCCAATAGACCTCAAACTCTAACTAAAGATAAACAAACCATATACAAAACTACCACCATAACCGCATAAGCTAATTCCTCAATGCGGTGAAACACGCTAACTCCTACCACCACAGATTGTCAATCACAAACTTTACACACACAAACTATTAAATTAGACCACAAATTCCATTTCCTTAGACATGATACCACATTTTTAAGATGCTTAGGGATTCACTTGCATCATAAATGGATGTAGTTGCATAAGTGAATATGATAAATGTGGTGGAGAAGGTGAATTTATATGAGTGTGTGTATACATATCCTAGGGCAAGGTTAAATGTATAGGGATAGTGTGTGCAAGAATGGATAAAAGACTAGGGGAATGGACCAAACTTTATACAAGACATGCCATTTGTCACTATGTACATGTATCAAGACATTTCCTAAAAATGGGCACAAAACTAAATGGGAAATGACATGGATACACAAATTTCATCATTATAAATATGTCCCCAAAGTCTAGAATCAAAAGAAACAAAAACCTACTAAAATAAACCATACATACTCTACAATGATAGATTAAGCATAACAAAGATTAAATTCAAGATCAAAAGCTAAATTAAACACAGAATAAAACAAACTACATATTAAGACCAAAAATAAAATAAAAGATAAAAGACAAAATAGACACCTTTATTCCTTACATCTCTTTAGTGTCGCTCCTCATACACTAGAATGGAAACAATGGTTAAAGCTCAGATAAGGAAATATCAAAGGCTAAATTATATAATACAACCATTATATAAATATGGTGTGCCCTCAAACTACCCCTTTGATCTAATGCACTTTAAATGAAATGAAAGATTTTAATAATGTCCACGAGACCAAGTAGCCTATGAGACTAAGAGCCTCATCAAAAGTGCATCACACAAACACACCCATTATGAAATTTCGAAACCCTTTTCAATGTTGGATCTTCTACTATATATTTTGATTAAAAAAACTTGCTATTTTGTCTAGCTTCACTCCTTCAAAGAAGGTCGTTACATTGTCCTCTCTCGCAATGTCTTCATACTTGACACAAATGCTACACACTCCATGACAGTGTGCTTTTCTATCTCCACCACCCCATTGTTACAAACTTCCCACTTCTCCATAGGCATTGTCTACCCATAGACCTCCCATCTAAAATGATGTCAGCTAGTCCTTAATGAGGCCAACAACTTTACACCTTCCAATTGATGTGTGCTCCTATGTAAACTTTTTCATCATGGTCCCATCTAAAATTAAACTCTTTAATATAAATTGCTTTCTTTGTCCACATTCTATCTACGGCTTAGATCATTGACAAGGTGATGGGCCATCATGTGTGGGCAGGCTATTGTACTAAAATGAGGGTTTGCAATTAAAAGAGGGTGGCGCATTGTGCGTCACTCACGTAGGCATGAGCCGTGCTTTGTCAGTCAATGATCCATCCCAATTATCATGATTAGGTAACATGGAATGTTGGCGGAAGAGACAAGTGGCACGGAAGCGTGAGAAGGAAAATGGGCCCCACCCTCCATGAGTGCACCAGTAACGAAACCCCCACACGTGAGAGGAAAAGCCGGGTGCTGCTAATGACGGCGTCAGAAATCACGTGGCCATGTATACGTCTTTTATGAATTATGCAAGGGTTAAATTTGATGGCCGTATGCTTGTACAAATGTGTAAGTGTGAAAGCTGCATCACCTCGTTTTTATTAGGTTGTCTTTTATGCAATAACAAGTGTATAAATGGTGTGATTTTTGTTAAGAGTTGGAATATAGCCTGAACCATACTTGTTTCCATTTGCACTTGTCCTCAGAGATTGGTTCTGATCCTTAATTTTATCCATTCCTCACCTGGGGTCAGATCTACAATTTGTGCAAGTGGTCTAGGTTAGTTGCACAATTTGTAGAAATGACCCCATAACTTTTAGTTTTCAAATTCAAAATTATGGCTAATCAAACCTTTTCTATTAGTCGTTAGACTCAAAGTAAAAAGTGTTTTATTTGTATCCTTTGGAGATGTCTTTGAGGACTACCCCTAGTTTATTTTTGATCATTTGATAACTAGAGTGCATAAAAGAATCTCATAGCTATAATCATTCGAACATTAAATCAAAGCATTTATTATTGCATTACCTGCTTGCACCAATATCTAGGGCACTTTTTGTATGTTCACATGTTGTCTTCGATCCTTTCTAAAAGCCATTAATTCGATATCCTAGGGGTTTGATTGAGGGGAGACATTCATTATCATTGACAAAGTGTCGACCATACAACCAAGTCTTTTGTGCAAAATCATATATAGACATTCAAGGCAAGCTAAAGGTGAACATTCAAAGATTTACAAAAAGGATTTACAAAGAATCAAATTTGCATTTAGAATTAGATTTGCTCTTGCATAGGTTGGATCCACAGGTGTGCAATTGATTTCACAATTATGGAAGTGACCTATAGTGATAGACAATGATTTTATAAATCCCTAAGATTCATTTAGTCATTCCTAATTTTTCTACATATTGATGAATCATCTTTAGACATTTGTCACAATATATCTGCATTAGGCTTCTAGCAAAGTACCTGTGCTTTATCTATTTAATTTTTGCATCTATTTTAGCACTTTCCTATAGGTAGTTCCTTAGCTATTTAATCCTATGGTAGTTATTTGATTATGTGTGATTAATTATTTTACCCTAAGATCTTTTGTATAAAAACAGATTTTATTCTCCCTTTCATTTTGGTGAACCCCTCTGCTCTTACACGCCCTTAATTTAATTTATGATTGTTGATTTTTTGATTTGAGACTCATTATATTTCTAATATTCACATTCATAGTTACCCTTGTTTTATCATTGATTATATTTCTAGGGTTTGTTTATGCTAAGAGCTAGTTGAAACTCTAATTTTCCTTTGAGAAGAATTTCTTACCTAAACCCCCATATGCCTTCTCAATGTGTTGTTCAAAAGAAGAGAGTTGGTTCTAGGGAAGGCAAAAAGTCACCCTTCCATAGCGATTGCTTTCTTCAAGTCCTAGTGGTGTTTTCCTTGGTGGTCTTGGTCTTGATGATTTAAATGTTAAGTTTTGATTTGTATTTGTGTTTTGTTTTTGCTCATTGGGTTTAACTAGTTTATTCTTCTCCTTATTTTATTTTTACCTTGCTTGGTTATCCATTTGGTTTGGTTTCATTTCCCCATAAAGGGAGGTGAGGCATGAAGGTAGTTGTATCCACCTAGTGCAATGTCATTTCATGGTGATGGTTTGGTGTTTGATGTAGGCTTCGTGATATCTAGAACTAACCCAAGCATAATGCGAGTGAGTCAGACCTAAGATAGCATATGTGCTCCACTCTTGCTAAAGATGTTAATTGAATTATGTGAGAGTCCCCAATGGATTCAAGATCCCAAGATCACCTGCAAGACAAAAACAAACCTTCCACAAGAGAGTATCAAGAGGATGAATTGCTAGATGCAAGAAGAATAATGATATTATGATACACTCATACTCATACAAAATGTACATGAGAGGCCTTGCTTATAAAGGCAAGATTGAGAGGTAGGACTAACTAGGATGGTGACAAGTGTCTTAATCCTATGAAATGAGACAACTAGAGGATAAGATGCCAACTATAGGATAATATCACATGTGTAGGATAAGATCACATGACAACTAGAAACATTTAGAAAGTTACCAAAGTCAACTTAACATGTGAACATGTGTGAATAGGTTCTAACTAATAATTAGTTAGACAATGTGCCTAGTTCACACTACAAGGGGGAACCGATTAGGTAATACCCCTGTTCACACCAACACCCCCCATTAAGTGCAACTTAGGGAGAAGTAAACAAATGCAAAGATGGGTCCCAACTACTAGGTCATGTTAGGTACCCATGTACAAAAGATCTCTCACAAATGGAGTAAAGGAGAAAACCCCTTGGAAAAAACCCCTCTCCAAAAGAGAGAAAACATGCAAACAAATATGTACAAGTGATCGAGTGATGGAAGGGCTCAACACCAACACCCCCTAAGTACTACATCCATCACAAATATACAATCAAGAGCATCCCCACAAGAGGGAAAGAATGAGACTAGATATCCCTCCCATAATGAAGTAGCTTCTATGTCAGTGGTGTATGCTTGAAGACAAAACATGATCCAATGTCTACAAACAACATTTCTCCCCTTGGGAAGAAACCATTCCACTGGTGTATGAAAAAGAAACCCCAACTCCAAAACAAGAGACGAGGGAAGAAGTCTCATGAAAGATGATGCCTCTGACAACTACTCAAGTATCCACATGTCGATGCTAAAAGGTGCCACAACCAAATCAAGAGTCCCAAGCCTACTTAAAGAGTGACAATTTAGGACAATAGGAAAACTCAAGATCATCAATCTCCAAAGACAAAGATGGTGTGATAACAGTTGTGCTATAACTATTATCAAAGAGGAGAGATAACCCCTCAAATGTGTCCTCCAAGTCTGAAATGTGAGACTCCACAAACAAGAATGATATGTTTGCAAGATAAGAGTCCCAATGAGGTGGATCTGGAAAATAATAAATATCCTATCGATCAAGATCAAGGGAAGTATTAATCAAAGAATGTGAAGGATTAACAAGTGTCTCTATAGGAGGAGGAGTGGAAACCTCATCATCCAAATGTTCAAGGTGTTCCAAAGAAACAAACTCCTCTTGCGTATCATAGTCATATGGTATATTATCTGAATCATCAAGAAGTACAGGACAATCTAAAATAGAATCATTTGGGAATGGTTGAATATCAGGATCTCCATATATCTCCCAAATTTTGGTCCACATAACACAAGGACACTCAATGTCTATGATTGAACTCAATGTGTTATCATCATGATAAGCAATCACTCCTAGAACATGAGCTTTTTTGGAACTCCAAACAAACTTCTTCCCATAAGTACCTGGTTGAGGTAGACCATATAGATATGACAAAAGGTGAAGCCCACACAAGTGTTTCAAGATGTCATCTCTCCATTGTTTATTTCCCCTTTTTCAAGATGATTAGAGAAGGATGAAATGAAAAACCCATTATGAATAAGATAGATCTCCAAATTTCACAAAGACATGAAACCCTCAACTGAAGATATGAACTCCCCAATATATCAATACTGAAATTGAAGCCCCCAAGCAAAAAACAATCACCAATTTCAAGAAATTTTCCAAGAAATGAGTGTAAAGTACCCAATAGGCTTCAAACTGATTATAGATCTTAGAAGTACATGAAAAGTTATGCACTTTGAAAAAAATCACCAAAAAATGTTACCATATGAGCCCAAACGGAGCCCTCAAAGTTCCCAAAATGAGAATTGCTTAGCAATAGTGATGAAGATCTACAATTTCTAGAAAAACTAGGCACCAAAATAAAATTTTGATTGCACCATTGCAAATTTTTCAAAATTCTAGCCCAAATCAAAAAATTGCTCGAAAAGGAGCCAAATTGACAAAGTTATAGGCCTCCAAAGTTGGACTGTAAAAACCAAAACTACATTGGAGAGGGGGCAGATTAGGGCCAAGGGCCAATGACATCATGTTGACATCATGCTAACGCCAACAGTCTCATCTTATGGAATATGCTCAGAATAGTTAAAATATTCCCTAGGTATTGAAACTACCATCAATTTCTCCCAAAACCACCTAGAAATCCTAAAACTATCATTTTCTGATGCAAAACCACTATGATGGCTCAGGAAACCACTTTCAGGATAGGTTTAGTGGTTTGCGGGAAGGATCTAGGAATATACTCAGAGATTCCCCTGTTGGTAGTTCGGTTAGCATATATTCTTTTGTCTGCAAGTTCACCGAATTACACCCAGGTCAGTGAAAAGGGCTATGAGTTCGTTCCACATGGTGCCTCCTAAGTAGTCGTGGTATCTATGTAAGGGGTACCCTACAGATCTGGTACGATTGTACCAATAGATAATAAAGTCTACATAATATAATTAAAAAACTAGTGAATAACCTTATAAACTAGAACTAAATGATTTTACCTAGCGAATAAAGGTCGATGGAGATTCGCTGACACAGGAGAAGTACAATGGTATAGGTGATGACGCAGAGGCCATATGTAGTGTCCCCTCATTTTTGGCTTGTGATATTGGTAGTTTTGCATTACTATGACTTTAGTTATGATGCAAATTAATATTATCATGTTTCATTTGATTTGTTGGTATTTGAATTCAGATAAATTTTGTGATGATATTGTTTCAAGAACAGAGACGGTGTAGTATTACTCGCTTCGAGTACCCTACTACGCCGCGATTCTCTGACTCTCTGTGTGTAGACATATATGTATTTGATCGGATATAACCAATTGTTCGGATGCAGGCTACAAGTACAGAGCCTCGACTCCACCTGATATAGCAGGTTTGAGCGGGCTCTTGCACCAATGGGTATCAGTGATGGGAGATAACGTGAGGTCTATACCACTAGGTCGGTCCTTGTCTTCTGTTGTGGTCTCGAGTCATGTTGTGATGCTTGGTCCTTGCCTTGTATGTTTGGTAATCTTGTGTTGTGAGGTAAAGTTGAGTTGTGTTGTTTATGCTCATGTGTGGTTGGAAAATACTTTAATGATTTATTATTAATTAATAATGCTTCTATCATGTTTATCAGACAATAATTGGTTTAGCCAAAAACTTTGAATGACACCTTGGTTAAATTTTATAATAGTTTAGAATTAAATTATCTGCTATTCTAAAGTATTTATGTCATAAATTGGAGTTACGGGTAATTAGTATACATTTGTTATAGAATAATTTTTTATAGTGAAATTAATGCCTTGAGTTGTCAATTTTGAAATTGGAAGATTTGGGATCTCTTTTTATAGCAAATTTTTGATTTTCTCAGAGGAGTGGGTTGTTGGGTAACAGATGCATGTTTACATTTATTGTATGAGCTGAACCATTTTTATATGGAAAAATTTTATTCTGAGAGGAGGGGAAAAAAAAAGAGAGAATTCAGAATCGGGGAAACAAAAACAAAGGATTTGGTTGCAGGAATTGGAGAATTTTTTGAGGGACTGAAATCCAGGTATGTGATTGGTCTCTTTGTAAAAATTTGCAATGGTTGTAGCTTATAATTTAAAATTTATTGCTGCATGTTCGCTGTGTGAAACTAGCATGTTCTGTGTGTGAACTTGCATGTAACTTGGAATTTAATTATCCTTGTGTGCCCTGTGAGGTCGACTGTTGCTCCAATCTTTGTAGATTCCTCCAAGTTGGATTCTTCTGGTTTAGCCTTCATCTTAATCTTTTGAAATCATTAGCTCATTCATCTATAACCTTGCATTGTGATCTCAATCCTATGAAATAGATGACTCAGTGTTAAGCTTTTATCAAACTCTTGTCCCTGTCGTTCTTGCATTTTTTTTATCTCACATTTCTATCTCTCTGATAGAGGTGAAATGCCCAGTAAGAAGTGTTTTGGTCTTTACATATAATCTCCATGCAACCTGTCAGTGCTTGCCACCATGTATTTGGCCCTCATATTCTTCATATCTCTGTTTACCTTAGATTCTGTGCTTCTATTTGTGTAACCTTGATGAAAATCTTGTGTCTCCAACACTTCTTCCTCTAGCAAGTTACCCTGCAAGCACATCTAGGATTTTGACCAAACCTTGTGAAGTTTTCTTCACAATTTCCTCCACATCTGCATTAAAAATCCCTTTTTTGATGAGAGACAATTGTTTATTCATATTTTGTAAAGGAAATGAAGCACAACTTGAAGCATATAGAAGATTAGTTATGTTTGATCTCTTAGAAATTCGTATGGTTTTAGGCTTTGTTATTGGGAACTTCTTTATATAGAAATTTCTTTTTCCTTCTGTTGTCAGCTCACAGACTCTCTTTCTTTTCACTGCCTTTTTTTTGGATAGATTCTATTTTGATCATTGTTTATGCTCAGAAAACTGTGGGTTTGGATAGTCGGTTGGAGGTTGTGGCCCTAAGCGGTTCGGTTTGTTTTGTAACCTAGAATGTTTATGGGTAGTGGAACATTTTTTTTACCTCTGTCTGTGTTAGTTAGCAGACCCGCGAGCTATGTAATGTCATGTATTTAGAATGGTATTCGTTATGACCGTAGTCACTGGCTGTAGACTCAGCCGTCGAAATGGTAGTCTTTATGATTTCAGTCGCTTGCATAAGAATCTACCGTCGAAATGACTCAATAGGTTGTCGGCAACCATTTCATTGATTTATGTATCGAATGTCTTTGTTTAGGTCTCTTGTTAGAAGGGTCGATGGGACTCATGCGTCTAGGAAAAGAATTCACCTTATCTTTGTTAGGTTATTACAAACCTTTAGTGGTAGCCGTCGTAGGTAGTAGGTTCATAAGGGAGTCTCTTTCGAATAGGAAGTCAATGTATACACTTTCCTTATTAATATGCTTATTGGTAATTTTATATGGTATCATGATAGTTAGAAATTCAATGTTTTGATTTGTATTTGAAAGTGGTTATATGTTAGGAATTATATGGGTTATAGAAATTGTTAAATGTTGATAGATAAGGAAATATAATTGTAGTGTGGCATATAGCTTGTGGGAACTCATGTAGATAAACTATGTATATATAGATTACTTATAGCTGTCGCCATTAGAAATTGTTATTGGTAAAAAGCTAGCTTATAGGAAATTGCATATATGCTTATTGTGTTGAATTGAAATTTTGTTTGGTTAAATGTTAGTGATAATGTATGCTCATAAGAAATATATTTGTAATTATAGTTGTGTTATTAGAAATTGTATTAGTTAGACGAAAAGTTCCTTCCATTATAGCTAGTTAAATGTTTGAAGGTAACTTGTGTTAATAGGAATTATGTACATATTGTAGTGTTTTGTTTGAAATAGTAATTGGTAATGTTAGTTGGTAAGTTATACTTATTTGTAGTCGTTCAAAGTAGAATTAAAGAGCTTCTATCTTGGGATTGTTTAGTAATGGACTTAAACTATAGCTTTCATTTATTTTGATTTAGTTAAGATGTCCATATTATGATTCTCCATCTTTTGTTTCATTATTCCTTGAGATTTAAAGTTGCAATTTGAAACATATAGTTGGCTTATAGAAAACTATTAAGGTTTGATTTAAAATTTTAACATTATAGATAGTTAATGTTCTTATGGGAAAAGAATTAAAATCGTTTGTGAAGACTTTTAGAAGTTGTTAGAAATAGTAAAAGTTTTCTAGTGACTCATGTTTATAGTTTGAATCATATATGCTTATAATCGTTTTGTTTCAAAATTGTAATTGTCTAATGGAAGATGGTTATTTATGTTCATAAGAAAATATATTTGTGGTTAAAAGATCACCAGAAATTCATGTACTTGTTGTAGTCATTCTTAGTCCGAAGTGTAGCGAGATGAATGACGAAAAGTTCTAGCAAGAATATTTTTGTAATTGAGGTTGATCTTATTAGGATGTGAAATTAGCATATTTTAGTTGGAAAAATTATGTTTATCCTTATATTATGGTTGTTTTAATTGAGAGGATGTTTATTAGGGATTTGTTAGGAAATTTATTTTTGGTATTGTAGGAAGAATTGTTTATGCCGTAAACTAGAATTTTCGTAAAAATGATGTTGATCCTCATAGTTGTTTCTTGATTAAAAGAGGAATATTTTGAATCTCATTTACTCATTTTTCCTCCTAGTCGTATCTATATGCTTACAGTGGGTCATTGTGTCTATTTGGGGTTGAGTTTATGTCTATGATTTGGTATATTGTGAAGTGGGAATCCTGTGAGATGTCATGACCACTTGGTGTCAAATGTAGAAACGTTGTTCTTGTCAGATAATGGTTACTTTATCATTGGTTTGTACTTAACTCCAGAGGTGTGGTGTTTTGATCTTTGGTTCAAATAGTGGCATGTCAATGTAATGGGATATTTGGATTTTCATGTCTTGTAATGAATGGGGAAATGGTCTCTTGGATATAGTACTTGGTTTCTGTCACGCTCGCATCTCCCGCACGGATGCGACGCACAAACGCCCGTGTCACGACCACATTTGCCATGTGGTCACAACATGGGCCATGAGATTTTTTTCTCCCTAACCCTAAAAAGCCCCTTGCACGTGTCTGCGTGCTCGGTGGCAATATGCATAGGCGTAGACATGTCAACGTAATCATGATGGTGAAGGCCGTCTAGGGGGTATGCGACATGAAGTGTGTCACTTTTAGGGTTAGACTGTTTAAATCTGAAACCTAGTTTCCTAGGTGTGAAGGAGAAAACCGCCAACATCGAACCTTAATAAAACGAGATCGAAAAGTGATTAAGTGGTAGAATGGCACATGATTCAAGTGGAATGATGGAGTGGACAGAATACAACATCGCATAAAATAAACCCTAAATATCTAACAAAATTTCGGCAGCATAACGCATTTTTTGGTAATGCAAAAATAAATTTAAAAATAAAACTTCAATGATATCTTAAATAAAAATTAAGGATAATTTAAATTAAATTAAAGCTTAAGAGTAAATAAAATTAAAATAAAAGACAAGATGTCAAATACGTCCAAGGAGAAAATTGAGTCTGTTATTAAACACAATTTAGCAATTATGTTTAATAATCAACTCAAAAATTAATAGAGGGAGGAGGAGAGTTTAAATAAAGCTCCCCGTAAAAATAATAATAAAATAGGTCAATAGATAGAAATGCTAATATCTTGTTAAATAAAATAAAAATAAAATCCCAATTAAGACGAATTTAAAACAAGGGGAAATTACTCTCTCTAAAAAGAATAAAAATTAATTTCCCCAAGTTGAATGAAAGCACAAGGTAATTAAAACAAAATGCTACTCCCCAATTTAAAATAAAGTTAAGTTTTAAAAAGGATCACAAGAATGAACTAAAGGCAAGGAAAAGTAATAGAGATTTTAAAATAAAGAATAAAGCAAACCTCACATTTATAAAATCCTCACAATGACAATATTCACAAAAAAAGAAATAAATAAATAAAACAATAAGAAAAGCCCTAATTGATAATTTATTATTTCCTATATCTCAAGATGCCCTAATCTCATTCTAAAATGTGTTATCTCAAGAGAACCCTAATTTTTATCCTATTGTTTTTTGGAATGAGTTGCCCTAACTCTTATTTTTGTTTACCTCTTTTTTTTTGTATGTTAGTTTTCAGGTTAGGGTTTATGATGCCATTAGAGGCCATGGAAGTGCTCACGGAGGTTTGCATAACCAGTAATAATGTTATTCGTTCAAAAATGTGTAAATATGATTAGCATCCCCCCTTTTTTTGTACATTCTACAAAGAGAAAGTTTGATGTGCAAGGTATAAGGCCAATGGTGGCTAGGAGGCGGAAGGGTGGAGAGAGAGTGGTGGCAGCAGACACACCTGCGAAGGGGGCAGAGCTGAGGTGGCCAGAATAGTGGTGCGGCCGAGAGTAAACACAGTGGAGGGTAGTCCTGCATTGCGGCACCGGAGGAGGGACATTGCGGGGGAATGGCGGAGCTCGGCTCTGAACAACGCAGAAAGTGGAGTGAGGGGGTGGAAGCTGCGAAGGCAGCGGAGTCCAAGTGTTGGTAGGAGATGCGTAGGCAGAGGTTGTGGTTTGGGGTCCGCGGAGTGGGAGTCTTGGCATGGAGGGTAAAGTATGGGGTGAGGGGGAGTGTTGGGCTATGGAAGGGAGGGGTGTGGGTGGAGGCTCCGCCTCCCCCACACCCTCCTACTGAAAGCTACGCCGGGCTGTGGGTGCTGCCCACAGCCCTATCTCCTTTTTTTTTCATTTATTTATTTATTTATTATTTTTTTTCTTTGTTGTTTTTTTTTTATTTGAATAAAATATAAAACTCAGTTTTTCTATTATGGGATATGTATATATAGCATATATAAATTCGTATATATATATATATATATATATACACCCACAAGCATATATACATTCATCATTATATATACATAATAATGTATATATGTGTAAGTTTACATATTTTTAAATGAATAATTACAACATACACATTCTATGTTTTTTTTTTGAACAAAACAAAAAAATACAATTAACATATATATATATATATTATATGAGTATATACATTTTTTTTTTAATATACCCAACGAATGTATTTTAAATTTTCTTACTAAATGTAACACAAATAAATCAATAGCACTTCATTAAGAGGGATAAATGGTAGAAATGTAAAATACATTATCCCTATTTTTTTTTTATTATATAAGGAATGGATTAATCTTTATTCAGCTACATCCTCACATATGCTTCATTGAAAGGAATGAGACAGAAAATTAAAACATCCTCATGCATAGTTTTCTTTTCTGAAAGTCAACATACATAAATTCAAATAACATTTTCCTTTATTTTTTTTTGTCATGAGATGAAATAATACTTATTCAGCATCATGCACTCAATTATATATTCTTTTGATAACTATAATGACAGAAAAATTATATATATATTTTCACAAACATTTCACAATCTCACATCTCCATAAAAATAGGAAGTAGCATCATTAAATAACCAAGAAATGCGATTCCTTTCTTTCATTCACGTTAAGATCTAACATTAACTTTACATCACTTGCATAGTTTCTTGTTTGAGAGGACAATGGCAAGAAAAGTATTTATGTTTATTTTCCCATTCATTTCTCTACACAAGACTAATTTCACTCTAAAGGAAATAATCTATTTTAACTCAATATCATGTAGTTACATTAGCTAATCATTTACAACCAACTTCATGACAATAACTTGGCAGTTTCTTACATAAATTACAATGTAACAAGACCACATTAGCCATGGCTCCAACAACCTTTTTAAAAAAAACACTACAAGGCCACACAAGGAGGAGCTCTCATCCACTTCACTTCTTCACTCAAACATGCAAACGAACTCAACTGCAAGAACAACAAAGGAAGAACATTCCAGCCACTACGAAAGCTCTCCTCCCTACCATAGACCCGCAAGTGGGTCACCCCCGAGTTGGGGAGATAGGGAATTCACACAGGGTCTCATTCCACAACAAAAACAATTTCTAAACACAAAAACAAAACAACCCCATAGATTTAACACATAACTTAACTCATAAAGATGAGTTTGGTGAGAGTAGGGAATGGACCAGTCAACTTCAAAGGGCTCCCACAACGATAAAAATTTCATCTCATGGCCTCAAGCCAAATTTCCCAAAACACCACAATCCACAAGCTTCACAAATAAACCACATGGCACTCTTGCCATCCAATTGATCCACTCCTCAAATAAGAGCCCTCAAGGCACAAATACAAACTGTGGGAGAGACCTCAAGGAGGTTCCTTTCCCCTACCCATACAAGTTGAGCATTACCTCCATTGGAGGTGCTCTCACCATAACACCCAACCCAACATCACAATGCAAACATCATAAAGCAAACAACACACAACCAAAATCTAAAACATTGAACATCATATAAGAAAGATAAGAAGCAAGTTAAGAGACCTACCTTCAAGGCCCTGATAATGGAAGTAGAATTGGTGAAGAGCTCCAAGCCTTCCCAAGCCTTCCAACTTTCAGAATTTCTCCAACCTTCCCTAACTCCTCCAAACTAGAAAGGAAAAACTAAAATTGCAAGAACTCCCAATTGCAAGGAAAAAAAAACTAGAAAAGAAGAACCCCCACTCCTCTACAAGAGGAGCTATTATAGGCCATAATTTTGGCCTTGAGAAATGAGAAGGTGACATTTGTCACCATCTCCTCCCTCCTCCAAAGCCACTTGTAAGAGTGAGAAGGTAAGAGGATGACAAATGTCCTCCTCTCACTCCACCTCCATCTCCACCTCATCCACTTGTGCTTCCACACAAGTGGGAGGAGGACAAATGGTGAGTTGGATTCCCACTCACACCTCAAGAAGACAAAGGTCTTCAGTGGTGCTCCCACTCACTTGGGAGTTTGGGAGGACTCTTGGAGACCTCCCAAGTCTTCCTTGGGAATGATTCCAAGACTTTGGGATGGAAATGGGTTCTTCCCAAGGCAAGGCCCATCCCTCATCCTTCCTCATTTCTAAATTCATCACTTTTACTAAACCATGGTTTAGAGTGACCTAAGGTGAGTCAAAACTAGGGTTAGATAGTCCAAGTTGACCCTAGACTTATGGTTGACCACCTAGGGTAACTTTTAGGACACTAGGGTTCAAGAAGGGGTTAGAAAATCCACATTTAAATGGCTTAAATAAATAAGATAAATACCAAGTGGTATAAATCAAGTGGAATTATACAACACTTATTATTAATCAATTTTTAAATAAAAAGGGGTAATAAGGCCAAAATAAATAGAATTAAATCAAGCACAATAAATGCACACCCAAATTCAAACGTGATCCTTATCCCTCTTGGGAATGGATCGGCTTTACAAGGGATAACATAGTGTGAATTCTACCTCTGATTTCCCGTGGCTAGGGCATGTAAAACCTGCACATCTCGATCAAGTGTTAGTCCTGTCATGAAAAGTCATAGCCAAAGCAACTAAAATTAACTTCACGCAATCGAAATAAACATCAATACACAACTCCAAATTAAACTACATTTTTTCATCACATGTCAAATAGTTCACATCACATAAATAACTAGAATCTCATAACAAAATAACATCTAATATATATCCCATACGTCGAACCACAACATATCATCCAATATGACCGAATCAAATCACATATATCAAATCAGTGAGATAAAACATCAAGTCTGCATAATGAAACATAGTCACTAAGGTCTGATAGTGTCATCTACTGAATAGCATAATGATCAAAATATGAGAGGTAAAATAACCGGCATCACATCCTCCCCCCTAAGACTAAACTTCCTCCTGGAAGTCGTCAAAAAGGTGAGGATAGAGTGCCCTCAAACTAGTTGCATCCTCCCAAGTCACCGTGACCTCGTCATATCGATCCCACTGGACCCTAACCTGGTCTAGCTCTCGACCTCGAAGGCCCAGCATCTAATGAGCCAATATGCGAATTGGCTCCAAGGCCAATTGCCTGTTTGTCTCTACCTGTAAAGCACTCCAGTCTAGTACGTGAGATACATCAGATATATATTGTCTCAAAACAGAAACATGAAAGACATCGTGGATACATGATAGGCTAGGTGGCAATGCTAGACGATAGGCAACTAGTCCTATCCGCTCCAAAATCTCAAAGGGTCCTACGAATTGTGGTGCGAGCTTAGAGCCCTTTCCATAATGGATTGGACTCTTGTGTGGCCGCACTCTAAGGAATACCCTGTCACCCACTGAGAAGCTCCGATCAATCTTCTTAGCATCGACATACTTCTTCTGCCTATCCTGTGCCTCTTGCAACCTCTATCTAATCACTGTGACCTGTTGCTCCATATCTTGAACTAGCTCTGGACCAATGGCGACTCTGTCCTCTATCCGATCCCAACTCAATGGTGTCTTACATGGTCTGCCGTATAAATCCTGAAAGGGAGGCATACCTAATGAGCTGTGATGCCCATTATTGTAGGCAAACTCAACTAGATACAGATACTCCTCCCATCTAGACTGATGGTCCATAACATACATCTAAAGCATGTCCTCCAATACCTGATTCACCTGCTCTGTCTGTCCATCTGTCTCAGGATGATAAGCGGAGCTAAAATTGAGCTGTGTGCCCAATGCCTGCTGTAAGGCTCTCCAGAATGCTGAAGTGAAAACTGGATCTCTGTCTGAGATGATGCGGCGAGGTACTCCATGTAATCTCACAATATCGTCTAAGAATACCCTCACCACTGCTGGCGCATTGTACATCATGCATATAGGTGAGAAATGCGCTACTTTGGTCAACTTGTCGACTGTCACCATGATGGCATCATGGCGGTGCGAAGACATAGGTAGACCGACAATAAAATCCATGGAAATGGTGTCCCATTTCCACTCAGGTATGTCATGTGGGTATAGAAGACCCGTAGGATGCTGATGCTCGGCCTTGACCCTCTGACACTCAAGGCAACGAGAAACAAACTCTGCTATATCTTGTCTCATACCTACCCAATAGTACAGTTGTCAAAGATCAACATGCATCTTCTTCACCCCCGAATGTGCCGCATAAGGTGCTCTATGTGCCTCTGATAGCACCACAATATGTAGGTCACCTGTGTGGGGTACATAGATGCGTTGTCGATGACGAAGTAAACCATCTGCCTCAAGTGAATACCTTGTGAACTTGCCCACAAGGGCCCTCTTTGAATTGATCTCCTACTGTACCTCAAGAAACCACTCATCCTCTAGCAGATGCTAAATATTGCGTTCCCTCAAGTCCACACTCAAGGTCAAGGTCAAGAGCTCATGGCACCTCTGACTCAAAGCGTCAGCAACCACGTTCTCCTTCCCCTTGATGTAGTGGACATCAAAGTCATACTCATAGAGGAACTCCATCCAACGCCGCTGACAAGCATTCATATTCAGCTGTGTAAAGATGTATTGAAGGCTGTGATGATCGGAATGGAACTCAAAGCGACAACCCAACAAGAAATGTCTCCAACGGACTAGAGCATGAACCACTGCCGCTAATTCCAAGCCATGCGTGGGGTAGTTCAGCTCATGAGTCTTGAGCTTTCACGACTCATACACGATCACTCTACCACCCTGCATAAGTACAGCTCCCAATCCCTCAAGTGATGCATCCGTGCAAACCATGAAATCTGTTGCAGGATCAGGAACTGCTAAAATAGGAGCACTGGTAAGATGCTCCTTGAGGACCTCGAAGGCCCTCTCACATTGCTCAATCCAAAGAAAGCTCTTCCCTTTTTGTTGAAGGGAAGTGATGGAGTGTGCTATCCGAGAAAAGCCCTCGACAAAGCGACGGTAATAACCAGCTAACCCCATAAAGCTCCTGACCTCTATCACACTAGTGGGTGCTGGCCAATCCCTGATAGCCCTGATCTTCTATGGATCTACTAAGATTCCATTGCCGGAAAGGATATGCCCCAGATACTGAACCTCTGTCCTAAAAAATGCACACTTCGCCAAATTCCCATAAAGTTTCTGCTCTTGCAAGCACTGTAGAACTTGACGAAGGTGCTCCTCATGCTCCTCCTTGGTCCGTGAGTAGATCAAAATGTCATCGAGAAATATGATCACGAATCGATCTAAATATGCACGGAACACCCCGTTCATGAGACTCATGAACACTACAGGGGCATTTGTCAAGCCGAAGGGAACCACTGTGAACTCATAGTATCCATAACGAGTTTGAAAGGCGGTCTTATGGATATCTGCCTCTGTGATACATAACTGATGATACTCAGACTTCAGGTCTATCTTAGAGAACACCCTGGCTCCCTGCATCTGGTTGAAAAGATCATCAATCCTGGGCAGAGGATAACGGTTCTTCACCATCACCTTATTCAACTGCCTGTAGTCCATACACAAACGAAGAGACCCATCTTCTTCATGAAGATGATAGGAGCGCCCCAAGGTGAAATGCTCAGTCGGATGTGCCCCTTCTCAAGCAAGTCCTCCAACTATACCTTGAGCTCAGTGAGCTCATGTGTGGTCATCCTGTAGGGTGCACGAGACACTGGCTCGGCACCCAGCACTAAGTCTATGTGAAAGTCTACCTCACGTCAGGGAGGCATCCCTGGTAACTCTGCTAGGAATACATCGGCAAACTCTCTAAGGATGGGAAGATCATCCAAAGATGCCTCTGGCTCGTCATCTGATCTGTCACTCACTGTGATGGCGAACATCTGACATCCCTTTCGCATGCAGCGCTTAAGCTGCTAAGCAAATATCATAAGCACTGCGGTGGGCTTCTGCATGCCCACAATCTCAACTGATGTGCCGTGATTGTCTAAATAGTTGATCGCCTTTTGGCGACAATCTAGCTTGGCTCGATGAGCCGCAAGCCAATCCATACCCAACACCACATCATAGGATCCTAATGTCATGACTCTAAGGTCGCATACTATAGTGAAGGGTCCCAAAGCAATCTCACAGTCGTGGACTAAGGCATCTACTGTTAGTTTAGCTCCTGAAGCCAACTCAACTACCCACCTATCACCCTGCCTAGAGGCCACCAGCCTGCAACGCTCCACTAATGATGGAGATATGAATGAATCAGTAGCACCAGAATCAAAAAGAATAGCAATGGGGTTACCCCCAATCATACCTGACGTCTCAATCACTGATGCCTGAAAATCTGCCTGGCGGATATCAACCGCTGCAAACATACGGTGGGATCTACCCACATCACCCACTGTCTGCTTGGAACCTCCTGCACGAGGCTGTCCCCCTGCTGCAAAACCCTGTGGACACTCTCTAGCTAGGTGTCCAGCTCGACCACAAACATAACAAGGGACCCTAACCTGTACATGTACAGTCTGAGTCCTACCTGACTGTTGCTATCCTGATCTGCCAGTAGACCCCTGTGAGCCCCTATAAGACTACTGCGACCTCGTGGGTCCCATAGGTGGTCCCTATTGTCTCTGATCTCAGTGCGGGCCTTGCTGTTGCCAACCTCTATTATGTCCCCCATGTAACCTCTGTTGTGTCCTAACTCTCTGCTGCTACTATGACTGCTACTGTTATGAGGGTCTAGGAGGTAACGGTGCTGAACTGAATCCTCCTCTGTGAGGTGGTTGTGATGGTCTACGAAAATTCTGCTGATGCTGATGTTGTCCTTGGTCCTGAAATTGAGGGCATGAACTCTGCCCTCATCCTTGAATCTCCTCAGTAATGTATGCCTTCTCGGCAGCATCACTCAAAGTCTGGGGGTCTGCCATCCGAACAGGCCCTGCTACACTGTGGTTAAGTCCTCTGATAAACTTATGCACCAGGAGTTTCTCGTCATGGAGATACTCCGCATATCAGGATAACTCTGTAAACCTACTCTCATACTGAGCCACTTTAAGTCCTCTCTGCTGGAGGTCATGGAACTCGTCTAGATGACACTGTCTGTAATGGTCTGATAAGTAGCACGCATTGAAACGCTCAATGAAGGTCTCCCATGTGAGGGTGTCTAAAGAAAGGTGATGCTTGCACTCCTCAGTGCGCCACCAGGTAGCTACTGCGTCTCACAACAAGTGTACTGCCACACGGGCCTTCGTGTTGCCCTTGTAAGGACACAACGCAAAGCACCTGTCTAAACTGATAAGCCAGGCCTCTGCCTCAGCTCCCTTTGTGGTCCCGATGAATGTAGGAGAGTTTAAAATATGTCCCTAATGGGATCTCCTCTATCTCTGTGCCCCCTGATAGGCTCATCTGCATGATAATCATAAGGCCTGTGACCCAAGTGCTCTACATGCACTGTCTCGTCCTACCTAACCTGATGTGGGGGGCTCCTGCTATGGGCCCTGTTGGCCGAACCAACCTCCTTTGTCTCTGGCAGCTCAACGTAAGGCTCCACACGTGGTGCCTCTCACGGCTCTACGTGGGGCTCTACACGTGGCTCTACTACAGCCGGTGGAAGCCTATCTAAGATATCCTGTAAGGCCTGTAATATCTGTGGTCCCATATCTGGTGGGGCCGGTGGTGCCTGCGGTACCTGAGGAACTGGCTGTACCGGTGGAACTAGCTATGGCGGTGGAACTGGCTGACCCGGTGGAACTCGCTGTGGCAGTGGAATTGGCTAACCCAGTCCCACAACTGAAGAATCAGTGTGTACCTCTGTGGGTGGAGTGCGGTGGGTCTGCGCTTGCCGAACTCATCTAGGAGGCATCCTACAAAACAAGGTAACCACAAATCAGTATGGTTGCGGAAGTGAAAATGTGCCCTAGCGAGCCTAGTGTTTTAAACAACCTGGGGCTCTGATACCAAATGTCACGCCCACATCTCCCGCGTGGACGCAACGCACAAACGCCCGTGTCACAACCACATTTGCCATGTGGTCACGACACGGGCCGCGAAATTTTTTTCTCCCTAACCCTAAAAACCCCTTCGCACGCGTCTGCGTGCTCGGTGGCAATAGACATAGGCGTAGACATGTCAACATAATCGTGATGGTGAAGGCCGTCTAGGGGGTATGCGACATGAAGTGTGTCACTTTTAGGGTTAGACTGTTTAAATCTGAACCCTAGTTTCCTAGGTGTGAAGGAGAAAACCGCCAACATCGAACCTTAATAAAACGAGATCGAAAAGTGATTAAGTGGTAGAATGGCGCATGATTCAAGTGGAATGATGGAGTGGACAGAATACAACATCACATAAAATAAACCCTAAATATCTAACAAAATTTCGGCAGCATAACGCATTTTTTGGTAATGCAAAAACAAATTTAAAAATAAAACTTCAATGAGATCTTAAATAAAAATTAAGGATAATTTAAATTAAATTAAAGCTTAAGAGTAAATAAAATTAAAATAAAAGACAAGATGTCAAATACATCCAAGGAGAAAATCGAGTCCGTTATTAAACACAATTTAGCAATTATGTTTAATAATCAACTCAAAAATTAATAGAGGGAGGAGGAGAGTTTAAATAACTCTCCCCGTAAAAATAATAATAAAATAGGTCAATAGATAGAAACGCTAATATCTTGTTAAATAAAATAAAATAAAATCCTAATTAAGACGAATTTAAAACAAGGGGAAATTACTCTCTCTAAAAAGAATAAAAATTAATTTCCCCAAGTTGAATGAAAGCACAAAGTAATTAAAACAAAATGCTACTCCCCAATTTAAAATAAAGTTAAGTTTTAAAAAGGATCACAAGAATGAACTAAAGGCAAGGAAAAGTAATAGAGATTTTAAAATAAAGAATAAAGCAAACCTCACATTTATAAAATCCTCACAATGACAATATTCACAAAAAAAGAAATAAATAAATAAAACAATAAGAAAAGCCCTAATTGATAATTTATTATTTCCTATATCCCAAGATGCCCTAATCTCATTCTAAAATGTGTTATCTCAAGAGAACCCTAATTTTTATCCTATTATTTTTTGGAATGAATTGCCCTAACTCTTATTTTTGTTTACCTCTTTTTTTTTTGTATTTTAGTTTTCAGGTTAGGGTTTGTGATGCCATTAGAGGCCATGGAAGTGATCACGGAGGTTTGCATAACCAGTAATAATGTTATTCGTTCAAAAATGTGTAAATATGATTAGTTTCCCCTTTTTTTTTTATACATTCTACAAAGAGAAAGTTTGATGTGCAGGGTATAAGGCCGACGGTGGCCAGGAGGCGGAAGGGTGGAGAGAGAGTGGTGGCAGCGGACACACCTGCGGAGGGGGTGGAGCTGAGGTGGCCGGAATAGTGGCGCGGTCGGGAGTAAACACAGTGGAGGGTAGTCCTGCACTGCGACGCCGGAGGAGGGACACTACGGGGGAATGGCGGAGCTCAGCTCCGAACAATGCAGAAAGTGGAGTGAGGGGGTGGAAGCCGCGAAGGCAGTGAAGTCCAAGTGTTGGTAGGAGCTGCGTAAGCAGAGGTCATGGTTCAGGGTCCGTGGAGTGGGAGTCTTGGCGTGGAGGTTAAAGTATGGGGTGAGGGGGAGTGTTGGGCTATGGAAGGGGGGGGTGTGGGGGAGGCGGAGCCTCCAACCACACCTGCGGGTGTGGGTGGAGGCTCCACCTCCCCCACACCCTCCTACTGAAAGCTACGCCGGGTTGTGGGCCCGTTCTCCTTTTATTTATTTATTTATTTTTCTTTGTTGTTTTTTTTTTATATTTGAATAAAATATAAAACTCAGTTTTTCTATTATGGGATATGTATATACAGCATATATAAAATTGTATATATATATATATATATATACACACCCACAAGCATATATACATTCATCATTATATATACATAATAATGTATATATGTGTAAGTTTACATATTTTTAAATGAATAATTACAACATACACATTCTATGTTTTTTTTTTTAACAAAACAAAAAAATACACTTAACATATATATATATATATATATATATATATATATATGAGTATATATATATTTTTTTAATATACCCAACAAATGTATTATAAATTTTCTTACTAAATGTAACACAAATAAATCAATAGCACTTCATTAAGAGGGATAAATGGCAGAAATGTAAAATACATTATCCCTTTTTTTTTTTAATTATTTAAGGAATGGATTAATCTTTATTCAGCTACATCCTCGCATATGCTTCATTGAAAGGAATGAGACAGAAAATTAAAACATCCTCATGCATAGTTTTCTTTTTTGAAAGTCAACATATAGAGATTCAAATAACATTTTCCTTACTTTATTTTTTTTTGTCATGAGATGAAATAATATTTATTCAGCATCATGCACTCAATTATATATTCTTTTGATAACTATAATGACAGAAAAATTATATATATATATACATATTTTCACAAACATTTCACAATCTCACATCTCTATAAAAATAGGAAGTAGCATCATTAAATAACCAAGAAATGCGATTCCTTTCTTTCATTCACGTTAAGATCTAACATTAACTTTACATCACTTGCATAGTTTCTTGTTTGAGAGGACAATGGCAAGAAAAGCATTTATGTTTATTTTCCCATGCATTTCTCTACACAAGACTAATTTCACTCTAAAGGAAATAATCTATTTTAACTCAATATCATGCAGTTACATTAGCTAATCATTTACAGCCAACTTCATGACAATAACTTGGCAGTTTCTTACATAAATTACAATGTAACAAGACCACATTAGCCATGGTTCCAACAAACTTTTAAAAAAAAACACTACAAGGCCACACAAGAAGGAGCTCTCATCCACTTCACTTCTTCACTCAAACTTGCAAACGAACTCAACTGCAAGAACAACAAAGGAAGAACATTCCAGCCATTATGAAAGCTCTCCTCCCTTCCATAGACCCGCAAGTGGGTCACCCCCGAGCCAGGGAGATAGGGAATTCACACAGGGTCTCATTCCACAACAAAAACAATTTCTAAACACAAAAATAGAACAACCCCATAGGTTTAACACATAACTTAACTCATAAAGATGAGTTTGGTGAGGGTCGGGAATGAACCCCTCAACTTCAAAGGCCTCCCACAACGATAAAAATTTTATCTCATGGTCTCAAGCCAAATTTCCCAAAACACCACAATCCACAAGCTTCACAAATAAACCACATGGCACTCTTGCCATCCAATTGATCCACTCCTCAAATAAGAGCCCTCAAGGCACAAACACAAACTGTGGGAGAGACCTCAAGGAGGTTCCTTTCCCCTACCTATACAAGTTGAGCATTACCTCCATTGGAGGTGCTCTCACCATAACACCCAACCCAACATCACAATGCAAACATCATAAAGCAAACAACACACAACCAAAATCTAAAACATTGAACATCATATAAGCAAGGTAAGAAGCAAGTTAAGAGACCTACCTTCAAGGCCCTGATAATGGAAGTAGAATTGGTGAAGAGCTCCAAGCCTTCCCAAGCCTTCCAACTTTCAGAATTTCTCCAACCTTCCCTAACTCCTCCAAACTAGAAAGGAAAAACTAAAATTGCAAGAACTCTCAATTGCAAGGAAAAAAAACTAAAAAGAAGAACCCCCACTCCTCTACAAGAGGAGCTATTATAGGCCATAATTTTGGCCTTGAGAAATGAGAAAGTGACATTTGTCACCATCTCCTCCCTCCTCCAAAGCTACTTGTAAGAGTGAGAAGGTAAGAGGATGACAAATGTCCTCCTCTCTTTCCACCTCCATCTCCACCTCATCCACTTGTGCTTCCACACAAGTGGGAGGGGGACAAATGGTGAGTTGGATTCCCACTCACACCTCAAGAAGATAAGGGTCTTGAGTGGTGCTGCCACTCACTTGGGAGTTTGGGAGGACTCTTGGAGACTTCCCAAGTCTTCCTTGGGAATGATTCCAAGACTTTGGGATGGGAGATGGGTTCTTCCCAAGGCAAGGCCCATCCCTCATCCTTCCTCACTTCTAAATTCGTCACTTTTACTAAACCATGGTTTAGAGTGACCTAAGGTGAGTCAAAACTAGGGTTAGATAGTCCAAGTTGACCCTAGACTCATGGTTGACCACCTAGGGTAACTTTTAGGACACTAGGGTTCAAGAAGGGGTTAGAAAATCCACATTTAAATGGCTTAAATAAATAAGATAAATACCAAGTGGTATAAATCAAGTGGAATTATACAACACTTATTATTAATCAATTTTTAAATAAAAACGGGTACTAAGGCCAAAATAAATAGAATTAAATCAAGCACAATAAATCCACACCCAAATTCAAACGTGATCCTTATCCCTCTTGGGAATGGATCGGCTTTACAGGGGATAACATAGTGTGAATTCTACCTCTGATTTCCCGTGGCTAGGGCATGTAAAACCTACACATCTCAATCAAGTGTCAGTCCTGTCATGAAAAGTCATAGCCGAAGCAACTGAAATTAACTTCACGCAATCGAAATAAACATCAATACACAACTCCAAATTAAACTGCATTTTTCCATCACATGTCAAATAGTTCACATCACATAAATAACTAGAATCTCATAACAAAATAACATCTAATATATATATCCCATACGTCGAACCACAACATATCATCCAATATGACCGAATCAAATCACATATATCAAATCAGTGAGATAAAACATCAAGTCTGCATAATGAAACATAGTCACTAAGGTCTGATAGTGTCATCTACTGAATAGCATAATGATCAAAATATGGGAGGTAAAATAACCGGCCTCACAGTATCTAGATTGTATTGCTTCAAATTTTTGAAGGTAATCTAAAGTCTTATTGTTGTGGCCTAGTGAATGGCTTAAGTTATGGGTCGGAACTGTATTGTGACTTTTATACTTGTATGTTGTGGTATGTATGATTGATCAGAGAACTCTAAGGGAGTGGCTATCATGGTGGGGCTGGTGGCTAGTGAGAGGCCGCCTGGGTAACCCCATGGAAGTTGTAAGCAAGTGGAAACTTAATAACTTAATCAAGAGGGTTGGGGAAGTAAAACACTTAACAAGATAAGTAAGATACCTCACCCATGCCTCAAGTGCTCTCTCAGGATAAGGATGGGATGAGAAGGCCTGGTTGGCAAGACCAACCTCCTTGTCTCCATGAGAGGACCTATCGGCTCCGCATGTGTCACCCTATGGGGCCGGTGCCTAGAGAGAGACTGCCAGGGTAACCATAGATGGGGGCTGGCTTCTGGTGATAAATAGCCTGGGTAACCCATGCTAGGACCATGCGATGACACTCTCCTTACGCAGTTCAGTTATTTCTTATTGGTTGTGCCTCTGGAGTGATGTCTTGTCTTGTGTAGCTTTGTTGATATGGTCGGTTGTGTCAAGTCTGTTGTTATTTGATTATATTAGATGTTGTTACTTTGGATTAGTGGAATCCTCGTTGTTATCTCCTAGCTCAGAGGGGTGGACCTTAGGGTTCCACATGGTTGGGTGGCAAAGCTATCCATTGGCCTTTTTGGAGATTCAATTCAAGTCCTGAGCAGAGGTGTTCCAGTTCCAGATTGCTTCCCACCTTCAGTGTTGTTGTATACTTTCTTTTGTATTCTTTTGTAAACCGACACGATCGATCTTGTAATCTTACATTGTAACTTTGTAAATTTACTATCTTGCTAATGTAAGAATTGTCCTTTCTATAGTAGCAGTATAATGTATATCAATTGTGTGGTTTAAACTTTATTTTCTCTAATGCAATTATGTTTCCCTAGAGGAGTTAGAAGTGCTCTTTTCCTTAGGTTGTGATATCTTTGGTTACTAATATTACAATGTTTTACTTTCAAAAAAAAAAATTATTTCTATAAATCTTGCACTTGTTGGTCTAACTCTCTAGGGTTGCATGACGGGGCATTACACTTGGTATCAGAGCCAGGTTACAACACTGAGACCTCTAGATTGTCGTTGTTGCCCTAGGTTAAATGATTTTCTTGTTGTAGTGAGTTGGTAATAGTATCTCCCACCTGTATGCATTAGTATGAAGGTTGATAAGTTTATAGACTTGCTCTTAAGAAATGAATTCTTTATGCTACTTATGTGTCTGCTATGTTCTTTCTCCTTCTCTGGAAATGTGATGTTACATCTAACAATATGTTCTCCCTGAATGTTAATGCATCTAATCATATGGTGACATCATGCAGTATGAGTTATGTGGTTATGTGATGTTGACATCTTTACTTGGTTGCTTGAAAATCTATATCTAACCCCTAGATGGTCATGACCTCTTGTGGAGGAATTGTTGTAATTTATGTAAGTTATCATCATATATGCCCGTGTAAGAACTGTATGCATGAGATCAAATAAGAGCTTGTGTTGGGCCTATGAGATTAGGTATACGATAATGTAAGTCAATTATAGTTTTAATTATTCCTGTATGTAATATCATACTTTCCTTTTATATCCTCTTGCATAAGGAAGCAATTGCATATTTCCGAAGTTTAGTAGAAAGAAATTGTATTGTATTAAAGATAGAAGTTGTTTAGATAAGAGGATGTAGTTAACATAATTGTTTGAGTGTTGGTGTACATTCTCTAACACATTCTAGATTTTGCGTCCTTGAGTGTTGTGAAGTGGATACTCCCTTTTTTTTGTGGCTAAAATTAGTCACATCGTGATGTGGATTTGTTGTAATTTGGTTGTTTTGAAAATTTTGATAGTTGTTTCTTGTGTAGTAAGGGGGGTTAACAGTGAGTTTTCTTTCTTTGAACCTTCTTATGACAGGAATGGACACCAAAACTCTTTTCTTTCTACTTGATTTATTGTTGAAAATTGCTGACACTTTGTGACTTAAAGTTGGATTTGATTGTTTCTCCATGTGGGTTTGTATTTATTTTTAAATTTTTTATGGTGGATATTCCAAATGTTTGATTCTGTTGGCCCCATTTTGTGGTATGTGTTGTTTCTATCATGTTCATTTTGAAGCTCTGATAGTATGTTCAAGGGAGGACTCTGTGGAGAATTGCACTTTGCATGGTTGGTAATTAGTGGAAATAAGATATGAGATGCATCTTTCCTTAATTATATGTGACTGCAATTCTTTGGATTGTATGAGATTGCCAAAAAAGTGTAATTAGATATAAGTAGATCACATGTTACGCCATAAAGGTAAAGAATATATGTTCTTCTTGTCTTTTATTGAACATTTGTGCTTGTTTTGTGAATAATTGTTTAATGTGGATGAGTATGTTGGCAATGGAGTATGGCAATCTTAATATATTATGTTTCTACCCTAGTCTGTGACTTCCAGGATTAAGTCAAGTTTTAGGGGGGGAGGATGTAGTGCTCCCTCATTTTTGGCTTGTGATAGTGGTAGTTCTGCATTACTATTATTTCAGTTATGATGCAAATTAATATTATCATGTTTCATTTGATTTGTTGGTATTTGAATTCAGATAAAAGTTGTGATGATATTGTTTCAAGAACAGAGACGGTGTAGTATTACTTGCTTCAAGTACCCTACTACACTGTGATTCTCTGACTCTGTGTGTGTAGACATATATGTATTTGATCGGATATAACCAATTGTTCGGATGCAGGCTGCAGGTACCGAGCCTCGACTCCACCTGATATAGCAGGTTTGAGCGAGCTCTTGTACCAATGGGTATTAGTGATGGGAAATAACGCGAGGTCTATTCCACTAGGTCGGTCCTTCTCTTCTGTTGTGGTCTTGAGTCGTGTTGTGATGCTTGGTCCTTGCCTTGTATGTTTGGTAATCTTGTGTTGTGGGGAAAAGTTGAGTTGTGTTGTTTATGCTCATGTGTGGTTGGAAAATACTTTAATGATTTATTATTAATTATTAATGCTTGTATCATGTTTATCAGACAATAATTGGTCTAGCCAAAAACTTTGAATGACACCTTGGTTAAATTTTATAATAGTTTAGAATTAAATTATCTGCTATTCTAAGGTATTTATGTCATAAATTGGAGTTACAGATAATTAGTATACATTTGTTATAGAATAATTTTTGATAGTGAAATTAATGCCTTGAGTTATCAATTTTGAAATTAGAAAATTTGGGATCTCTTTTTATAGAAAATTTTTTATTTTCTCGGAGGAGTGGGTTGTTGGGTAACAGATGCATGTCTGCATTTATTGTATGAGCTGAACCATTTTTATATGGAAAAATTTTATTCTGAGAGGAGGGGAAAAAAAAAAGAGAATTCAGAATCGAGGAAGCAAAAACAAAGGATTTGGTTGCAGGAATTGGAGAAATTTTTGAGGGACTGAAATCCGGGTATGGGATTGGTCTCTCTCTGT
The DNA here is from genome assembly GCA_027924645.1 of Cunninghamia lanceolata. Taxonomy (NCBI): domain Eukaryota; kingdom Viridiplantae; phylum Streptophyta; class Pinopsida; order Cupressales; family Cupressaceae; genus Cunninghamia; species Cunninghamia lanceolata. Next base: position 7,509,926 of record BSBN01000150.1, read on the forward strand.
AAAAATTTGCAATGGTTGTAGCTTATAATTTAAAATTTATTGCTGAATGTGCAGTGTGTGAAACTAGCATGTTCTGTGTGTGAACTTGCATGTAACTTGGAATTTAATTATCCTTGTGTGCCCTGTGAGGTTGAATGTTGCTCCAATCTTTGTAGATTCCTCCAAGTTGGATTCTTCTGGTTTAGCCTTTGTCTTAATCTTTTGAAATCATTAGATCATTCATCTATAACCTTGCATTGTGATCTCAATCCTATGAAATAGATGACTCAGTGTTAAGCTTTTATCAAACTCTTGTCCCTGTCGTTCTTGCATTTTTTTATCTCACATTTCTATCTCTCTGATAGAGGTGAAATGCCTAGTAAGAAGTGTTTTGGTCTTTACATATAATCTCCATGCAACCTATCAATGCTTGCCACCATGTATTTGGCCCTCATATTCTTCATATCTCTATTTACCTTGGATTCCGTGCTTCTATTTGTGTAACCTTGATGAAAATCTTGTGTCTCCAACACTTCTTCCTCTAGCAAGTTACCCTGCAAGCACATCTAGGATTTTGACCAAACCTTGTGAAGTTTTCTTCACAATTTCCTCCATATCTGCATTAAAAATCCCTTTTTTGATGAAAGACAATTGTTTATTCATCTTTTGTAAAGGAAATGAAGCACAACTTGAAGCATATAGAAGATTAGTTATGTTTGATCTCTTAGAAATTCGTATGGTTTTAGGCTTTGTTATTGGGAACTTCTTTATATAGAAATTTCTTTTTCCTTCCATTGTCAGCTCACAGACTCTCTTTCTTTTCACTGCCTTTTTTTTGGATAGATTATGTTTTGATCATTGTTTATGCTTAGAAAACTGTGGGTTTGGATAGTCGGTTGGAGGTTGTGGCCCTAAGCGGTTCGGTTTGTTTTGTAACCTAGAATGTTTATGGGTAGTGGAACATTTTTTTTACCTATGTATGTGTTAGTTAGCAGACCCGCGAGCTATGTAATGTCATGTGTTTAGAATGGTATTCGTTATGACCATAGTCACTGGCTGTAGACTTAGCCATCGAAATGGTAGTCTTTATGATTTCAGTCTCTTGCATAATAATCTACCGTCAAAATGACTCAGTAGGTTGTCGGCAACCGTTTCATTGATTTATCTATCGAATGTCTTTGTTTAGGTCTCTTGTTAGAAGGGTCGATGGGACTCATGCATCTAGGAAAAGAATTCACCTTATCTTTGTTAGGTTATTACAAACCTTTAGTGGTAGCCGTCATAGGTAGTAGGTTCGTAATGGAGTCTCTTTTGAATAGGAAGTCAATGTATACACTTTCCTTATTAATATGCTTATTGGTAATTTTATATGGTATCATGATAGTTAGAAATTCAATGTTTTGATTTGTATTTGAAAGTGGTTATATGTTAGGAATTATATGGGTTATAGAAATTGTTAAATGTTGATAGATAAGGAAATATAATTGTAGTGTGGCAGATAGCTTATGGGAACTCATGTAGATAAAATATGTATATATAGATTACTTATAGCTGTCACCATTAGAAATTGTAATTGGTAAAAAGATAGCTTATAGGAAATTGCATATATGCTTATTATGTTGAATTGAAATTTTGTTTGGTTAAATGTTAGTGATAATGTATGCTCATAAGAAATATATTTTAATTATAGTTGTGTTATTAGAAATTGTATTAGTTAGACGAAAAGTTTCTTCCATTACAACTAGTTAAATGTTTGAAGGTAACTTGTGTTAATAGGAAATATGTACATATTGTAGTGTTTTGTTTGAAATAGTAATTGGTAATGCTAGTTGGTAAGTTATACTTATTTGTAGTCATTCAAAGTAGAATTAAAGAGCTTCTTATTGGGATTGTTTAGTAATGGACTTAAATTATAGCTTTCATTTATTTTGATTTAGTTAAGATGTCCATATTATGATTCTCCGTCTTTTGTTTCATTATTCCTTGAGATTTAAAGTTGCAATTTGAAACATATAGTTAGCTTATAGAAAACTATTAAGGTTTGATTTAAAATTTTAACATGATAGATAGTTAATGTTCTTATCGAAAAAGAATTAAAATCGTTTGTGAAGGCTTTTAGAAGTTGTTGTAAATGGTAAAAGTTTTCTAGTGACTCATGTTTATAGTTTGAATCATATATGCTTATAGTTGTTTTGTTTCGAAATTGTTATTGTCTAATGGAAGATGGTTATTTATGTTCATAAGAAAATATATTTGTGGTTAAAAGATCACTGGAAATTCATGTACTTGTTGTAGTCATTCTTAGCCTGAAGTGTAGCGAGATGAATGACGAAAAGTTCTAGCAAGAATATTTTTGTAATTGAGGTTGATCTTATTAGGGTGTGAAATTAGCAGATTTTAGTTGGAAAAATTATGTTTATTATTGTATTATGGTTGTTTTAATTGAGAGGATGTTTATTAGGGATTTGTTAGGAAATTTATTTCTGGTATTGTAGGAAGAATTGTTTATGCCGTAAACTAGAATTTTCGTAAAAATGAATATGATCCTCATAGTTGTTTCTTGATTAAAAGAGGAATATTTTGAATCTCATTTACTTGTTTTTCCTCCTAGTCGTATCTATATGCTTACAGTGGGTCATTGTGTCTATTTGGGGTTGAGTTTATGTCTATGATTTGGTATATTGTGAAGTGGGAATCTTGTGAGATGTCATGACCACTTGGTGTCAAATGCGAAAGCATTGTTCTTGTCAGATAATGGTTACTTTATCATTGGTTTGTACCTAACTCTAGAGGTGTGGTGTCTTGATCTTTGGTTCAGATTGTGGCATGTCAATGTAATGGGATATTTGGATTTTCGTGTCTTGTAATGAATGGGGAAATGGTCTCTTGGATATAGTACTTGGTTTCTAGATTGTATTGCTTCAAATTTTTGAAGGTAATCTAAGGACTTATTGTTGTGGCCTAGTGAATGGCGTAAGTTATGGGTCAGAATTGTATTGGGACTTTTATACCTGTATGTTGTGGTATGTATGATTGATCAGAGAATGCTAAGGGAGTGCCTTTCATGGTGGGGCCGATGCCTAGTGAGAGGCCGTCTAGGTAACCCCATGGAAGTTGTAAGCAAGTGGAAACTTAATAACTTAATCAAGAGGGTTGGGGAAGTAAAACACTTAACAAAATAAGTAAGATACCTCACCGATGCCTTAAGTGCTCTCACAGGCTAAGGATGGGATGAGAAGGCCTGGTTGGCAAGGCCAACCTCCTTGTCTCCATGAGAGGACCTGTCAGCTCCGCATGTGTCACCCTATGGGGCCGGTGCCTAGAGAGAGGCTACCACAATAACCATAGATGGGGGTCAGCTTCTGGTGATAGATAACCTGGGTAACCCATGCTAGGACCATGCGATGACACTCTCCTTACGCAGTTCAGTTGTTTCTTATTGGTTGTGCCTCTGGAGTGATGTCTTGTCTTGTGCAGCTTTGTTGATATGGTCGGTTGTGTCAAGTCTGTTGTCGTTTGGTTATATTAGATGTTGTTACTTTGGATTAGTGGAATCCTCGTTGTTATCTCCTTGCTCGGAGGGGTGGACCTTAGGGTTCCACATGGTTGGGTGGCAGAACTATCCATTGGCCTTTTTTGAGATTCAGTTTGAGTCCTGAGCAGAGGTGTTTCGGTTCCAGATTACTTCCCACCTTCAGTGTTGTTGTATACTTTCTTTTGTATTCTTTTGTAAACTGACACGATCGGTCTTGTAATCTTACATTGTAACTTTGTAAATTTACTATCTTGCTAATGTAAGAGTTGTCCTTTCTGTAGCAGCAATATAATGTATGTCACTTGTGTGGTTTAAACTTTATTTTCTCTAATGTAGTTATGTTTCCCTAGAGGAGTTAGAAGTGTTCGTTTCCTTAGGTTGTGATATCTTTGGTTACTAATATTGCAATGTTTTACTTTCAAAAAAAAAGTTATTTCTGTAAATCTTGCACTTGTTGGTCTAACTCTCCAAGGTTGCATGACAGGGCATTACACCGTACGATATACAAAATATTATGTCGAAGATTCTCCAAACCCTTAAAAAATGGCCAAAATTTGTTTGAAGCCAAAGTATAGAGTGTTTATAGTCAAAATTCTTCTTTTTAGCCTTCTGGACTCAATGGTGAGGTCCTTTTGCACCTAGAAAAATCTCATTCCTAAATCACTCCCCAAAAAGATAAGGGGCTCGTAGATTTAAAGCTTTGATACCATGTGAGAGTCCCCAATGGACTCAAGCTCCCAATATCACTTGCAAGACCAAAACAAACCTTTCACAAGAGAGTAGCAAGATGATGAATTGCTAGATGCAAGAAGAATAATGATATTGTGATACACTCATACTCATACAAAATGTACATTAGAGGCCTTTCTTATAAAGGCAAGGTTGACAGGTAGGACTAACTAGGATGATGACAAGTGTCTTAATCCTATGACATGAGACAACTAGAGGATAAGATGCCAACTATAGGATAAGATCACATGTGTAGGATAAGATCACATGCTAACTGGAAACATCTAGAAAGCTACCTAAGTCAACTTAACATGTGAACACGTGTGAATAGGTTCTAACTAATAACTAGTTCTAAGATAATGTGCCTAGTTCACACTACAAGGGTGAACCGGTTAAGTAATACCCCTATTCACACCAACAAATTACTCCTCTTCCAAGAAAATCCAACTAAGAAATGCAGAATCTCATTGATCACTCTCTTTCCGTGAAAGAAGAGTATTGTGGATGGAAGCAAATTGATTATGTTGAGTGGTAGTTGCACTAGTAGGTTCTCTCACTTCTCTAGGGAGGAGCACTTGGTGGTAGACTATTGTGTTGATTTGTTGAGGTGGGCTTTGATGTTGATGAGTGAATCGTGGAAGTGGCATTGTGGTGGTTATTCTTATGTTGCTAGGAGGGTCACTAGCTCTAATCATGTTTAGCTTGTTTACTACAAAGAGACAAAAGGTGTTTAGCCTTTACTCCTTTAGCTATATCAATTCTTCCATAAGTGCGAGTTCCCTTGCATGAAACTTTTCCCTCACCTACCATCACTCATTAGCTTACTAGATCTCCCTTAGGATCTCCACTTGCTTCTAGGCTTAGTCTTCGATGGGTGCTTCTTAGATTGGAAAGTTCTCTTAAATATCACTCAACACCACTCTAACTCAATCCTCCTTTATTGCAAGACACATCGAGTGTAACATGCCAAGTGAGGAAAAATGGAGATCAGAAGAAGTGTTTTGGTATTTGCTTAATCTTGTCTCCACTTGTTTGTTTGATCATCGCATGATTTTATTTGTTGGATGCTTTGATTTGTTGAGCTTGTTTTACATTTTGAGTTCCTTGACTTTTGGTTGGGTGCCTCGTGATATTACCAAGGGCTTCTATCTTCATTGTTTTTCTATTTTCATGGTTTTGATGATGATGATGCTAAATAAACTAAACTAGGTGCAAAAGCAAATCTACTTTGTATTTTTGTGTTTTTGAATAAACAAAATGTTTTCTAATTAATATAAAGTAAATCTTTCTTTATATGAGTGCAACTAAATAGATTTTCCCAAACACAATGTAATCAAATATTTTTGTTTCTTTGGTTTTGGAATTTGATGGTTTGAATGTTGTTTTCCTCATGTTGGAATCAAGGTATTTTTCAATAAGTGCCTTGTGTTGGGATTGAGGGCTTTCGAAGAACATGAATCAAATAAAATATAATTTAATCTTCTTTAATCTAAAAGATAAACAAATTTTCCTAATCTTAAAAAATAGTAAAATGTTCTATTCTAACAAAGGAATAATAATGAAGTATTAATATCCTTAGGAAAATTTTGACTTTCTAATTACTACTTAATGTGATCTCTTTTCAAAGTAAATCTAACATAAAACAAAAGAAGCTATAAATGTAGAAGCTTCAAAGACGCTTTGAAGAAACCTTGTTTTGTTGACATGTGTCCTCAAGAGATCCAACCTCTGTAACTTCTTTTGTAGCAACTAGGTGCTCCTTGGTGGTAGTGGGATACATGGAAAACTAGATCTATAGAAAATTGAACAATGAATTGAGAATACAAAGAGAAGCTTTGAAGCTTCTAAGCAAAAACTAGAGATAGGTGCAACAATCCTGTGTAGAGCATGAGAATGCTATGGGGATTGCAATTGCAAGGATAGCCTAACTTCTTCTAAAGGTGATTCACAATCCTTGTCATGAAAGAGAGAGGGAAATGAATGAGAGATTCTAGCAAAGAGTTGGTTACAAATGCAAAAATGAACAACCTCCTAGATGCTAATGGCAAGGGAAGTATAAATAGGTAGGGAAGTTTTACAATTGGGGGAAGATGATTGGGAGATAACTAGAGAGATGTCATGTCCCTTTTTTCAAAATAGAACTTACTAAAAATAGTAAGTCTTCACTGTCCTGAAATAGTAAGTCAGAGGTAATGGGACAACTTTGGAAAATATTATTATTTAATATTTATATTGTTCCAGTGTAATATTCATCCTTTGGACAAATAAATATTAGATTAATAACTATTTTAGTTGTGCTAGCAGAGGTGGGGCATGGGAATTCAACCCGAGTCAACTCTGGAAGTTAATTGCTAATTTTAAATTAGCATCTAATGACAGGTGGTTGGGAGTTATAATGCATGTGACAACTATCAAAATCTTTATTTGGCAACTACCTTGGGGAATCTTCTAGATGCATGGCATGGAAACTTGGGCACCCTTATTTGGCCTCTTGCATATAAATACCAGAAGTTATTCATTTGGAGGCTATTACATTTTGTTTATTCTTCTCACAGAGCTGTTATGCTTGTGTGTTCTTTAGTGGGCATTGGACCATTGGAGTTGGAGACTCATGGGCATTTTTTCAAGGGTTTTATATTTTTTGAGGTTGTTTAGCCTTGGATTATAGTGGGCAATCTCATCTAGAAGTTGCAGTTGTGCAAAAAGATTCAGAGATTTTGATAGTTTATTGCTAAGGTTTGCAAGATGTGTGAACATTTCAATTTTGTGTTTGTTGTTCCTTTCATGTTTCTGTTGTGATTTTGAGGGTTTTCTATGTTTGGCTGCTATACCCATACATCCTAGGTGCCATATCTCAAACTGGGTATTTGTGGGTAAATTCTATGTGTGTTTTAGGTGGATTGTACACATCGTATTGTGTCCTGTTTGCAATGTAGTTGGAGTTTCCCTTGTGGACGTGATTACATAAGTCTATTTATGTTTAATTGATTCTATATCAGCCATCTTACTTCTATGAACAATTATTTTATTAATTAAAATCAGATTCTTGGGTTTCGACACATTTTAGGTGCATAATTGTCATTCGATAGTGTGTATTTCAACAAATTGTGGTGTAGTTTGCAGTTGATGTTTGGAGTTTGATGTAGAATGATTCTACTATTCTAAATTAGTATTTCAGACCTATGTACATGTGGTTTGGATTAGAAATTTCAATAAATCATTATTGAAGTGTTCTCATGTGTTTTTGAGTTTCATGGGTTGTCAGAAATTTTGTGGGTTTTATCTATATTTTTAAAATCCAATTGTATGGTGAATTTGAAATTAATTAATCATTCTCGTATTGTTGTATTATTTGAAAATATTGCATTTGGAACGTTATAGTGGTATCAGAGCTAAGATCTTGCCAACATGCAGGGTATTGATTTGTTGATGTGAATCATGGGAGGTTTCATTGAATCACTATTTAAGAGAATGCGACAGAATGATAATGCAAGAGAAATTTATAAATGGTATGAAAAATATCAAGGTTTTAAGGTACTTCTAACATCTCAAAAATATTTAGAATTTATAGGAAGAACTATGCCCCAAGAAGAGGAGATTATCATAATCTTTGAAGAATACCAAGGTGAACCTGAAGCTATCAAAGCTATAGAATCTTTTTAAAGGTACTACATAAGGATAACAAAGGATGAAGAGAAGTTGAAAGATGATAAGAAGCATGATACAAAGGAAGAACATCAAATTGAGAAAGATCAGACCATGGAGGAACCCACAATGCAAGAAAAAGGTAAAGAGATCTCACTTGAAGAAGATAATTTAGCAATTTCTAATTAGCCTACTTGGCAGGACAATATTTGCCTCAATGAAGTCAAAGAAAAATTATATTTGCAAGATGTTTGTTAGAGTGAAGATGATGAGGCAAAGGTAGAGAAGGAGAATGTGTTGAAAAAAGAAGATTGTCAATATTCTTTTCAAGAGGTTCCAAAATAAGAGAATGTTGATGTTGAACATGTGGAAATTGTTAGAGCAACAATTAGTGATGAGTACACAAATCTCTCTAATGAAGCCTTTTCAGAAAGTGAATGGGAGATGCAAAAAAAATTCAGAATAAATTCCAGAATTATTTTATTGAGAGGTATGTCTTAGAGGGGAATGTTGATTTTGGCATTGATTTTAATAGAGGTCCATTATCTTTCCATGACCCTAGATTTCATGAGGAAAGAAAAAGCATATCCATACATAAGAGTATAGGATCTAGGTGCTAATCTTGGCTACATGAAGGGTCAAGTTGTGGATATATTCAATAGCCAACTTGTTGGAAGGTTCATTATTCCATGTACCTTCATTAAAGGAAAGTCAGAACCTACCAGATTTTAGTGGTTGCAGTTTATGGAGCTAAAATTTGCACTTGATAAAAAGTTTCCTTGGACAATAGGATGTTTGGTGATGGATGAAATGCATGCTATCTCACTTTATGGTAAGCAACATAGTCTTTATTAAATGATATTAGAATGCTTACAAATTTGCATAGTATGGTATTCAATATGGTATCCAGTAATATGCCCCCATAATCACTATTAGAAAGAAGAGTCTAGCATAACATTATTCATTTATCAAGGAATTGTGTTAAATCTAGCCACCACCATATATGTGTTTGCAAGAAGACATTTTCCAGAGGCTTCATGAGATACATTAAGTTTTTGATCATGACATGCAATTCTCTAGCTACTTTCAAATTCATGGCAAAGTAGGTGGATCAAAAGAGGATTCAACTTTCTCTAGTTTGGTTATTCTCTACCACACTAACCATGTTGACAAGATTCATCAGTTTATGTAGCCATGTTAGAAGGATTGATTATATAGTAGCAACCTTGACCATCATGACCAAAAAAGGAGCTCTTCCCTGGATGACTAGAACGTAAAAGAAAATTGATAAGTGTGAAAAGGTAATTAGTTCATATCTTATAATTTTCATTTTGGATTTCTCACATCCGTTTGTGGAAGGATATGGTGTTTTAGGGGAATTTGATTGGACTTTGTTGATGCAAAGTGTAATACCTACTCAAGAAATTATCAATAAATAACAATAATAAATTAAATTAGTCAAAAATAATGAAAATATAAATAGATGAAAAAAGAATATTCACTTGTACTAAATAAAATACAAATTTTGATTAATCATAAGTTTAATATCATGCATTGCAAATGATAATTTTCATAGATATAAACATCCCTCATACAATTACAGTCAATTACAGTAAGAACCATATGGTCATCCTTAAGCATAGTGGAAAACATGTTCTTTGCTCCAGTAATCTGCTTAGTTAACAAACTTGTATCTGCACATCTAAATGTGAACATTAGTTCCATAAAGTTCATCAATAAACATATCAGAGAGTACTATAATAGCCTAAAGCCCTAAGGGGCCGACCTAATGTCTCGGGGGCTCATGATGTCCTTGCCTACATATGCATAGCGTAGAGACTTCGTAGTTTGAAGTAACTAGTCTTGCAACCATAAGGTTGACTTAGATGCTTTAACTCACAAGGGATCTAGTTCATCACATAATATTTTCTAGAATCAATAAATCAATTAATATACACATCTGTATTGTTCTTTAGATTAAATACACGATATGCTGACTAAATCATTCAAGTTCTAAAAAGTGCATGCAACAATTAAGTTTATAAATATTCCCTACAGGGTAAAATAGGGAAGTTATAACAACAAAAATATTCCAACCATTCTCTTGGATAAAAAACATAAATTTCTATAGACAATTACTTAGATTGCAATAAATGAAAAAGTCTATGCTAATTATGCAAATTATCATCTTATATTTAAGTTCTAAATAAAATGATTTGTAGCACTATTCTACAATATATATTTTATCATTAACAAACACATAAAACCCTTATTGACACCTTACTAAAGCATGCAATATCTACTCACTTAGAATAGATGAAAGAACACCCTTTACACATGCTCAAATAAAGATGACTAATTTAATCATTATTTTTGGCATTCAACTTCCTATATTGCATCAAGCAAAGAAAGACATAGCTTATCATCACATATTCACTAATTCATTATATCATCCTAGACTTATTAAAAGAATGAACCCTTTATAGTCAACCCTACACCATACTAGAACAAATGTATTGTGTGAGGCCGATTATTTTACCTTCCTTATTTTGATCATTATGTATTTTAGTTGATGACATTATTAGACTTTTAGTGACTATGGTTTCATTATGCAGACTTGATTTTATCTCCTGATTATGATAGGACATTGATTAGACATATGTGATTCGATTTGATCAGATTTGATGATATTTTGTGTTTCGACATATGAGATATATTAGATGATGTTTTGTGATGAGATTCTAGTTATTTATGTGATGTGGACTATTTGACATGTGATTGAAAAATGCAGTTTAATTTGGTATTATGTATTGATGATTATTGTTGTATTCGATTGCATGACTTTAATTCCAGTTGCTTCGGCTATGATTTTTCATGATATGATTGACACTTGATCAAGATGTGCAGGTTTTGTTGCAAGTATGGGTCTAACTGGTGTTGTCATTGATGTCAACATACTCTTGTTGCAGTAATGACAAGGATTGGATGAGCTATGTGCTGAGGATATTGAGAAAATTAGTCATATCAAGAACAAAGAAGAACAGTGAAGATAGTAAGGTAAAGATCCAAGTTAAGATACCTATCAGAGGTTGCGGTTCAAAGGGTTTGTAGATATGAATCTTAAGATGATCTAGTCAAGATTTTAGAGGTCTACATGAAGGTCTTAAGAAGTTATGACCACTCAAGTAGAACCGGTTCCAGCAGGTGTTCAGAGGTGACAGAACAACACAGACAGGTCCGGTGAGATCCAGAAATGCATTGTCCTATTCTGTGGATTTTAGGAAGTGTTGAGGAAGTCTTTTTCAACTGTTAACTAGTTTGGTTCTTGGCTTGAAGGTCTAAAAGCATCTGTTCTTCTGTGACAGTGATGACAGACTGTGTTCTTGAGGTTCCGGATGAAGGAGAGAAGGATTCTAGTAAGCAGATGAACTGCGGATGTTGTTGGTGTTTCAAGAAATCTTGTGGAGGTCTCTGGATCGCATCCAGTTCATGTTGGTGGTCCGCATTGGAGTTAGAGCCCACAATTGAAGAATAACTTCTGGATGATGATGTTCTTCCTGAGACTGGCTGACCGGATGAGTTACACATCTTGCAGATGTTCTTATAAATGTTTCCCGACTTAGATGATTATTCCTAAGTTGATGTCTTGTATAAATAAGGGGTTGCGAAGTCATTTCAAAGGTGTCCTTTTTGGAGATGAGTGTGTGGTAGTAAGGAAGAGAGCGAAAGGCAGAGCAGAAGTATTGGGCTTAAATAGAACTGATTCAAGCATGGTGAAGATGCTATTTTCTAGTTCAAGTAGGTGATACTTATTTCATTGTAGACAGTGTGTCTCTTGTAGGCAGTGAGCCTCTTGTGAGCAGTGTGCTCGGGCAGTGAGCCCTAATTGGCATGTGCCATTTTGTTCTTTCTATTCTTCTGACAGAGAATACAATCTTGGGTTAATTACCCCGTGGTTTTTCCCTTAACCAGGTTTTCCACATCAAAATCTTGGTGTCTCATGTGTTGATGAGTTTCTGCTTTTGATTTAGTTGCATTATGTTTTATGATTAATATACTACTAATCACTAAGAGGATTTAAGTGTGAAATTGGAGAAAGTTTTGGACAACTTATTCACCCCCCCTCTCAGTTGTGTGCCCTAAATCTAACAATTGGTATCAGAGCAAGGTTCCTCTAAAAGGAAGCTTAATCGCTTGAGGAGATCCAAGATGTCATCCTATAAGAAGGATAGTCCGAAGTTTGATGGAACTAATTTTAATCTTTGGAAAGGTCGCATGAAATGTCACCTACAATGTATGGGAATGGTGTACTGGACCATGGCTACAACATAGTACACACCTCCACAGGGTGGTCCAAAAGATGCAAATGAAATTACAGATGCTGAAAACAATCTGTGGACCATAAAAGCTCTTCTAAGTGCATTATCTTATTTAGAGCTCTCAAATGTTGTTGACCTACCAATTGCTTTTGAGATTTGGAAAAAACTGGAACTTTTGCATGAAGGAGACAAATATGTTAAATGTGCAAGGCTACAGAGTCTAAAAGAAAAATTTGAAAATTTGAAGATGAGAGATGATGAAAATATCACTACTTTTATGCCAAGGGTAAATGAGATTGTTTGTGGAATTAGAAATGCTGGTGGAGTCTTGGATGAAGATGAGATTGTTGGCAAAATTCTTAGATCCCTTCTTGCCTCTTATAAAATCAAGGTTGCTGCCATTGATGAATTCAAAGCTCATACAACTATCACTAGAGATCAATTGGCTGGCAAATTGGTTGCTTTTGAAATGACTAAGTTTCGAGATGAACCCCCCAAGATTGAATCTACATTCAAAGCTAGTGCCTTTGTAAAGGGTAAACAAAGGTTTGATCCGAGAGAGAACTCATCAAGGAAACTGCCATGGTATGAAAAAGCAAGAAAAGACCTAGAAGAAGAAGTAGAAACTGCTCAACTTGAAGCCCTTATTGCAAAGAGACTGCCAAGAGGATCTGGTAAGTATGAAGGAAAATTGCCTTTTAAGTGTTTTAACTGCAATAAGATTGGTCATTTTGCCTCAAAGTGTCTGGAAAGATTTTCAAGGCTAAATCCTAACAGACCAAGGTTCCAAAAGAACCGCTACTATGTTCATGAAGAAGATGATAGTGAAGGAGTAACAAATGATGAACCAGAGATAGGAAACAAATCTAGAAGTGATTGGGTGTTTATTGCCATCAAGGAAGAAGAACCAATATCCTCTGAATCTGTCAATCATAAAGTTCTAGAAAAAGCTCTGGCTGCTCAAATTGAAGAAAATGATGATTGGGTCATTGACAGTGGTTGCTCTCACCATATGACAGGTGACAAAAATAAGTTCACAGATTTGGAAAGGTATGAAGGAGGAGTGGTAAAGTTTGGTGATAATTCTGCTGGTAGAATCAGAGGAAGAGGAACTATTTCTTTTGATGGAAGAAACAAAACCGGTAATGTACTATATGTTGAAGGTTTGAAGCACAATCTTCTCAGGGTTGGACAGTTGGTGGACAAAGGCTATGATCTCTGGTTCAAGAATGGAAAATGCAAGATCTTTGAAAGTTTCGGAACAGAGATTGCATCCAGTACCCAAACTAAAGGTAATATCTTCCACCTGGTTGGTACTGGTAAAAGTTGCTTATTTGCTCAAGTTGATCAGAGTTAGTTATGGCATAGGAGAATGTGTCATGTGAATTTTGATAACATCATCAAGATAAGCAATACTCAAGCTGTAAGAGATCTTCCAAAATTGGTGAAACCTACAAATAGCTTGTGTAAAGAATGTCAGTTGGGCAAGCTGAGCAAAGTCACATTCAAGAGTAAGGAATTGTCTTCTACTGGTTTATTGGACTTAGTTCATACTGAGCTTTGTGGTCCGACAAGAACCAGGAGTGTGCAAGGTGATAGATACTTCATGTTACTAATTGATGACTATTCCCAGATGATGTGGGTAACCTTCTGAAAGAGAAATCAGAAGCTCTTGAGAAATTCAAAATATTCAAGGCTATGGTAGAGAATGAAACCAGATTAAAATTGAAATGTCTGAGGTCTGATAGAGGTGGGGAATTCACATCCGGTGAGTTCTTAGAGTTCTGTCAGAAACATGGAATAAAGAGACAGTTATCTGCTCCTAGGACTCCACAGCAGAATGGAGTAGTGGAAAGAAAGAACCGGACCATCCAGGAAGCTTCTAGGACCATGATGATGGAAGCAAATGTTCCTCAGATCTATTGGAGAGAAGCTGTCAGCACTGCAGTCTATACTCTCAATCGAGTTCAAATCAGAAGTAATACCGGTAAGACTCCTTATGAACTTTGGGTTGGCATCACTCCTACTATGAGGTATTTTAGAGTTTTTGGTAGCAAATGTTACATTAAAAGAGATGAAGATCTAAGAAAGTTTGATGCTAGAAGTGATGAAGGAATATTCTTGGGTTACTCTACTCAAAGCAAAGCATACCAATGTTATAACAAGAGATTGAGAAAAATAATAGAAAGTACAAATGTGAAGGTTGATGAGGGAATTGAGAAAACCTCAAGGTTTTATGAATATGATGAAGATGATCAGAATGGTGTTCTAATTCAAGGAGTCCAAACATCTTCTAAAAGTCAGGTTCAAACTGATCCAGTAAATCAGGAAGAAGAGGTAAGTCTGAATGAGCCTGATCCTAGAGAATCTCATGTCATGGCAATCAAAAAGATTTTTAGATATCTAAAGGGGATAGTTGAGTATGGCCTATGGTATCCTAGAGATCATGATTTCTTTCTTCATGCATATACAGATGCTGATTGGGCAGGAGATGTGGATGACCGGAAGAGTACTAGTGGTGGAGCATTCTTTTTGGGGAAGAGATTGGTTTCTTGGCTAAGCAAGAAACAAGAGGCAATATCGCTATCCACAATTGAAGCAGAATATATTGCAGCAGCAGGCAGCTGCACTTAGGTTTTGTGGATGAAGCAAATGCTAAGAGACATAAGAGTGGATTATGAGGAGCCTATCACAATATTCTGTGATAATTCAAGTGCAATAAATATATCTAAGAATTAGATGCTGCATTCAAAGACTAAGCATATATCTATCAAGTTTCACTTTCTAAGAGAACAAGTGCACAAGAATGAAGTCAGATTGGAGTTTGTGCCTTCCAAGGATCAGATTGCAGATATCTTTACTAAACCTCTACCTAAGGACTCTTTTGAGTATCTCAGGGAGAAGTTAGGGGTTATTGCCCCTCCGATGATGAACTAAGGTGCACTGATGTGCATCAGTCTGATGGATATCACAGTCATATCATGTGTTCCGGATTGATGATGGGGAGCTACCACTCAGGAGGAGCAGCTGATATGTTCTTGAAGAGTTGAAGTTGTAAGTATGAGCCCTTTGCCATTGATGTCAAAGGGGGAGAGAAGACATGTGAAAAACAAGTGGTTGATGATCAAAGGGGGAGCAGTGAAGGAAGAGAAGATATGTGAATGGTTATTGCTGATAGGGGGAGTTGTGACAGGAAGGAGAAGCTCTTGTCCTGATGGTTTTTCACATCATATGTTGCCATCAATGACAAAGGGGGAGATTTTTGCAAGTATGGGTCTAACTGGTGTTGTCATTAATGTCAACATATTCCTGTTATAGTAATGACAAGGATTGGATGAGCTATGTGCTAAGGATATTGAGAAAATTAGTCATATCAGGAACATAGAAGAACAGTGAAGACAGTAAGGTAAAGATCTAAGTTAAGATACCTATCAGAGGTTGCAGTTCAAAGGGTTTGTAGATATGAATCTTCAGATGATCTAGTCAAGATTTCAGAGGTCCGCATGAAGGTCTTAAGAAGTTATGACTGCTCAAGTAGAACCAGTTCTGACAGGTGTTCAGAGGTGATAGAACAACACAGACAGGTCCGATGAGATCCGGAAATGCATTGTCCTATTCTACGGATTTTAGGAAGTGTTGAGGAAGTCTTTTTCAAGTGTTAACTAGTTTGGTTCATGACTTGAAGGTCCAGAAGCATCTATTCTTCTGTGACAGTGATGACAGACTATGTTCTTGAGGTTCCGGATGAAGGAGAGAAGGATTCCAGTAAGTAGATGAAGTGCAGATGTTGTTGGTGTTTCAGGAAATCTTGTGGAGGTCTCTGGATCATGTCCAGTTCATGTTGGTGGTCTGCATTGGAGTTGGAGACGCAATTGAAGAATAACTTCTAGATGATGATGTTCTTCCTGAGACTGGCCGACCGAATGAGTTACACATCTTGCGGATGTTCTTATAGATATTTGCCGACTTAGATGATTATTCCTAAATTGATGTCTTGTATAAATAAGGGGTTGCAAAGTCATTTCAAAGGTGTCCTTTTTGGAGATGAGTGTGTGGTAGTAAGGAAGAGAGCGAAAGGCAGAGCATAAGTATTGGGCTTAAATGGAATTGATTCAAACATGGTGAAGATGTTATTTTCCAGTTCAAGTAGGTGATACTTATTTCATTGTAGATAGTGTGTCTCTTGTAGGTAGTGAGCCTCTTGTGAGCAATGTGCTCGGGTAGTGAGCCCTAATTGGTATGTACCATTTTGTTCTTTCTATTCTTCTAACAGAGAATACAATCTTCGGTTAATCACCTTGTGATTTTTACCTTAACCGGGTTTTCCACGTCAAAATCTTGGTGTCTCATGTGTTGATGAGTTTCTGCTTTTCATTTAGTTGCATTATGTTTTATGATTAATATACTGCTAATCACTAAGAGGATTTAAGTGTGAAATTAGAGAAAGTTTTGGACAACTGATTCACCCCCCCTCTCAGTTGTGTGCCCTAAATCTAATAGGTTTTACATTCCCTAGCCATGGGAAATTGGAGGTAGAATTCACATCAATGTTATCCCCTATGAAACCGATCCATTCCCAAGAGGGATAAGGATCACGTTTGAAATTGAATGTGATTTAAGTGATTGATTTAATTTTTAATCTCTCGGCCTAGTACCCTTTGTTTAAATTAATCAATAAAAAGTGTTGTATAAATTTTACTTGACTTACACCACTTGGTATTTATTTTATTATTTTGAGGCCATTTAAAGTGGATTTATGACCCCTTTGTGAACCTTAGTGTCCCAAAAGTTACTCTAGGTGGTTACCCATGGGTCTAGGGTCAACTTGGACTATCTAACCCTTGGATTAACTCACTTTTGGTCACTCTAAACTATGGTTTAGTCAAAGTGATGAAATTTGAATTTAGGAAGGTGGGAGATGAGTCATGCTTTGGGAAAGACTCATCTCCCTTCCCAAAGTTTGGGAATCCTTTCCCAAGGAAGACTTGGGAGGTCTCCAAGACTCCCAAGTGTGTGGGGACTTCCTCTAAGACTCTCACACATGTGTGAGAGCATCTTGGAGGGAGATGGCTCTTTGAGAGAATAAGAGGATGCGATATGGCATCCCTTATCCTCTTGGAGGTTTGGGTGGGAATGCCACCTAACCACTTGTCCTCTCACATATGTGTGAGAGCACAAGTGGATAAGGTGAGGATTGAGATGGAATTGGAGGGTGACACTTGTCACCCTCACACTTCCTCTCCCTTGAAAGTGGCATTGGAGGAGGAAGGAGAAGGTGACAAGTGTCACCTTCTCATTCCTCAAGGCCAAATTGATGGCCTATACTATCTCCTCTTGTTGAAGAGTGTGGGGTTCTTGCATTTTTGAGTTTTCTTCTATTTTGGAGGAATTTGGGAAAGTTGGAGGAATTCTTGGAGATTGGAAGGTTTGGGAAAGCTTGGAGCTCTTCACCAAATGTGCTTCCATTATAGGGCTTTGAAGGTAAGCCTCTTTAACTATGTTTTCTCACCCTTGCTTATTTATTGTGTTGTATTGTGTTTTTGGTTATTTGTTGTCTTCATTATTTTTGTGTGGGATGGGAGTATGGTGAGAGCACCTCCATTGGAGGTAATGCTCAATTAGTTTGGGGAGGGGAAAGGAACCTCCTTGAGGTCACTCCCACATTGTGTATTTATGCCTTGAGGGCTTTTACTTGTTGAGGAGTTTATTGAATGGCAAGAGTGCCATGGAGATTATTTTTGTGATTTGTGGAGAGGGTTGGTTTTAAGAGATTTTGGCTTGAGGCCATGAGTTTTGGTATTTCATTATTTTGTTGGCCTTTGAAGTAGAGGGGTCCATTCCGTACCCTCATCAAACTCATTTTATGAGTTGAGTTATGTGTTAAACCTTGGGGCTATTTTCGTATTGTTGTGTTTGATTTTTGTTGTGGGATGTTGCACCTGTGTGAATCCCTACCTTCCTAGCTCGGGGGTAACCTACTTGTGGGTCTACAATAGGGAGGAGGGCATTTCAAAGTGGCTGGGTTGTTCTTCTTGTTGTTGTGTTTATTTGCAGGTTTTGAGTGAAGAAATGAAGTGGATGAGAGCCCGTTCTTGTGTGTTTTTAGTGGTATTTTATTGGCTGTTGAGCCATGGCCATTATGGCCTTATTGTAATTATCTGGGCAAGTTTTATGCCCTTGGAGTTGGTTGTGAAAAGTAGTGAAATGTAAATATTCTGGTTATTCTTTTTAGAATGATTTATTTCCTTTATTGTGAAGTTGGCATTGTGTTGAGGAATGCATGTGAAAATAAATATAAGTATTTTTCTGTCATTGTTCTTTCAAAAAGAAAATATGCAAGAGTTGTAATATTGCTGTCTAGATTTTATTGTAGATGAAAGATAGAGAAAGTTTGAGCATAGTTATCTGTTTGTCATTTTGAAGGTCAAATTATTAATTGCTGTAGAAAAATTATAGGAGAATGCTTATTTTACCTTACAGATTTGTTTCAAGACAAAAAAAAAGAGAATATATTTTTCTATTCATATGTGTTCAAAAGGAAATTTATTGCTAAGGCATCTATATTGATACAGAAATGAAATGTTTTAAAAAAAAAAATATGGGTTAGAGTTAGATGAGAATGGTAGTATTCTTTCTTTTGTATTTACAACAATGTTTTGGGAAAATGAATGCTATGAGAACTTATATATTTCTGCATTTTTATAAACATATCAATGTATCTGGTTGTTTTTATTTTAAAAAAAAATATAATGTTGTTCAAATTATTTTTCCTACCACTATGTATATACATGAAATATAGAAGAGAATTTTTAGACTACATGTTTGGCTGAATACATATATTTTTTATTCTGCATTAGAAAAAAAAAATACTGTGATATTTTATTAGGCTGGGAATATCACTCTATGAATATATATATATATATATATATATATATATATATATATATATATATATATATATATATATATATATATATATATATATATATATATATATATATATATATAATATCTATGTTTGAAATGAAATTATTTTAAACAAAAAAAAATGAACAAAAAAATATAAACAAAAAAAAATAACTGAGACTATGGGCGGCGGCACCGCCCACAATAGTAGTTGTTTGGAAGGTGTGGGGAGGAGGCTCTGCCTCCACCCATACCCCCGTTTCCCCAACATTCCGCAGCTCCTACTACTCTCTATGTGCCCCACCGTAAACTTCGCAGCCGTTACCTCCAGCGCCCCCAGCACCCTGTGATCCACTGCCCCCTTCGTGGCCACTTCACCCTACCTCCCACGCCGAGCCTCCCCACTTGCCACTTAACATACAGCAGTGCCCATTCTCCACCCGACCTTCTACTGCCGCCACCGTCTTCGGCGCTCGCCTTCCCTCTGTAAGCCCTGCAACATATCAATCCATTTCATTACATTGTTTATAATACCTTTACTAAAATAAAAATATGTTATATTCATAATAGATAAGACATTGAAAGCTCTTGGAGCTGTATGCAAACCTCTAGAATTTCCTTGGCCTCCTTTGTGGCCTCCAAAATCCTAGACCTGCAAACATGAAGCCAAATCAACAAAAGAAAACAAAGGAGAAAGAATAGAGGAATTAGGGCAACTTGTATATAGAAAACAATTTTAAATTGTATTAGGGCTTTTCTTATTTTTTTTAGGGAGGATACTTTATTTGGAGAGGGTTTTAATTGGGGGAATTTATTTTATCCTTTATTTAACCTCTTTTTCCTTTATTGTTTAATTTAACTTTTGGGAATCTTTTAATTTGATTTCTATTTTTGAATGGGGTAATTTTCTTGCATTTTGATTATTGTCTTGTAATTTGAATTTAATTTGGGGAAGGGTTAGTTTTATTCCTTTTGGGAAGAAATTTTCCCTTGTTGATAAATTCGTCCTTGTTGAGATTTTTTCTTTTATTTTATTGTATTTTTTTTCCCTAGCAGGATTTTAGCATTTTTGATTATTAATCTATTTTATCATTATTTTACGGGGAGAGTTATTTAAACTCTCCTCCCTCATCTTTAGTAACGGACTCGGTTTTTTCTTTGTATTTATCTAATGTCTTGTCATTTAATTTAATTTTAATTTTTTTTACTTTATATCGTTTTTGAATTCGTTCTTAAGTTTTAATTTAATTAATTTATTTATTCTTAAATTTTATTTAAGATCTCATTGATGTTTTATTTTTAAATTATTTTTGTGTTTATCGAAAACGCGTTATGCTGCCAGAATTTTGCTAGATTTCTAGGGTTTAATTTATGCGATATTTTAATTATTTTTATTCCATCATTCTATTTCAATCATGTGCCATCAGGCCATATTATTTAATTACTTTTTGATCTGAGTTAAATTAGGGTTCGATGTTGGCAGAATCTTCTTCACCTAGGAAACTTAGGGTTCAGATTAAAATTAGTCTAACCCTAGAAGCGACACACTACGTGTCGCATACCCCCTAGATGGCCTTCACCATAGCGGTTATATTGTCATGGTTATGCCTTATGCGTATTGCCACCGAGCACGCAGACGCGTGAGAGGGGGTTCCTAGGGATAGGTAGAAAAGTTTTTCGTAGTTCGTGTCATGACCACATGGCAAATGTGGACATGACACGTGTTGTGTGTCATGATTGCATGGGAAATGCGGGCATGACATATTGAAACATAATTATTAAAACCTAAGAACTTATATGATATTAATAAATTAAACGTAATTTCAACTTATAATTTTTGACCTACTCATTCTCATGGACATTGATATGAAACACACTTTCGATTATATTTCTCTCATCCTCATCTATACTATAATTTAAAGTTTTAGCCTCATTCCTAAATTCTAATCTACATTTATATTATCCAAACACAAGTAAAATTTATCTTAAGGTATTTAATGAAGAGCCTACTAAATTTTCCATTCAATAAGAAAACCTCCAATTCCTAAGTCATTAGAGCAATGCACAAGTATCTCAAGAGTTCTATTCTCTCATACATGGCTAGTTACACATTAAAGATTCTAAGAAAATAATTCACTCTACTTACTTAAATGAGATTCTCATTTTCAATTATTGACCTATATAAATCAATTTCAATTGTTGACAAAACATTCTAGATGATTGGAAAAATGAATTAATTGAATAGAAATACCTTAACATGAAAAACCACCCAGTAGTAAATTTGTCATAACTTTCTTATTTCTTAGTGTAATTCTAAAATTCAAGATGTTTTGGAAAGGTAAGAATAAGGGGAATAAAACTCATAAAACAATTAGAAAATTTCTATAAGATGAGGAGGTAGTGTTTACTGCAATCATCTCTTTCCCTCAAATCTAGATTTAACCAAAACTTGATCATAAATTGAGAATGATTTGATAACTCAAAAGTATTCCCTATATTATAATGAATGATAGAAATAATAAAATATAAAAGATCTATTATTTTGCTTTAATTTTGACATTCAAATAACTATGCAATGTGTGTGTGTGTGTGTGTGTGTGTGTGTGTGTGTGTGTGTGTGTGTGTTTGATCTAACAACCGTTCTTATAAACTAATCAACATAAGGGTTTAATTCACCTTCTTGTACTACAAGTATATACTTAATTTAATCTAATTTTTGGATACAACTAAATATATGAAAGATTATCTAATCATACCCATTCCAAGAAATAAAATATGAGAATTCATCTAACACACTTATGTAAAGAGAATAATTCATTTCTAACAAAGTAAACTACCAAAAAAACCCTAGATTTTCAATTTTTTCTACACCAGTGGTAAAAATGTGATAAATTTTAAAATAATTAACAAAATATAAAACTGTAAAATGTCCTAGAAATCTTAAATAAGTATTCACATAACCCAGAAATAATTTTACAATCCCTATCCCATACAGAAAGCAATTTATAAAACATGTGCAGGGTTTACAACAGTACTAAAATCACATTAACGTTCTTAATACTTAATGAAATTTAAAACCGTAAGATGTTTCAGAAAGCTGAAAACATGATTCTCAAAACCTAGAAACCTTTTTATAAAGTAATTCATATGATAAGATTAATTTCATGAGACAACAAGTTTTCTTAAAAGAAATTTTAGAATAACTTTAACATAAATAATGACGAGTTTTCAAGGAAATACCTCAAGGATTTAATTAATGAAGAATACCTCCAAATGTATCTAAAGAGAGACTCTAAGATTCCTTAATGTGAGAGCTTCCATATTATTCAGTTGAGCTCTTTATTTCTTCTACCTAGAATTCTATTGCCCTCATGAAATTCAGAAATTTTTTATCTAACAAGTGACTGTGGATGTATGTTTTCTTTGCCTCATTGAAATGGTTGTAATTTCCTTCAAGAATTATCTTCAACATCAACTATGAACATCCTCTTGATGACCTACAAAAATTAGAAATAAACCTGGGCTCTTCTCTTGATTTCCTCCTCTTTGAAGCCAAACTTCCATCTTATAATATCTCATTTTTCTAAGTTTCATATTCTTCTTTTGGGCTCCAATGACTCCTTGTATTCCTCTTCTTGCTTGTGGCGTTCATTTCTTTTCCAAGAAAATGTGATTCTTTGGATTTTCTTTTATTTATGTTTTTTCTTCCTGACTTGGATGCTCGAAGACTCTTCAAGACAAGATGACTCTTCATCTGCCAAACTCATCACTTATTTTCTTGTACACTAAAAATGCATTAAAACAATTCTAAAACATAATTTTTATGAATAAACAAGTATCCTACCCATAGGTGATTGACCTATGGTCTTAATTTTACCAAAAATAATGATAAAAGAGCTCTTATTCCCCACAACACAATAATAATAATTTAAATCAATTAACTAAACCATATCAATACCTTCCTACTAAATTCTATTCTCTTTATAACTTATATCATAATTTCATAAACAAATTTAAAATTACCTCCACTAACTTGAAACTATAAATAAATATTAATTATTCTCAATAAAATATCATAATTAATAAATAAGTTTCAAGTATGCTTTACACAAAGGTTGGGCTCTATCCAAAGTAAGAACAAGAAGTTAAAGGTTGTAGGAAATGGGTTCTCTATTTATGATAGGAGCTTACAGTACACTTTAGAGTTTTCTATAGGCTATATTGAGTATTTGTAATTAACACTTTCTGCACTATGTATTTATGATGAGGCATCCCAAGATGACTACATTGAAAGGAATACACATGGAAATGGTTCCTTACTAGTTACTGATGTGAAATTTCAGCCTGTCAATATTTTCAAATCAACAACCTATGCAAGAAAATTCAAATTGAACATGCAAGAGCATAAGGAAAATGGTGTAAAGAGTTATGTGACCCAATGGTTGCAGCCTATGAGTTAAACACAAGGATCCAAATGATGTTACTTCTTATCTGATTATGGTGATGAAGCAATCCAGAATTCAGGCAAGTAGTTTCATATGATTATAGTTGACAACAAATGTGACTCTTGAGGAAAGGTTGCCATGAAGATTTGGAGTGCATTCCACAAGCATGATTTAGTTGCCCAAGTATCTACATAGAATATTGGTATCATCTGTTTGGGTCAGATCACAAGTATTCAAAGCATACAGGAGGTTGAAATACAAGAAACATTGAAGGAGTTTGTTAAGGTAACCAACTCATATCATGTGTTGAAATGTGCTGGACAACTGAGAGGGGGGGTGAATCAGTTGTCACAAAAACTTAAACACTTCTTCACTTACAGATTAATCACTTATCCACAATTATTATGATATAACAATGAATGCATGAAATCAAAAACTTAAACACAGATGCAACATTATACACAAGAGACACCATATTTTACATGGAAAACCCCAAGGTCGGGAAAAACCATGGAGAGGATTATCTCTCAAAATATATTGCAATCTTTGAAAAATGATGTTCATGCTTGGTCACTCCACGGGCTCAGAACAGACTGGCTCACTACCATAAAGTACAACTAGGTCTAGCAAGCTCACTGCCTCAACCCTAAACCTAGAAAGATTACAATAAGGGCTGTTAAACCCTACTTGTGGCTCACTGCTAGGCTCACTACCAAAATCACCATCTTCTTCATATATGAGATTATTACATTGAAGTACAATAGTTCCTCTTCTCTGCTCTACCCTGCTCTACCTTATCTCCTCACCCTTTTCCTTTTCTTCCCATTTTCGCTCAAAGACACCTTTTCCACAACTCAATTACAAGTATTTATACACTTCATCAACCTTGGAATGATCATCAAGGTCAGCATTACAATCATCAACCATTGGAACAATCTCCAAGGTCAGCATTACAAACATTTGCAAAATAGGTCCTGACCTATTACAACATTATGCAAAGGAATTGAAGTAAATATGTATACAGATCATGCCATGCCTTAGCTGGGACTCAAACACAATCTTCCACGCCACAACATGCTTCCACAATCTTCAAGGAATCTCTGCAATTACTAGAATTAACCAAGTCAGGTAAGATTCGTTACACGCTACATTATCTGGGAACAATCTTCAAACACGATCTCAATTCCTTAACGTGGACCAATGTCAAGATAGGAACATGATTAGGAGACATCCACAAGCATGTTATAATCATCAGGAGCAACTGTATGAACTTTAACCACTTTAGCCATAGGAATCTTCTCACCGGAACACATGAACTTCACTGTCTTCAACTGACATGAAAGAAAGATAGCTTGCAAACCACCAAAACATGAACCACTACAATTGTAGGCACTTATCATCATCCCAGACTTCCCCCTAGAACCACATAGAAAAATACTTTCTTCCTGTCACCAGAGAATACTAAGAGAAAGTAAGTTTTACTATGGTGAATACAACTCTCTTAATTCTTCACACCAGAGGCTCAAACTCAAGATTTAGCATCTTCAGACATCCCTTTAAATAACTTTCAATCCATAGACCAAGATATTCAACCAGTGAGAAATGCGGAGCAATCTACTGGACTGTTCTTCAGCATACAACTCACTATCTATACTGCACTTCACTGTAACTCACTTGTTTCTTCCAGAGGGGCCAATTTTCTCAATATCCTCAACATACAAAGCTTCTAAACAAGTAATAGAATAGGACATAGTTGACACCAATGACAACAAAGATATGTTGACATCAATGACAACACCGATTAGGCACATACTTGCAACAATCTCCCCCTTTGTCATTGATGGCAACATATGATGTGAAAAACTGCAACAACCATCAAGATAGGATTCTCCCCCATCTCTTTACACATCTGCACTCTTTCTTTCTAACCAAGATTCTCCCCCTATATTTTTACACATCTGCACTCTTTCTTTCTGAGTTTTTCACATGACTTCTCTCCCCCTTTGACATCAATGGCAAAGGGCACATACTTGCACTCTTCTTCTCTAATTCAATTTCTCTTATGAACTCACTGAATACTCCCTCTGAGAAGTATCCCTAAAAGCATCAATCCATATCTAAAGAAGCACCACCAGACTGATGCACTCGTGTGCATCTTAGTTTAGAGTAGGGGGTAATAACCCCTAACTTTTCTCTGAGATACCCAAAAGTATCCTTAGGTAGAGGTTTGGTGAAAATGTCTGCAATCTGGTCTTTTGTAGATACATATTCCAACTTGACTTCATTCTTTGTCACTTTTTCCCTTAGCAAGTGATATCTTATAGATATGTGCTTTGTCCTTGAATGCATTACTGGATTCTTTGATATATTTATGGCACTCATATTGTCACAAAAGATTACAATTGGATCTTCATACATAACTTTGATGTCCTTCAAAGTCTGCTTCATCCATAATACTTGAGTGCAACTACATGTTGCTGCAATGTATTCTATTTCTATAGTAGACAGGGATATTGAATCTTGTTTCTTTCTCAACCAAGATACCAACCTTTTTCCCAAAAAGAATGCACCTTCACTTGTACTTTTCTTGTCATCCATATCTCTAGCCCAATATGCATCAATGTATGCACTGAGAGTGAAATCATTGTCTTTTGGATACCACAAACCATAATCTATTGTGCCTTTCAAATATCTCAGAATTCTCTTAATTGCCATCATATGTGACTCCTTGGGCTCTACTTGAAATCTTGCCACAAGACAAGCTGCATGCATTATGTCAGGTCTGGTTTCGGTCAGATAAAGTAATCCTCCAATCATAGATCTGTACCTTTTCTAATATGCAATAGGTGAATCATCATTTTTGCTTAACTTACAACCGATTATCATGGGAGTATTTACCAGTTTAGAGTCTTCCATCCCAAACTTCTTTAGCAACTCTTTCACATACTTAGACTAAGAAATGAAGATACCTTTATCTGATTGATTTATTTGTAGACCCAAAAAGAAATTCATCTCACCAAACATGGACATTTCAAATTCACTTTACATTTCTCTGGAAAAAACTATGCACATACCTTCATTGCCTCCAAAGATAATGTCATCAACAAAGACTACTACAATTAGGATTTGTTCATCATTGATCTTGAAGTAGAGATTGCTATCTGTAGTACCTTTACTGAACCCTATTTGTATCAGATACCTGTTGAACCATACATACCATTCCCTGGGGGCTTGTTTTAATCCATACAAAGCCTTCTTCAATTTGCATACCATGTCACCCTGATCTGATGACTGGAATCCTTCCAGTTGTTCAATATAGACTTCTTCTTCCAACTCTCCATTCAAGAATGCAGAATTTACATCCTTCTGATATACCTTAAAATATTTGTAGGCTGCAAATACTAGAAACATTCTTTTAGCTTCAATCCTTCCCACTGGTGCAAATGTTTCCTCAAAATCTATTCCTTCAACTTGAGAGTATCCTTTGCATACCAACCTTGTTTTGTTTCTTACTACTTCATCATTCTCATTCATCTTGTTTCTAAAAACCCACTTGGTACCAATTACATTTTTGTCTGTTGGTCTGGGAACAAGATCCCAGGTCTAATTCTTCTTTATTTGCATCAATTCTTCTTTCATAGCTTTTACCCAATTCTCATCATTGCAAGCTTCATTCACAGTCTTAGGTTCAATTTTGGAAAATAGACAAAAATTTAGTTGTTCTTTTGTAGCTCTTCTTCTGGTCAGGATTCATTTACTTTTATCTCCTATGATTTGATCTTCAGAATGATTAAGTTTAACATACCTTGGTGTCTTGGCAGCACTTTCTGGAGCTTGATTCTCTTCATTTGAGTTGTCTTCATGCTGCACCACTTCTGAAACATATGGTTTATCTGATTCATAGCCACTTGAATCTGGAGACCTTTCCTTGCTTTTGAAACTTGTTCTTGTTTGTTTCCCAAATTGACACTCCTTGCAACTAGGATTAGTAGGCTTCACAAGTTTGGGCAAATCTCTAACAACCTGTGCAGTATTTATCTTCATAATATTGTCAAAATTGATGTGACACAACCTTCTATGCCATAGCCAACTTTCATCAATCTGACCCAACAAACAATAATTATCAGTTCCTTTCAAGTGATAGATATTACTTCTAGTCTTCTTAACAGTTGCAATGGTTGTTCCGGAGCTTTCCCTGATCTTGCATCCATTGTCCTTGAAGCTTAGTTCATAACCTTTGACACACATCTGACCCACACTCAAAATATTGTGCTTTAATCCTTTCACATACAAGACATCTTTAGTATTATGCTTGCCATCAAAAGAAATAGATCATTTTCCACAAATCTTACCAGTTGTATCATCACCAAACCTAACCAGTCCACCATCATATCTTTCCAAACTCACAAACTTACTTTTGTCACCAGTCAGGTGGTGAGAGCAGCCACTATCAATAACCCATTCATCTTTATCTTCAACAACCTGAGCAGCCAAAGCACTTTCCACTAGTTTTTCTTTCTTCACATAGCTAGCAGGATTAGTAGACACAGGTTCTTCTTTAATAACAATAAACAAGCATTCATTACCAGAAGTACTAGCATTATCTTGTTCACCATTATCTGATACTCCATCATCATCAAGATCTTCAACATAATAACATTTCTTTTGGATCCTAAGCCTATTCTCATATCTTTTCCTATTTCTTTCAATTCTTTCAGGACATCTGGAAGCAAAGTGACCTACTTTACTGCAGGAAAAACATTTGAAAGGTAATTTACCTTTAAACTTACCTGATGCAGAGGCATCCACACTATATCATTCGCATATAGCATGAACGTCTGCAGACCAACCTCATCATCATCATATTCCCTAAAACTACCAACATCATCATATTTCGGCTTTACTCTGTCAGCATCATGTTTCCGAAAACCAACAGCATCATCATATTGCGGACACTCGCAATCATCCTCCTGCCGACTACTATTCACCTCCTCCGCTTTCCTCCTAACATCATCATCATGATGTTCAGCGGGCGCAAACATCCTCCGGTTGCACTGTTCATCAGGCTCCGAACTCTAACGTCTTCATCATGATATTCAATATCACCTTCGTCAGCAGGATATCCAAATATCCGGTTGTTCAAATATCCTGATGACGATCACCTTCAACAACTTGCCTTCGACGCTCCACTGCCCGATGATACAAGCAACAGCATCATGATATAAATTATCCGGTTCTCTTCGAAACCTCCTGATGATGATGTTAACACAACTTCCTGCTACGGACTTCCGCCGATACCTTAGCACCTTACGACAGCAGGATGAACTCGCACAAGGGGATATCTCAATATCCTGATGACGATAACGTCATATCCTGATGACGATGACGTCACCCAATATCCTGATGACCTTCTCAGTACTTAGTCAAAAATCCAAACTTTCTCTCCCGCATCTACTCGCGATATGCGGATGTTTGGCACTCCCAATATGATGATCCTGATGCCGATACGCTCCTCGGCTCCTCCTGCTGATGATCACCCCGACGAACTCGCACTTCATGCACTCAAAAACATCATGCTCTCCTTCACTTATCCGGATGATGATGCCTAACCCGACTGCAGGATATTTGCAGAAATATCCTGATGATGCTGTTTTCGCGAACTTCTTCACTTAGCGAAATCTCCCTTCGCCGATCCTCCAGGGATGACCCGATCCCGTCTCAGGGTGATCTTCCAACTCAAACTTCTCAACTTGACCTAGCACATGAGGATGCTAGGGTCTTCAACATCTCTTGACCGCGATCCTGCACACCTGCATGCAAACAGAAAACAACCTACAATCTAACCTACTGTACATTGCCATTCCACCGATCAGATGAGTCAACCGGTGGAATGGATCAGTATATCCATGAAAACCTCTCAAACCAGCAATCGATCAAGCAATGGAATGCAACAGAGGATGAACACAAACAGGAATACTTTATTCGATTTCAAAAGATGCAACTACAATATGATGTTCCTCTCGCTCTGTCTCACTCTCGCAAAGTCTGATCGATGATTTACAATCAACCGATCCCATGCTTATAAAGATTTCCCTATGAGTACTACTGACCCGACTCCAAGCGGCTGGGAACTCTCCAGGCGGCTGGGAGATCCCACCGAACATACATCATGACAGCTGTTATAACTAACTATCTAAAAATAGCAAAAGCCTGGTCAGCATGATCTTATCATGATCAGCGTGACATTATTACATGCAATTGGTCTAACAGACCTTCTTGGAAACACAAATAAGACCTAAACTACTAACTGCCTCATCCAGACCAGCTGCCAGGTAGGTGCTCCTGCACCATTACCAGATCCTCTTTGCAGTCTATCCACAAAGTTGGATTCAATTTCATCAAACTCATCATCTGATTCTACCTTGTACTTTTCTGATCTGGAGGTTTTCCCAAAAGTACTAGCTTTGAAGGCAATCTCTACCTTTGGTAGGGCATCACCAAACTCTCTCATTTCAAAGGTAGTAAGCTTACCAAGCAACTGATCTCTGTCAATATCTTTTACTTGCATAAATTCTTCAATTGCACCTACCTTGTGACTATAGGACTTTGGCAGTGATCTGAGAATTTTTATTACAACTTCCTTATCACCGAGAGTTTCCCCCATACCTTTTATTCTGGTGACAAGTTCATCAACTCTTTGCATAAAGGCTATTATGTTTTCATCTTCATTCATCTTCAAACTTTCATATTTCACCTTCAAACTTTGTAGCTTGGCCTCTTTCACAAAATCATCTCCCTCATACAAATTTTTTAGCTTTTCTCATACCTCATTTGTAGTTTCAAGATCCACCACTTTGGTCAGTACTGTGTCATTCAATAAGCTTAACAGAGCATCTTTTGCTTTGACATCCACTTCATATTCCTTGATTTTGTCTTCAATTGTCAAACCATTTTGAGGCAAGGTGTATTTTATTTCTGCAGGTTTCCATACTTTGTAACCAAGACAAAGAAGATGACTTTTCATTCGTGCCTTCCAAAGAGCATAGTTTGTCCCATCAAAATGTGGTGATTCCTTCTTATAAGAAATTTTTGGATCTTCCTCAAGCTATTAGACTTTCTTCAGAGGAACCTCGCTCTGATACCAATTGTTGAAATATGTTAGACAACTAAGAGAGGGGGGTGAATCAGTTGTCACAAAAACTTAAACACTTCTTCACTTACACATTAATCACTTATCCACAATTATTATGATATAACAATGAATGCATGAAATCATAAACTTAAACACAGATGCAACATTATACACAAGAGACACTAGATTTTTATGTGGAAAACCCTAAGGTGGAGAAAAATCACGAAGAGGATTAGATCTCAAAATATATTGCAATCTTTGAAAAATGATGTTCAGGCTTGGTCACTCCATGGGCCTAGAACATACTGGCTCATTGCCATGAAGTACAACTAGGTCTAGCAGGATCACTGCCTCAACCCTAAACCTAGAAAGATTACAATAAGGGTTGTTAAACACTGAGGGCTATTAAACCCTACTCGCGGCTCACTGTCAAAATCATCATCTTCTTCATATCTGAGATTATTATAATGAAGTACAATAGTTCCTCTGCTCTGCTCTGTCCTGCTCTGCCTTATCTCCTCACCCTTTTCCTTATCTTCCCATTTTTACTCAAGGACACCTTTTCCACAATTCAATTACAAGTATTTATACACTTTGTCAACCTTGGAATGATCATCAAGGTCAACACTACAATCATCAACCATTGGAACAATCTCCAAGGTCAACATTACAAACATTTACAAAATAGGTCCTGACCTATTACAACATTATGCAAAGGAAATGAAGTAAATATGTATGCGGATCATGCCACGCCTTAGCTGGGACTCAAACATGATCTTCCACACCACAACACGCTTCCACAATCTTCAAGGAATCTCTGCAATTACTGGAATTTACCAAGTCAGCTAAGATTGGTTACACGCTACATTATCTGGGAACAATCTTCAAACATGATCTCAATTCCTTAAGGCGGACCAATGTCAAGATAGGAACATGATTAAGAGACATCCACAAGCACATTATAATCATCAGGAGCAACTGTACGAACCTTAACCACTTTAGCCATAGGAATCTTCTCACTGGAACACATGAACTTCACTGTCTTCAACTGACATGAAAGCAAGATAGCTTGCGGACCACCAAAACATGAACCACTGTAGTTGTGTTGAGTACTAGTGACTCAAATTACAGGTTCATTGGTTCCTTGGTTATCCTTTGTTATCGGCTTGACAGAGCACTATCGGTGAGAGTGAGAAGCCGTTGAGCAATATGCAAGGTTTCATATTCATATCGGTGAGAGAACTATTGTCGGCTCAACATTCTGACATCTCCCCGATGCTACCAGTCATCCCGATGGTAGTGACCATCGGAAAGACTTTCACTATCGGCAAGTGTTAGAAGTCTGTGGCCGATATGCATTAGTCTCACCGATGGCATTTGTCTATCGGCATAAGGTTTTGTCATCGACAGATCTTAAGATTGTCACTCCGACTGATTGAGTCACCCCGATGGGAGTTGGCGTTGGTAAGAGTTTTGGTGTCGGCGTGAGTTTTTCTATCGGCCAAACTTGGAGGAGTCGCTCCGATGTAGATTGTCTCCCCGATGGCGTTTGGCGAAGCTTTGGGCGTCGGCAAGAGAATCACTGTCGGCCAAGCCTTGAGTCCTCTCTCCGATGGACCTCGTTACTCCGATGGATGACATTGGCTTTGGCATCGGTGGGACATTGGTCTTCGGCAAAGTTTGGTTTAGTCTTGACGATTGTTGGTGTCTCTCCGATGGAACGGTCATCGGCATGACAATCCTTGTAGGGCTGACATTTGGAAGTTTCTCCGATGGGCATTGGTCACCCCGATGGAAGTTGGTGTTTGGCATCGGCGTGAGAACTTCTATCGGCTCAGCCTTGAATTGTCACTCTGATGGCAGAAGTCACTCCGATGAAGAGTTGGCGTTGTGTTGGCATCGGTAAGACAAGGAATTGTCGGAGTGAGTGTTGAAGTGTTCACCGATGATGTTGGTTACTCCGATGAGACTTAGTCTGGAGTCGTCAGCAGCAAAAGTGCCGACAATTATCTTACGTGTGTTCGGGCATTTAAACCCGGATGTCCAACTAGAACTTGTGCATGTGGGACTAAAGTTTCCTATGAGAATGTGAACGGTTAGATAGTTATGCGAACGGTTTGGACAGTTGGATGTCAGCGATACTGGGCAGTTGGAATGAACGGTCGTTTGCATGAGAATCGATTAGATTGCTAAAAGCAATTGTGTAATCGAGTCAGAAGTGTGAGAGAATCGATGAGACAGTGAGTTCAATCTAATGGAGCTCTGGTTTTTTCTTCTTCTGTGAAGTCTTATGCTGTATGCTGTATGCAGCATGTGAACAGCATGTGAAGGGACTGAGAAGAGGATGAAAACAGAGTTCAAATGAAATTGTTCTGGTTGAGAAGATGTAGTTCTGTACTGTGTGCTGTTTGTGGCATGATCACAGTATGAAGAACCAACCAAGTGCTGAAGAACTTTGTGCAGGGTTACTGTCAGTTGTTCTTCAGAAGGAACAAGATGTAAATCTTCATGAAAGGCTTATTGCTAGTTTTGTATTGTAACTATTTTTTCTGTTGCTGAATAATACAATGGTGATCTGGGCTTTTGGAGTGTGGGGTTTTTTACCCGTAAGGGTTTTCCCCACGTAAATCTGTGTTCTTGTTTTGTCTTTCATGTTTAATGTCTCTGCTGTTGAAACAAGATATTGTTTGCTTGTGCTTTCCTCTAAGGGTCAATGTAGGAAATGTTCTATGTCTGTTTCCGCTTTAAAGGCATAGTTGTGCGTGTTTTTGAAGCATTTGGAAAGAATTTAAATTTGTCGAAGACACCACTTTTCTTAGAAATACGTTCTGAGATGCCCTCATTTTCCTTACAAGTTGTAGGCACTTATCATCATCCCAGACTTCCCCCTAGAATTGCAGAGCAAAATACTTTATTGCGGAGGAATGCGGAGCAAAATACTTTCTCCTTGTCACCAGAGAATAATAAGAGAAAATAGGTTTTACTCTGGTGAATGCAACTCTCTTAATTCTTCACACCAGAAGCTCAAACTTAGGATTTAGCATCTTCAGACATCCCTTTAAATAAATTTCAATCCACAGACCAAGATATTCAACCAACGAGAAATGTGGAGCAATCTACCGAACTGTTCTTCAGCATACAACTCACTATCTATACTGCACTTCACTGTAACTCACTTGTTTCTTTTGGAGGGGCCAATTTTCTCAATAGCCTCAACATACAAATCTTCTAAACAAGTAATAGAATAGGACATAGTTGACACCAATGACAACAAAGATATGTTGACATCAATGACAACACTAATTAGGCACATACTTGCAACATCATGTACTCATCATTTTATATTTCTCACTAGAATTTTATATAGGGTGTGATGCTTCAAGGAAGGGAGTTACTATGGTTGCAATGCAAAGGTGGAAATCCATTAAAATTGATAGCATGAAATCCAAAGATTCTAAAGAGAGCTTCAATATAAATGATGAGGAGGTAACTACCACTATGTATGCTTTTGATAATTTGGTTTATGATATATGCGTGGTAGGAAGGAATCACAAGGAATTGAAGTTCATCTTGGATCAACATGATTTGAATGATGAGCAGCAAAAAATGTATGTGCTAGTGGGTGGATTTAGATAATGCACATTCTTCCATCAGAATGAATTGTTGTTTGTAGATTTAATATCTAGAGTTGGGTGGAGTATTTTCTGTTGTTATATGATGTTAATTGATATTCCTCAATAGTATCATTTTTGTTCTATATTAGATCCTAAAGTTGCATTTAACATCCTTCAAGATGAGGCAAAGTATGAAACAATTAGTGATGATTCCAACAGGGTGTATCTTCATAATTCAAAGATGAAAGAGGTAATTGTTTCAAAAATTTGTCTTTTCTATTATGGAGGATGCATGGACTGCTATAATAGGGACTATACACTATAAAAATCAAAATTATATCATTGTAAGAGGTTGTGGGAGTTTCTAGTTTAATTTGTCTTGTAACAGTGCACATACAATTTGGGAAGGACAAGCTAAAAGAAAGAGGTTGTTGATTGGGGAAGATGCAAGGCATACAAAAAACCCATAGGTAATAGGGAATATTTGGTTGTACATCAAATATTGTTGTAACAGTATCACATAGCACAGGTACACATCTCAGAGGTTTACCAAGATGCTAGGAGGGAAGATGGACAAAACTATATTTGGCAAGTTTACAAAATTTTTGTGGGAGAATGTAGTTTAGATTGGGAATTAGAGAGGACTCAATCATCCACATATCAAAGGGCTTAGATTCCATGGATATTGTTGTTTGGTACATGGTATTGTCACAAAGAAATATAAGTCTTTGGCTTGACACAATGTTCTTTGCAAAAAGATACAACATCTCATAGGTATAGGATCGAGGCTTAATATACAGTTTGACATAATTTATCATTTTGACATAAGGATTCTAGAGCATTACGATTGAAATTGCTTGAGGACAAGAAATTTTGGGAAGGGAGTGTTAGAGTTGGCTATGATTGGAGCCACCTAGGATCTAGGACTTCATGAAAGCACAAGAGAGATCAAATGAGAGAATAATTCTATTCTATCAATGAATGCAAAAGATTGTTATTAGATTGTTATTAGATTGTTACAATGTACATGTATGTGTTGCTTATAAAGACAAGGATGAAATGTAGGATGTTGTAGTCATGTGACAAGTGTCTTAATCCTATGACATGTGACAACTATAGGATAAGATGACAACTATCAACAACTATCAACAACTAGACACAACTAGAAATATAGAGTAGACTCACTAAGTCAACTTAACATGTGAATTATGTGTGATGTGTGAATATTATTTAACTAATAAATAGTTAAATAATATGAATTATTCACACAAGGGTAAACCGGATAGGTGATAACCCTGTTCACACCAACACCCCCCTTAAGTACAACTTAGGGAGTAGCTGACTAAAATAAAGATGCAATGATGGATGAAGATGATGGGTCCTAGATACTAGGCCATGTTAGGTACCCATGTACAAAAAAATCTCAAGTGGAGAAAAGGAGAAAATCTCCTGGGACAAAACTCCTCTCCAAAAGTTAGAATGCATAAAAAATGAAAATGAAAGAAGAAGTGATAGTAGGAAGGACTCAACATGACCCCCCAAGGACTACTTTTATCACATATATACAATCAAATACCCCCCATAGGAGAGCAAGAGTGATACTATAGGTCCCCCCACAATGAAACATCTCTTGTGCTGATAGTGAATGTCTGAAGGTGAACACTAGAAAGTGTCCTGTACCTACAAACAACATTTCTCTCCTTAGGAAGAAACTATTGGAAGATGGTCAGCACTCCCCATGGGATTCATGACATGGACTAACTGCCTCCCATGGATTCATTAACTTTGGCGCTTGTATCAGAAATTGACATGTCGACCTTTTGGTTTAACGGCAATCATGGGCCAATAATTGGTATTAGAGCATAGGTTCCCTATAGAAGTCTAACCGGCTTGGGTAGGTCCTGAAAGTGGAGTACCATGGGAAAATGTAGAAGAAATAAGGGTAGGAGAAAAGTTACATACTGGTCAAAAGACACAATCTATACCAAATTCAAATGGTGATCTATAATTAGTTGATAGAAATGTCTCACAGGTTGAGTCAAGTATTAAATTAGAGGAAGAGTCTTCTGGAGTTCCTTTCTTTAATGGTTCAGATTTTCCTATTTGGTGTATTAGAATGCAAGTCTATCTATCCTCTTTAGGGTATGGTGTGTGGATGTCTATTGAAAATGGGTATTTTATTTTTTCTCAATCACCTAGTACTACAAGTAAAAAAGAGGCTTATGAATGCAATCATACAACAAAGAAAGCCATTTTGTCTAGATTATCTAATGAAGTTTCTTGTAAAGTTATGCATTGTGAAACAACTCAGGATGTGTGGAAGGAATTGATAAGAATCTATCAAGGTGATGCACTTGAAGGAGAGGACAACTTGATGTCTGAGGAAACTGACAATGAAAGGAGATATTCACATGAAGAAGAAGATCACATTATGAGTGATGATGAACAAGATTGTGAGATTGATATAGAAGGAGAACTCATGTGTGCTCTGGGTGAAATCAAGAAATACAAAAAGGAGAACTAAAGATTAGAGTTACAACTACAACAAGAAAAAGACTTCAAAGACAATGCACTTTTAGACCTTGAAAGAGTATCTTCTGATCTTGAAGAGGTAATAAATCATATTGTGAATTTAAGGACACAAATTGATGAATCGGACAAATTGATTATTAATTTAAAGACTGAGATTGAAGAAGCCAAGAGAATAACAGATGTTACTAAGTCTGAATGTGAAATCAAATTAATTGAATGTCTAAAACTAGAGGCTAAAATTGTCAATTTGAGAAAATATTATGAAGGTCTCAAAGTTCTATCCAAGAAATATCGGGAGTTTGAAGAAAGCACAAACAAGTTGCATGAAATGTTGGGTAAAAAAAAGCATCATAAGGACACTACTAGTCTAGGTTATGAAGAAGGAGAGTGTTCCAAAATCAAAGAGACTCCTAGAAAGAAAATTGATCTAATTTATCATGCTGCTGCTTCTAAAGACAAAAAGAAGATTGAAGCTAAAGTGAAAACCAAAGAAGAGTTTGTCAAAATGTACAACCAAAGGAGAAATCTCAGAAGAACTGCTCCAACAAGGAAAGCATATATGTACAGGTATAATTACTCATTTTTTGGTTATTGTTATACCTGTAATCATTTTGGACACAAAGCAGTTGATTGCAGAAGGAATACTAATCTTGTATGTTTCAAGTGCAACTCTCTTGGTCACAAAGCATATAGTTGCAGAATGTATGGAAGAATAGCATCACCTAGTTTGAATGGTTGGAAAAAGAAAAAGATTGAATAGGTTTGGAAGAAGAAAACTAAACAGAAGAAAGAACTTGTGAAAGTTTGGAGAATGAAACAAAGTCAAGAGAAGATAGATCCTAAACTTGTGCATCTTGCACAAGTCACATCATCAGTTGCATAACATATAGAATGAAGTGAGGGGGAGTTGTCCATGTCCTATCAATTATCTCTAAGAAGTTTCAGGAGAAGATCATTTGGTGCCTGTCAATATGATGATCTTGTCTTGTTTATCATATTATTAGATTCTTGCCTAATAATGTTTGCTAAGATGCTACTCATATCAGTCTTATGAAATAAAGTTCATGATGATGTTGATAGCTATGTTGATCTTCAGTGTATGTCAGTAATACAGGTGATTAGTGGTTCATGTTGACATTGATGTCATAATGCATACAAGATGTTGATAAGATGTTCAGGGGTTCAATGCACAAAGAGTTTGATGATGTTGACTGACCTTATTTATAAATGATCCTATTTATATCTTGTTCATATCATGTTGATACTTACCAAGGTTGAGTTGTCATGATGTTGCAGTTCAGTCTGTTCTTGATATGTTAGTGAGAATGTGAAGTGTTGGTTGTCATAGAAAAGAGTTGTTCAGTGGTGTTGAAGAGTACATGTAGTGTAATTCTAGTTAAGGTGTACTCAAGGAGCTCTCATCAGATGTTAGCATATGCTGGCTAAGGTGGTTGCAAATGGAAGAAGTTAATTCATAGCACTTGTCTCTGCATTTGGTTTTTATAAGAATAGCATGACAATGCTTAGTTGCTGACTTGAGACATATGGACTATGAAAGAAGACTTCAATATGAGCATTTGAAACATTTTAATCTTGCATATTGTTGAAAGCATGGTAAAGGCTATTTCATAGTGGGCAAAGAGTAAGCAATGATTTGTCTTGATGATGTTCATTCAGGACAGTGTTCTTATCATAGTTTTCATGATGGCAGATCGAGTTGAATGGTATTTGATAGCAGACCTTGTTATATCTCTATAGAAGACATTGCTAGCAAACATCTTGTAGGAAATATTGCTAGTTTCTCTTACCTTGTATCACTTGATGTCAGTTGTATCTCTAACCTTGTTGTGGTAAAGGTATTAGACTTTGCAGTGGATTGATGGCAGACTTATTGTGCAAACTTGTCTCTTGTATATTGCAGTCTCTTGCAGAGATATTGTAGAGATGGTAGTAGATAGTTGATGAAAACAAAGATTCTATGTTAAAATTTTAGACATTGGTGTATGAGAGGATGGTTGAATGCTTCATGCTATGGATGTTTATCTTGTCATGAAATATGGCTCAGGAGTTGAAATTGAGGTAAGTCACAGATCTTATTGAGGTGTCTCATTGTGGTGTTTTTGCAAAATGATCAATATCACAGACCTATTTTAATCTCAAGTTCATGATTTATAGTGCAAGCAGTGATATGAGTTGATATGGTTTATATTGGGTGCTCACATTTTTCTTAGTGATGGTGTTGATTGCGAGTCATGCTTATGGATAATCATGGTGATGATCATGTTGGTTTGTCAAAGTTGTCTTCTTGGAACAATACTTTATGTTGAGTTGATGAATGGATATTGAATCTAACCTGAATAATTTGAAACAAGGCATTTGAACTCAATGCTAAGTGAGTATTTCTATTTGGAGTCCAAGACAGGGGGAGTTAATTCATCCTTTGTCATTAGATGTCAAAAAGGGGGAGAGAGAGAGAATGCATCATGTAGTTTTACCATCAATGACAAAGAGGGAGATTGATGGAGGTTGATGATGCAAAGTTGTCATTGTTGATCAGAGAGATATTCATATGATCACACATGTTGATTGGATCATGTGCCAGGATGTGTTTATCTCATTTGATGTTAGATGTTGGTCAAAGTTCTTTTTGAAGCAAGCTTTCATTTTGCAAAAGTTGGGACCGGACATCAGGAGTCCTTGTGTTTGGTCTTCATATGACAAGATGTCATCTTCATGTGTCGTGTCATCACAAGCAATAGATATCATCTTCATGGAGCAATGCAGATTTAGTTTGTCATGCTTCATCATGGAATCAGTTTGGTTTAGATGTTCATGCAATGATTTGTATTGATGTGTTGGTGTGTTTTCAGATGTGGTTCAGATGTGTCTTCAAATATACCTTTAGAGAAGTTTTAGTGTGCCTCTTTATAGCAGGTTGTGTCTTCATCAAGTTGTGGCCTTAGAAGATGGAAAAGAAGGATAATGTCTTGATCTTCACATGTTTGGTATAGTAGAATGAATAGCTTGGTTTGATGTCAAAGGCAATCATGTTGAGGTTTGAAGTTAGTTTGATTCAGTTTGATAGGATGTTTTCATTAAGAGGTGTGTTTGACATTAGAATCTTTAGGCCATCAAGAGTAAGGTATTGAGTTGAGGATGAGGATGCTACATGTATGTTCTTCTCTAGTTTCTACAAGTCACAAGATACAAGATGCAGGAATGTCATTATCATGGTTCAAGGAGGTCATCATCATATTTCACTCAGATGTCTTCATTGTTTTAGGGCTTCATGTAGACTTCTTTGTTAATTTTTCATGGAGTTATGGTTAAATATTCACAATGCTTCATTATTCTAGGGTTCTTCCTATTTGCACCAAATGACTATCTTCCCAACTTTAAGATCCTAGAGAATCACTTACTATGGGTGTAGGGTCTGGTCATTAACTTGGGTTAGAGAAATTATCTGATATAGTAAGAATTCTCTAATCTTTAAATACTTCTATAATAATTTAAAGCCTTGTAATGTCTTTGTAAACCTATACATTATCTAAGTTTCATATTCTTTTCATGGCTCTTAAAAGACCTTACCTGCCCATCCTCATTGTTTACACTTTTTGTTATAATCAACAGTTGACCTGCGATCGTAGGTCATGCCACTTAAGGCAACCTACTAAAGGGATCTTTAGTCATTATCCTGACTGGCCCCATCCACTCTCTCTACCGATGGCACAAGTCTTCATCATGGGTGTGGGGCACCAAAAGCAAAATCAACGGCCTTCTTTGAATGATCATTGCACGCTCTTTTGGAAATCGATGGAAATTATTTAAATATGTACCCTCACCTCTGTGCTTCTACTTTGACGGCCCTGTAACCATCAATTCAGTGTGTCTACAGAGTTTTTCCCTTTTATGAGGTCATTTTTAGTATTTCAAAAAGGCAGTTTTGTGAGTGATTTTAAAAGCATTTTTTTAAGGAGAATCTTTCTAATTTTATTATCTACTGCCGTGGCAATGGAAGCCAAAGAGGTGAAAGTTTCTAAGGAGGGAAAATTTCTTTGTTGAGATATTATTTTTTTTGAATGGTATTTTAAGGATTTTTTGTCTTCTTTCCTAATCTTTATGCAGAAGATTTTTGAGCAATGGGTTCAAAGAAAGAAATGGATTATTTGTTCTTGACAAAGCAATTGGAATTAATTTTTATTGAAGATTATTTTTGAAAGCATGGTAAAGGCTATTTCATAGTGGGCAAATAGTAAGCAATGATTTGTCTTGATGATTTTCATTCAGGATAGTGTTCTTATCATAGTTTTCATCATGGCAGATCAAGTTGAATGGTATTTGATAGTAGACCTTGATATATCTTTATAGCAAACATCTTGTAGCAAATATTGCTAGTTGCTCTTACCTTGTATCATTTGATGTTAGTTGTATCTCTAACCTTGTTGTGATAAAGGTATCAGACTTTGCAGTGGATGGATGGAAGACTTGTTGTGTAGACTTATCTCTTGTATATTGCAGTCTCTTATAGAGATATTGTAGAGATGGTAGCAGACAATTGATGAAAGTAGAGATTCTATGTTAAAATTTCAGACATTGGTATAGTAGAATGAATAGCTTGGTTTGGTGTCAAAGGAAATCATGCTGAGGTTTGAAGTTAGTTTGATAGGATGTTTTCATTAAGAGGTGTGTTTGACATTAGAATCTTCAAGCCATCAGGAGTAAGGTATTGAGTTGAGGATGAGGATGCTACATGTATGTTCTTCTCTAGTTTCTGCAAGTCACAAGATGCAAGATGCAAGAATGTCATCATCATGG
This sequence comes from Cunninghamia lanceolata, assembly GCA_027924645.1. Lineage (NCBI taxonomy): Eukaryota > Viridiplantae > Streptophyta > Pinopsida > Cupressales > Cupressaceae > Cunninghamia > Cunninghamia lanceolata. The sequence continues at coordinate 7,551,577 of BSBN01000150.1, forward strand.
TTCAAGGAGGTTATTATCTCTCATCAATCTTATGCTTCAAGTCATCATCATATTTCACTCAGATGTCTTCATTGTGTTATGGCTTCATGTGGGCTTCTTTGTTAATTTTTCATGGAGTTATGGTTGACTTTTCACAATGCTTCATTATTCTTGGGTTCTTCCTATTTGTACCAAATGACTATCTTCCCAACTTTAAGATCCTAGAGAATCACTTACTATGGGTGTAGGGTATGGTCATTAACTTGGGTTAGAGAAATTATATGATATAGTAAGAATTCTCTAATCTTTAAATACTTCTATATTAATTTAAAGCCCTGCAATGTCTTTGTAAACCTATACATTATCTAAGTTTCATATTCTTTTCATGGGTCTTAAAAGACCTTACCACCCCGTCCTCATTGTTTACACTTTTTGTTATAATCAATAGTTGACCTGTGATTGCAGGTCATGCCACTTAAGGCAACCTGCTAAAGGGATCTTTAGTCATTATCCTAACTGACCCCATCCACTCTCTCTACCAATGGCACAGGTCTTCATCATGGGCATGAGGCGCCAAAAGAAAAATCAATGGCCTTCTTTGAATGATCATTGCGCGCTCTTTTGGAAATTGATGGACATTATTTAAATATGTGCCCTTGCCTCTGTGCTTCTACTTTGACGGCCCTGTAACCATCAATTTAGTGTGTCTATAGAGTTTTTTCCTTTTATAAGGCTATTTGTAGTATTTCAAAAAGGCAGTTTTGTGGTTGATTTTAAAAGCATTTTTTTAAGGAGAATCTTTCTAATTTTACCATCTACTCTCGTGGCAATGGAAGACAAAAAGGTGAAAGTTTCTAAGGAGGGCAAATTTCTTTGTTGAGATATTATTTTTTTTGAATGGTATTTTAAGGAATTTTTGTCTTCTTTCCTAATCTTTATGCAGAAGATTTTTGAGCAGTGGGTTCGAAGAAAGAAATGGATTATTCGTTCTTGACAAAGCAATTGGAATTAATTTTTATTGAAGATTATTTTTGCAGATTGAAAAATATTATTGATGACATTCAATAAAAAGTGATACAATTTTTTTAGAAGAAGAAAATGAATCAGAGAGATAGAGGAATGTGAATGGTCTTGCAAAGAAGAATATGATCTTATTTATGAAGGTTCTTCACAAATGGAAATTATTATGCAAAGAAGAGATATATATGATTTTATATTGCAGGTGGTGGAGAACATCTTGTAATTTTACTTTTGACAATAGGAAATGGAGATGATTTTTGAAAGGAGGAATATGGAAAGAAGAGGAAATGAAAAGTTATTTTTCATTTTTAATGATATTGCAGGTGTATTGTACAGGGATTGTGGACTGATATATATATGCAGCAATAAAGAATTTATTGGTTGGTGTGAGATTTTTGAGTTGAGATGAATTCAATATAGGAGATGATTGAAAGCTAATTGATGGCAGAGCATGTATGCAGATGTAGATTTTGAAGACATACACACAGAGACATCAATTTTGATTTTTGGAGACAAGGCAATAGATGAAATTGCAGATGAAGAAATTTGTATTGAATGTATAGATGTATGCAGGATATGAATGAAAAAGAGAAACAGGTGATTTGTATTGAAACAAAGAAACCCTCTGAATTCTTTGTATTAATCTGAGTTTGTTGTAGCCAGTGAGGCTTGCATGGTGAGTGAGACCTCTTTGTAGCTAGTGAGGCTTGTATGGTCAGTGAGACCTATTCATCAACTAGTGAGGCTCTATAATTGGTGATTTTCATGATTAACCCAGTGAGGCAGTTTAGAGTGGTTTTTCATCCCTATGAGGGTTTTCCACTCATGAAAAACTTGTGTTTTGGTTCATGTTGTTTGCCTCTATGTGTGTGTATCCTAATGTTTTGTTCATAAGGTCTTATTCAAGCTATTCATCATCATACTTGTGCATATGTATTTGATAGATTATTGATATCTCTTTCATTCTCTATCTTGTAAATTAAAAGGTGTAATAAGATGTTAAAAATTATACAACACTGATTTATCCCCCTCTCAGTGTTGTCCTGTACTCCAACAATTGGTATCAGATAGAAAGGTCACAGGTTTGAATCCCCCTGGGTAACGCTGAGGGGAGTTTGTTGGCAGATGGTCAGCGCTCCCCACAGGATTTGTGACATGGACTAACTGCCTCTCGTGGATTCATTAACTCTGGTGCTTGTATCAGAAATTGACAGGCTGACCTTTTGGTTTAACGATAATCGTGGGCCAACAGAAACCAATCCAAAGGTTGATGTAAAAGAAACTCCATCTCCAAGAAGAGAGATGAGGGAAGAAGTCTCATGATGAATGTCTCTAAAAACTGTTGAAATGTCCACATGTTAGAATCAAAGAATGGCACAATGCAATGAGGTGTGACCAATCCAAAATCCTAGGTAGACTCATGAAGAACAATCTCCAAAGATGAAGTAGATGGGATAACAGTTGTGTTGTATCTGTCATCAAAGAGGAGAGATATTCCCTCAAGTGTGTCCTCCAAATCTGCAAGATGGGACTCGCAAAACAAGTCTAATATACCTTCCAAGAAAGTATCCCACAAAGTTGTGTCTGAAAGACCTAAATGATGTTGCTCAATTGAAGTAGAAGAAACCATGTCGATGCTGATCTCTGAAGAAGTAGGAGGTTGAGGTGATGGAAGCTCAACACTAGTCTCATGAACCAGAGTAGATGAAAAAACACCAAGGTTCAAGTGACCAAACTTCTCCTCAGAAACATGATTCACACTTGATGCATTAGTGTGAATATCAATCAATGGATCTACATCATCAGAAGAAACAAAATGGGAGAATGTATATAAGAGAGATGCATGATCAATCATCCCAACAACAATGATATCTCTACTCTTCAAGTCTCATATGATCACTGAATCAGGAGTGAACTCAATTGTCTTGCCTGCACCACAATGAGTAATCTGGTAGATGGAAAAGAGACTGGTTGACAAGGAAGGTACACACAACACATTATTGAAAGTTCCCTCACCAATATCAATAGTCCCTTTTTCCAGTTCCATGCATGTATGTATTGTTACCCATCAAAATAGGTGGCAAAGTACATGACTGAAATGAAGAGAACATCCCTTGTGAAGATGCCATATAATGAGAAGCTCCAGAATCAAGAAGCCATCTCTCTAACTGAAGACTTTTAGAAGCAAAGAGGGCCTATCCTTTTCCTTTGTTTGTACCATTAGCAATGCATGCTATCCTTGTCTGTGTAGATGATGATGGTGTCAAAGAAGAGGATGTACTAGGTGACATAGATGATGGAAAATTGATATTGCGCTTTTGAATAATGCGAGTCAACTCATCAATTTTCTTCTCATAACACTTATGCTCATCATGTCCTAGTTTCTTGCAATATGTACACTTTAGTCTCTCCTTCTTAGAAGATTCCTCTTTAGGAGAGGATGAGGACTTAGATGATTTGGTTGACTCTTTTGCTTTCTCATTATTCTTGAAATCCTTATTTTTCTATTTTTGGCCTTTGCTAGGTGAATCCTTTTGATCCTTTGTACCTTGATTAGCAAGAAGCACTTGATGTCTAGGAGACTTCAATGTTCCCATGTGTACTAACTTATCTTTCTCCATTGTGAGTGATGTGGCAAACTCATCAAGTGAAGGCATTGTGAAAGCTTTCCCAAGTGCATCCATAGTAGCATAAAAGGTAGAAACAAAAAATGAATAGTCAGGACCAAGCTTGGCAAGGATTGAAAGTATCAATTAAGTGTCCTCTTTCTTAATTCCACATTGTTTGAGCTACAATCTAAGTGACTTTAGCTTTGTGAAGAAGTCTTGAATGCTTGCAAAGTCAGTTGGCTTCAAACCAATTAGTTCATTCTCCAATTTGAAACCTTTCATAGTATATTGCTTACCAAAGAGAGTCTCTAAGTTAGTCCACACTTCATTAAGTGTTTTACAAGATTCAATATGAAAAAGAAGATTAGGAGAAATAGAAAAGCATAGTGTTCCATAGGCTTAATCACAACGATTATACCACTTTCTCTTTTCTACAGCTGTTGTTGGTTTAATTTCTGTACCCATTGTTACTCTATGAATTTTCAAACTTCTTAAATGAATCTCCATTTTAGTTTTCCACTCATGATAATTATATGGTGTGAGGAGAGGAATTTTTTTTTGGATCCATGATACAAGAGTACAAAAAAGAACACAGGTACAACCCCCATGTTACTCAATCAAAGAGACCACCCCCAAAAAAAAGAATGATTGTGGTACTTTATACTTAGTGTGATTTACAATTGTCCACAAGGGACCAAAATTGGGAAAACATCAAAATCTCTTAAAACAAAGATCCAAGTGAGATTACAATCACTCACACTAATTTATCACAAGAAACAAATCCCTCCAAAACAAGTTTCACTTCCTCAAGTCTCAAAATGCCCAAGTTATCACTCAAAAGCCAAAAACTTGACAAATTGAATAAAATGAACCTGGTGTTGAATATGAGAAAATTGCATGCATGGATTTGAAGAGCTCCTGAATACCTTTCTGACGCCACAAGAATCGCAAAAATCAGAGATCATGGCTAAAAGTTGTGAGCTCGAAAGCCAAAAATAGAGACCTATCTTCAAACTGTTGTATCTATCACCTGCAGTCAAATCTCAGAAAACTATTAACACCACTGCAAAGTGTGCTCTGTCAGATTTCTAATGATATCTTGTTTTCCCTATTTATTGTGGCATAAAGTTATTGCTCCTGAAAAAATGCCCTATTAGGGCTAGAAGAGGGCCAAAGGGGGCCCCTATTGCTGATGTAACTACTAACGTCAACAATACTTGATGGAATATGCTACATCCAGTCAGAATATTCTTTACTGAAAATTAGAAACCACTTGTGGTTTTGTACAAAATTGTCAATATTGGGCCAAAATTACCCTTTTCTAATCGAAAACCACCCTGCAGAAGGTCAAAACCACCTACTTGAAAGACAAAACCATCTATTGAGGTCAAAAATTGCTAATTTCATTGTGAATCCACCTACTGGATTTTACAAAGTGGTTTGAGGGATGGAACTATTGTTTTAGGCCAATGAAGGGGGAATATTCCTAGGAATATCCGCTGGGCTTGTGAAGCTAAAAGTGCAAAAATTCAGGTTGAAACCACTGTCGAAGGTTTTTTTTTTTTAATACTACCACTGCTGGTTTTTCTGTATGGCCGATGAGTGACGCCTGCGTAGTCCACTAATATTCCACCACAACAGGGAATATTCCCTGCTGTGATTCTGTACGACAGAATCAGGTAAATTTTTTTGCCTTTTGCTCAAACTTTGTCTGATTTTGATGAATTGACAGTCGATCTATAGGTTTTAATGCCTTCCGGACGTGATGGCAGGGTTTGATTTTGCCCAAACTACTCCAAAAGAGTAGGTACCTAATGGATCTAGCATGTACCTCCCAACTTCAAACCCTCATAGATTTGGCCTCCAATGTCTGATCTCGACAAAACAAAAGCGATCTTGACTATCTTGAACCTCTTGAAAACAAGGGTGTGCTCAGATTTGCAGCAACATGCTACAAAATGAACCTGCAATACAAGGCCACAAAGAGGAAAACCCTCCAAATCTTGTATTTTCATCAAGTCTTTCTGATTCTCCAGGTCATCATTTGATGCAAGAGAAGAGCATACTCAACTATCAAGATCCACCATGAATTGCACTCAAGATCTCTCAAAAAATGACTAACAAAAAGTGATTCTTCCTAGAGATCTGATACCATTTTAGAGTTGATTGATATGCTTTGATACCATGTTAGAGTTGGCTATGATTGGATCCACCCAGGATCTAGGACTTCATGAAAGCACAAGAGAGATCAAATGAGAGAATAATTCTATTCTATCAATGAATGCAAAAGATTGTTCAAAGATTGTTATTAGATTGTTACAATGTACATGATATGCCTTTCTTATAAAGACAAGGATGAAATATAGGATGTTGTAGTCATGTGACAAGTGTCTTAATCCTATGACATGTGACAACTATCTAGGATATGATGACAACTATCAACAACTAGACACAACTAGAAACATCTAATAGACTCACTAAGTCAACTTAACATGTGAATTATGTGTGATGTGTGAATATTATTTAACTAATAAATAGTTAAATAATATGAATTATTCACACAAGGGTAAATCGGATAGGTGATAACCCTGTTCACACCAACAGAGAGGACTTGTCACATCCCTTTTTCCAAAAATAGCACTTACTAAATGGTAGAACTCTATAAAATTTTCTAGGCTCTTGCATTTTGCCAAGTCTTGTGCCTTTAGCTGAAAGTCTTTTGCCTAGGGTTTATGTTCAAAGCACTAAAATTTCCCTAAGGGTCTAAAACCCTAAACCCTAGAGCTTTTGTACAAGTGTCAATATAGCTTTATGTTTTAATTTGAAGTTGATCGCTTGTAGCCCATAAAGAACTCTTTAAGTTGTAAAATGATGTATCCAACATCGTTCTTTACCAGCCCCATCCTTCTTTGCTACCACCTACTACCCATGCTTTAATTTTTGTCTGTGTGCCTATCTTTTAATGTTGACCCCTTAATAGGACTCATGGACCCCTTTTTCCTAGAAGAGAAAATGTTGTGTTAAAGGCATGTTCTTTAATTTTTCCCACTTCAGTTTGCCATCTTTAAAAGAGGCTACATGGCATGTTTTGATTGGTTCTGCCATTCCGTAGAAGAGATTGCATAGAATAAAGAGAAGACCGCGGAAGCGTGAAAGAAGGACAAGTGTCATGTCCCAAGCAACGTGGCTCATTTACAGGTCCCATTTTGTTACTGGCTCGACGGAGGGATGAAAGGTGGCTTATTTTTACTGGATTCTACTATTTCGTGGAGATTATAATTTTGTGAGTTACAACAACTACAGAATGGTGGAAGGATGACAATTCACAAGTTCTTATATGTTCCACCATTTTGTTGATCTATGGATGTGGACCAGTATAGTGCTTACAGAGGTGTGGGAGGGTGCTGGGTGTGTTCTTTCAGAATGGGAGGGCACCAGGTGTGTTCTTTTGGAACGAGAGGTGAGTGTGAATTGGCTCCTAAGTTATGTGGTAGGTTTTATGTGGTTTGCAGGCTATTTTTAATAGTTTGCTCCGTGCCACACGGCACAATCCAATTGGCTTCCGCCATTCTACAAATCTTTATCTCATCTCAGATCTTACCACTACATAAGCATGGATAACAACCTAGTGGGTGTTATTTGACTTTTCTTCTCTGCAGAATGGCTAAGGTGGTGGCCTGGGTGGCATGTTTTTATTGGTCCCTACTCATTTTATCTAGGTGATGGGGTTTTCTCTCCTTGTTGACTACATTTGCACCATTGATTTGGATCATCTGTGATAATGATCAATGACTCATTCAAATCAAGGAGGTGATGTGCTAGCATGTAATAAATGATACATAAGTGATGAAATGGCTTCCCAAGCATGCACTGAGTCTTCATCGCTACCACTGCAAGGGGATAAACATATAGGAGGATTGGCATGATGCAGAGTTGACTCTTGGGGATTTGTGCTTAGGCTTGAAAGGATCTTTCACTTGCTTTATGGTGATTTTTGATAGGGTAAATGGCTTAAAGTGGAATTAAATACTGAAACCAAGAAAACTAATTTGGCGGCTTCATTGTAGGAATTGATGTTTTTATTTGTGTTATCGATGTGATGGCAAAATGTTATCTATTTTCCCTTTTCTGGCAATCATCAGAGGATTTCCATTTATAACCAGTATACCATGGAAATGACTGAAATTAACTGATCAAGGACATATCAGAGTGTGTGAGATCTTGAAAATGTGCTATAAATAGGTGCCTCTGATGTTACTCCATATATCATTCTTTCCATGCAAACAATATAGACACTCACCTATTTAGTATGCTCTTTTTGCTGACCTGTTCTGTAGGATTTTCTTCTCTATATTCATGGTTGATGATATGTTCTTACAAAATTAGGAGACTAGACGATTTTCTTCTATAGAATGGGGGGAAGTGGAAATATTTAGGAAGCGTAGCAGCATCCATTGACCTGTTGTAAACCCTTCTTTTCATCTTGTTTTCATCTGGATGAGGGCTTTGAATCTCAATCTCTAAACTCTAGTAGTTCCTTATTTCTTTGAGTTTCTGGGTAGGGATCTCAGGCAGAGAGGCATCATTGCTCTCTCTTCCCCTCCCCCAGGTTTAATGGTCCTAACAAAGCAACAACTCTAACTATGGGAGTGTTTTCCTCCTGGATGGAAAAAGTGGAGACAGAGGAGAGGCTTGTGGCTATTGCTACTGCCTTCCTAGCTAGAATTTTGGCACAACCAAATCCAGCTATGTGTGGCTTCCTCTGGTTTCTGTCTGGTTGAGGTGGTTGGAAACCTCTCATTAAAAGATGAGGAGTCACTTGCCTACAATTGGAACTGGGCATAATGAGGGGGATTTTGGTTTTCAAAGGTTCCTTATGTATTTGTTCCTTGCAGGTTTTCTTACTTTTATGTGCATGGTTGGAGAGGCAGAGCAGAGGATGCTCGTTATTTGAACAATTAGATGGATGTGAAGGGTGTCTAAGCAACAAAGGCATCTAATAAACTACCACCCATTAGCATCATGGCCTAACTCCATGCCAAGAGTGAAGAAGCATACAAGACCAAGACAATTTTTTCTATCTGTTGAAGAAAATAAATTTTTACAAAGGCACACCTATTTGGTTTAGAAGTAGTTATATTTACATCCCACTATTATAATTGATTGTCAAATGAATATGTGACATCTATCTCATTGCCTAAATCTTATCTACTCCCTTGATATTATAAAAGGGAAGTTAGGGCTTGTTAAAGTTCGTTGGTTCTAGTACATACTTTCCAGACATAGTATGAAGTATGGGGATCAAACAAGGATCTTAGAGAAGTTTTGTATCACAGTACATAGAAATAGAATTAGTTTTCCTAATTTAGGTGTTATTTGAGTGCAAAGTTTGATGTACTTGCAAAATCTTTTGTATACTAGTATCAGTTCATAGTACAAATATATTGTTAAAGTTTCAGACTATACTGTCTCCTACTCATGTAAGCTTTACTGCATTTATGAATAAAATTTGGTTAAGGATTAGTTTATTCATCATCACAGCTTTTCCCGTGTAGGTATCTTCATCTTATGGAATTTACTCAAGTAGTAAAATAATTGCTTTAAGGGAATATTGAATGTTGTAAATGTTTACAAGGATAACTAAGTAGAGTTGGTCCAGAGATTGATGAAGTATAATAGTGTAATGCATTATTGTATTGTTCACAGTGAGCTAAGAAAATACTGATCACGGTAGGTTTTCAGTTTATATCTATTTGACTCTATAACCCAGGAGCTAGGCACTGATCCTTTTGAAGTGTTACTTGATGCAACTTCCTGATCATTCCTATTAAATATCAAATGAATTTCCATTTCAGTCATAACTTATAGGCATTAATTTATCCAAATGTTCTTCAACAAAGAATTATGTTAAAGCTTGAGAATCTAGCTCATTGTTCTACTATATTAGTAATTCTTTAAGCATCTTAGAGAGAACATATCTATTTGAGAACAATATTTTGAGAGAAATAGTAAGAAATCCAAGGTTAAATACTATTAGGATCACCCTCCTAGGTTTTGTAGAGCCTGAAGTGCAGAGGAAAAGGATTGAAACCCCATTTGTTGTTCGTTGGCCAATCCCTCAAGGTAAATCCATTATTAGAACTGGCTATTCTTTAGATTGTCCTTTGAGATCAGGTTGGGAATTTAAAACAACCAATAGATTGGTGACTCTACTATGGAAGCTTTAGAACCAGTATTGTGTCTTACCCTGAGTCCTAAATCAATTGTTATATTCCCTTGTTATAGGGTTGCGACTCTGCTTTCTTTTGAATCAATTGATCAAAGGGAGAACCGACTGTGTATGAGAGAAATTATATGGCTCTGCTGTTGGAAAAGGACCTAGAATTAAATTAAGCTTTAAAAGGGCTTTGTGCTATTTAAAGTTCAATCCTCTGTGAAAGGAGGTGGTGACTCTATGAAGAAGAACCTAATGAAAGTATGAATGATATTGCAACATCTTGAGTTTCTAATCAGGAGAAAAAAAATTTAGCAGCTATAACAAAATTCCAGGTATTTTACATGTTCTTGTCTCTATGAAGGTTATTTCTATGTTGAAAGGTTGTTTGTGGAAAATGTTCTTGTCCTTATCTCAGTAAAAATTAATCACTAAGGGAAAAGAAAAAAAGGGTAGTGATAACATTGCATATTGCAGTCTGTGTTTTTGAAAGTGAAGTATGCATGTTTTTTTTTGTGAAAATGGTCATATACAAGATTTTGGGTAGAATGAGCTAGTAGATGTGTATTGGAAAGACTTTAAATCTTGTGAAAGAAAATTCAAATTTACCATGAGAAACTACAAAGTTGAAAAGAGAAGGTTTTATAGGCATAAGGAAGTGGTGTCATAAACGTATGGATTCAAGTGTAACAATGCATAATATGTAGCCACATCTATGTTATAAAAGAAGATTTGTTATGGAAAGATATAAAGCTATTGATTTTAGTAATATTTGTGGTTTTCCAAACCACATCCCACCTAAAATCAGAGATCAAATACTAAAGTTTAGTAATGATAAGTCCAAATCAGCAAGTAAGCATTTGTAGGATTTTGGTGATTTAATGGGAGACTATGAAGTAGATTCGGAGGATGTGGTCATGAAATTATTTGTTCAATCCTTGAAAGAAGATGCTAGAGATTGGTTTACATATTTGCCCACTCATTACATTTCTTCATGGCAAAACTTCAAAATGGCTTTTATAGAACAGTTTGGAGAAAGGATTGATGTTAGCCTCTTGATTAACAAGCTTATTCATGTTGAAAAGGATGAGGAGGAGTCAGTTCCAATTTTTAATCTAAGATTTACCAAAATGATAAGGGACATCCCTGAAAATACTAGACCAAATGATGCCATGTGTTTAGTTATATATCTAGGTGCATTTAATGAAGAAGATAGCTATCTTTTAAGAGATAGGAGTCCTACTACCATGAGACAAGCATATTCTATCGCCATGAATATTGAAAATGATTTAAAAAACATGAGGGTAAGAGAATATGAATTTACAACTATGAATTCTACCGTAGTGTATGGATCCAATAATATTGTCATCTGCCAAAATGGCAAGGGCCTAGATCAGCCAGTTGAATTTTCATTTGATCATTCAAGAAACAATGATTTGGTTGCCACATATGAGCTACAAAATGAAGTTCACCATCTGAGTAATGAAGTTGGAGATGCTACTCATAACATTTGATAGACAAATATAATAAAGGTAGGAGCATACATGAAACCAGTACTTATCTTGAATCTCCCGGTCAAGAGGAAGTGAAATGTTTGATTTCTTGGCATGACAAGGTGGCCAATGGAATGAATAATGTTCAAACATGTGGGGAATATGTGTTCATGGTGAGTGTAGAACTAGATCATACCCCTGCAATGGATGGATCTATTTGTCTTGTCAATTGTATAAACGATAAAATGAATTCTCTTCCTCAAGATTGTTCTCTGGAAATAAACATAGAGTCTCTTGATGGTATGAATTGTTGTGAAGAGGTATACATGCCTACGAACAATAGGACTTCATTTTTTGATAGGTCATCTAGTTATGAACATGAGTATGAAGTTCAGTCAGCTATTACTGATAACATAGAAAGTGATAGTCACTTATCCATATGCTCCTCTCAGGGTTATGATAATTTTGAGTTTGCTAAGGGTATGAGCCATCTGAGCCATGAAGAAGAAGAAGATATGGTAGAAATTAATATAAGGTATAATCTGATTTATGATGAGCCTCTGGATTTACTAAAGGTAAGGAATAGTAACCCTTATTGGTGCAGAGATAATCCAATCTTTGCAGAGAAACTTGAAGATAAAAGATGTGAAGAATCTGAAGAGAATTTCATTGAATATGATAGGTGTAAGGACAATGCTAAAATTACTCAGCCTTGTAATGTTGATAATTTCTTTTTAAAGAAGGATCTTGCTGTATCTGCAATTAAGTTTCTATTATCAAGATCTAGAGCATATGATGAAATTGATCAGCTATCATAATGGGAGAAAAATAAATCAATGTCAGATCAAGGGATACTTGTGGGTAAATAGTCTTTGTATAAAAGGCAAAACTCATACAATTATCCAATTAATACATTTCAGTAGGATGTGACATGCCAATACCAAAACAACATGTTGGGGAAGTCCAAGAGAGCATTGTGTATGAATGTTTTAAATTTGATACAGGTGCCATGGATGAGAAAAATAATACTAGCACAATTCACTCAGTAGATTATGAATGTTTTTACTTCTCACTTTCTTCTGATGGGCCTGAAAATAACCAGCCAAGTAATCATACAGATTATTATAGTTGGCTTGATATGATGGAGCCTTTTGTTGCCCCCATAATAAATGAGGGCGCACTTCAGTCACCATTTCATTACATAAATCAAAGAAACATAGGGTATCCTAAGGATGATGGACTTGAAAGTTATAAGAGATGTGCAAAGCTTCATATTGGAAACAAGTTGAATTTTGGTAAAATTTTTAGATCTAGTTTGAGCAATCATTGGAAAACAAAATATTTGATAGAGGCAGGTCCTTTTTCTTCCTTTTGTGGTAGCTTTGGGCTACCATAGGGTTTTTTTAGTTTTGTTGTGGCCTGTTCTTGCATATGTTCTGTGGTCTACTTCTCCAGAGTTTTTTGTGATCTCACTTTGTTTTGATAGAACAAACATCCCCAATTAGAGCCACTAGTGGAACTCTATAAAATTTTCCAAGTTCTTATATTTTTCTAGGTCTTGTGCCTTCAACTAAAAGCCTTTTGCCTAGGGTTTATGTTTAAAGCACTAAAAATTTTCCTAAGGGTCTAAATCCCTAAACCCTAGAGCTTTTGTACAAGCGTTAATATAGCTTTATGTTCTAATTTGAAGTTGACCGTTTGTAGCTTGTAAAGAACTCTTTGAGTTGTAAAATGATGTATCCAACATCGTTCTTTACCAGCCCTGTCCTTCTTTGCTACCGCCTACTACCTGTGCTTTAATTTTTGCTCGTGTGCCTATCTTTTAATGTTAACCCCTTAATAGGATTCATGGCCCCCTTTTTCCTAGAAGAGCAAACATTGTGTTAAAGGCATGTGCTTTAATTTTCCCTCTTTAGTCTGTCAGCTTTAAAAGAGGCTACGTGGTGTGTCCTGTTTGGTTCTGCCATTCTACAGAAGAGATTGCATAGAATAAAGAGCAGATCGCGGAAGCACAGAAGAAGGACAAGTGTCATGTCCTGAGCAACGTAGCTCATTTACAGGTCCCATTTTGTTACTGGCTCGACAAAGGGATGGCAGGTGGCTTATTTTTACTCAATTCCACTATTAGGTGGAGATTATAATTTTGTGAGTTACAACAACTGCAGAATGGTAGAAGGATGACAATTGACAAGTTCTTATATGTTCCACCATTCCTCTAATTCACAGATGTGGGCCAATATAGCACTTACGGAGGTACAGGATGGCGCCAGGTGTGTTCTTTTGGAATGGGAGGGCACTAGGTGTGTTCTTTCGGAATGGGAGGTAGGTGTGAATTGGTTCCTAAGTTACATGGTAGGTTTTATGTGGTGCATAGGCTATTTTTAATAGTTTGCTCCGTGCCATGTGGCACAATCCAGATGGTTTCCTCCATTCTATAGATCTTTATCTCTACTCAGATCTTACCACTATGGAAGTGCAAAAAATAGCCTAATGGGTGTTATTTAACTTTTCTTCTCCACGGTATGACTAATGTGGCAGCCTAGGTAGCATATTTTCATTGGTCCATGCCCATTTTATCTAGGTGATGGGGTTTTCTCTCCTTGTTGACTACATTTGCACTATTGATTTGGATTGTCTGTCATAATGATCAATGACTCACATTCAAATCAGGGAGGTGATGTGGTGGCGCATGAGTCTTCATCACTGCCACTGTAAGGGGATAAACATACTAGAGGATTGGCATGATGTAGAATCAACTCTTGGGGATTTGTGCTCAGGCTTGAAAGGATCTTTTGCTTGCTTTATGGCAAATTTTGACAGGGTAAATGGCTTAAAGTGGAATTAAATATTGAAACCAAGAAAAATAATTTAGCAGCTTCATTACGGGAATTGATGTTTTCGGTTATGTGTTATCAATGTGATGGAGAAATGCAATCTATTCTCCATTTTCTGGCAATCATCAAAGGATTTCCATTTATAACCAGTATACCATGGAAATGACTGAAATTAATTGATCAAGGACATATCAGTGTTGGCAAGAGACATTGCTAGGCATGATAAGTGTTGTCATTGATGGCAACTAAGTCTCTACTACACATCCTCATTTCATAATTTGCCCATACCAGAAATTAGATTGAAGATTTATCTAAGTTTGGGTAGTCAAGAACATAGCAGACGATAGGGTCCAGTATCTTGGTCCGAATCTCTCTGGTGGAAAGTCTTAATTTTTTGTGGATCTGAGGTAGTCATAACCACTATCAAGACAATCTAAATCTAGAGTTTTGGCCTCTGGTGATAAAGGATTCAAAAGTTATTATCTTCTAAGTATCGGGTTAACAATTTGATAGTTTGACAAAAGAAGAATAGGCAGACCTTGTAAATGATCTTGGTTTTAGATGTATGAAAGTTGTTGATTGGGCAATTAGTGATGACCAATGATAGTGGCTGACCTGATTGATGATTTGTGAGTGCAAGTTTTGGTCTGCGACTCAAGTTATGTACGGATCTATCCAACAGAGCAGAGTATTCAATAAAGTTCTAAGTGTTCTTGAAGCTGACTGAAAAGTGATTGAAGATCAGGATGCAGATATATATACCTAATGGATTTGAATGAATTGTGTGTGTGTGATGCAAATATGGAATAAGTACGAAAAGAGCAGAGATCCAAGATTCAGATGTTAGCAAAATAGTAAAAAGGGTAGAGTGAAGATGAAATGTATCAAGTTAGTATTTTGTGCTTAACTAGAACTAAATCCTTGCATTGATAGATGCTAATTATCAATTCAATTTCATTGTAACCTTCTTTCTATAAGCAATGAGCCTTCTGTAGGTTGTAAGCCTTCTTTTGAGTAGTGAGCTCTAGGTAGTGAGCCCAAATGCATGTGCATTCTCCATTGTAATACTTTTAAGAGAGTATAATCTTTGTGGGTTAACCCCTACCGTGGTTTTTCCCTTAACTGAGTTTCCATGTCAAAATCTTGGTGTCAAATGTGTTATTTCTATTTCTGTTCATGTGTTGTTGATTCTTGATTTTCATGATAACATTAATGAAGTAATAAAGTAGAATTAATTGCTACAAGTATTAAAGTTTTAAGACAACTGATTCACCCCCCCTCTCAGTTGTCACATCATATTCCAACAATTGGTATCAGAGAGAGGTTCCTTTAAAAAAATTTAACAGCTTAAAGAAGATCTGGGAAGGCAGTAAAATGGATGAATATAACCTTCAAGGGCAACTTAATCTCACCCTAGAAGATCATGAGCAGTCCAAAGTAGAGGTCCAAGAGCTGCAAGAAAACCTCAAAAAGGTTGAAGACTTCATTGAGATTTTAAAAAGAAAATTGAGTAAATCCAATGAAAAAGGGAAGGAGCAACCTCCTCAACTGGGAAATCATTATGAAGACAAGGCCCTGAAAGAGAAGACAAAGAAATGTGAAAAGTTAGCTAAAGAAGTTATTGTCCTAAAATATGAGATGGAATCTAGGGTGATGAGACTAACTAAGGAAATTGAAGAGAGGAAGAAAACTGAAGAAGAGATGAATCAAAATTTGAAAGAGAGAACTGAAGAATGCTGCAGATTGGATGGAATAGCTGGTCTCCTAGAATCTAATCTACAAGAAAGCAAAGAAAATGAGAGAGAACTTGAGAGAAAAATTATCACTCTCAGACATGACCTAGAAGTTGCAAATGAATATAAGGAGAAGTTCAAGATAAGTTCAATTAAACTTGAAGCACTAATTGAAGGACAAAAAAAGGATAATAAGCATGGTCTTGGACATGAGAAAGGTGAAAGCTCTGGATCCGAATAGAGAAATTTTCAACCAAGGAATGGGAGAAACAAAATTAGAAAACCTCCGGTAAGACAGCCTAATGCTCAAAGATATCCATCATTCAATGGAAATTGTTTCAATTGCAATAAATTTGGTCATAGAACTACTCAGTGCAAAAATAGAGTAAATCAAAATGATCCATCCTTCTTTGGTCAATGCTTCAAGTGTAAGAGGTATGGTCATAGATCAAATGAATGCATAAGTATGCTAATGAATAATTCTAACAATAGAGGAATTGGCAATTCTTTCAATGGTTACTATTTTTCTTGGAATGGGTTTGGCCACATGGCTAATAAGTGTAGATTAAGAGGAAATCAAGTTTACAAGCAAGGAAATGTTGTGTGCTTTAATTGCAATAAGTCTAGTCATATTACAAGATTCTGCAGAAGTAGGAACAATGGAAGAAGAGATCCAGTAAACAGAAAACTGAATGAGCAAAAGACAAGACAAAGGAAAAAGAAAAATTGATGTGAATGAGATACAGAGTGAAATGAACAAGATTTGGGTGAAGAAAGATACAATGAACAATGGTGATGGGTCCGTACCGAAATCTGGTGCTGACAATTCCTCTAGGAATTAAATCAGGAGTTCTAGCTCAGGGAGAGCTGCATTGAACATCAAATTCCCCCAATCAGTAAGTGGGTGCCTAGATATGGCACAATGAGAGAAGATATTTTGAATTGTTTCAGAACTTTTGGAAGGATTTCCAGAAGAAAAGATATTAATATGGAAACTTGCGGAGTGATTCATGAAGAACAATTCAAGAAACAGAGTAACTGGATGAAGTTAGGGCATCGCATTTATTACAATGTGAAATTAGGTTTTGCAAAGGATAAAAGGTCACTTAATCATGCATTTGAACCACTTTGCATTTTGAAGAAAATAAATAGAAGAGCTTCTGAGCTGCAAATTCAAAGATTGAAGAATGAAGAGCGAATTCAACCAGAAATTGATTAACCCTAAACCCGCAGAAGAAAAAGGTACTTCTCTATAAAGCTTTGAATCTAAAATTTGTTGAGATGGCTTCTCCTCATGTTGTTGACATTACTAAAAGGCCTTGACCCAAATTTAAGAAGCATCCTCACAAATCAATAGAAGTCGACCTGTTAGGTGCTTTTTCAAGTGTTCCGCATGGTGTGCTGCATGTTGAAGATATTAGGGTTTATATTCATGCAAACATAGATGAATTTGGTGATTCAAGGTATGTAGACTTGTTTGAGAGTCATCTCAGGGATGAAAATCACGATCTTAAACCTGAGTATAAGGCACTGCATGATAAACACTTTATTCAAATTATGGGGTTTCCAACATTTAATGAAGATGAATGGGTCTGATATGTTTTGAGTTAGATGCATGCTGAATTCATTTGGCTATTAAAACCATTCAAGATTACCAAAGATATTATCATAATTGTGACTGGGTTAAACTCAACCGATGGATTACCCATTCTAAAATCTGTGAAAAACTAACTATTACTGATGCAATAGGTGCCAAATTTTATAGGAGGGCTATGACTATAAATGACATTATAGAACCGGATGTGAAGTTTGCCTCCATAGTGATTGGCTACAAGATATATCACTCCAGCAGGGAAAATTCTGTCTCTGAAACTGCCATATATGTAGCATATCAAATGTTAAAGGAGAATGTAGATTATGGCCTTTGTGAGCTGTTATAGAACCAGCTGATTGAAAACTTGAACAAAATCAAAAGGGATAAGAAAAACACTTTTAAATATGGTACATTGGTTCTATGCTTGTTTTCCTACTATATGAATGAAGTACCTGGAGTAAAGGGTGTTCACTGGACTAATGATGAGCCAGTTGCCATTCAAATAAGAGATCATCTTCGCAGCATTGGTGATTTCAAAGCTTAGAAAACTGCAATATGGGGTTACTTCAAGAATTTTCAGAGTATGATGAATTTAAGGGAAAGAATCCCTAAATCAATTGTTGAGAAGTACAAATATGAAATATACTTCATGGTTGACACTGATTAGTGTCTAATGGAAGCAGTGGAACCCAGAATTGTTTGGATTATGCCCATGGGGTATGAAGTAGATGGAAAAATCTTGAATATGTATGCTCAACATCTTCTAAGTAAGCCTAAAGACACAACAGTTGAAAGATTTGGAACATATGAGGAGCTAAGTTTAAAAATGCATGCTGAGCACAAAGAACCTAAAACCAATAGGAAAGTAAGAAAAGAAGTTGAGCAGTTGGCTAAAAATTTGGCCTAACTAAGGAGGCTGTGAGGAAATTCAGGAGAAACAAGATAAGAAACAAACAAGTGCTCTAGTGGAACCCTCTTCCACTTCAAGAACTACTAGGAGCTCTGCTGCTACCCCTGTTCCTCCTAAGACTGCAAAATTGGAAGCAAAATCATCCAGAAAAAGGGAGAAAAGGAAGAAAACAAAAGCATCTTGAACCTATGAAAGTACAAGAGAAGAAGAAGAAGATAAAGGAGTAGGAGAAAAAGATAAAGGAGCAGGAGAAAAAGATGCTATACCTATCTCAAAGTTTTGATCCTTTAACAATATCTCCAGTGAGCCAAGAATGTCAAGCGATTAGCCTAACAAATGAAATAAAGAAAATTATCAAGGAAAAGAAGAACATTATGGAAAGAATGGGTGAGCTCTGGGGACTGATTACCCCTAAGTTGGAAACAATGTTTAATACCTTGTCAGAAGCCCAAAGTACTACCCGAACAAGTGATCCCCCAGATCAAAGGAAACCAGAAGCATATGCATTTCTGCTGAGTGGACACATTTCAATTTTGGATGGTATGAAGAGAAGTTGGGCCACCAAATTTGTATAGTTAAAGAGTACTTTTGCAGACATCCTTAAATATATGTAAATATAACATATGGACTGTTTGTACATATGCGGTCATATATACAGAGTTTTTGCATCATTAGTGATTGCAGACCCCACCCTTTGCCATTGATGTCAAAGGGGGAGTGAAGATCAGTGAAAAATGAGGAATCCAACAAAGGTTGAGCACCAGAAAGCAGTGTGAACAACAGTATGGAGCACAAGCAAAGGGGGAGTTATTCCAACACTTAGTCATTTTTCACTAAGGGTTGCCATCAATGCCAAAGGGGGAGATTGTTAGCAAGAGACACTGCTAGGCATGATAAGTGTTGTCATTGATGGAAACTAAGTCTCTATTACACATCCAGATTTCATAATTTGCCCATACCGGAAATCAGATTGAAGATTTATCTAAGTCTGGGTAGTCAGGAACAGAGCAGATGACAGGGGCCGGTATCTTGGTCTGGATCTCTCCAATGGAAATTCTTCATTTGCTACTGATCTGAGGTAGTCATAAGCACTATCAAGACAATCTAAATCTAGAGTTTTGGCCTCCAATGATAAAGGATTCAAAAGTTATTAGCTTCTGAGTATCAGGTTAACAATTTGACAGACTAGACAGAAGAAGAACAGGCCGACCTTGTAAATGATCTTGGTTTCGGATGTATGGAAGTTGTTGATTGGACAATTAGTGATGACCAATGATAGTGACTGACCTGATTGATGATTTGTGAGTGCAAGTTTTGGTCTATGACTCAATTTATGCACGGATCTAGCTGAAAGAGTAGAGTATTCAATAAAGTTCTAAGTGTTCTTGAAGCCGACTGAAAAGTGATTGAAGATCAGGATGCGGATATATATACCTAATGGATTTGAATGAATTGTGTGTGTGTCTAATGTGAATATGAAATAAGTACAAAAAGAGCAGAGATCCAAGATTCAGATGTTAGCAGAACAGTAAAAAGGGCAGAGTGAAGATGAAATGTATCAAGTCAATATTTTGTACTTAACTGGAACTAAATCCTTGCATTGATAGATGCTAATTATCAGTTCAATTTCATTGTAACCTTCTTTCTATAGGCAATGAGACTTCTATAGGTTGTAAGCCTTCTTTTGAGCAGTGAGCTCTGGGTAGTGAGCCCGAATGCATGTGCATTCTCCATTGTAATACTTTTAACAGAGTATAACCTTTGTGGGTTAACCCCCATTGTGGTTTTTCCCTTAGCTGGGTTTCCATGTCAAAATCTTGGTGTCAAATGTGTTATTTCTATTTCTACTCATGTGTTATTGATTCTTGCTTTTCATGATAACATTAATGAAGTAATAAAGTAGAATTAACTGCTGCAAGTATTAAAGTTTTAAGACAACTAATTCACCCCCCTCTCAGTTGTCACCTCTAATTCCAACAATCAGAGTGTGTTAGATATTGCAAATTTTCTATAAATAGGTGCCTTTGATGTTACTTCATATACCATTCTTTCCGTGCAAACAATATGGACATTCACCTATTTAGTATGCTCTTTCTGCTGACCTGTTCTGTAGGATTTTCTTCTCTATATTCATGGTTGATGATCTGTTCTTACAGAATTAAGAGACTAGAAGATTTTCTTCTATAAAATCGGGGAAGTGGAAATATTTACGAAGCGTAGAAGCATCCATTGACCTCTTGTAAACCCTTCTTTTCTCCTTGTTTTCATCTGGATGAGGGATTTGAATCCCAATTTTTGAACTTGAGCAGTTCCTTATTTATGTGAGTTTTCGTGAAGGGATCTCAGGAAGAGAGGCATCATTAATCTGTCTTCCCCTTCCCCAAGTTTAATGGTCCTAACAGAGAAACAAATCTAATTGTGGGAGTCTTGTCCTCCTGGATGGAACAAGTGGAGATAGAGGAGAGGTTTGTGGCTATTGCTACTGCCTTCCTAGCTAGAATTTTGGCACAGCCAGATCTAACTATGTGTGGCTTCCTCTAGTTTCTATCTAGTTGAGGTGGTTGGAAACCTCTAATTAAAGGATGAGGAGTCACTTGCTTGCAATTGGAACTGGGCATAATGAGGGGGATTTTAGTTTTTAGAGGTTCCTTATGTATTTGTTCCTTGCAGGTTTTCTCACTTCTATGTGCATGGTTGGAGAGGCAAAGCAAAGGATGCTTGTTATTTGAACAATTAGATAGAAGTGAAGGGTGTCTGAGCTACAAAGGCATCTAACAAACCACCACCCATTAGCATCATGGCCTAAATCCACGCCAAGAGTGACGAAGCATACAAGACCAAGATGGTTTTTTCTGTCTGTTGAAGAAAATAAGTTGTTACAATGGCACACCTGTTTGGTTCAAAACCAGTTATATTTACATCCCACTATTGTAACCGATTGTCAAATGAATATGTGACATCTGTCTCATTCCCTAAATCTTGTATGCTCCCTTGATCTTATAAAAGGGAATTCAGGGCTTGTTAAAGTTCATTGGTTCTAGTACATACTTTCTAGACATAGTCTGAAGTATGGGGATCAAACAAGGATCTCGGAGAAGTTTTGTATCAAAATACATAGAAATAGAATTAGTTTTCCTAATTTAGGTGTTATTTGAGTGTAAAGTTTGATGTACTTGCAAAATCTTTCGTATACATGTATCAGTTCATAGTACAAATATATTGTTAAAGTTTTAGACTATACTATCTCCTACTCATGTACACTTTACTGCATTTATGAATAAAATTTGGTTAAGGATTAGTTTATTCATCATCACATTCTTTCTTGTGTATGTATATTCATCTTATGGTATTTACTCAAGTAGTAAAATAATTGCTTTAAGGGAATATTAAATGTTGTAAATGTTTACAAGGATAACTAAGTAGAGTTAGCCTAGAGATTGATGAAGTATAATACTGTAATGCATTATTGTATTGTTCACAGTGAGCTGAGAAAATACTAATCACAATAGGTATTCATTTTATATTTATTTCTCTATAAACCAGGAGCTAGACAATGATCCTTTTGAAGTGTTACTTGATGTAACTCCCTGATCATTCCTATTAAATATCAAATGAATTTCCATTTCAGTCATAAGTTATAGGAATTAATTTATCCAAATGTTCTTCAACAAAGAATTTTTTTAAAGCTTGAGAATCTAGCCCATTATTCTACTGTATCAGTAATTCTTTAGGCATCTTAGAGAGAACATATCTATTTGAGAATAGTATTTTGAGATAAATATCAAGAAATCCAAGGTCAAATACTGTTAGGATCACCCTCCTAGGTTTTACAGAGCCTGAAGTGCAGAGGAAAAGGATTGAAACCCCATTTCTTGTTCGTTGGCCAATCCCTAAAGGAAAATCCATTATTAGAATTAGCTATTCTTTAGATTTTCCTTTGAGATTAGGTTAGGAATTTAAAACAACCAACACTAAAAATAGTAAGTCCGCACTATTCTGAAATAGTTCAAAACATATTATTATTTAATATTTATATTGTTCTAGTGAAATACTCATCCCTTAGACAAATAAATATTAAATTGATAAGTGTTTTAGTGATGCTAGCACATGTGGGTTGTGGGAATTCAAGGAGTCAACTCTGGCAATTAATTGCTAATTTTAAATTAGCATCTTATGACAGGTGGTTGGGAGTTATAATGCATACGAAAAATGTCATAATCTTTATTTGAAAACCACCTTGGGGAAGCTTCCAAATGCATGGCATGGAAAATTGAGTTCCCTTTTTTGGCCTCTTCCATATAAATACTTGAAGTTATTCATTTGGAGGCTATTGTATTTTGTTTATTCTTCTCACAGAGCTGTTATGCTTGTGTGTTCTTCAGTGGCTGTTGGAGCTAGAGACTCGTGGGTGTTTGTTCAAGGGTTTCATATTGTCTGAGGTTGTTTATCCTTGGATTATAGTGGGCAATCTCATCCAGAGCTTGTAGTTGTGCAAAACGATTCAGAGATTTTGATAGTTTATTGCTAGGGTTTGCAAAATGTGTGTACATTTTAGTTTGGTGATTGTTGTTCCTTCCATGTTGTTGTTGTGATTTTGAGGGTTTTCTATGTGTGGTTGTTGTACCCATACATTCTAGATGCCATATCTCAAACAAGGTATTTGTGGGTAAATTCTATGTGTGTTTCGGGTGGATCGTACACCCCACATTGTGTCATGTTTGCAATGTAGCTGGAGTTTCCACTGTAAATATGATTGCAGAAGTCTATTTATGTTTATTTTCTTTTTTAGCAGCCATCTTACTATTGTGAATAGTTATTTTGCAATTAAAATCAAATTATGGGGTTTTGGCACATTTTGGGTGCATAATTGTCATTCGACAATGTGTGTTTCAACAAATTGTGGTATGTTTGGAGTTTGATGTAGAATGATGCTGTTGTTCTAAAATTGTATTTCAGACCTATGTACATGTGGTTTGCATCATAAATTTCATTATATCAATATTGAAGTGTTCTCATGTGTTTTGGGGTTTCATGGGTTGTCGACAATTTTGTGGGTTTTATCTATATTTTCAAAAACCAATTATTCAGTGAATTTGAAATTAATTAATCATTCTCATATTGTTGTATTATTTGAAAATATTATATTTGTAAAATTACAAGAGATGATTATGAGTCAAAAGGAGAGAAGAATTAGTCAGGGGAAGATAATGTTTAGCCAGAACTAGAATCAACTCACAATCATAAGCAAAAATGGTGGCAAAATAGTTAGAACTGAAGAAAAATGCACCTTCCAAATATGATAGGGTTGCCCCTTCAGAGGTCTAGGTCACCTCTTTTTCTAGGTTTGGTCACCCAAGTGACCCAACTTAAACCAAGTTTCTTGGGCGACCCTACAACTGAAGGTCTACAATAGGGTTTCATAGGAGCGTGAAGACTCAGAACTGAGGCTAGGGGTTGAACAAGTTAAATGGGAGACTAGGAAGGACCAAGGGACTACCATTAAGTTAGAGAATGTTGAAAATAAATGTATTTCATGCCACATGCATTGTGAGCTAGATCACCAAGTCATCATTAGACTGCCATGTTGGCCCATTCAATTTTAGGCACTTACATATTCCCCCTCTAATATGATAGTCTACATAGAAGGTAGGAATCAACCCTAAAGATTAGCATTGTGGGACCCAAACCTACGTATACTTACCTTTGTTGTCTCAGATCTAGACTTGCAAAATGAATTGGTTAATTATGTGTAATATGATAATCTAGTAATAGAGAATGAAAAATGATGAGAGAACTTACCTTTGTTGTATGATTTTAAGAGATACTACCTTTATCATTTGTGCCCGTCGCTTGCTTATAATCTATAAGATAAAGATCAACAACTTACTCAAGTGCATGTTGATAAATGATTAGCTCAACATAAGTGGGAAAAAAGATGAGAGGATGTACTGTTAATATGAGATTTGACATTTACTTGAGTCACCTTTCTCTGCCTCAGTGACCTGTAAGAATACTAAAAGGAAGAATAATGCAAAAGTAAAAACATACCCTACAAAAGCAAAAATGACACAAAATGGTCACTTTCACTTGTGACAACAAAGGGGAGAGAAGAGAGAACAAAGAAAATAGAGGGGAAATGGTCAAACGATGATGAAAATGCACAAACAAATAGTTGACAAAGAACCATTGATGAGGAGATTGAGATTATAACTACCTCTCATCCTCCCATAGATCCCCAAGTGTGAAAATGAGAAAAACCTTCTTCTAAACCCTAGCTTTAACTTTTGATCACTTTAGTTGAAATCATTAGTTAAACTTGACTTTTTTTATTGAAAACAACTAGATTTTATGTTTAGTTCACTTTCATGTTTTCGTTCTACTTTTTTTCATGGGTTTTTTGTTGTTTTAAGGCCCTCTGGGGCTTACTAGGGCATGTCTACCCATTTTACAAGGGTAGGTCACTCAAGTGACCCTACCACTTAAACTAGGTCACCCAAGCTACCCTGTAGGTCACTTTAGAGACCCTATTGGTCACCTTTGTTGATAGGGACAATGAGAATTTTGACTGCTTTGAGGTTATTTTGTGATTAGCTTGTCATTTTATTGACATTTACCTACTTTACATTTATTTTTTGATAGTTCTATTTGATTGTTATGAGTTTTTGAGTTTTCTAATTTTTAAGACTTTTCTAAGATCTAACAAGATGCTTCTTCCTTGTAGGGTACCTACATACGGTGTAATGTTACCCATGAGTAGGCTTGGTACATGGATGCATTAGAGGAATTATTTTCTAAAGACTATGCCACTCTTCAGTGAGCTGGTTTATCTAGAGTGACACAAATATTGATAGGTCATCCATCATCTTGCATATGTAATGACATCCTTACATACTAGGATGTTGATCAAAAGACTTTCTATTTTCCTTTCATTTTTGGAGAGTGGACCATCACTCTCTATGATGTCTATCACATTCTTGGTGTTCTCATTTGAGGATAACAACTTACATTAACCAAGAGAGAGTCAGAGCATGAGAGGATAGCACATGGGTAGCCATCATGGGAGATACTCAACTTAGTGATAGGTTTGGGATCTAGCTTACATATGTTCCTTCACTTTCCATTTTGTCCCTTGTAACATCCCTCACTTGATCTCTTTGTGGATGATTTCTATGATATGTTAGTATTATTATTCCATGGTGTTTTATTATTTTTATTAGCTAATGGGATGTGGAATAATAGTGTTCTCACTTTATATGGTTCTTGTAGGCTATATACATGATGATGGAATAAGTAATATTAATTTTTTATTTTTTAACTTTATTATATACATGTTGTGACTAACAAAAGCTACTAAAGTTTTGTGTAGAAAGATGTGTTGTACAACAGGTACATGTAATGGGGAAAGTGAAATAGGTTTTAGGATTGGAGCATTTCATCATATGGTCCTATTATGTGG
Source organism: Cunninghamia lanceolata (assembly GCA_027924645.1). Taxonomy (NCBI): domain Eukaryota; kingdom Viridiplantae; phylum Streptophyta; class Pinopsida; order Cupressales; family Cupressaceae; genus Cunninghamia; species Cunninghamia lanceolata. The sequence goes on from BSBN01000150.1 coordinate 7,577,419, forward strand.
AAAATGGGATTTAGGATAATTAATGCTTTTAACCTAAGTCAATCCTTCTCCACATAGCATTGGAACACAAGCCTTCGAAGACTTGGTGCTTGGCTATCATCCACAAGGGATAGCCAAACTGTTTGGGGCTTTGTTCCTTTGTTGCAAAGGAAGGATTGATTACTAATGAATTGATAAAAACTATGTAACACTAAACCCTAATTGATAAATATGATGAAAATGCACTAACAATTGTTACAGAGATAGAAAATAGAGGCGAGATAGAGAAACAAAGATCAGACAAAACTTGTGATAGAAAGTAGGAGCAAACCTAAGAGGACCTAGGTGCTGGGTACCCTAGACCTAGGGTTTTTGGGTTGTTTCTCTTCTAACAAATTCTCTATGTACATGTTCCCTGATCCCTGTCATTGCTTTGTCAGAAACTTCTGGCTACGATCTGCACATACACAAAGAGAGGAAAAATGGTTGTGGCTATATAGAAGTTTGCCTTAGTCAAACCCCCATTTCGGTATTCCTACCTCACGGATAGCCAAATTAGAGAAGATCAAATAGTGTGTGCTCCTAATCTTATGTGCATATAAGATTGTAACTGAGCAGAAAACCAAAGGATTTATCACAAAACCCTAACCCTATATGAATCAAGCATATAGAATGATCAACTCAAGAGAAGTGTCTCACTCAAGGAAACACTAACCTTTAACTCAAGGAAGGTGGACTAATATGAAATCTACAAAATACGAAGGTGCTACAACCATACCCAATCATGATGATGCAGGTACTCAAGCCAAACACAAGTTGGTGGTTCCAACCCTTCTCAAATCATGCAAGAAGGAGCAAGATAGACTCAAGATCTTGCTTCCAAATCCACCACAATCCTTTCCAAGAGCATATAAATCAGTATTACAACAACAAATAAACTTGCAATATATCGTAAGTCTGTAATAATATGAAGATAGCCAATAGTTCTCTAGAGTCTTTAAAGTCTTTTCAAAGTATTGTTTAAATATGAGGCCTAAGGAGGGAAATATTCGAATATTAGAGGCCAATGAAGTGAGGGACCAAAATGTCAAAATCAAGGTCACACCACTCAAGACAAAGCTGACACCGTCAGGGGATTTAAAACTCTAAAAGATATGGGAGGACACTAGCACTTGGGCACTAGAGTCCTAGTTGAACCATTCTGGCAAGTTATCATTATTTCGGGACATCACTAGGATCTTAACACTGCCCTATATTCTAACATTTGATCAACAGTAACAGTTTAGTAAAGTTTAGGAATATTTTGGAAGGTTTAGGAAAGTGAAGCACTTCTCTCAAGTTGAGGGTAAGGCCAAGGCTAGAAAAGTGGACTTAAAATGGACTAGGGGAGTGGACACTAAAGCAAGTGCCAAATATGATGTGAAATTGTGCTTGCACCAACAAGGAGCACAATTTACGATGGTACTGTTATGATGCTCACAACACGCCCCATTTTACCTCTTAGAAAAATGAGGATCCCTGTTGTGGCTGTTGTTTTTCGCTTGTGTGTGGTCTTGCTTGGTGGTGAAAGGGAAAAGAGGTAAAGGTTACAAACCATGTTGAAAATTGAAAAAGATTTAGTATTAAGTGCCAGAAGGGAATATAGGTGAATTCTTTGTCAAAAATGAATGAGGGTTGCTTTTTGAACCAGTAAAAAATTCCCAATATTCTGCAAGATATACGTGTTTTTAGTAAAATGCATTATAAAAGGGTTTGTATGTGGAATCATTGTATAAGTCACGTTGAGTATAGTTGGGTTTATTTATCGTGGTACTTTGTATGCATGTGCTTAGTGTTTTTATTCTTTATATACAAGTCGGACCCGATGAGTTTCAGAAGTGGAGTGAATAAATGGTTAAGTTCGCATTGTATTTTGGTTTGTATGTTTGTTTAAAAGGAGATATACAAAGCAATATACAAGGTGATATACATTCCATGGACCTGAAGAAGATATAAAATATGGTTTTATTAAGGTGAGAAAAAGCTATGTCTCGTAGTTTGTATGTTGTATGTTTCGGGCTTACATCTTTAGCATACATACAAATGCGGATTTTAAAGGATAATTAAATCAAGTGTAAGTGATGCATCATATCTTAATGTTTTTGGAAATATGCATTCGCTTTATATACATGTATGGATCCGAAAAGGTTATACAATATGGTTAAGGATAATGAAAAGTCCGGGATGATTGTATAAGAATTTGCATGTATGGAAGGTTGTATCTAAGTCTACATACAAGTGTTGTTGTTTCATGGAGATACAAGTGGGTAAGTAAAGTGGGTCCCACAGTTAGATCTCTTGGTTGTATATTGCATAAACAGACAATATACAAGGGCATATACGAACTGAGATACAATGTGGATTTCAAAAAAAATTAAGATAAAGGTAAGGCTTTTTTATGTTTGGGTGATTGTATGTTAATGACATACAATCCTGATAGATAAAGGAATGAAAGACACCGTTGAGAGCTAAAAGGTAAAGAGGGTTTGTATGGGTCGCACTTGTATAAGTGTTTGTATCTATTTTACATACATTGTGATATACAAACAAAAGATACAAGGTCGGATATAAAGAAAAAGGGTAACATTGTTTATAATCCGTTGCATGTAGGCTTGTATATTGAAAAGATACAAAGTGGCATACAAGAAATAATATACAAAGAGGCATACAAGAGAGCGCAATGTATGCAAAAAAGTAAACTAACAGATAGAATGTTTAAAATTAAAATGTCGAAGTAGAAAGCCGAAGCCATAGGTGCATTGATTGCTACAATTAATACTGAACTAACACTGAAAATGGTAAAATTTAACGGGTTAGGGTAAATAAAAGTTGTTTTTCCTTCAGATTTGCATTGTTAAAATTAAAATTGCAGAAAGAAGAGTTGTGGCATAAATTGAACGAAAATTCATCGCGAGATGGAATTTTAGAAGCGGGAACAGAGTAGAAAATGGTAAAGTGAGTCAACGGTTGTAAGGTTACGCTGTCAAAAATATAGATATTTATCTTGAACACCATTACAGTTCAGTTGATTAAAAATGCAAAGTGATTATTAGTAATTTTGTTTTAAAATGCAAGCAAGTGTTAAATTACTGTTTCTGATAGTTAATTAGGTGATTTGGGATTAAATAATACGAAAGTCAAAAATAGAAAAGACAAAAGGGCGGTTAGGGTAAATGTAAAAAATAGAAAATTCATTGTAAAACCCTAGGTTAAGGGATTAAAAACGGCAAGTTAAAAATGCATTTTTTACAGGATGGCACCAAAATAGAAGAAGGTGGATACAAGGGGTGAAGAAAAGAATAAAAAGGAAAGAAAGCCCCGCAAAGAAACCGAGAAGGAAGAGTTGCCAATACACAGAGTTACCCTTCATTAATCAACACAAGCGGAGTAGGAACAGACACCAGCATAGGGAATTATGACACGGATGATGTTTTGCAGAAGATTATAGCAGCAGACGCTACACCAGACATGAAATGTATATGGGAAAGTGGATTATATAGAGCTGCAGGTTTCTCGTTAGCTATAGAAGCTAAGGACTTATGTCTGGATTGTATACACCTATATGACCTAGCTACTAGAAGAGTAATACACCAGGATAGTGTCATTGCAGACTTATCTACGGAGGGGATTGCAAGAAAATTTGGTCTAGAGATACATGAAAAAATCACAGATATTGATATAGACCAATATAATGAGGATTTCAATAATAATGAGAGGGATTGTAGAAGCAAGATCTTCTAAAGTTGGTACAATGCTAAAAACAAACCCAAGGCCATGGCAAGAGTACATAAGATCCTGCAAAGAATAGATTTCAAAGAGGAGATACATTGGTTGATAACAATGTTAAGCAGATTGGTAGGCTTAAGAGATGCCACTAAGTGTGAACCTTGGATGTTCACTGTTATCCAATTCATGAGAGAAGCGAAGAAAGAACAAGGACAAATTCACTGGGCTAAGCCTATTATCACAGCCATATGGAAACAGGCAATGTTAAGAAAACAAAAGATGATGCCTTTCTATTTGTCCTCGTATGCATTATACTCATGTGCAGCAATGGTTTAGCCATATATATATGGGATTGATAGAGTTGGGACCCTAGGGAATGACCCAGATCAAAAGCTTGTATATGACCATTATCTTGATCTACAGGAGGATAATGCACTAAGAAAGTATGCTTTAGTAAATGGTGTATTTTATACATACATGGTCAGAGTTTTAAGAGAAGAACAGGATAAGAGATTGTCTGTAGATGCAGAGGATACAATTGGTTTGCATAGTTCCTGATATATTCAATTCTAGAACTTCACCTATATCAAAATTGAGGGCTTTGAAGGAAAACCTTTCATGCTGTCTAGGTATCCTTCTAACAAGTTGATTGTTTTAGAATTCTCAAGGTAAAACTTGAATGCCTTCAAAATGTACAAGAAGAAGTATGGCAGAGGGAATCTTAAGCTACCTTGGGCAATTGGTAGGTACTCATGTTATAGTGAAGAATTTTCTGGCTACTCAGAAAAGGAGTTGAGATATTATGGATTTGAAGAGTTTGAGTTAGCAAGGAGGTTTGATCCTTTTCACAGGATCCAAAGTACCATAGATCCTAAGTTTAAACATCAAATACACATTGAGGATTATTTGTCAGACTGCAAGAATGATAAAGAAGTGAGAAAGAGAGCTCACAAAAGAATGACAGTAGAACAAATGAGGTCCATGGGGGAAATTTATGTACCCCCAGAAGTTAAAGAGGATGGCAAATTATTACACCATAGTTATGAAAGTGCCAGGCTTACTCCTATTGGTGAGCCTGATTGGTCACAACCATGGAGTACATCTTTGGACGCATTGTCCAAGCCCATCATTTTGTTTTCAAAAACATGGTTGAAGGATAGAATTGAAGAGCTTAAAGCTAAAGGGGTGGAGCCTACATATCTAAAGAAGGGCAAGAAGAGAGTGAGGGAGCGTCGAGATGATCTCCAGTGTTTCTATGAAAAGAAAAGAAAGATTGTAGAAGCAAAGATTATTGAGAAAGATAAAAATGCCACGCTGATGGATCCATATGCACTAGGAGTGACAGTAGTAGTATCATCGAGCATCTTTGTAGAAGCAAAATCATTGAGCCATGATACCAGTACAGAGCAAGCACAAGCTACTAAGGAGTTAACAAGGCAGAAGGTCATGAAAGCAATACCAATAGGGACATCAAAAGGAGAAACTTCAAAACAAGATGAAGTTATAGGAGCACAACAGGTAGGTGCTAAATTAAGTAGCATACCTAGTACATCTACCTCAAAAGAAAAAAGACAAACATATCCAAAAGTGAAAACAGAATTGGCTGAAAAAAAGTTGCATGGGTCAAAAATACATGAATCCAAACAAGTTACTGAGACTGTCAACATTGAGGATGACAGCAGTGGAAGTGAGGTCAAGGAAGTTGATCCAAAGAGAGGAAGAGAAACTAGTATGAAGGAGGAGCAATCTAGTGAATACTCAGGTGAGGAAGAAGAACAAGATGCTCAAGCTTACATAGAGGTTGAACAAAGTCCCGTATCTAAACAAGAGAATGTACAAGAAGGATTGGGGGCAGTGGATCCGTTTGGTACACTGGTACCTCCAGAAATCATAAGGGATGTGCAAGATGTAGCACATAAAATAGAAGAATCTAAAAGGGAGGATGCACCTGAGGAAGTAATAAAGGAAACACATGCTCAAACTAAGGAAGAAACAGGAGCTAGCACTTCTGGTATAGATGTGTTAAATATTTTGAACATGTATGGAGAACACAGCGAAGAGGAAAAGAATATGGAAAACAAGGATGAACAAGAAAAAGAGACAAATGAATCTAATGAAATCATAGGTTCACCCTCACATGCAGAACAAGCTGTCATGCCTAAAAAGGTACAAGAGAAAGTTGAAACAGTAGGGGAGGAAATGGAAATAGCAGATGAGCCTAAAAGCAAAGAGAATACAGAAAATATTGGTGATGGTAATTTTGAACCTGAAAAGCAAACAGAGGATGAGGACATGATAAATATGGGACAAGAAAATGAAGAAGAAGAAGAAAAGGAGCCATCAGAAAAAGAAGGTCCAGAGAAGAGGATGAGGATGGAGGAGATACAGAAATTGAAGAAGATGATAATGAGGGTAAATCTAAACAACAAAATGATCCAACGATACTAGAGCAATCCCCTCAATAGCAACCTCCTCCACAACAACAACAACAGCAATACGAACAAGGAGAAAAAGAGAAACCTCAAGAAGAGGTAATTAATGAAGAAAAGGGCACTGAAAGTGTAAAGGAGGCTCCAGGCTAGTTGGGTACAGAAGGCAGGAGAGAAAAGGTGGAGGTACAGTTAGTACCCATAGACATCAAGAGTTTATTGGGTGGTGCAATGCCAAGGAAAGAAAAGAGGAAGGCCAGAATAAAGTCGGCAATAAAAAGGGGTCCTGATGGATCTAGAACACTGAATTTGGCCATACCACAAAAAGAGAAAGCCAAAGGATAAATAATAGTAGATGATTACAAGATACTCAATTTTGACCTAGGCCACATCACAAGAGAGTAGCATATAAGTGAATGGGAAGATATGCACCAGGTTACTCTGAAAATGTTGAAGAAAGACAAAGATAAGCTTGAATTTTTGAAAGGACACATTGTCCAGTTGCAACAATTCATTAAGGGAATATTTGATCCTAATGTTGCAATACTAGACTTGCCTAGTGAAATAGCAGTGCTGTCAAAAGATGAAGTAAAGGACATGGAGAATAAAAGGCTTAAGGCCAATATTTTTGAAGAATGGTTCAGAGCATTCATGCAAGAAGGAGAAGAGGTAACCAAACAGGCAGTGACATGATGGGAAATGGCTGCAATAGAAAAGAATAAATGCAGCGTGCTTATACATAATTGTCAGTTTAGAAGGGAAGAATGTAAGTTTGAATTGGGGCAATTGGAAGAAATTGAAGAAAGAGCAGATGAATTAATAAATGGAGTCATTACTCCTATGGCAAATCAAGTACCACAGGCCAGATTGGAGTTAAAGTTTGAATTTTGACCGTAGATTAGGTTTTGTCTTACATTTGAAAGAAGCATGAAGAATTGTGTTAATATCTGACAATTTTCATATCAATTTGAAAGGCAAAGCTTGTTTCCCTATAAATCATACAAGGCTTTGTAATACAGTAGTAAGTTTATGCAAAGGAATTAATAATTTGTCTATATTTTGTAACAGTTTGCATAATTTGTGTCCAGTAAGTCACAGATTATCTTAAATCAAGTAAGGCCCCTTGAATATTACAGTTTCACATTAACCTACTGAATTGTCCACAAGGTCAAGACCTGGCCATACAAAAACTTGGGATTAAGAACTCTTAGTTGATTTCTTCATATCTTTCAAGACAATTTAGGTTCATTTTTGTGAATTTTAACTTTTGTTATGAATGTGTAAAAACAATCATCAATAGGTACATTTAGCCCCCACTTTAGCGGTCGTATGACACTACGTGCATATGCAAGATAAAGTACATGAAACCAAATAAGCATGTAAAGGATACTAAAAAAGGTATTGTAGAGAATGTAAAACATTGCCAAGTGAGAGAATGGACCCCCCAGTTAGGAACCTGCAAAACCATAGTGTTAGGGACTGCATCCTGCAAAACCACTTTATTAGGGAAAGAGAAAACCATGATGTAGAAAAAAAGGTATATTAGTTCATAAAAAAATCTAAAGGGAATGAGAGTGTGATCCAGAGTGAAACTCGTGGGTAGATATATGCCCCCTGTTTCTGCTTGCTTGTGAGGGGGTAGAAAGAGGGTGATGTTTTCTCTACTACAAGTTTCTAGGGTTTTGATGAATATGTTTTAAGTATGGTATTTTGATAAAATAACATTGAGATGAAAGCTATGTGATGAGAAAGAGGGTGGAACTAGGATTTTGGTGCAATAGATGATGTGAAAATCAGGGTTCTCTAGCCCAATTTGTGAGTGTTTGAATGAATAATGTTTGAATAAGAATGGTGAGAATGTTGATGTTTTTCTATAAATAGTAAGTAGGTTTTCACCAATTACTATATCATTTGTCTTTTTCATTTTTAGAGAGTTTGGAGGATTTTAGGTGATCATTAGAGCGATGATGCCACATAAATGACAGTATCAATCTCCTAGGCTGGTAGAGATGAGGAGTCACATAACACATGGCATACATGCATGCAAGGTGAGTCTGATATTTTGATTCATGCTTTTGTTTTTTGTCATTTATGTGTTGATTTCAAGGATTACATGTCAAACTAGGCCCTGAGGGGTGCTAGTGTCCTTCCAAGGTGCCAGGGTCCTAACAGGGCACTAGTGTCTTGTGAAATCTTGTTGAAATTTGGAAGTTTGAACTTGATTTGAAAATTAGTTTGCATGAAAGTGATAGAACTTGATTTGGTGTTGATTGTAGGTGCCCCTAGCCATGCATGAGCATTCAAGTAGTCACTTAAACACATTGTTGTGTAGTCATGTCAAGACACTTTCTGCCACAGAGGTTGGTCACCTTAGAGATATTAGATTATGGTGGGTGTACATGATGCCTACTGTTAGATATCATGATATGATGTTGATGGCGCTCATGGAGCGGTGGGACACAGACACCTCTACCTTCCATCTTCCAACAAGAGAGATGACGGTCACACTAAAGGATGTGTACCAGATCCTATGGTTACCTATACGAGGCAAGACTATGAGGATTGATGATTATCGATTAGAGGAGTACGTTTGGGAGAGCCAGATGTACTATCTTAGCCACATCGTGCCCTTGAGCACCATGGGGTGCATTTATATCTCTTGGTTTGATAAAGTTGTTGTAGTCACACTAGTATTATGTTGCACCTTGATTGCTACCATCGCACTCATGGTTACATAGGATGGAGGAGACACTCACCTTCAGGCCTTGTACACACTATCATGGAGATGGAGGAGTAGAGGATAGTATACTCTTTAGGACAGAGCATGCTAGCTCACTTATACCATGATTTAGGGTGCTATGTGTATCATGAGGCACATATCTTGATGACTTGCTTACTTCTCCAAGTGTGGGAATTTGATCATATCACATGCACATGGCCAGTGGGGTTCCCAATATAGCCTATTTGGACATGTCCATGAGCACACGCCTACGCACTAAGGAGGGAGTGGAGGCGTGGTAATTTATTGTATTGGATAGTGAGATTTGATAGATTAGAGCATGATGATATCATGTGGAGACCATATAGAGGCCTTATATCATGGATGGGCAAGAGTCGACAACTGGTGAGGATGCAACGAGATTGACTTCTAGCCGATCACTTTGATTACATCATCATGCCTTTCTAGTATGATCGAGTGATGAGGTAGTTCAGACATGTGCAGAGCTCCTGCCACTCGACTGACCTATGTACACCCATCTCCCAATGCAATGAGGCCTGGAGATGAGGCCGAACCCACTAGTATTGATGTTGCATTAAGTGATCCAAATGATGAGGAGCAGGATGCAGTGCCCGTGTCTAACGCTGATGATGTGGGTGTGATCCCAGCATACATGACTTGGTGGAGCAACTTCTATTCTACTCCTGTATTTCTACCAGACTATCCCACTGGCATACCTAGACCTTGGATGGATCAAGGGGATGATTCAGGAGGTGAGGAGAGAGATACAAAGAGATGATGATTATGATGTTATTGATGAGGAGGAGGAGGATTATCCAATGCCAACAACAGGAGGGAGATGACACCAAGGAGAGGAGGATGATGATGTTATTGAGAGACCTAGGGCTTGACCTCATGTATCACGGTCACTACCTTCTATATGTGGAGTGTGGAGTCAAAACAAGCAAGGGGAGTCAAGCGGTGTTGCCACTACGGTGCCTCCAACGATGTCAATGAATAGAGACTCAGCAACAGTCGGCCCTCCAGTTGATCATGATTGGCAGGTCAGCAATCTAGGTGAGGAAATTACATTGTGTTATGTTTTGGGATTGAGTAAAATAGTAGATGTTGATTTTGAATTATTTTGATATATATGATGAGAGTTTTGATACAAATTATGTTTCTATTTTGTAGTTGGTACACGGAATGGCTTGAATTTATGGGTCGAGTCATAGTAGAGATGGTGCCTACCATGCATACTCAGTGGCCAATGTGGGCTAGTTATAGGCCACAATAGACTATAGGGAAACATGTGGATGTATTCAAGCCCATTGCATAGCTGAGAGTGGCTTAAGTGGAGGCAATTCAAAGAGCACCAAGTGTTAAGGTGACACAAGATGCCTTTGAGCTAGAGTGAGACTAGGCGATCCAAAGGGCATCAAGTGCCAAGGTGACACGAGATGCCTTTGAGATATGACTAGGTCAGAATCTAGTGGAGCTTCAGGCAACTAGGATAGGACCAGCGTCGGTGATGGACTATTCTCTTGTGAGAGAGCTACAAGCCAAGAGAGATTGACTACAATAGTTGTATTTAGATGCTTGGGTGGAGAGGACATAGATTAGAGGGTAGGTCTGGTGCCTGCAGATGTGGAGTGCATCTAGGAATCATTCACGATCTGTAGCATCGCATATACATCCATCTATCACACAACCATGACTGGGTCCTGAGGAGTCGGTGATGCAGAGTGCCAGCAGAAGCGAATGAAGATTTGACTATATCTTCGCTATCGGCAAGACCCTTTTCTTTTCTCACCGAAGCAATCCCCCTTTTGCCTATCGGCAAGACACTGTTCTATCGGCGAGCTCCTTGAATCTTCTGCCGACGCTATCGGTCACACCGATGAGTGTCTAACTCCGCTTCTCCATCGGCAACACTTCATACATCGGCCGGTCCGCCAGAAGTCTCCCCGACAAGGTTCCTCACACCGATACTCTTTATCGGCGATACTCCGAGGGTGTCTCACCGATCGGCGAAACTATATACCGTCGGCTAAGTGTATTTTCCTTAGCCCGATATCGTTTCTCTCACCGATGCGAATAACAATGGTATGTGTCTCCGACACTATACCAATCTTCGACGAGACGGAGAGCCTTTCACGCCGATGAAAAGTTTCATCGGATAGACATAGTCTATCGGGTGTCTTCCAAAAAGTTATTCCGATGCTCGGTGTTACGCCGATGGACGCCAACTGTTCTGTGATGCCGAGTCAGAATTCCTTTCGACCGAACAATGGAATTCGGTCGTTTCATATATCAAACCCTCGATCACTTGTAGCAATCTGATCCCCCATCAAAACTATCCAATTTCACTCCGATTTCCTGACTAGCCACATGACGATGTCTAGTCGAACTTGACTGAGTTCGCTGGCTTCCTGGGTAAGAATTCAATAACAACAAACGAGAAAAGTCTTTCCCCCATCACACTGATACTATACAGGGTTTCAGTGGACAGAGGAAAGGGCCTCCATGTATGAACCAAAACCCTACTCCTAGGTTACGAACCAGTCACTGTGGAACCGTGGGTTTTACACCGCCTGCACACTACAGAGTCACTATGGATTGACAGATAGCATCCGGTTAGGGTTCCAATTACAAAATCAGGATAAAGATATCAAGTCACTAAGAACAACCAAGAAAATCAACACAGATCATACCCAGAACTCTCTTTATTCAGTTATCAAAAAGAACTGGTTGTAATACACCCTTCTCTCTCTCTGCTCCGTGTGACATACAACCTGCCTCTAAAGAAGATGTAGAGACAACAGTTATTTCCCTCCAACCGTGCAAACTGATTTTCAAATCAGTTAGCCGTTGGGTTACCCTTCATACAAGCAAATCACTTGTTTGCCTTACACATGTACATCCATGGGACCAAATTGACCCTTATTACAAAAATGAAATGGCTTAAAAGCCTTATGAGAAAACAAAAGAAAAGATGACCCAGCACTACAGAGAATGTGCTCCTGCACCATACTCCCCCCTGCAGGAAAAACTCAAGTCCCTTGAGTTGCTAACTGCTGAAGTGTCTTCCCATGCTTTAGAATATCTGCTTCACTCATCCAGGTTGCCTCTGAATCAGGAAGATCCTGCCACTTGACCAAGTAGTCTTTATATACCCCTTTTCTTGTCTTCTTGACAATTTTGGAATCCAAAATGCATTCCAATTGCAAAGGCTTACTTGGAGGTAAATCTCTGACCCAGTCTTCATCTTCAATCACAGCATCTGAGCCATCTTTAGCATGTAATGGAGGTCTAAAAGGGAACAGGTCTGCAACATTGAAAATGGGAGAGATACCAAGGCCGGATGGTAATTCTATCTCATATGCATTTGGACCAAATTTATGCACTACCTTACACGGTCCTATCTTCTTCATCAACAATTTGGTCGGTTGCCCCTTAGATAATCTTTCCTTTCTGAGGTAGGCCATCACCAAATCTCCTACCTTGAAGTGTACCTCCCTTCGCTTCAGATCTGCCCTATCCTTGTACTTGGAGACAGTTTTCTCCAACTGAAGCTTGACCTGATCATGCACTGTTTTCATAGTAGCAGCAAAGTCTTCTCCTAGAGCACTCCTTTTATCCCATCCTTGGAGGTCTTTGAGTTCAAGTGGTCCTCTTGGGTGGAAACCATAAACTATTTCAAAAGGACTTTTCCCAGTACTTCTGTTTCTTGAATCATTATAAGCATATTCAGCTTGACTGATCACTAAATCCCATGCCAATCCATGCTGTTTGGTAAGGCATCTCAAAAGGTTTCCCAAGGACCTATTAACAACCTCAGTCTGACCATCAGTCTGGGGATGGTAGGCTGATGAAAAAGACAACTGAGTGCCCAATTTTCTCCATAGGGTCCTCCAAAAATGACCAACAAATTTGGAGTCTCTATCAGTAACAATTGATAGGGGTAAACCATGAATTCTAACCACTTCTCTGAAAAAGAGACCAGCAATATGAGATGCATCATTTGTGCATTTGCATGGCACAAAATGAGCCATCTTACTGAATCTATCCACAATGACAAAAACACTGTCTACACCCCTTGCTGTCCTAGGAAGACCAAGCACAAAGTCCATACTAATGCTTTCCCAAGGTCTGGTGGGAATGGGCAGTGGTTGGTACAAACCAGCATTAGAAGACATACCCTTGGCCTTTTGACATATGGTACAGCTTGTAACATATCTCCTTACATCTGTCTGTACCTTGGGCCAATAGTAGAACCTGGTGACTTGTTCCAAAGTCTTGTCCAACCCAAAATGTCCTCCTAAGGCTCCATTGTGCTTCTCCTTGATGATATTGTCCCTCATTGAACATTTAGGAACACACAACAAACTACCTTTAAATAGGAGTCCTTCTTGCAGCACAAAATCAGAATACTCACCATGAAAAGTGTTAGCCAAACTTGCACACACGTCATAGGCAACCTTGAAATCTGCATCATCCTTGTACAACTCCTTCAGACATTCGAGACCCATATGTTCCATTTGTACCTCCTGTATGACCAGTATCCTTCTACTCAAAGCATCTGCCACTTTGTTGGCAACACCTTTCTTATGCTTAATAGTGAAGGTATAGGCCTGCAATTGTTCCATCCACTTGACGTGCCTATGATTCAACTTTTCTTGACTATTTAGGAAGCTAAGAGCATGGTTGTCAGTAAAAACAATGAACTCTTTTGGAAGTAAATAATGTCTCCATTTTTTCAGAGCTTGCACCATTGCATACAACTCTAGGTCATAGGTAGAATACCTATGTTTGGCCTCATTCAACTTCTCTGAAAAGAATGCTACTGGATGTCCTTCCTGACTAAGAACGGCACCTATAGCCTGTTGGCTTGCATCACATTCCACAACAAATACTTTGTCAAAATCAGGGAGTACCAACGTAGGTAACTCGGCCACTTTCTGTTTCAACAATTCAAAACTATCATCTGCTTGTTTTGTCCATTGAAATTTACAATTCACTCCACCTTTGATGGTATTGAGAATAGGAGCACTTATGTGACTGAACCCTTTAATGAACTTCCTGTAAAAAGTTGCCAAACCATGAAAACTTCTTACATCTCCTACTGTCTTAGGAGTAGGCCAATTGAGAATAGCCTCAACTTTTGTAGGATCCATTTTCAAACAGCCATTGGAAATCACAAATCCAAGATACACTAGTTCAGTTTTCATAAAATCACATTTATCCAAGTTGATCATCAACTTACTCTCATGCAATTTCTTTAACACCTGTCCAAGATGCTTCACATGCTCTTCTTTGGTCCTGCTGAAAATCAATATGTCATCAAGATAAACAATAACAAATTTGCCAATAAATTCTACAAGTACCTCATTCATCAACCGCATGAATGTGCTTGGAGCGTTACTGAGTCCAAATGGCATGACAAGCCACTCATAGAGACCTTCATTTGTTTTGAAAGCAGTCTTCCATTCATCTCCCTGCCTTATTCTGATCTGGTGATAACCAGATTTCAAATCAATCTTGGAATAGTAACATGAACCACCAAGATAGTCCAACAGATCCTCAATTCTTGGCATAGGAAATCTATACCTTATGGTGATCTTATTGATAGCCCTTGAATCTGTGCATAATCTCCATTTGCCATCTTTCTTAGGAGCAAGTACACTAGGGACTGCACATGGACTAAGACTTTTCCTAATCAAACCTTTCTCCAAAAGTTCTTGAATCTGTCTACCTACTTCTTCATTCTGCTGTGGTGTCAACTTGTAGGCAGCTTTATTGGGTAATGTGGCTCCAGGAATCAAGTCAATCTGATGACTTATGTCCCTCATAGGTGGTAAGGAGTTAGGAGTATCCTCTACCACAAGATCTTGGTACTTATCCAGTAATTGTTGCACTTCCAATGGAATCTCCTTCTGCTGTTTGCTTTGCTGATTGGATACAGGCTTCATCATCAGTGCATACCCTTGGGTATCCTTCTCCTTCATGAGTTGTAGGAACTCTTTGCCACTCACTAACATGACGCTGTTGTCATTGCTCTTCTCTCCAACCTGCTCTGGTAAAGGATCCATCTGAAACTTCTTACCATTCTTGGTGATCATATATGTATTCTTTTCACCATCATGCTGTGCCTTCACATCAAACTGCCAAGGTCGTCCAAGAAGAAGGTGACAAGCATCCATAGGAATAATTTCACATAGCACCTTATCCCTATAATCACCTAGTTCAAACTCTACCCAAGTTTGTTCTTCCACCAAATAGTTCTGATTCTTATTCAACCAAGATATTTTGTGAGGATTAAGATGGGGTAATCTTTTCAGTCTACACTTTTCTACCATTTCAGTAGACACTACATTTTCAGTAGAACCTGAATCAACAATGATTTTACAGAGCTTACCATATGCTATTCCTTGGGTTCTGAAGAGATTCTTCCTTTGTGGGGGCTCCTGCTTCAATGGCATCTTCACGAGGGTCCTCTTAATCATCATGTTCTCTCCTTCAAGTACTGGTGCAGCACTACCAATTGGTGAGTTTACACTCTGACAATCATCCTCCTGCAATAGTTGGTTCCTTCTCCCACCATCATGAGAGCTAGATGCCTTCTCAGGGCACTTACTTGCAGTGTGGCCTACTTGATTGCAGTTGTAACATCTTCCAGTGAAGACTCCACGTCCTCTGCCTGCACCACCACCTCTTCCTCTGCCATTAGGTCTTCTCCAACCTCCAAAACCACCACCTTTCTGTTCTGTATCAGAACGTGATTCTTGTTGACTTGAACTTTCACCTTTGTTTGGCTGTCCTCTGCCAAAATTACCTCTTCCTCTATTGTTCCTGCCACCTCTTCCTCTGTTATTTTGATCACCTCTCCTTTTTAGTTTATCCTCTGCCCTAGAGGCTAACTGAAAACATTCATCCACAGTCTTGGGAATCACCATACTGAACTCATCCTGTATATTGTACCTCAGACCATCCAGGTATCTGGCCACCATCTCTTTTTCTTCTTCTCTGTGATTGGCTCTCATGCTCAATCTGTGGAATTCTTCAGTGTATGTAGCCACATCCATATCTTTCTGCCTAAGATGATTAAACTTTCTGATAGTTTGCAGATCATAATCACATGGTAGAAATTTGGCTCTCAGCATGGCCACCATTCTGCTCCACTTGGTGATTGGACTCTTTCCAATCTTCTCCCTTTCACATTGAGTGTAGTTCCACCAAACCAATGCAGAACCCCTCAGTCTGGTCTTTGCAAACTTTACTTTCTTACTGTCACTATACTCTTTGAAGTCAAAGTAATTACTTATGGCTTCGATCCAGTCCACAAGAGTATCTCCATCCAGTTTCCCATTGAACGTGGGAACATTCATTTTCGGATCACCACTATCTCCATGACCCTTGAGTGCGTTCAAAAATGCCTTTTGATCAGCAGTCATACCTTCTCCTTGAGGATTCTCCCCAGTTTCTCCTTCTTCATCCTCCTCTGACTCAGAAGTGCTTCCATCCTTCTCTTTGGATCTTTCTTCCTTCAGTCTCTCTTCGAGCATTTCTTCCACCATCTTCTGGATGGCTGCTTTGCTCATCGTCTTGGGAGGCATTGTGCTAGCCTCTGTTTCTATCTCCAATTCTTCGTCTGACATACATGGCTGTGATTCAGAATATTGGCTCTGATACCAATTTGATGCAGAGTGCCAGCAGAAGCGAATGAAGATTTGACTATATCTTCGCTATCGGCAAGACCTTTTTCTTTTCTCACCGAAGCAATCCCCCTTTTGCCTATCGGCAAGACACTGTTCTATCGGCGAGCTCCTTGAATCTTCTGCCGACGCTATCGGTCACACCGATGAGTGTCTAACTCCGCTTCTCCATCGGCAACACTTCATACATCGGCCGGGCCGCCAGAAGTCTCCCCGACAAGGTTCCTCACACCGATACTCTTTATCGGCGATACTCCGAGGGTGTCTCACCGATCGGCGAAACTATATACCGTCGGCTAAGTGTATTTTCCTTAGCCCGATATCGTTTCTCTCACCGATGCGAATAACAATGGTATGTGTCTCCGACACTATACCAATCTTCGACGAGACGGAGAGCCTTTCACGCCGATGAAAAGTTTCATCGGATAGACATAGTCTATCGGGTGTCTTCCAAAAAGTTATTCCGATGCTCGGTGTTACGCCGATGGACGCCAACTGTTCTGTGATGCCGAGTCAGAATTCCTTTCGACCGAACAATGGAATTCGGTCGTTTCATATATCAAACCCTCGATCACTTGTAGCAATCTGATCCCCCATCAAAACTATCCAATTTCACTCCGATTTCCTGACTAGCCACATGACGATGTCTAGTCAAACTTGACTGAGTTCGCTGGCTTCGTGGGTAAGAATTCAATAACAACAAACGAGAAAAGTCTTTCCCCCATCACACTGATACTATACAGGGTTTCAGTGGACAGAGGAAAGGGCCTCCATGTATGAACCAAAACCCTACTCCTAGGTTACGAACCAGTCACTGTGGAACCGTGGGTTTTACACCGCCTGCACACTACAGAGTCACTATGGATTGACAGATAGCATCCGGTTAGGGTTCCAATTACAAAATCGGGATAAAGATATCAAGTCACTAAGAACAACCAAGAAAATCAACACAGATCATACCCAGAACTCTCTTTATTCAGTTATCAAAAAGAACTGGTTGTAATACACCCTTCTCTCTCTCTGCTCCGTGTGACATACAACCTGCCTCTAAAGAAGATGTAGAGACAACAGTTATTTCCCTCCAACCGTGCAAACTGATTTTCAAATCAGTTAGCCGTTGGGTTACCCTTCATACAAGCAAATCACTTGTTTGCCTTACACATGTACATCCATGGGACCAAATTGACCCTTATTACAAAAATGAAATGGCTTAAAAGCCTTATGAGAAAACAAAAGAAAAGATGACCCAGCACTACAAAGAATGTGCTCCTGCACCAGTCGGGTACCCAAGGTCCTACAGATTGATGAGACTTGTTGTTGATGTATGATTGGGACAAATAACATTTTGTTATAGTGGTAACTATGTATCAAACTTTTGTATATATATTTGAGTATTTTAGCATTTTGGTTTATGTTGTTGTATATATGTGATGATGATAATGGTTTGATTAGATGTCATTTGTGATATTATTGAAATAATGGTATGATTGTTTAATAAAAAGTGACAAAGATCTAATTAAATGTGGTGAATTAACATGTATGGGAGAATTAAAAACCATTGTGATCTATATAAACAACTGAATGAGATTGTTTAATAAATATGACAATGATCTAATTGATACATATATATTGATGCAATGTTTTTGATTAGTTCAACTAGAGAAGAGGGTCCAAAACCCTTTACAAAACAGCCCCCCAGGCTATAGACTATTAACAGGCCAAAGACAACACATTAACAATGCATTAACAACAAACAAAAAACATCTAATCAAAAATAGTAGAAACAACAAAAGCAACCAGAAACTAGGGATTGTCATTGGTCCCAAACTTGGCCAGGAATTCAACCAAGTCTTTGTAATCTCCAAGGCTATCGAGCCCCACCTGCTTGACCTTGTCATCCAAGTCCTTCACAGCCTCAAAGATTGATGCCACACGATGCAGGGCCTTAGTAGAAAACTCGGCCATAATCTTCCACTTCTTCTGCATTCCTTCCATCTTCCTCTGGAGGTGCCTTAGGTACTCAACAATATTAACACACAGGGAGCAATTCCCCTTGTTGTCTTATCCCCCCAAAACCCTAACAGCATCACCCAAGTCCTCAGAACTGGATTTGTTCATGGAGGCGAAATGACTCGCTCCTTCGACTTCATGCACAGAATTAGTGGGGGTTTCCTCACCTCCTTCTTCCATTGTTTCCTCAACAAACTTAGATTCATCAAAGCTCTCCACCCCCTGGGGGTTCACAGAAGGTTTGCCAGCAATGCGGGTAGACTAACGAACCCTCAAGTTAGCTGCCTTCACACCTTCCCCACTACCAACAAGATTATGCTCATTGTCCAACTCCACAATTTTCACAGGCTCAACCATAGTCACAGCCTCCTTACCCTTTTTAGATTTTTTCTTAGTAGCCACCCCTTCATCCTCCAAATCCTAGGGTGGCATAATGCTGGGGTTTCTTCTTAGAGGTAGCAGGAGTTCTAGTAGGGACATCATCCATAGAGCGGGAAACACCTTTAGGGGTTTTGAGGGAAATCTTGGGGGTCCCAACACAGGTCTTCACCTTGCCTTTAGAACCAAAAGACATGCTCAGATGGGGGTCCTCAAGTAGCTTAACCTTGATTTACTTCGAGGGGATCAGGGCAAGGTGGAACTAGTAAAGTCTTAGAATGAGGCCCTGATGAATGGGAATAAGAGGGTGGCTAGCATTTTTAGCCCTAAGCTCTCTAACCAACTTGATAGAGTTATCCAAGAAAGAAAGCAAAAAAAAAGGAAAACTAATTTCCATTTTATTCCTAAAATGATTAAGGAGAGCAAAGTGGTAGTGGTAATAAACGTTGAATCTCCCTTCTAGCATGAAAAACTTCATAATCATTAAGTAGATATGGCCCCATGGCTCCAACATCTTTTCTCTCTCAAACCCACCATGCAATTTCACGGCTGCCTCCCCCTCTCTAAAGAAGAGAGCCATATGTTCAGGGTTAGGCACCCTGCTACATCTCGAATGCTTCTTCCCTCTGATAGGAAGCCCCGTACCCTGCCTGATCACTTCCTCAGACACCTAGAACCCAATGCCACCAATCTTGACTTTTTTGGTTTCATCATCCCAATTCTCTACGAATTTGCATGAATGGTTCTCATCATGGCCAACCATCCCTTCCAAAAAAGAAACCACCTCCCCTTCTTGAATGATATGCCACACTATAGGGTCCTATTTGAATTCCTCCGCCGAATTGGGTTTGATCTTCACAATCTCTCCGCCTATCGTGACAATTTGAGACTTGCAGGGGAAACTAAGTTGGGAATTGTTAACGCAACTAAGATTGAAACAGGTAGTATTGAGAATAGCAAGTAGCCTATTAAAATGGGAAAGCCACACCAAGGAAATAATAATAACATCATAATTAATGAGACGATATGCTGCATCCTTGCCACTCAAAAACATCTTCTTGGGGAGAGAACTCGGCTACCACCTCGTGTGTTAGTAGATGTCACCAAACACGGACATTAACCAAATATAATTACCCATCTATAAAACTGTCCAATCCATCTTCCGTAAACTTGCCATCAGACCATGCAGTGTCCTTTTTATCGAGTTGTGCCTAACCACTAGAAAACCCCTAGTCCTGATGTCCGTATAGTTAATGATTTGCCAACCTGTCCTCCCGGCCATCCACTTATCAACAAGAGGGGAGGTGGCACTCCGGCATTCCACGTAAGCCTCAACCCTGAATCACTTAGGAAATCTAGTCCACTGACTGGACCTCGGTCCTTCCAAGTCACATCTAGTCCCGCCTTTGCAATTTTGAAGTTTCAAATTCTCTCTCACGCAATTTTAAAAATTTAAAAGGTTGGGCCTGCCATTTTTACAACCCAAACCACAACCCTCCCTAGACTAGCTGCTAACAGAAGCCCCATTCCTGCCACCCTCCAGCTAGTACTAGAGAATGACACCAATCCCAAGCCACCTAAACCCTGTAGCTATCACCATCCTTCAGAATGAGAGTATGAATCTCTTTAGGCAGGCTGGACATACTCTTCCAACAATGCCATCCTTCTCTGCCATTGCTAGCATTGGCAAGGCGTCATCAACAACATTCCCTTCTCTGTAAATATGTGAAATCTTGAAATCCTCCATACCATTGAGGAGCAATTTTATATCTCCCATGATGTCTACTAAGTTCCACCCAATCTGGGTCAAACCTAGGGCAGCATTAACCACAAGCTGGGAATCTCCTTCCACATGAAGAAGCCTGATATTTAGGGAAATGGCCAGCTTGATCTCCCATAGCATAGCAAACACTTCTGCCTCATTGTGGCTCTTTATACCAATGCCACTTGAAAAGGCAGCCACAAAGGTTCCCGTGTCATTCCTAAAAATTCCTCCTCCACTAGCAACCCCCAGGTTCCCCTTAGCAGCTCCATCCAAGTTGAGTTTGAACCACCCTTGCTGAGGTAAGGCCCATTTGGTCTTGGCCCTAGCAATCCTTTTAGAATTGTCAACCTGGTAGGAGTCTGGGCTGATTTTTCATTGTTTAAGAACCTCTGTTCTTCCCCCCTTGGAGAGCAATTTGCAGTTTTAAACTTGCAAAAGTTGATGTTCTCTACAATTAGTTTGGAGAAGCACAGGAAAACATCCATAGGTGTTCTGCACTTTTCCCTGAAAATTCTATTGTTGCATTCTTTCCATAGACTCCAGGCTAAATGGGGAGGGATTTGGGACCAAATCTCCTTGGAATCCAGGAGATCAAGTCTGAAGGGGGGCCTCCAATCCCAGACCAAGGCTTCTAAATTGTCATTCAAGGACCAACTCATATTGATGAAATGTTGTTTTAATCATGTGATCTAAATTAAACAAGTTTATGAAATTATTTAACTAATTACAACAATAATTGTCTAGCACACACACATATTGAATTAAATACAATTGTGATCTAACTAAACAATGTAATAGCATTATTTAATTAATTGCTACAATGATCTAATTAACATGATGTATGAATTAGCTAAATGTATGCTAATGACAAACAATTTTCAAGACTAAGAAAAATACTCTAAGAATTAAAGATAATTACATGTTTATCATGAATGAAGCAACCATATATCAAATAGATAAGTAATATTAACTATCTAAAATGATGTGCTTGAAATAAATGCTAGCATAACATTCAAAATGAAACGATGTGATGAGATTTTTAAAAGAAGATTAAGCATAGTATCTACGCAAGTGAACATCATTGATAGGTTCTTTAAGAGGCATACTATTCATTGTCAATAATCTATATGCACCTGATCCATAGACTTCACTGATGACGTAAGGTCCCAACTAGTTTGGCCTGAACTTCTCTTTTATGCATGCAGAAGCATTTACATTGCATTGATTTTCATAAAGCATCAAATCACCGACCTCGAATGAGCGATGGATGACACACTCATTGTGGCAGCATTGGATGGTCTTTTGATAAGCTTGGAGATGTTCAAGAGTGTTTATGCATTGTTCACCAAGCGTCTCAAGTTGTTGGAGCCTTTGTTTTCTATTGGAATCTTCATCAAGAATGCCATTGAGATAAATTCACAATGAAGGAATTTCTAACTCCAAAGGCATGATCGCATTGGCACCATGCATGAGTTTGTACAAGATGGTACCTGTAGCCGTATGAACACTCATTCGGTAAGCCCATAACACATACAAGACTTGAGTGTACCAATCTTTACCATGTTTGTTAACAATTTTTTAAAGTATTTGTTTGATTGTTTTATTAGAAGCTTCTTCTTGGCCATTCGATTGAGGATAATATGGCATGGAGAAGTGGTGTTGAATGTGGAATTTCTCAAGGAACTTCTTGACTTCTTTGTTCTTAAAGGATGAACCATTACCAGAAACAAAAGTTAAAGGAA
Source organism: Cunninghamia lanceolata (assembly GCA_027924645.1). Classification (NCBI taxonomy): domain Eukaryota; kingdom Viridiplantae; phylum Streptophyta; class Pinopsida; order Cupressales; family Cupressaceae; genus Cunninghamia; species Cunninghamia lanceolata. Next base: position 7,599,921 of record BSBN01000150.1, read on the forward strand.
GACCAAAGCTAGAAATCATGTTGTTAAAGAGAAAGTGACATATTACTTCAGCAGTCATGGATTGGAGTGGAACCACTTAGACCCATTTCGTGAAGTAGTCAGTGGCTATTATGATGAAAGTATGTCCTTTAGAAGAAGGAGGAGAAATTTTTCTAATAAGATCCAAGCCCCACACAGAAAATGGCCAAGGGGATGCATGGGTACGAAGTTCCTGGGTAGGAGCTCAAATGAGATTGTTAAGTTGTTGACATTGAGGGCACTTTATGACAAAAGCAAAGGAATCTTGTTCCATATTTTGCCAATAGTAACCCATACGAAGTAATTTTTGAACCAGATATTTACCGCTGAAATGTCCTCTACATGCACCTTAATGTGCCTCTTCCAAGGCAATGGAGAAGAAGGTCATTGTAACTTCAATGATAAAGAATATTAGATAGGATGATGTAGCATGCTACAATCTTGTGAATACGAGATCGAGCACTTTTAGGAGTAGGAAAGGTACCATCACTCAAATATTGAACTATATGGGAGTACCATTTATTTGAATCAATGTTATTATAGAAAGTGATATCAGAAGAATCTTTAGATATAGAGGGTGAAGTAAGATTATGAATAGTGAAATGATAGTCCATAGATGAATAGTCAAGGGCTATAAGGGAGGCAACACTAACCATTGCATCCACATGTCGATTGTCTTTCCATGGAATTGTGTCGATTGTGAAAGAAGAGAAGCATTTCAACAGGGATAAGACCAAGTCATGGTACTGAGATAACTTATCTTTCTTTGCTTGATAAGATCTAGTGACTTCTCTTATTATCAATTGAGAATCACCAAATATGCAAAGATGTTGAATATTGAAAGACAAAGCATCACGCAAGCCAACAATAAGGGCTTTGTACTCCAAAATGTTCTTGGTACATAGAAAATTGTGGCAGTAAGATAGACGAATTGGCTTACCTGAAGGGGGTATTAGTATGATACCATCCTCAGAACTAATTCAACATCTAGAACCATCAAAGTAGAATTCCCATGATCGATCAATATCCACAAGAAGAACATGTTCATTGGGGAAGAAGCATCAGCTAAATGGTTGGTCAATGAAAGGAAGCAAGGTACACAGAACACACTTCCTACACCAACCTAATGAGGGGAATAGTGTGCAAATTCTTTTAAATCCTTACAATTGTAGCAATGTTAAACATATAACATAAAGATTATAGTAGCAACACAACACATAGAAAGAGAGTGACACAAGATATATTGTGGGGAAAACCTTTTCAGGTAAAAAACCCCACACTCCAAAACCTGCACAATGTATTATCAAATCTGTAAGGAATTACAATACGCTTGCAATACAAGTTCCTCCAAGAGTATGCAAATGTCATTTCTAGAGTAATTCTGGTAGCATAACAGTACATGTACAAAAACTATACATACTACTACTCCAAACACTGCATTATATAGAGTTACAAGGCATAACTGAGAAGCTTCTAGATGTAGGTGTCCATCTTGGCCACATGGCCAATTTCACACATCAAAGGACACTTGTACAACATCCATACACTCTCTTACATCTGTCATACATGGCAGATTTGACTTCCCAAGAATAGAGTGCTCTAGGCTAAAAATAGCTATGACAGATGCTCTTACGCATCTTACAACAGTCATAAAATCTACCCAACATAACAACCTTAAATGTTGTAAGAGAATCCGTCATACAAGACTAAATATAGAATATTCCTCTTACAACATGTCATAACCCAACTTGGGTGCCCAAATATGCCTTTCTCTCATGCAAAGATACTCTCTGACACTTGTCTTCACTTGTCATAGGAATCTCTATACTTGACTCTTATGCATCATAGATTTTGTCATACAAAATAACTCCTCTGTCACAATCCAAGATGCCGACACATGGCATATTAGTGCCACCTCAAATGGGATGCACAAATCCACATGTGTTTGACTTGACCATCCAAGTCATATTACAAGTAGGATGACATGTTATAATGCCACCTCAAACTAAATGACAAATCAGGATGTGCAAGTAAATACAAAATTAGGCAATTAAATAAATAAATAATCTAATAATCAATGCTAGGAATTGCAAGGTTGAGACACCTTAATTCCCAACATTCTCCCACTTGTCAAACACCTTCCAAGAGCCAATAGAAAGACATGATTTAACTACTAGGGGCCAAGAGGCCCATAGACTTTGAACACCATCTGAACTTATCTGTGCCAACAGGTTTCGTCAATGCATCTGCAACATTCTTCAAAGTGCCAACCTTCTCCAACATCACCTTCTCATCTTCCACCATATCATGAACAAAATGATACTGAACATCAATGTGCTTTGTTCTGGCATGGAAAGTCAGATTATTTGCTAAGAAAATCGCACTCTGATTGTCACAATAGATAGTAATTTGTCCTGCATCAAATCAATGTCTGAACACAACCTCTTAAGCCAAATGGCTTCCTTACAAGCATGAGTTGCTGCCAGGTACTCTGCTTCTGTCATGGACAAAGCAACCACATGTTATTGCTTACTCATCCAACTAATAGCTCCACCAAACATAGTGAACACGTAGGTACTGGTGGATCTCCTACTGTCAATATCACCTGCCTAATCAGAATCCACAAATCCATGAATACTAACAGAAAGTTGAGGTCCTATAGGATAACCATGATAGCATAAGGAATACTCAGAAGTACCCCTCAAATATTTGAACACTCTCTTCATTGCATCCCAATGTACCCGTCCAGGATTATCCATAAACCAACTAAGGACTCCCACTGCTTGGGCAATGTCTGGTCTTGTACAGACCATAGCATACATCAAGGTGCCAACTGCACTAGCATAAGGTACTCTACTCATATCCTTCATCTTAGAAGGAGACTTTGGACAATCATCAACAGATAACTTTGTCCCCATCATAACAGGAATAGTCAATGGTCTGCAATCCACCACACTAAATTTCTCCAACACAGTGTTAATGTACTTACTCTGGCCTAACCAAAGTTTTTTGTTTTCTCTTTCTCTTTTGATCTCCATCCCCAGAATGTACCTAGTTGCCCCTAAGTTTTTCATCTCAAACTGTGCTAACAATTGAGACTTCAAATCAGAAATCAAAGCTTTACCATTCTCGATTAGTAACATATCATCAACATACAATGCTATAATGAGAATGCGATCATTGTCAAATTTGAAATACACACAATGATTGAATTTTGATCTCAAAAATCCAATACTCAACACAAAGGCATCAAACTTTTGGTACCACATCCTAGGAGACTATTTCAAACCATACAAAGACTTCTTTAACTTACAAACCAAATTTTCCTTACCTTTCACCATGTAGTGCTCTAGCTGTGACATGTAGATTTCTTCCTCCAAATCACCATGAAGGAAAGTTGTCTTCACATCCATTTGTTCCACTTCTAAGTCATAAGTTGTTGCAAGAGATAAAAGGAACCGAATAGATGTCATCTTTGCAACAAGAGAGAAAATCTCACCATAATCAATTCCCTCCACTTGAGAATACCCCTCGCATCCAATCTAGCCTTATACTTCTCAACACTGCCATCTGTACCAAATTTCTTCTTGAACACCCATTTACATCCAACAGGTTTCCGTCCATTAGGTAAAGGCACCAAGTCCCAAGTTTTATTCTTTTCCAAAGAAGCCATCTCCTCTTCCATGGCCTCCTTCCAGGAACTTGCATCTTTCATACCCATAGCCTCTTTCATATTTCTAGGCTCATCATTGTTAGAAATCAAGGCAAAAGCACAACTAGAATCAAGCAATGAATAACCAAACCTATCATGTTGCTTCCTGATTCGTGTGGACCTCCTCACAAGCTAAGGTGGAGGTTATTCATCTTCTTCTAAACTTTCAGAGTTACTAGAGCTCTCCTCATCATCAAGTCCAACATGGTCTTTCAGTTCAATCTTCTGAGGGGTAGTAGGAAACTGAAGCACATCCTCTTTCTTTTCTTTTTCTTTTGGCTGTAAAACAATAGGAATATGTGATACCTCTTTGAAAATAACAATTCTGTTATACAACACTTTCTTGGCCACAGGATCCCAAAGCTTATACCCTTTCACGCCGACACCATAGCCAATGAAGATACACTTAACTGCCTTGTTCTCCAATTTTGACCTCTTCTTCTTAGGCACATGTGTATATGCCTCCCAACCAAAAACACAAAGATGTCTCAATGAGGGCTTCTTACCAGACCACACCTCCATGGGTGTCTTATCAATGAGTGCTAAAGTAGGAGACCTATTAACCAGGTAGCAAGCAGTGGCTACAACTTCAGCCCAAAACTTTTGTTCGAGGCTATATCCACTAAGCATACTCCTAGCCCTCTCCATCAACATTCTATTCATCCTCTCTACATCTCCATTTTTTTGTGGGGTGTATGGAGTTGTCTTATGTCTTTCAATCCCATGGTCTTTATAGAACTTATCAAATTATGCAGAACAAAACTCACCACCATTATCAGTTCTCAAACACTTAATCTTTTTACCAATCTGATTCTCAACAAAAGCTTTAAACTCTTTGAATCATGTAAAGACTTTAGATTTTCTTCTGAGAAAATAAATCCATGTCCTCCTACTGTAATCATCAATGAATGATACAAAATATAATGATTTAGAAATCAAAGGAACATTCACAGGACCAAACACATCAGAATGAATTAGATCCAACACACCAGAAGACTTATGAGAACTCGAGTAAAACTGAACACAGTTTTGTTTTCCATATACACAATGTTTACAAAATTTGAACTCAAGATTACAATCATTTAACCCCTCAATGAGATTTTTGTTTTTCAGGACTCTAAGACCCTTCTCACCAATGTGATGAAGTCTCTCATGCCACAACATTGTCTTCTCAGCAAGAAGTTTTGTTTCCAAAGCATAAGCACCCTTAGGTACCCAGAAAGCACTACCATAAGAAGTTGAAGCAACACATTTCTTTACTATTGGTTCCAATGGTGAGGATGAAGAATCTAAAGCTCTTTTCTTCTAAACAAAAGAACTAGTGCACTAAGTAGTGCATGAATCTAGCTGAAACAGAGTACCTCTCTGAGTACCCTTAGCAAGCACCATAGCTCCTCTTGTCATCTTGCATCCTCCACTTGAGAAGACAACCTGCACACCTACATCATTCAATTTACTTACAGAGAGAAGGTTTCATGCTAAACAGGGGATGTGCATAACCCCATTGATCCCCTTCACTCGTCCATCAGGGAATTGGATCAAGACTCTTCCACCACCAACTATCTTCAAGTGAGAGTCATCACCCAGGTACACCTTCCCACCATTGTATTCTTCATACTTTGTAAACCAACCTCGATGAGAGGTCATGTGGAAGGAAGCACTAGAGTCCATCAACCACACATCTTCTGATGCATGGGTTGCCAAGGCTGCAATAAAAGCATCACGATCATCTTGTGACTTGTCAGAATCAGAATTGGAGAAGTTCTTCTTTTTCTTCTTCTCCTCTTTACACTCCTTTTAGAAGTGCCCATATTTATCATAGTTCCAACATAGAGCCTTGGATTTTCTAGGAGATTTGGATTTGCCCTTTTCAGCTTTCTTGTCTTTCTTTTTCCCTTTCTCTTTGGGCCTACCACAAACCACAAGAGCCTACCACAAACCACAAGAGCCTCCTTTGCCAATTCAAAAGACTTTCTCTGCATCTCTTCAGACAACAGCGAAGACCACTTCATCCATCTTTAAGGTGGTAGTAGTGCTCCCAATGGCCATGACAAGGTGGTCCCATGAATCTGGCAAAGAACAAAGCAAGGTCATGTAATGATCCTCCATTTTCACACCAACAGAAGTTAACTATGCAACTAGCATGTTAAAGACATTCAAGTGATTTGCAACCGATCCTCCATCTTCCATCCTTAGAGAATACAGCTTCTTCCTCAGGAATAACTTGTTTACTAGGGACTTGGCCTGATAAACATCACCAAGTTTTTTACATATCTCTTTCGTAGTCTTCTCTTCATGAACATTTAATAGGACGAAATTAGGTAAATAGAGTCTCACAAGACCCTTAGCTTTACGATCTTTGAGATCCCAATCTACCTATGCCATTGCCATTGATTTTGTTCTAGAAATTGTTTCCCATAGATCTCTATCAACAAGTATATCTTCCATTTTGAGTTTCCACAACTCAAAATTGCTGCCATTAAACTTTTCCAAATCTATCCTTCTGGATGTGCCTACCATCTCCTTCCTACAACAAGATTACAAAATACTCTGCACAGACTCACACTCAATCAAAGATTAGCTCAAAAAACCCCTACCCAACAACTAGGACCAAAGGTGATCAAGCTCTTGTACCAATTGAAAGGAAGCAAGGTACACAAAATACACTTCCTACACCAACCCAATGAGGGGAATAGTATGCAAATTCTTTTAAATCCTTACAATTGCAGCAATGTTAAACATATAACATAAAAATTACAGCAGCAACACAACACATAGACAGAGAGTGAAACAAGATATATCATGGGGAAAACCTTTTTAGGTAAAAAATCCCGCACTCCAAAACCTGCACAATGTATTATCAAATCTGTAAAGGACTACAATACACTTGCAATGCAAGTTCTTCCAAGAGTCTGCAAATGTCATTTTTGGAGTAATTCTGGTAGCATAACAGTACCTGTACTAAAACTATGCATACTACTACTCTAAACACTGCATTATATAGAGTTACAAGGCATAACTAAGAAGCTTCTAGAGGTAGGCGTCCATCTTGGCCACATGGCCAATTTCACACATCAAAGGACACTTGTACAACATCCATACACTCTCTTACATATGTCATACATGGCAGATTTGACTTCCCAAGAATGGAGCGCTCCAGGCTAAAAATAGCTATGACAGATGCTCTTACGCATCTTACAGCTGTCATAAATTCTGCCCAACATAACAACCTTAAATGTTGTAAGCAAATTCGTCATACAAGACTCAATGTAGCATATTCCTCTTACAACATGCCACAACCCAACTTGGGCACCCAAAGATGCCTTTCTCTCATGCAAAGATACTCTCCGACACTTGTCTTCACTTGTCATAGGAATCTCTATACTTGGCTCTTATGTGTCATAGATTTTGTCATACAAAATAACTCCTCCATCATAATCCAAGATGCTGACACATGGCATATTAGTGCCACCTCAAATGGGACGCCCAAATCCACATGTGTTCGACTTAACCATCCAAGTCATAGTACAAGTAGGATGACATGTCATAATGCCACCTCAAACTAAATGACAAATCAAGATGTGCAAATAAATACAAAATTAGGCAATTAAATAAATAAATAATCTAATAATTAATGCTAGGAATTGTAAGGTTGAGACACCTTAATTCCCAACAGTCAATGCTTATCCTTTAATCATCTTTCGAGAGGCAAATTTCAAGTCAAATTCTGTATACAACATCACCCACTTGGCCAAACATCCTGAGAGATCTATTTTAGAGAAGAGATGTTTCAAAGGATCAAATTTTACAATAACATCAGTTTTAGCATTTAGAAGATAGTATCTCAACTTGTGTGTTGCAAACACAAGACATAGACATTATTTTTCAATTATAGTATATCAGACTTCATAATTGAGCAAAGTTCGAATGATGTAATATACAATGCGTTCTTTGCCATCGTCATCATGTTCTGCCAATAGTGCTACAATATCATTAGATGAAGTAGAAGTGTAAAGAAGGGAAGGACATCCAGAAGCAGCTGGATATAAGATAGGAGGATTGGCCAAATAAATTTATAGATCATCAAAATATTTTGACAATCTGCATTCTAGTTGAAGTGAGAATTCTTTTTAAGAAGTTGAGTGAAAGGGACAGTCTAATCTGCTAGTTGTGAGACAAACCAGTGAATAGCCCAAATCTTTCCCTGTAGACTACGAAGTTGAGAAACATTTTTTAGAGGTAGCATGTTGACAATAGCGTCAATATTCTTTGTATCCACCTCAATACCACGATGTGAAACAATAAATCTCAATAGCTTGCTGCTATCAACGCCAAAGATGTATTTACGAGGATTTAAGTGCATGTTGTATTTTAGAATACATTCAAAGATTTGATGGAGGATTTTGGTGTGATCCTGACACAAGACAGACTTGGCCAGAATGTCATCGACATAGTCCTCTAAGATGTTGTGAATGAAATTATGGAAGATGAGTGTTATAACTTGTTGGTAAGTCACACTAGCATTCTTAAGCCCAAATGACATGACCACCCAACAAAAGGTTCCCCAAGGTGTGATGAAAGTTGTTTTATATTGATCTTGAGGATTAATGAATATTTGATTATATCCAGAGAAGCCATCCATGAAGGAGAGTAATACATGGCATGTAGTGGAGTCAACTATCATGTTGATGTTAGGAAGAGGAAAGTCATATTTTAAAGAAGTTTTGTTGAGATCACAAAAATCAATGCATACCTGAATATGGTTGTTGGGTTTAGCGACAACCACGATATTTGATATACAAGGGGAATAGTCAATGGGGTAGGTAAATCCAGCTTGTAGTAACTTCTCAATATTATCCTTAACTAACAATGCCACCTTGGGATTCATTCTTCAGATCTTTTATTTTATAAGCTTCGCATTAGGATGCAACACAATGTTGTGAGTGACAACTTGTGAATTGATGCCAAGCATGTCTGAATATGTCCAAGAAAATAAGTCTAAAAATTCATGTAGAAGAGAAGAATGTTCATGTTGTTCGTTTGAATTAATACATTTTCCTATTGGTATAACTTTCTCAAGATTAGCTAAGTCCATCGAGACATCGATAGTATCTCCATTAAGGAGTGTACTACAGTCTGGAAAATGAGACAGATGAGGGGATTCTTGAAGCATCTCTTGAGATGCCAAGGTATCATCCAATAAAAAAACATCTTTCCCAAAGTTTGCTTTGACATTTAAAAAATAGGGAAATTCACGATCATGATGGTAATGAGGAAAATGCTCATAGACTCCAAGGAATTCAGCCAAAGCTTCATCTGTTGGGAAAATATCCAAAGAAGGCATGCCAATAGTCGAATTAACATCTATTAGATTAGGATGAATAAGATTAAATGATGTAGAAGAGTTTTGAGTTGTAATTATCATGTTTACATTGAGAGAAGGACGACGAGAAGCTCTGGTGGGCTTCAAGGGGTGGTATCCAAGACCAAATGAAGAACCATGTGGATTAGGTTCTAAGGTAATCTTGATACCATGTTCTTTTAAACCATAACCATTGCCTCTATATCCAATTTGAGATAAGATTTGAAAACCCCGACCATAATGTGATGTCATTTCAATAGGAGATGGCATAGTCAATAGTATAAGTATAATCAACATGATTTTTTGAAGTAGAAGAAGTTGGAATAGTGAGTTTAGGTGTTTCAGAAGAAGAAAGAGTATGTTTAGTGGAAACTAAAGCCACCTTCGAGGTCTCAGACTTTTGTGGTGAGATTTTATACTCTCTAATAAAGGAAGATGTAAAATCTAATGAACCCCAATCATCACCGAAAAACTCACTCAAAGGTGACAGACAATGTTGATCAGAATTATCAGTAGTAGCATGAGAAGATGGATTTTATTTTATTGAAGATGGCATCAAAGTGTTAAGAGATTTAGAGAAAAGAGTGTGAGATTTGGCTTCTGCACGTAAGCAAATTTTTAGATTCGAGTCATCCTCAACTGTATAGAGTTTGTTGTTATAAATGAACTTTAATGTATGATGAAGAGTAGATGGGACTACCCCATGGCATAGATCCACAGTTTACCAAGAAGAAGATTGTATGAAAAAGAATCAGGCATGACATGAATAAGCGTAGGCAAGGTCACAAGTCCAACCTCAATAGGTTGTGTGATTATACCTAGTGATCGTCTACCAATGTTATCAAAGCCACGAATAGAAAGAGTATCAAGTTGAATGAGAGACATATCCACACCAATTGTGCATAACAATCCTATGCTACAAACATTAATACCTAATCCACTATCGATTAGAGTACATTTTATTCCATTTTGACTAATGATTACCAAGATCATGAGTGTATCATATTGATTTTGAACCTCAATAGGAGGCAACTCATGTTGTTAAAAGACAATGTCGATATTCGTCACATGCATACCATCAAACAGAGCTACTACATTATTCAGTCTAACAAAAGGTGGTACAATCACCTTTTTTAGAGCCTCCTAGAGCAATCCATGGTATGTAGGCAAGGTTTTTATTAACTCCCTGAGTGAGATCTTAGCTGAAGTAGCACGAATCTTCTCAACAAGATCATATTCTCTGTTATTGTGTTGAGAAAGATGAGGTGGTGGAGGAAGAATAGGTTGAGAAGATGGAAGAGAGGTAGAAACAAATAGTGTTTGTTTGTTTTGTTTATTATTCCAAGTGTTATATGTGTGAGCAACCACATTATAATGAGGTTGTTGTGACACATCTAGATCATGTTGATTGTTTTGAGTAAGTTGTTTTGCATAGTTTAAGATGTAACTAGGAGGTCTAGGTGTGTTTTGAGCACCTCAAATGGTTAGAACAGTAGAATGTGATTGAGGAACATCCTATCAAAGATGCACAACAATCTTAGGTTTCTCAGGATCCTTTGGGGAACCAGAAACATAAATCATGTTGATTAACCTTTGACAAAAAGATGTTTTAGGTTTTGTAAAGGATGATTCTATCAAGATGAAGTCATCTAGGGCTTCATCTAACATATCAAAATCATCACTACTAAACGGCTCATCATATGCATGAAAATTTTGAAGAAATAAATCCGACATTGTCATATAACTTGCTTTCTCCAAGGTATGAAGATGGAAGGAAGAAAGAGAGATATGAGCAGTAGAAGAAATATGATGACAAGATGGTAAATTTGATTAAGGTATAGAGGAAAGTGTTTTTTTTATGTTTTTGTTTTTCTCTAATCTAAAGAAAAGCAAAAATATTTAAGTTTTTTTGTTTTCTACACAAAGCACATAAAATTTTTAAATATAACAAGCATCTAATCAATTAATTGACTAATTAATCAGAAATAAAGAAGGTTATGCAAGTGTAAGATGTTGGTTTCACCAAAATGTTATGTGGAAAATGGGGTCTAGGCTAATTAATTCTTTTAACCTAAGTCAATCCTTCTCCACATAGTATTGGAACACAAGCCTTTGAAGACTTGGTGTTTGGCTATCATCCACAAGGGAGAGCCAAGTTGTTCAAGGCTCTGTTCCTTTGTTGCAAAGAAATGATTGATTACTAATGAATTGATAGAAACTATGTAACACTAAACCCTAATTGATAATTTTGATGAAAATGCACTGACGACTATTATAGAGATAGAAAATGAAGGTCGAACAGAGAAACAGAGATCAGATAGAACCTGTGACAGAAAGTAAGAGTAGACCTGAGATGCCCTAGGTGTTGGGCGCCCCAATCCTAGGGTTTTTGGGCTGATTTTCTTCCGACAGATGATCTCTGTACCTGTTCCCTGATCCTTGTTGTTGCTCTATCAAAAACATCTAGCCGCAATCTATACATACACAAAGAGAGGAAAAATAGTTGTGGCTATATAGGATTTTTCCTCAGTCAAACCCCCATTTTGGTATTCCTACCTCACAGATAGCTAGATTAGAGAAGATCAAATAGTGTGTGCTCCTAATCTTATGTGCATCTAAGATTGTAAATGAGTAGCAAACCAAAGGATTTATCACAAAACCCTAACCCTAAATGACTCAAGCATATAGAATGATCAACTCAAGAGAAGTGTCTCACTAAAGCAATCACGAACCTTCAACTCAAGGAAGGTGGACTGATATGAAATCTGTAGAATAAGAAGGTTCTACAACCATACCCAATCGTGATGATGTAGGTACTCAAGCCAAACACAAGTTGGAACCCTCTCAAATCATGCAAGAAGGAACAAGATAGACTCAAGATCTTGCTTCCAAATCTACCACAATCCTTTCTAAGAGCATATAAAATAGTATTACAACAACAAATAAACCTGGAATTGTAATGTCAGAAAATGTCCCCTTGGGGGCTTTTCCCTCATAAGGTTTAGCTCCCAGGTCTTTAGCATGCATTTAGGACATTTTAGTTCATATTTTGGCATCCCAATGGAATGAGACCTAGGTTCCATGGAAAATTGGACCTAGGTGGACCCCTTGAGCTGTACCTTGCCCAAAATAGGGGGGAGGACTTGGACGCTCGCGCTCTAGTCCTGCCCTATTTTGGGGCAGCCCTAATTTTTGGGTGTCAGTTTATGACCGTTATTTGGTTCTTTTGCTGACACAGTAAAGTTTGATTTTTAAAATCTTGGCGAGAATGCTTATAGTTGCATATATAAGCATGATTAGGCATTCATTTGTAAACTAGATGATTACTAGCAAGCTATTGTGTTCTCAAGGTGATTCAAGGATTTCATTGTGTTGCAAGAGCAGACTTGTGTGTTTTGTGTGTTGATATTTGTAGATTTGAGCATCAATTTCCTCATGGAATGAAGAGCATCTTCCTCCCATGAGAGCTTCACTAAAAGGTGACATAATATTGTGTTTTCATCATTGATTCCTTTGGTTTTTGCCTCTACCTCACAAGGGCACGCACTCTTTATCTAACAACAGTGTTCGAAGACTTAAGTGTCCTCCGGGGCTTGACTAAGACAAGCCTCTAAACACCACAACCCCCAAACCAAGTATTGTGATTGCAGGTTACAGGTGTCGCATTTGGGAAAAGTGGAGCTACAGGGAGGATTGGCAGGCATCAAGGATTCAGGATCTAAAGAAAAGTCAGACACAGGAGCACTTCCAGGACTTGGGTGCTCGCTCTAGTGTCCTCTGTAGATAGATCTCTAAAAATAGAAGTTACAAGGCTGATCAGTGTCGGAAGGAGGTTCAGATTCCATGAAAAAGTAGGTACCTTGGACTTGGACGCCCACTCCAATGTCCCCGACTATTCCACTTCCGAACCTTGAAAATAGGTATTCTCTAATTTGGTATTTTATTCCTGTCTGCAAGAGCTTTTTCCATCTTTCATCAATTTGTTGTTGTATTTGCATAATTAGGGTTTTAATGGTTAATTGGACATAAGAGAAGGAAAATTAATAATTAAAACCCCTAATCCAATTTTTCCTACATCTTCAAGTGACCTAGGGTATGATAGTGCTCGCCACTCGACCCTAGATCCTTGAATGTAAGGTGGAAAGGAGAATTTAACCATCTAAACACTAGAACATTAACAAATCCAATTTTCTCCTAAACGTTTTGGTGAACCATGTTTTTAGACTTAAATTGCAACTTTCTGAGTGTTTTTCTTTAGATTTGGATTGATTTCATTCATTCATTTGGTCATTTATTTCATTGCATTGAGAAAAATTTTTAAAAAAAATAAAAAATTGGAAAAATTCAAAAACATTGCATTGTTGGGCTAACTAAATTGCATCAATTCTTCCTAAATTTTCCTAATTCATGATTTTTTCATCAGATCTGATATAAACTACAGAAAAATGCAAAAATTCAAAATTTTGCATTGCATTTTCATCATTTAATTTCTAGGGTTTTATGGAAAATTTGACAATTTTATAGAACCTAGTAATTCCAAAATCTAGGGTTAGTAGGAAAAATCTTTTATCAGATTTTTCTACTAATTTTAGAGGCTCATTCAAATTTTCATTTGGCTTTAGTCTTGAATTTTAGTGTGAATTTGCATAGATTTAAATAATTTGCATTTTTACATAGAAAATTTCATCAAAAACTAGCAATTTTGATGCATTTTCACTAAATTTGCATGGGCATTTTGCATTGTAAGGCTTAAAAATAATTTTTAGATCTGAGAATAATTCAAATTCATCATAATTCAGACTTCAAAGCATTCACATAGAATTTTATCCCAAGATCTCAAACCTAGGGCTTCAAAAACAACAATTTTCACTAAAATTGGCCTTATCGACTTTATAAACTTGCCCCATAGGTGTGTTGTGAAAGGTATTTTGGCATTATTTTTCTATTATCAGGGTAATAATTTTCTTCCCCTCATAAAAATCTTCACAACTCCCTTTTATCGGGCTCTTGTAGTGAAAATTTTGCAAAAAACCACACATTTTGGCTATTTTGGCCGATCAATTTTATGGATTGAGGTTACTGATATTATTGATATTATTTTCTGTACCTCCTAAAATTCCTTACAACACCCCTTTTTCTAGGTCTTCGAGTTGAAAAACTGTGAAAAATAGCCTATTTTTGCTATATTTTCACTAGGGTTTTACCTTAAGAGGCACTAAAATCATGTTGTGTTGGATATTTTGGCACCAAGTGGCTGTTATTACTGATATTATTTTCTTTCCATAATAATTTTCCTCACAACACGCTTTGTTATACTCTTTTGCATTGAATTTTGGTGAAAAAAGTGCCTATTTTGACATATTTTCACTATATTTTGACTTGGCATTATCTTGGATTTGCATCAAGAGTGTGTTGAGAGTGATTATATTGTTGTTTTGGACTGATATCAGACATATAACTTTCTTCCCTCAATCAAAATCCTTACAACATCCTTTGTTTCATTCATTAGCATTGAAAAAGTATTGAAAAATCAAGCATTTTAGGCTATTTTTGCTCTTATCTTTTGCACCAATTTTGAAAAGCTTTCAAAATCTGATTTGGCATTGATTTTAGCATGGCCTCTAATCACAATAGAAACAATAGGTTCCCTCCTAGACCTTACATGAAAAGAAAGGCTCCCGAACCTGAAATTGTCTTTACACCTCATGATAGAACAATCGGTGACTCTTAAGGACCTCTTTACATCACTGTGAAAATAATGGGAAAGAATGTGGAGGGAACTCTTATTGATCCTAATTGCATAACTAATGTTGCCTTTGAAAATTTCCTCTTTTCGAACAATTAATATAGGGTCCCTATAACCCTTCGAACTTGATGATTAAAACACATACGGGAACCTTAAAGAAACCATTGGGTAAGATATCATTGTTAGTAACTATCTTTGAGAAACATGTTGAATAATGGTTTGATATTGTAAACACCTAAAATTGACATGACTCTGCTTAAATAAATATTTTAAATATTTATTTCATCCTTCGTATGCTTCTATCAATAAATAAATAAATTTATTTATTTATGTGGTTCACTTCCTCCCATTTAATTAAATAAACACATTTATTTAATTAATTAAAATCACTTACACCAACTTCATTCTTCTAAAGTAATTAAATAATTTTAATTATTTAATTAAAATCTATTATTCTTCCAAATTTAAATAAAATGCAAATTTTATTTAAATAAAATCAAAAATCCTCACAAAAATAAAATATATTTTTATATTTTATTTATTCCTCTCAATTATTTGTAAAGTAATTAAATAAATTCATTTATTTAATTATGCTTTCTATCTCTTCGAAAAATCATTCTTATCTTCCAAAAATAACCTTCCTCTTGTCACATAAAAGCAAAAGTTGAGTTACAAAAGCAAAATCAGTTTTAAAGCATCTTTAAAGTAAATCTTCTCTTAAATTAGAAAAACAAATTCTAATTTAAGAAAAATCGAATCTTATCCTCATCAAGAGAGGAGTTAACTCAACTAAGCTGCTTTTTGAATGACATGTGTCCTTCTTCTATTGGATGCACGTTCCTCAACAATCCTCCTCCGTTGATTCCTTCTTTTCTTCTCAACCATTGATCTTCCCTCACTCTCTTTTATAAATACAACCTTCTTCTCTTCATTTCATTTAATATTGATTTGTGTAAACTTATGCTACAGAGATATCGGCGCGCCTTTGGCACCCCTACTCCCATTTAAGCATTCTCATTCATACTCCATTTCTATATTTGAAGCTCATCTTCAAATACATAAGTATCACAGCCATTCTTCCTTTGTCATCTTCAACAAGCAAGCAAGCAACTAGTTTCTGAGGGCTTCACAATCAAGATCAAAGAAAGATAGGCGAACTATGGAAGGTGAAAGGTAAAGGTGCAAGGTATTATTTGTTATTTGTTTTAATCTCCTTTTATCTTCATATTCTGTAGATGTTTGGGTTTTTATAATCTTTTTGATTAACTTGTTTTCCCCCTCACATTTTAGCACCCACCGTGGGGCCCTTGCTCCTCTACTAATCAAAAACTGAGTGTTTTTAAGTGACAGGTCCGTACAGGTGATGAACAAGTTTCTGACAGAGTCGTCTTGCGCATACAACCTCCCAAATGATGCATTTACCTTCTGAGTTGGCGCATCTAGTTTTTCGGCGCATTTGACCTCCCAAGCGACGCATTTGCATTCTGCTTTTGCGCATGTGATAATCTAGCGCATCTAACCTCCGCAGTTGCGCATCCAACCTCTGAAGTTGTGCATCCAACCTCCGAAGTTGCGCATATACTCTGTATAATTGCGCATCTGTCTAAGTTGCGCATTTACCCCATGTTTTTGTGCATATGTCCTATCAAATGGTGCATCTGCTGTTATTGCGCATATACCTCTGAGTCTTGCGCATTTGATTTCTATTCTTGCGCTTCTGTACAAAGATGCATACACTCCCTATTTCTGTGCATTCAGGCTGTAGTGTGGCGCATCTATCTTATGCCTTTTTGTTGTACGGTTTCTAATTTTGCATGTTGAGCTAACGTCGGTTTTGCAGGAGTAGTGGCTGGATTAGGTCATCTAGATATTTTGCCTAAGTTCACTTAGACTAACTAGGGGTGAGAGTAACAAGTGCATTTCATACAAACTTCACATAGTTCTCTAACTAGGAAGGAAGTAACTAAACCCAATTGCTATCGGTGCATTGTTGATTTATTTTCTAGTTAAACCACTGCTATCTTTACAAACAGAAAATGAACAATGCTATGTCTTAATCACTTTCAAAGTTAACAAACAGGGAATGAACAATGCTATGATCTAAACACTTCCAAGTTAACAATCATGTGAGTGCACAAGTAGATTAACTCATTCAGTTTTTCTATTTTTAACTAGGTTGGATAAACAAGTGTTTTCTGTGCTTGCGAATGCCAATAGGCTTATGCTCTCCCCTTAACTAGGTGATCAAAGTGCCAGACTTGTCATTCTTTTTGTCAAACCTTTAGGGGGGGCCTGCCCTTGGATGCATGCTTATCCAAATGGGAATGACCCTGAGTGGTAACAGGCTAAAGCCAAGCCCTACCAAGCCACTTAAAATAAATTGTGCTTGGGGTGAAAACCTCAAGTAACGAGTGCTGCTGTGTTACACCGATGGCCAACCTCCCCCAAAACCCTCATAGGCGTAACCCTTTGAGGCTGGGAGACTCCATAAAGGAGAGTAGAGCTACCGGACGTGTAACCACTCGAATGGTTGCCCTAATTAAGAACCAATTGTGTAGCAAGCCAAAAACCCCTATTTGTTGATGCAAAGGGCGGAGCTCTTGAAGCAGCCTCGATTCAAGTGACTCTTAGTAGAGGTAGTAGGGACAATCCTAAGGTTCAATGTGGGGACAAGCCTAAGGAAACCCGAATCTGGTATGCGTGAGAAGTGAGTGCTGTGGAGGGGAACCAGTGCTACCAGATTCTGGAGCTACACACTTTGAGTGGCACAGCTAGAGGATTCAACGAATATTGTCACATCCAGCCTAGGTTGTACTTGTTTTGAGTCAAAATAGTCCAAAAAATACAAAAAATATAAAAAGATAAAAATCATGAAAAACTTCTATGTGTTTGCTGTGTTTTTTCCATAATTGAACATCAGACTATTCAAAAACACCAAGTTCTTCAAAAACCAAAAATAGAAAAATCCTGAAAACATTCCAAAATTTCTCAAATTTTTGAGAAAACAAGACAAAAAGCTAGAATTGGGCATCTGATTCGACTTCTTGCGCATCTGAATCCTGTTGTGGTGCATTTGCCAGAATTACGCATCTGATTCGACTTCTTGCACATTCAACCTCTGTCGTGGCGCATTTGCCAGTATTGCGCATTTGACTTGACTTTTGGTGCATTTAACATCTGTTGTGGCACATTTGAAACTTTACCAGTGTTGCGCATTTGAACCAACTTATGTTGTTACGCATTTAAACTGCTGCGCATTTAAACCTGAGAGTAAAATTTAGTACCTTTCAAGAGCAAAACTATCAAGAGCTTTTCAAAAACCATCTTCAAAACTTGTTTCAGTTTTTCAAAATCTGATTGAGACCTTGCAAATTGACCATTTCTCCTTCTTTTTTGCACCATAGCTACTTGCTCATCCACAATCTCGCCAAAATCTTCCCAAATTCCTACAAGGTTAGAACCAAGATTATTCTAGATCACAATCAATACTCAAACAAACCTAGTAAGTGTCCACTATCAAAGGGTTACTTATCCTTTCTCTCGGCACTCTACTAGTGGCTTATATAAGACTAGTCAACATCAAGTATTTGGATTTCTAACATCCCCACTTTGACTATAGCTTTTGTATACCCAACTTGTTTGACATCACATAGATCTTAGAAGAACCTTGCTAAAACTTTGTATCATCCTAGCATCTTGCTCAAAGAATCTTTTTCACTCCATCCCATCTCTTTACCACCTTGCATGGTCTTAACAAGATTACAAAAACAAAAACAGATCAAAATGGCAGAGAAAAGTATTCCCAACACTCACGAAAGTGAAGAAGAAATTTCCATGGATGAGATCTTTCACACGCAGCACGACCCAAAATTCCAACGCTTATTAGGAGTACTTGCTCAAGACCCCACAAAATTCTTTTTACATCTGGCAAGTCTAGGAGTCAAGCTCCCTAAGGATTATGATGTAGAAACTCTCAAAGAAATTGAGGGAAGTAGACATGAGGAAGAAACACCTTTGAACAAAAGAAAAACCAACACTGATGCTACAGATGCCCTAAGTCTAATGAACCAAAAATATGAAGACCTCCAACAACAAATTTTAGACATGAAAATGGGGGCATCAACTAAACATTACACCCTAGAGGATATTCCACCATATCCTTTTAGTAGGGCCTTGGCCATGATACCTTTCCCCTCAAAATTTGAGGTGCCTAAGTTTGACAAATATCGAGGAAAGGGTGACCCAAGGGATCACATCAAAGAATTCAACGTTGCTTGTCTCGAGGTCGCACATAACGACACCTACCTTATGCGACTCTTTCCACAAAGCCTAGGTGGGCAAGCCATGGAATGGTTCTCTAGACTGCCACCCGGTATTAAAACCTTCAATGAGCTTGTAGACAAATTTGTCACCCACTTCTCTTACAATATTAAGCACGACACCTCAATATTGGATCTTTGTAACACCAAATAAAAAGGAGGAGAATCTTTCACCGCCTTCTTACAAAGATGGAGACAACTGGCAAGCAAGTGCCCACACCAAATGCCAAAGAAGTAGATGCTAGAAATGTCCATCCACAATCTACAAACGGACCTAAGCTACCAAATCCAAATCCAATGTCCTACTTCTTTTAGCAAGGTCATTGAGATGGGCCTCATCATAGAAAAAGCCCTAATCATGAAAGGTCAAATCAAGCTCTACAAAGACACTCCTAGTACCAACACCAACAATGACAAACCTAGATTCTAGATGAAAAACAAGAATGTTGTGAATGACGGGGTAGTAGATGCCAAAAATGTGGCACCTAAGCAACCAATTTTCAACCTATCAACACCTCAAAATAACCCCCTGCAAGACAAACCAAGAAATATTGAATCCAGGTTCACCAACTTTCGGCCTAGGAGAAAGTTCACACCTTTGGATGAGTCACTAGAAACTACCCTATGGAAGCTAATCGCCAACAATCTCATAACACTTCCCTCAGCATGAGAGTACGAACCAAAGGTCAAACCCCACTGGTGGAACGACAATGATTTCTGCGAATACCATCGAAACAGGGGGCACAAGACAAATGATTGTACTGCACTTAAGCATATAATCTAAGACCTAATAGAGCAAAACAAAATATTCGTTAACAGACAATCTCATGGAAATACCTCCAACAGCGATCATCAGGCATTCAAGGATCCTCTTCCTAACTACGAGCAAGGAGGACCTTCCAACAGAAATAACAGTGGCTCTAACAACGCAAACTACACAAATGTCGGCTTCAACTATGTTGTTAACCATATCTCAGAAGGTGAGTCACACATCAATGTGATCACTATCAACAAGGATCCAGATTGCAATGTTACTACCCGTAGTAACAAGGTCACCCTTAGAGGAGCTTCCACTCCCCCGTCTAGTCAATACAGTATCGTGGATCAACTCCACAAAACACCTATGCACATCTCCATGTTAGAACTTCTGCGTCTGTCTCCTTCTCATAGGTCCATACTTGACAAAGCCTTAGCAGAAGCCTCCATCCCCACAAACTTAGCTGAAGAGCAATTCCAAACTATGGTCAGTCACATCACCTCACCGCATTCCCTATCATTCACTGAGAAGGATGATATGTCAATCACTCAACCCCATAACGCTTCCCTACATATCGAAGCTTTCATACATAAACACAAGATCAAAAGAGTCCTAATAGATGGAGGGGCTGGCTTGAATATATGCACATTAAAGCTAATCCTTACATTGGGGTTTTCAGAGAAGGCTATCGATCCGAAAAGAAAAATCACCATAAAAGCCTATTGTGAGGAAGAAAGAACATCTAAAGGAATTTTTACCCTACCAATCAGAGTGGGCCCTATAGTGAAAGATGTATCTTGTCAAGTCCTTGACATGGAGCTAGCATACAACATTCTTCTTGGGCGACCATGGATCCACGCTTTGAAAGCAGTACCTTCCACATACCATCAATGTATCAAGTTCCCACATGAAGGTCAAGAGATCACCATCCAAGGTGACCCTAACCCCTTTCAATACTACAACTCTATTCAACCAAAACTAGAAGTTGTAATCCCCACCAATCATGCTTCGGTCGCCTCTTCATCTCGTGTAGATCCAGCTACACTTGCTACCTCTTCAGGAGCATCTCAACCTAAACTCCAACTCAAAGAAAAGGGCTTGGGTGAGTACACAGTCTCCCAATCCCTCTGTTTGGCACAACTACCTCTATCTACTAGATCCTATGGGAGACCCATCTTAAAGACACCCAAAGTAGAGAAAACCACCAAAGGACCATTTGTGAAATGGGGAAGCCTAGAAGATGAAAGTGATGAAAAATATATCCTACAGTGGCTATACAAAGATGAAGGTAGTTCCTCAACACAACATAGCCATCCCATTATACAAACGGCACAATATGGTGAAGGCTTTCAAATGCTATAGAGAATGGGGTATGAGGGACATGGTCCACTTGGTTCAAGAAGGGATGGCATCACTGAACCCATCCAACCTCATACCTTAACAGCCTGAGACACTACAGGGCTAGGGTACATTGGAGCATCAAGAAACAACAGAACCAACAAGAACAAAGCCAAACAACCAGAAGCATCCACTAGCAATTTGGTTGAACAAATTTAGAGAATGCAAATGGTGAGCGAAACTAATTCTAACGAGTATGAATGGGATAGCCTCTCTGAGATGTCTTGTGATGAAAAGGATATTGACGTTGTCCATGAGTACGACCCAACCCATGAAAACAAGGGACAAGGTCCAAGGGTTAGGCCATTAGAGTCCAACCCGCATATCAACAATAGTGAAAATCATGAGGAAGGAATGTTTCCCCCCTTGATGGACCCACTAATAGAGAGTACCATCGCGGAGTTTGTCCGCTCCTTCAATATTTCTATCCTAACCATCAACGCCATTGAACCAGACAAACCTAATGATCCCTTACCTTTAGTGCACCCTGAACTTATCGACTGGGACCTAGAAGGCACCACCCCTGAGCTAGACACCTTTGAAAATGACAAAGCCATCATCGATTATCTTGAGCTTAGAAATCACATACCTGCTGGAGACCATAGAGCAGGCTATGCTATTGAACTCAATGAAAAGGCCTATTTTGGAGAAAGGGCCAAGCCTTTCAGTCATAAAAATATCAAGATAAAAGAACGATCTAATGGTGAAAACCACTCTACAGCAGTGTTAGATCATCAAAATAGTAAAAATAAAGACGTATCTAACAGTAAAAACCTCTCTGAGGCACCGAAGGATGGAAGGCTTGACCCTCTCCCCAATCTTACACATCAAGAGAGATCGTCGATCTTGATAGAACTGGCAGAAGCAATCAATGTCAACATAGGTGATAATCCCAGAATGGTCCACATGGCAAAGGCTCTAACAGAACATGAAAAACTAGCATTTTTAGATTTCTTCAAAAGAAAACAGATCAACTTTGCATGGACCTACGCTGACATGCCAGGGCTAGATCCAAATCTTATCATGCATCATCTATCTCTAGCTCTAGGAGCTAAACCAATCAAACAAAAACTCAGAAAGATGCATCCACATGTGGCCCTCATGGTAAAGGAAGAGCTAAAGAAACTACTAGACGTCAAATTTATCAGGCCTATAGACTATCCTGAATGGGTTTCAAATATAGTACCAGTGGCTAAACCAGATGGCAGGGTTAGAATATGCAATGATTTTAGAGAATTGAACAAGGCTTGTCCCAAAGATGACTTCCCCCTACCCAACATAGACATGATTGTCGATCTCATAGCAGGCCACACTATGCTTTCACTCATGGATGGTTTCTCAGGCTATAACCAGATAAAGATTGCACCCAAAGACCAGCACAAAATGGAGTTCACATGTCCTTGGGGCACCTACTATTGGTGTGTCATGCCATTTGGTCTGAAAAATGCTGGGGCGACATATCAGAGAGCCATGACAACAATCTTCCACGACATGATGCACACCATAATGGAAGACTACGTCGACGACATTCTGGTAAAATCACTTACACGAGAAGGACATCTACTAGTATTAGACAAGATCTTTAACAGACTGGAATAATTCAATGTGCGACTTAACCCAAAGAAGTGTGTGTTTGGGGTTACATTAGGAAAATTACTGGGCTACATAGTGTCTACAAATGGTATTGAAGTTGATCCAGCTAAGGTGAAGGCCATAATGGAGATGCCACCTCCTAAGAACCTGACTCAGTTAAGATCCCTACAAGGCAAACTACAGTCTATTAGAAGGTTCATTTCCCAATTGGCAGACAAGTGCCACCCATTCTCTCATCTGCTACACAAAAATGTCCCCTTCAAATGGAACGAGTCATGTGGACAAGCATTCCAGCAACTAAAGGAATATCTCATGAAACCACCAGTATTAATGCCACCAATTCAGGGCAAGCCTCTATTACTATATATCTCAACTACACCAACAGCTCTGGGAGCTCTCCTTGCACAATAGAACTACGACGAAAAAGAACAGGCTATCTACTACATCAGTTGAACACTCATTGGATACAAGTTGCAATACACACTGTTCGAAAGAGCATGTCTAGCTGTAGTATTCGCTTCACAAAAATGGAGACATTACATGCTGTCACACTCTATTAAACTGGTAGCAAAAATTGATCCACTAAAATACTTACTCAACAAGGCTGCCTTAACAGGTAGATTATCAAAATGGGTCATGCTCCTCAGTGAGTTCGAGATTGAATATGTGGATAGAAAAGTGATAAAAGGACAAGTGCTCACAGATCAACTAGCAGATGCACCTTTAACGGATGACAACCCCCTGAGCTTTGAATTTCCAGATGAATCTATCTTCCACGTCAACTCAGCAAACTGGAAAATGTACTTTGATGGCTCCTACACTCAACATGGATCAGGGGCAGGTATTTTATTAATCACACCTAATGGTGACACTATTCCAAAGTCATACAGATTAATGTTCCCTTACACTAACAACGTAGCAGAATATGAGGCTTTGGTCATCGGTATCAAACTAGCAGTTGAGTGGAACATCAAGGAACTTCAAGTCTATGGTGACTCACAGCTAGTCATCAACCAAGTGAATGATGACTACCAAACGAAGGATGAGAAATTGATTCCTTACAAACGAATGGTAGATGACTTCAAAGAATATTTTGTCAAGATATCTTTTGAACAGATACCAAGGATCGAGAACAAAGCTGCAGACGCAATGGCTACAATTGCATATCTCCTCGACATTCCAAGTCATCAAACACAATATGAGTTCCTAGTAGAGCCAGTGTCCTATCCTGCTTATAACACCCCATAATCCCATATCATATGCCACATCGTCGGAGCCGATTCCCCTCTCTATGGTAAAATATTTGCCTATCTAAAAGAGAATACCCTCCCACCCGACCTCTCCAATAACCAAAAAAGAACCTTCATCTGGTAGGCATCTCGTTATGCCATTGTCGCCAACACCCTATATCGCCGAGGTCTCGATGGTACTCTCCTTAGGTGTCTCGATAGTGAGGAACATCAAACCACCCTAAACGAAATACATGACAGTATATGCGGGGCTCACTCTAGTGGCCCTACCCTCGCTAAGAAACTCATACGCATGGGGTACTACTGGCCAACTATGGAATAAGACTCCTATCAGTTTGTAAAGAAATGCAAAAAGTGCCAAATCCATGGGAACCTAATCCATTCACCAGCGCAGGAGCTACAGCCATTAACAACTCCTTGGCCTTTCTGTCAGTGGGGACTCGACCTAGTGGGCAAGATTCACCCTCCTTCCTCAAGTTGCCATAAATTCATTATCACTGCCACAGAGTATTTCATGAAGTGGATTGAAGCCGTGCCCTTAGCCAACATCACAAGCAAACAGATTGCCTCATTTATCCTGAACTATATCATTTGTCATTATGGTGTCCCTTCATCCCTTATCACAGATAATGGACGACCCTTCAAAAACCAAGATGTCAGGGAACTATGTGACAAATTCCATATCCAGCATTGCTTCTCAACCCCATATTACCCTCAAGGCAATGGCCAGGCTGAGGCATCAAACAAAACCATTCTGAAAATCCTAAAAAAGACTGTCAATGATGCCGGCCATGATTGGCATGTCCAACTAAATCCCGCACTATGGGCCTACCACACAAGCATCAACACACCCATAGGTGCAACACCATATTCCCTAGTCTATGGATCTGAAGCAATCTTGCCCATTGAAGTCAAGATCCCATCTTTGCGAGTCTCATTAAAAGCCCTCATATCAGATGAAGAATATAGAGTAACCAGACTCCAAGAATTAGAGCTGCTCGAAGAGAGAAGGCAACATGCCTTTAACCACTTGAAAGCATATCAGCAATGCATGTCCAGAAGCTACAATCACAAAGTAAAACCTCAGATATTCCAAGTCGGTGACCTAGTCCTAAGAGAAAATCCCAAAAATTAGGAAGATAGAGAAAAGAAAGGAAAGTTTGAACCTAACTGGCTGGGTCCCTATGTCGTCATCACAGCTTATGGATCGGGGGCATATCAATTAGCTACATCTGAAGGTGAACTGTTCGATGATCCTATCAACAACATGCACCTTCGCAAGTTCTATACCTGAAAACCCCAGTGTAAGAGAGTCCTAAAAAAATCAAAAAAATCAAAAAAATGCTGAAAAACAAGAACAAAAAAGTCAAAAAAGTGAGAAAATAACAAAAAAATCATCCTATGGTGAAAACCTGGCAAACAGGTGCCTAGGATAGGTACCATGGTGAAAACCTGACAAACAGGCATCGTGTGTACTTTTAGCTTCTTGAGAAAATAAAAGCAAGTGGTGAAAACCTAGTAAACAGGCGCTATCTGCGACAAACCACTTCCTCCATCTATTCTGACTTCATGTCTCTTGTGTCTATCGTATCGTCTGTCTAGACCCAGTCCTTTGAACCATTGTCGAACTACGTCAACTCTGAGTTATCATGTAGGCAAGGCCATTCTTAATGCGCCCCCGAGGCTTCGCTCCTCTTCACTTCACTTCACTCCACTCCACAGTCCCGTCTGTTCCATATCTAGTCCTTTTGTCAACCTGAGTCTGTGCTATTTCTACGTCTTTGCCATCGCCTAGGTCTTAGGTCCGCTAGGGTTTACCCCGAACTATGTTGCCTCTGCGTCGTCACGTAGGCAAGGCCATTTAGCAATGAGCCCCCGAGGCACTAGGTCAGTCCCTTAGGGTCCGTTTCTCCATGTCTGTATGTCGTCTCACCCATAATAAATCGATCCTTGTCTAAACTGGGGGCAACTCCTTGACCTAGTTGCGGATTTGGATTCTTGAATGCCATTTTTCTAGGAGGACACCAATAAAGGATAGTGATACCTTTCACTAGGCAAGCAAGCACAGCAGAAGCAAGCTTCCTCAAACAAAATTCTTAGCACAAAGCATCAACCTGTCCAAAGCAGAGCACCATACCAAAAACACTAAAACTGATTCTATATCAATTATGGCAAAAGACACATCTAATGCAAAGAAGTTTTGTCAACCGGTCAATTTACAAGGTCTTGAATTTTTGTCATTATGTCTTCCTATGCTACTCAAGGATGCCAAAAGCTAGAGATGCTATGACGGGAGCATAATTATTTTCTTTTTCTGCGGCTTGTGGATTAAACTTTAGTAATGTGATGACTTTTGTCTAATGACATGATCAGCAAAAGATCATCGAGGACTCCGAGGTCTAAACATGAAAAGGGGCAATCCTTGTCTGTTGAAATGCAAGAAGTGCTCAGGTCATCTAGATTCAAGTTTGACTAGATGCTTGTATCAACTTGCTATATCAAAATCCATGTAAAGAATACTCAGGTCATCTCGGTCTAATTATGCCTAGATGCTTGTATTTCCTTACAACAAAAAGCGAAAAATGCCAAAAAGTGCCCAATGATGAAAGCAAAAACCTTGCAAAAATCTCAAGATGACAATCCACATCCATCTCCATCTCATATCCAACAAATCCATATCATCCGTGCAATAAACAAATCCTGCAGTATATCAAATCAAAGTCAGTATTTCTTCATCTCTTCTTCCTCCTATGTCATAACTTGTGTCAATTGAGTACGTTTGGACACATCAAATACATAGCATAGATTGCATATCACATCACATGAGATAGTCATTTACATGATTACATCATTTAGGTCACCCACATGCATTTTACATCCATATATCATCTCAAAAGAATCAAAAACATAAACAAAAGCATCATCAACATACATATAGAGCTGCATAAATCATATCCATAACATATCACATTGGCATTTTACATATCAAATCATACAAAGTCCATCTCGTATGCATCACATAAACACAACATCATCAGATAGATTGCATCCAGAGCGTATCAACATAGAACACATGAGCATATAGAATATCAATCACTGCATCATCATATAAAAACATCAAAAACATGTCCAAATATACAACATATCAAAATCTCTGTCTAATCTCTCATAGTCATATCATAAGTGTATACAAGGTACAATAAAAATGGTGATACATGTCTCGGGGAAAGCATAATACATATACAGGCTATCTCAGCCATCCAAATGTGTGTAGCAGATTAAAGAATGGTGCAAGTATTTAGGGCTGTCTAACCCTACTGTCGGGGCACACTACTCCCTGCACTACCCTCTCCTCTGCCTCCCCCTGACTGCTGGGGACCCCTCACTAATCCTATAGACCGTGATGCACCTGCTCTCTGTGCTGCCTCTGACTGGCTCCTAAAGCTCGTGGCTCTCTGACTCGCTAGCACAGCACCGTGATATAATCTCCTATAATACTGAGCCTGTGCCTGGGCTCTAGTCAGCTCACTCTACACCTGGACCACCTGTGCCTGTGCCTGCTGCACCTGTGAAACCAAAAAATTGGATGTCCCATCGGTGCCCATGGCCATCATGGCTGCATCTCTCTCTACCCTCATGGCCCGCATGCTGGCTAAGGCTGCATCTCGCTCTCTAGTCAACTCTGATAGCCAAGTTGCATCTGACTCTCTCCGCGACTTTGCTACTCTCAGATGAGCCCTCAGCTGCCTAACCTGGCTTTGTAGTCCAACCAGAACCTGCTGCTGCACATCAAGCTGTGGAGCCTACTCTGCCTGTGCCACTTGCTGCGCTAGCACCTGCCCCTTTATCAGCTATACCACCTGCTATGGCGGTGGCATCTATCCCCGTGCTATCTCTAGCTGGACCACTTGTGCCTGTGCCTGCCCAACTACCTACTGGCCTATAGGTCCCTCTTCGACCCTCTACCTCTATCTCGCCCTCCCCTCATCTCCCTGATCTCTCCCCCTCCTCCTCCGTCCTCCCCTCCCCCTACCAGCTGCACCCTCATCCGCTAAATCGCCCTCGTCTAAATGAGGGGCCACCTCACCTGGCCCTGAATATCTTGAGAATGGGTGCGCCGCGAACCACTCCTCATAGTCTGGCGTCATGCTAGCATCTACTATGTCTCTCCTTGTCGGCCAAGCTGCATATGGAATCTATTGAAAATCAGCCAATGCCTCCTCATAAGATGCCACAAGACCCCACCTATACCTCTCTGCGTGAGTCCTGGCAAAGCATGCCTCGCCCTGCGGTCTACCCTATACATAGCAAAACTGTCTCTGAACTCGGCTGACAATCTGTCGCTCCAAAATATATCGAGTCATGCTAATAAGCCATCTCGTCTAGAAGCAATAAGGCAACTCATCTGCCTCGTCGTCCCATACCTCGCAGTCAATGTACGGCCGCCAAACAACTGCATCTATGCCATCAAAAGCATGCCTCCAATACTCCAACTTCCCCAACCTATGCTAGGAAATAACACCTGCATAGCCGTAACTATAGGGCTCACCCCTCTGCCTATGAAATATGCATATCGGCCATGTGATGGCAATGTGCTCCCACAACCAAAACTGCAACAGCGACGTGCCTGCGGATAAACTAGCTCCTCTGTTGTAAACCACTTGGTGCATATCTCTATATAGGTGTGCAAGCACACACCCCCCCATGCATACCAGGTCCCGTCTGTGATCATACTCTCCAACACCCTCCCCCAGCCGATTGGGAAGCCGTGCGCTCTCCTATTGGGGCATATCACGCCACCGATCAATCTAGCCACTATGCCCGAGAAGTAGTCATAACAGTCATGCATGTCCTGCCACGAGATCTCCTCCCCTGCCAACTCTGGGTCATCAAACACGCGTCTACACTCCTCTAGGCCATCATCCCGCTGTGACTCATACTCAACCAGCTCTCCCTAAATCAGGAGGTGCAGAATCTGGTACACATCCTTGAGAGTAATCGCCATCTCCCCCATCGGTAGATGGAATGTACCATCCTCACTGTGGAATCACTCCACCGCTGCCATCAACATAGCCCGGTTTGTGCGAACCTTGGGCATAAAACAAATATAGTGTAGACCCATAGCGGCTAGAGCCTCGCGATCTATCTCGATCAACATATACTGCTGCAACAACGGCAACGGGAACTGC
Organism: Cunninghamia lanceolata; assembly: GCA_027924645.1. Taxonomy (NCBI): domain Eukaryota; kingdom Viridiplantae; phylum Streptophyta; class Pinopsida; order Cupressales; family Cupressaceae; genus Cunninghamia; species Cunninghamia lanceolata. Next base: position 7,629,265 of record BSBN01000150.1, read on the forward strand.
TCTCGTGACGTCAAGACAGTCTGAATATCCTCCTGCAACCAAACAACACATAGTGTCAAAGAAATCCATATCCAAGCATAGCATACCGTCAACAAAATCAAATCCAGATCCATATCGAAACCTACTCAAAGCAATCAAGCTATCCTATCATTGGCTTAACATATCAAATTAATCAAAACAGCATATCATCTCTCGACTAGATTCTCGGCAATCTCAGAGATCGCTAAATCAATTGACACATCGATCAGGATGCCAATTGGGTTAATTTCATTAAGTCAACTAATTTTCCTAAGTGCAAATGCGCCAATCCAGGTGGCAAATGCGCCGTTTCATACCAAAAGTGCCACTTCACCGTGAATGTGCCACTTTCTGACACGTATGCGCCATTCTGGCACATGCGCCACTTCCTCTATCAAATGCACCATTTCAGGAGTCACATGCACAACACTAGCATATGCGCCCATTCATAACACATATGCACAATTTTCAGATGCATGCGCCACTTAATAGCTCAAAAGTGCAAATGTAATCAAATGCGCACATTCATGGCTCAAATGTGCAAAATGAACAGATGCGCCACTTTGAGACGTGAATGCGCCATTCCACAACGCATGCACCATTCTGCAACGCATGCGCCATTTCGGCGCGCATATGTGCCAAACGGGAGTTTTTGCGCATCTGTCTCAGTTGGGTTCCCTAGCCATTAATACGCGTAAAAATTGACTTTTGACAAGTTTTGAAGAAACACATACCGGGGGTCTTGCCTCCACTGGCCGATCGAACCGTCGAATCCGCTCAAACCGGTGCTCCTCGTGAGGAATATCCATCTCTCTGGCTGCCATGCTCTCCTAAGCTCTCTAGAGGACTAATCAACTATGGACAAGTGTACAAATGATTAGAATATGTGGACCCAACTCCTTTATATAGCAAATGACCCATACCTGACTGCATGACAACTGTGGCTACTTCCCATATCTTTTTCTTCGAACCATATCCCATTTTTCTCCGCCATAAACCGTCCTTCACCTTCTTCTTCGTGAGATTGTTCGTCTCAAACCCTTCTATCTTCTTCCCGTCCAATCTCCCAAGGGGGCATCCTATCGTTAAACTTGCACCAGGGGCAAACTGGGGCATGTATCACTGTCAAAAATTCTTATTCTTTGAAACAACGTGATAAAACACATTGCATCAAAGAGGGGCAAAATGTATACACCTAAAATTAACATGACTCTGCTTAAATAAATATTTTAAATATTTATTTCATCCTTCGTATGCTTCTATCAATAAATAAATAAATAAATTTATTTATGTGGTTCACTTCCTCCCATTTAATTAAATAAATACATTTATTTAATTAATTAAAATCACTTACACCAACTTCATTCTTCTAAAGTAATTAAATAATTTTAATTATTTAATTAAAATCTATTATTCTTCCAAATTTAAATAAAATGCAAATTTTATTTAAATAAAATCAAAAATCCTCACAAAAATAAAATATACTTTTATATTTTATTTATTCCTCTCAATTATCTGTAAAGTAATTAAATAAATTTATTTATTTAATTATGCTTTCTATCTCTTCGAAAAATCATTCTTATCTTCCAAAAATAACCTTCCTCTTGTCACATAAAAGCAAAAGCTGAGTTACAAAAGCAAAATCAGTTTTAAAGCATCTTTAAAGTAAATCTTCTCTTAAATTAGAAAAACAAATTCTAATTTAAGAAAAATCGAATCTTATCCTCATCAAGAGAGGAGTTAACTCAACTAAGCTGCTTTTTGAATGACATGTGTCCTTCTATTGGATGCACGTTCCTCAACAATCCTCCTCCGTTGATTCCTTCTTTTCTTCTCAACCATTGATCTTCCCTCACTCTCTTCTATAAATACAACCTTCTTCTCTTCATTTCATAATCGGGATTTATGTAAACTTATGCTGCAGAGATATCAGCGCGCCTTTGCACCCCTACTACCATTTAAGCATTCTCATTCATACTCCATTTCTGTATTTGAAGCTCATCTTCAAATACATAAGTATCACAGCCATTCTTCCTTTGTCATCTTCAACAAGCAAGCAAGCAACTAGCTTCTGAGGGCTTCACAATCAAGATCAAAGAAAGATAGGCGAACTACGGAAGGCGAAAGGTAAAGGTGCAAGGTATTATTTGTTATTTGTTTTAATCTCCTTTTATCTTCATATTTTGTAGATGTTTGGGTTTTTATAATCTTTTTGATTAACCTGTTTTCCCCCTCACAGATATTACCCCCGATTCTGATACCTTTGATATAAAACTTGGAATCCCTTGGTTAAAGGTTATGAAAGTGGTTCCTTCAACTATTTATAAATGTGTTAAATTTCCTTTGAATGGACAAGTGCATGTCACTCATCGAAATACATACAAACCTTCAACTACACAACAACACTTCACATTGGATTACTTTTGCAACAAAAATACTACCGACAAATTAGAGCTACGAACAGACTTTACATTTTTGAGCTATAGAAATTACAAAGTGAAACTATTATATCCAGCACCTAATCCTCCTAGACAAGAAATGACAAAAGATAAACAACTCGCATGTGAAGAGAACTTTAGACCAAAAGTACAAGGTCCCTATGCTGAGGTTCCTCCCCCGAAATCCTTACAAGAATTGGGAGATCATTGTCAACAACAAAGTGTTCCACCGTGACAAATGAGATTTGATCCTGGTGCTTCATTTTCTAATTTGCACAAGCCTATGAAAGAGGATAGCCCTATCTTACAAGAGATAAGTGGTAAAAGAAGACGAAATAGAAAAGCAAGAGAAAGAAGAAAAAGAAGACAAGAATATGCTATAAACCTTGCCTCTCAACAAGAAACCATCGATCCCAACATTCAACCAAAAAATAATGATCATAATGATGAACAACATGATGAACAAGATTAATTTGTCTATGGTACCGTATGTCCCACTATCCTCCAACATTAGGGAGTGGGAAGATGACGACGATGATTTGCTTATAGATAACTTCTAGCCCAAAAGGGGCTTTACAGGTAAGTATCTCTAACCCTTTATCTCTCTCGTGATGTGCTTCCCCCGTGATGTGTTATATGTTGTTTAGGCCTCCTAGAATGACCTCAGATTCTCTCATAAGGTTCAAGATACTAGAAGACTGCCTCTGTTGTGACCTTCTTCTATTTGTATCATCATTCTTCTAAAATTGCCTTTCTCAGATTTCATTGTTGTGTGTGGTGTCTTACGGACATAGCGTCATGGTTGGTGACCTGGGGGCACCCTCCTACATGACTGTCCCTAAGACACTTGTTTCTCCTCTCTTATTTATTGTTTCCCTTCCTCTAGTGTTTCCACCTAGCAGGTGGATGATGACAAAAATTTATATCGATGCGGACCTAGTGTCCCTTTCGAGAGCAATCAACAAATGGACTTAGTTCCTAATATGATGACAGGGTTGTATATCTTATCTGAGGCTTGGCTAGTGGAAGCACTCGTACTTTCCACGTAGTGAATTTTATGATGTTTCTGTCGCATTTACAAACCTTAACAATACTGTTGCTCTATGCACCTTTGTTTTCCTTTGAATCTAGCCTTGGTGGCACTCGATTCAGAGAGCTTCGTGATATAGCCTCATGGTTATCCTCAAACTCCAAATTCATTGTATAACCTTGGCTCTTTGTGTGATTAATCATATGCATTGAGGTTGTTGTTTATCATAATGTTGTAGACACTAACATGTTTCTTACAGGGATGTGTTTCTGGGAACATTTGGTGATTGCAAAGTACATGTCACCTCCGGGGGGCATAGGCTTTGCAAAAGTCTATTTTACCTTGTGTGTTTTCTTCCTACCTTAACGTGCTTGATATCGATAACTAATATCAACCACCTTAAGGTGGGGGCATATATAAGGTAAGCTGTCTGTTATAGATGTTAGAAATGTGTTTGACCTTAGTTGTAAAGACTTGCGCCCCAGGGTAGTGCATCATGCATCCTAAGTTTGTTTGCAATCAATCAATCATGTAAGCCCTCTACGAAGGTGGGATATCATGTATATCCTTTTTATCTTAAGCCCTCTGCGGAGGTAGGGATGGTGTATTTCTTGGAGCATATTGCATCATCCTGTCATTTTCAAAAGTCCTCTGCGGAGGTGGGGAGTGGTTCTGTGACTAACTTAACCCTTAAGCATGTTTTCGGTGATTGTTTTGGCGAATCCCAATCGTCGGTGTGTGCCTGTAATGTGCCTAAGATGGTGATGAGCCTAGAAATACAAAACACACCATCGCTTGTCTGCCATGTTTTCTCTGTGTCTTCAAGTGTGTGTGTTTTGTATGGCTTGTTTTTTGCCCCATATGCAGAGACCAGCACCCTTTGGTAGTGCTTCCTGCATTTTTGGGAGTTTTTGCGTGTCTTATGTGTGTGTTGCCCCATATATACAGAGACCTGCATCCTAGGGTAGTGCATCCTATATTATGCAAGGTTTGTGTACTTTCCAGTACTTACATTTGCATTTCATATATATGAGGAAAAGAAAAGAAAAGATATCATTTCTGTCTTCCATGCATTAATGTGTCTTCTATGCATTGACTTTCTTCTCCGTGTTTTGCGTGACTATAACTGTCTTCTCCATATTTTGCATGCCTGTTACTATCTTCTATGTGATTGGCGTGTCTTCTCTGTGCTTGGCATGTTTGCTGTGTTTGTGACCTTACTTTAATGCATGTATTGGTCTCATGTTTATACATACATTAAAGTGGGGGCTAAATGTAATGTAAAAAAATGTCCCCTTGGGGGCTTTTCCCTCATAAGCTTTAGCTCCCGAGTCTTTAGCATGCATTTAGGACATTTTAGTTCATATTTTGGCATCCCGATGGAATGAGACCTAGGTTTCATGGCAAATTGGACCTAAGTGGACCCCTTGAGCTGTACCCTACCCAAAATAGGGGGAGAGGAATTGGGTACCCACGCCGTAGTCCTGCCCTATTTTGGGGCAGCCCTAATTTCTGGGTGTTGGTTTATGACCGTTATTTGGTTCTTTTTCCGACACAGTAAAGTTTGATTTTTAAAATCTTGGCGATAATGCTTGTTGCATATATAAGCATGATTAGGGATTCATTTGTAAACTAGATGATTACTAGCAAGCGATTGTGTTCTCAAGGTGATTCAAGGCTTTCATTGTGTTGCAAGAGCAAACTTGTGTGTTTTGTGTGTTGATATTTATAGATTTGAGCATCAATTTCCTCATGGAATGAAAAGCATGTTCCTCCCATGAGAGCCTCACTGCAAGGTGACATAATATTGTGTTTTCATCATTGATTCCTTTGGTTTTTGCCTCTACCTCACAAGAGCACGGACTCTTTATCTGACAACAGTGTTCAAAGACTTAAGTGTCCTTTGGGGCCTGACTGAGGCAAGCCTCTAAACACCACAACCCCCAAACCAAGTCTTATGATTGCAGGTTACAGGTGTCGCATTTGGGAAAAGTGGAGTTGTAGGAAGGATTGCTAGGCATCAAGGATTTAGGATCTAAAGAAAAGTTAGACACAGGAGCACTTCCAAGACTTGGGCACTCTCTCTAGTGTCCTCCGCAGACAGATCTCTGAAAACAGAAGTTACAGGGCTAATTAGTGTCAGAAGGAGGTCCGGATTCCATGAAAAAGCAAGTACCTTGGACTTGGGCACCCGCTCCAATGTCCCCAACTATTCTGCTTCAGAACCCCAAAAATAGGTATTCTGTAATTTGGTATTTTATTCCTGTCTGCAAGAGCTTTTTTCGTGTTTTGTCAATTTGTTGCCATATTTGCATAATTAGGGTTTTAATGGTTAATTGGACATAAGAGAAGGAAAATTAATAATTAAAATCCCTAATCCAAGTTTTTCTACATCTGCAAGTGACCTAGAGTATGATAGTGCTCGCCACTTGACCCTAGATCCTTGAATGTAAGGTGGAAAGGAGGATTTAAACATCTAAACACTAGAACATTAACAAATCCAGTTTTCTCCTAAACAAGAATAATTCATAAGTCTGCAATAATATGAGGATAGCCAATAGTTCTCTAGAGTCTTTAAAGTATTTTCAAAGTCTTGTTTAAATATGAAGCCTAAGGAGGAAAATATTTGAATATTAGAGGTCGACGAAGCACAGGACCAAAATGTCAAAATAAAGGTCACGTCACTCAAGACAAAGCTAACACCATCGAGGGATTTAAAACTCTACAATATATGGGAGGACACTAGCACTTGGGCGCTAGGGTCCTAGTTGAATCACTCTGGCAAGTTAGCATTGTTTCAAGACATTACTAGGATCTTGACACTGCCCTATGTTCGAGCATTTGATCAATAGTAACAGTTTAGTAAAGTTTAGGAAGATTTGGGAAGGTTTAGGAAAGTGAAGCACTTCTCTCGAGTTAACGGTAAGGCCAAGGCTTGAAAAGTGAACTTAAAATGGACGAGGGGAGTGGACACTAAAGCAAGTGCCAAATATGATGTGAAATTGTGCTGGCACCGACAGGGAGCACAATTTACGATGATACAAGTCCTAGTGTGTGGGAAAATATTAATTAATTAATTAATGTAAGAAGAGTTAATTTAATTTAAAATAAATAAATAAATAGTGTTTATATTATATAATTTCTTTTATTTATTTATTTTGGTAATTAATTTCTTTTTGGAAAAGAAATAAGTTTAATTATTTTAATTTGTTAATTTATTTAATTATTGAATGTGCAAAGTCTATTTTAATGATTTAGAAAATAAATTATTGTATTCCTATTTGTGAATTAGAAAATTATATTTTCTAATAATAATTTTTAAGTGGATTCTTTTATTTAAATAGAATTGAAAACAAAGATAATGTTCTAATATTATTTAAAAAAATAGATTGTGCATGAGGAAGATTAAGTATATTTTAGTATTATTTTCTTTTATAGAAAAATAATATTATATTTTACTTTTGATGTTTAATTTAGTTTTTGGAAAGAAAATGAAGGATTATTAAAAGAAGAAAATTAATTTTTTTAAGGTTAGGGTAATTTTTTTAGAAAGATAATTGAAAACAAATTATGGAAGCTTAAGGACTAGAAAGTGGCTTTTTGGAAGAATTGAAGGATTGTTGTGGTACGTGAATTGATTGGTTCATCTCCATTGTTTTACCAAATTGCTACTAGGATTGAGGTAGAATTCTTGTCATGAAAGGCTTTAGCAAAGATTTACTTTGGTTAATAATTGAATATAGGGTTTTGTGAAGGAATTGTGTTTTGTATGTTTCTTGTGCAAAAAGAAAGATTTAAAAAAATTGTAGATTCATTGGTTTAGAAGATTTAGAAAGGAATCTTGTTGAATTAGACTTGTTGATAATTCTTAAAATTTAGTAGAAAGATTTGATAGTTTAGTTAATCTAAATAAAATCTATAGAATATTGAAAATATCAATTTCTTGTATTGGAAGAAAACATAGTAGAAAACTTGGAAAGAGTTTGAAAAGAAAATTGAAACCCATCTTAGTTTAGACATATCTCTTAAACAATGATCTGGGTATTTTGATTTTTGGATATATGGTTTTAAATTAGGGGATAAACTTTACCTCAAATTTTTGTAATTTTTCTTTTATATTTTATTTTCTATTATTAAAACAATTTGACTGTTTTTTAAAATGGTAAAACTGTCATGAGGAAAACAATCTATTATGGCATCAATGACTTTTATTTTATGATTTGGCTTTCTCTAACATTTTTAGAAAAGGTGAATAATTTAGTTGGTTAAGTCCTCACAAAAAATTAACCATACCCAATTGTAAATCTTGAATTATGAGTGAATTAGTAACTATTTGTCTCTATTGATATTATAAGAATTAAGTCTTATTAATGATCATATTTATAATGTGACATCCTTTATGTCATGATTGATTATATATTTAGGTGACATCCTTTATGGTATGATTTATTATATATTTATGTGACATCAATTGTGTCATTATTTATTATATGTGTATGTGGTATTATTTGTGTCATGCTTCTAGTCGTAAGAGTAGAGAGGTGTTTTTATGAGTAAGCAATTTATGAGAGTTATCTCAGATATTCTCAACACCTAATTATCCTAAGGACTAGGATGGTTGATATATTGAATTACATTGGAAGTGACAAGATTAAAGGAGTAGGAGAGTTTAGATGTCCTTGTCATGGGTGGATAAATCTTGAAATCATCTTCTATACTTTAGTCCCAACACATTGAGACATATCTTCTTAAGAAAGTTGGCCGAGGAATCGAGCTTGCTCTTTCTCACTATTGATGGATTTTTGTGTTCATGCTTTGGATCCCTCCCAGATATGAACAAGACACCACAATATGGGAAATCCTATGATTGTGGGACTCATTTGTGAATTACAGGATAACCTTTGGGATTTTAGAAGCCAACTATTCTTAAGATTCTCATTAACTCTTTTGAAAGTGGGGAGAAGGAAAGAGAAGAGAGAAACTTAAATTGAAAACCTATTCTAAGGTAATGTGCTGGAAGATAGGACTTATGTTGATGCAACAACGACATAGTGTTTTCCTGCTTAACTAACAATATTGATCTGTTGCTGCCAAGAGCTCCAAAGGGCATGATTTCAGACCATTTATCAATATCACTCATTGAAACTTAAACAAAGGCATACCATCAATGTATGGAACATGAAAGAAGAATCAATAAACATAGAATAGGCACAATATGTCACTCTTCTTCATTAATGAACTAATAGGGTCAACCCACAATACTGTGTCCCACTTTTTGGCCAAAGTGGGACATTGAAATCAACATTTTTAACCAAATATTCACATTTTGACGCCTATAGCAGCTAAACCATTAAGAATTCAAAGATGATGTGAACTAGTGATTTTCGAGATAGAGACCTTGTTGTTCGGTGAAAAACTTATGTTCACTAGAAAATAGAAAATAAATATAATAATCAAATTAAATTATTCAAAATTATACTTTTTGGAAAGTGTATACAAAGGGCTACATAATTAAAAATATAATTTATAAATGAATTCATTTGAACCCCCAAAAGGTGAAGCAAAGTTGGTTTTTATCATCATTTAAATAGGTGCAGGTGAAACTCCATCAAGGGTTTAATTTAAGACTGGGAGGGTTCTATCTAAGGGGGTTTGATCTAACTCCTTTCAATTAAACCCCTTTAGATGGAACCCCTCAAGGATTAAATCATTATTTTTTTTAAAATATGTGATTTCAGGCAAAAATTAGGATGTCCCATAAGTGGGACACAGTATTGTGGACAACCTAATAATGGGTTACAAAAGGTGTTGGGATAAGGTGCCATTAACCTTGTAAATCCCAATATTGTATTTATTCTATTTATTATAGGTAATTTGTAATTATCCATGAGGAGATGTACTAGCTTCACTGGCAGGGGTAATTTCGGAGTCAGCAGAAGTTATTACGAAGTGACTTTTACTATTGGAAAATGTAAAAACTCATGGTAAATGAGGATAGGCATGCTCCCTTGAGGAATATACTATTTTTGGCATGTATGACAACTGTCATAATGTTTGGTGAGTGAATCTATGACAGCTGCAAGTTGTCATAAGATTCTGTGATTCTATAACGCATATGATGGATATGTTAGTTGTATATTTGCTATATTTAGCCCAAGGTTCCTATCTTGGAAAGATACTCTTTTGCTGGAATCTATGACGGTTTTGATGCGTCATAAGATGTTGTAAGAGGCCAGATTTAGTCTTGGGGCACCCAACCTTTGCATGGTTGTTTTTGGACAAGTGGAAGGTGCCTATAAGATGGCATTTAATATTTGTATGTTGGGGAATCTCATGAGAGAGAAGGTGAATGCCTACGATGAGTTAGAAAATGTTTCTATAAGTATTTGCCATGTATTAGTTGCTGCAATAGAGATTTTAGGTACTCGGGTGCTGCCGGAATGCTGTCAGATTGAAGACTGGTGGAGAGAGTTGAAGTGTTGTTGTATTGTAAATCATTTTTAGATTAATACAAACATTGGGCCTCTTTCCTGTGTGGAGTTTTTTACCCAAAAGGGTTTTCTCCACGTTAAACATTGTGTTATATGTTCATATTTCTGATTTTGCATTTCTGTGAAGCATAGTTTTGTTTCTGTGTTACAATCTCCATTAATAACACACAGTTAAACATTGCTGAAATTTATCTTGTATCAGATTTCCATTGTAGTGTGCTTTCATTTCTAACATTTGGTATCAGAGCCTGGCCAGCTTTGACTCTTGGGTGGTAGTGTGGAAGCTATAGCTACAGTGGGAGATTTGGTTGCATTTGTTTTGTAGATCTTGTGTTGTTATTATGGATGCATCCACCATTACATCAACCTCTCGATTGGACATTGAGAAGTTCAATAGAACGGGGTATGAGTTGCGGAAGTTGAAAATGGAAGATTTGTTGGAAGAAAGAAACCAATGGTTAGCTGTCCAAAAAGAGAAGAAACCTGACGATGTCTCTCAAGATGAGTGGGATAGATTGGATAAGAAGGCACGGGGAACCATCCGGTTGTGTCTTTCAGACTCTATCATGTTGAATGTCACAAAGGAAGAGACTGCATACAAGTTGTAGAAACAGTTGGGTGAGATGTATCAATCCAAGAGTATGGTAAATAAACTTTATTTAAAAAGGAAATTGTTTTCCATGAAAATGCGAGAAGGTTAATCAATTGCAGACCATTTAAATTCTGTTAATTTGTTAGTGAGTCAGCTTGATTCAATAGATGTTGAGGTTAGTGAGAAAGATAAATGTATCTTACTTCTTTTTTCTTTACCTGAGTCTTGGGAGAATGTTATCCTTGCTATCACTACTAACCTCGTAGATCTGAAGTTGGATGCTCTTGTTTCAGTACTACTGTCACAGGAATTGAGGAAGAAGAGTTTGGATAGTTCAGGGGATGCTCTTAGTGTCAGGGAAGGTCTAAGCAAAGAGGACCTAAAGGAGATCATAAAGGGGCTAAGGACAAGTCCAAGGGCCAGTCTAAGACTCCTAGTAAAAAGAACAGAGTTAAGTGTTGGAACTACAGTAAAAGGGGACATGTGAAGGAGTGTAGAAACCCTAAGAAACAGTGGGAGAGTGCTTCAGATAAGTCCTTGAATGCAGGTGAAGAAGTTTTACTTTTTGCATGTAATCTTGTTTCTAATGATCACTGGTTGGTTGACTCAGGATGCTCATTTCATATGACTCTGCATAAGGAATGGTTCTCCTCATATGAAGAATATGAAGGAGGTAATATCTACCTTGGTGACAACTCTACATATCCGATTGTCTGGAAAGGAAAGATTAGTGAGAGGGAACTTGGTGGTAGAGAAGGGGAAGAGATTTGAAAGCTTGTTCAAGCTTGAAGCCACTACAGTTTATAATGCCTCCTATGTATCTGAGGCTAATACTGAAAATGCATATATGTTGTAGCACCGTAGATTGGGTGACACAAGAAATAATGTATTAAAAACTATTAAGAATAAAAATTTGTTGGATGGTTTCTTCTATTTTGATGAGCACTTTGATTTCTATGAGCATTGTGTGTTTGGTAAACAAAATAGAAAATCATTTCCTTCAGGAAGCAATAGAGCAAAAGAGAAGTTACAAATTATTCATACAGATGTGTTTGGACCTGTGGATAATGAATCTATCAAAAAATCTCATTATTTTGTAACCTTCATTGTTTATGTATCCAGATTTACATGGATTTATTTTATGAAGCATAAATCTGAAGTTTTCACTAAGTTTAAGGAATTCAAAGTCTTAGTAGAGAACCAATTAGGTTTAAAGATAAAAATATTAAGATCTAACAATGGAGGGGAATATTGTTCTAAGGAATTTGATGAGTTTTGCAAGCATATAGGTATAATTAGACAAAAGACAACTCCGTATACACCACAGTAGAATGGTGTTGCAGAAAGGATGAACCGAACAATTATGGAAAGGGCTAGAAGTATGCTTAGTGATGCACAGTTGGATAAATGATTTTGGACAGAGGTTGTGTGTACTGTTTGCTACTTGATAAATAGATCTCCTTGTAAGGCTCTTGATTCGACACCTTATGAAGTGTGGACAGGTAAGAAACCTTCTATTTCACATTTAAGGGTTTTTGGCTAAGGCTTTTATTCATGTGCCTAAGGAAAAGTGATCTAAGTTGGATCCAAAGGCTGAAAAGTGTACATTCATTGGATATGGTGATAATGTCAAAGGTTATAAGCTTTGGAATCCACTAACCCGCAAGATTATCTTTTCTAGAGATGTTATTTTCAGGGAACTTAGAGCTATTTCTGAACCTGAGTAGCCAAAAGAAAAAGATGAAAAGGTAAAGAAGGTGCACTTTGATTTAGAGCAGCAAGATGCACCTCAAGAAGAACATAATGATAGACTGGGGGGTGAAGAAGAAGAAGAAGATTCGAGTAGTTCTGATGAAGATGAGTCTGTTGTTACAGAAGAAGTTGTTGCAGATGATCATGCAGAAGAACAAGTAGAGTCTCTTACTCCACCCTTGAGGAGATCCACAAGACAGCAGAATCTAGTTGACAGGTATAGCCCACCATATTTTTGTTGTGTATATGCTTTATTGAGTACTAACGATGAACCTAGATCCTATAGGGAAGCTATTTCTGCAGATGATAGTGAGTCTTGGCAACTAGCCATGCAGGAGGAGATGATGGCTTTAGACTCTTGTAACACTTGGGATCTTGTTCGTTTGCCCAAAGGAAGAAAGGCCATAGGATGTAAGTGGGTCTTCAAAAAGAAGTTTGGAGCAGACAGGTCATTAGAGAAGTACAAGGCTAGACTGGTAGCCAAGGGCTACTCCCAGAGAAAGGGAGTTGATTTTGGTGAGATATTATCTCCTGTTGCTAAATTGACTTCTATTAGATTTATCTTATCCATTGCTGTAGCTTATGTTTGGGAGATTGAGAAAATGGATGTTAAGACTGCATTCTTGCATGGAGATCTTGAAGAAGAAATTTATATGCAACAGCCTACAGGTTTTGAGGTAAAAGGAAAAGAACATTGGGTTTGCAGGTTAAAGAGGTCTCTTTATGGTCTAAAACAGTCCCCCAGAATGTGGTATCAAAAGTTTGATTCATTTGTTTTGAAATTGGGTTTTGTTAGAAGCAAGGAGGATCATTGTGTTTACATTCATTGTGTTGATGATTCTATACTGGTTATAGCTTTGTATGTTGATGACATGTTTTTCAACAATACTAAGGGTATGGTCAGTGAGCTTAAAGCCCAACTTTTAGGTGCATTTGAGATGAAGGATCTTGGTGCTACAAGGTATATTTTGGGAATGGAGATCAGGAGGGACAGAGTTAACAGAAAGCTTTGGTTGTCACAAAGTAAGTATGTGAATACTATTGTGCAGAGGTTTAGTTTGCAGGACTGTAACCCAGTTAGAGTTCCTTTCCCCATTGGTACTAAGATTTCATTAGATATGTGTCCAAAGACTGAAGATGATCTTGAGGATATGTCTAATGTGCCATATGCTAGTGTTGTAGGGAGTTTGATGTATGCAATGGTTTGCACTAGACCAGATATTGCCCAAGCAGTGGGAGTTTTAAGCAGATTTATGTCTAACCCTGGTAGACAGCATTGGAACTATGCAAAGAGGGTATTTAAATATCTTGCAAGTACTCCTGATCATTGTTTGGTTTATTCTAGCACTGATAGTGCTGATAAATCTTTGGACATATAGGGTTTTGTTGATGCAGATTGGGCAAGTGACTTGGATAGTTGAAGGTCCACTAGTGGCTATGTGTTTACTCTGTTTGGAGGTACAGTGAGTTGGATGAGTAAGAGGCAGCCCACAATTGCTTTATCCATCACAGAAGCAGAGTATATGGCTGCTACTAATGTCTCTAAGGAGGCAATTTGGTTGAGGAGACTGTGTACAGGTATTGGTTTTGATGGCAGGATCATTCAGATTGGTTGTGATAGCCAGAGTGCTATCTATTTGGCCAAGAATCCCATGTATCATGCTCGGACTAAGCATGTTGATGTTCAGTATCACTTTGTTCGAGAGTTGGTTTCAAATAGAGAGATTGAGCTAAAGAAGATAGACAATCAAGAGAATGTTGCAGATTCATTGACTAAGTCTGTGAGCACAAAGAAGTTCATGTGGTGCAGAGAGGCCATGGGCCTTGTTTCTAGTACTTAATTATTTTCATTTGATTTCCTATGGGTTGATTTACAATGTATAATGTCAAGTGGGAGAATGTTGGGATAAGGTGCCATTAACCTTGTAAATCCCAATATTGTATTTATTCTATTTATTATATGTAATTTGTAATTATCCATGAGGAGATGTACTAGTTTCACTGGCAGGGGTAGTTTCAGAGTCACCAGAAGTTATTACGAAGTGAATTTTACTATTGGCAAATGTAAAAACTCATGGTAAATGAGGATAGGGGTGCTCCCTTGAGGAATATACTATTTTTGGCATGTATGACAATTGTCATAATGTTTGGTGAGTGAATCTATGACAGCTACAAGTTGTCATAAGATTCTGTGATTCTATGACGCATATGACGAATATGTTAGTTGTATATTTGCTATATTTAGTCCAAGGTTCCTATCTTGGAAAGATACTCTTTTGCTGGAATCTATGATGGTTATTATGCATCATAAGATGCTGTAAGTAGCCAGATTTAGTCTTGGGCACCCAACCTTTGCATGGTTGTTTTTGGACAAGTGGAAGGTGCTTGTACGATGGCATTTAATATTTGTATGTTGGGGAATATCATGAGAGAGAAGGTGAACATCTAAGATGAGTTAGAAAATGTTTCTATAAGTATTTTCCATGTATTAGTTGCTGTAATATAGATTTTAGGTACTCGGGTGCTACCGGAATGCTGTCATATTGAAGACTGGTGGAGAGAGTTGAAGTGTTGTTGTATTGTAAATCATTTTCAGATTAATACAAACATTGGTCCTCTTTCCTCTATGGAGTTTTTTACCTGAAAGGGTTTTCTCCGCTTTGAAAATTGTGTTATGTGTTCATATTTCTGATTTTGCATTTCTATGAAACATAGTTTTATTTCTGTGTTACAATCTCCATTAATAACGCACAGTTAAAGATTGTTGAAATTTATCTTGTATCAGATTTCCATTGAAGTAGTGTTGCTTTCATTTCTAACAAAAGGCACAAAGGCATGGTTAAAAAGCATTCAATTAGCACTTGAAGAGCATACAAAGATGATAGAATTCCTATCGATTCTTCACCAAATCCCAAAATTGGCTCAATGTATAAACACTACCCAACCCTTATTACATAGAATGAGCCACTATATATAACAATCTAATACCTTTAAATAAGACCATGGGTAGTACACATCTACCACATCTACTTCTAGTACCATGACATTGAATGACATTGACTCTGCCATCCTTCCCTACCACTTCACCTTAATGGCACCCATCTAGGGAATTAAAAATTCACCTAGAAACTGTAGGAGGCCCAACCACCTCTTTGATGTTTCATTGTACTACTGCACCACCTATGGAAGCCTCAGGATGCATTCCTGTCCTCCTCACAAGCCTTAGAGGCTTCTTGACTCATCTAAACCAGTTGATGGTAATTGCATCCCTTTTTTAGCTTTGAAAGTCCTTCATAAATTCTAGACCATTAGATCCCATGATCCACAATCGACAGTTCTGTAGGCCTCTTCCACCTTTTCCAATTTGGTAGGTCCCATTTCCATGTGGTAGCATGGCATTCCTCCTTGATATTTTTAGACCTTCTTTGTTGAATACGTGCACAGATGCACCAAGTGTCTTGCCTCCGCTTAGTTCTCTCTCTTGAAAACCCCAATCCCACTTTGTGTTGAATTATGTCACTTGGCATCATGGCACATCATTTTGAGTGTGTCAAAATTGTCTCATAATGGGAAGTGCAAATGCACCAAGTTGTAGTAGTAGAGGCTATCTTTATGTTTGCCTTGGCTTTCTTTATTGACTCTCCCTTTTGAGTCAACTAGGCCCCACTAGAGGTTGCATTACGACACTTGGTACCTCAGTGCAACTAGAAGATATTGTTAGACCTGCCAAGGCTAAGAGGTGTGAGGCTTTGCCACTTGGCAATAGCGAAGGCTTTGATACTTTAACTTTCTGTAGGAGTAGGGGGACCCACTGTAGTTTTAGTTTAATGACACTTGGCACCCTAGCACAATGTTAAGGGGTTGTTAGGCCTACTAAGGTCTCTGGATTGCATTGTTAATACAAGTGGTAGCCTATGATGCTTTCTTCTCTTCATTTAATACTTTCCTGACTTGGGCCTGCCAAAGTAACTTGGGACACTTGTCACCTTGGCGCAACTCTTTGATGTGTCAGAATCAATGACTCCTTGAGGCTATGAGAAGCCTCCACGTAGATAGAGGTTGCTTCAAATTTTATGGCCTATCATAGCCCGATCCAAACTTGATAAAGGCTCGAAATGATGCCACCTGATTGTGATCCAAAAATTGATGTTGTTGATGTGCTTAAAGATAGATGTCGAGGTTCCTTTGACTCTAAAAATAATGTAGAGAAAAATGCTCTAAAATTCTTGGAAACTTTTAGGGAATTGCCCTCGTGCACGTTGAACACCAAACTCTAAAAATAAAAGACAGAAGTAAAACTTTAAAATTGGAAAGAGAGAGTTATCAACCTTAATGATCTACCAAAGCAATCTATAAACATGCCTACTCGTCCTCTAAAGGTTGGCCCTTCTTCTTCAAGGCCTCAAAAGCTTTGTTTAGCTCAATTATCTCCTTGTGGGAGATACTTTGTAGTTTATCTACAACAACCTTCAATTGAATCTCTAACTGAGCCAATGGATTAAGGGTTGTCTCTACCTTTATGATGCTTAGTGTCTTTACCTATCCTTGAAAAGAGGTCTGGTCTCCTTGTTTGCCCACAAGCATCACCTTATACTCTAATTCACTCTATACAATATTAGTATCTTGGAAAGTAGAGGGCAGTCCTAGATGGACTAATGAGTCAATATGCCCTCTCATTTTTGTCACGACCTTTTCTAAAGTGGCCAATTAAGACTTGCACTTTAGAGAAGGGGTGTTTCTGTTCTTGAATTCATTTATATTGGCTACAACAGTGTATCGATTGGCGATCCTTGCTGACAATAGAGACTCATCAGGCGGGCTGTATAGCTTCTCCATTTAATTTTGATCGTAGGCTACTTTGGGAGTGAGAGTCTACAGATTTTGATCAATGTCAATCTTCACCTAGGTAATGAGCTTATGGGTTGTTGAGATAAACTAGAGTGCCCCCTTTAGCTCTGTGGTGCTAGCAGTGATCCTATCCTAGTGAGACACATATAGATATTTTATCAATTGAATGATTTGTTGTGTGGCATCCACTATCTATGTCTCCATCTTCTATTGCTCAGGTTGCATCTCCTTTGCGATGAGTTAAGCTTCTAGGGACTCATTTGTGCTCCTCAACTTGGTTGAAGTGTTGTGAAGTTGTGTGAGTTCTACCCTTTTCATTTCCTATTCTTACATTGCCTCAATCCTTTGTCTATAGCCCTCCAGGGTCAGCTTGACTTTATCTAGCTTAGTCTGTAAAGACACATTCTAAGACTGTAAGACTACATGACTATGCCAAGTGATCATTTCTTGCCTCTCCCAAGTCAATTTCTCAATTTCCAGTTCTAGAGCCTCTACCTCCACACGTAGATGATTCACTATGTTCTTTTTTTGGGAAAGATCTGACTCTTGCTACTCTAGCCATCACCTTTAATGAAATCTATTGTGATAGATTTTTTAATCTCCTACATGAGTTCTACCCGATCTGGTGGGTGGGCCTAGGTGAGATTCATTGCGATCACCTGAATAGAATATTCCTCGGTGTGCATTTGTTCCTATGGCTTGTTGATAGTGGGAGTCATGTTGCGCCAGGTCATATAATGACCTCATATGGGGCTGAATAGGGGCCTTGCCTTCCTTTTTCCTCCTTGCCTCAATTTTATCTTTCGCGCTTGTTGCACATTTTGCATTTGTTGGTGGTAAGTGGCAAGGGACTATATGACTCCTCCAACAAAGGGGACTCCTTGTGGAATCTCATACGGAATGTTAATTTGTTGCTGGGATAGAACCATGCCTTCTCTAGGAGGTAATGGGGATGGGATGATGAGTGTGTATGGAGAGAATGGAGGGAGGCTCAAAATAGGAGGTAAGGATGGGGAAGTCGTGAATGTTGGGGGAACAGGGATTTGAGGCATCCTAAAGGGTTATGTGAAGGATAATGAAATGGGGGGAGTTACATGAGTGGATGCAAGGGTGGGGCAGACAATAGTTAAGGGTGTGGCTATAGTGACAGAAGGGGTGAACTAAATTGTAGAAGGTGCTATATAAACACTTACCTACATGACCGCAGGGGTGGTGATGCCTTCTTCTTCATCCTCTAAATCCTTTTGAAGTTGTAGCTTCCTTCTTTTCCTCTCTAATTGCTCTTCCAGGAATGGTCTAACCTCCTCTATTGGGACTTGTGTTGTTATGATGCTCACCAATAGTGATTCAATGGTGGCAAGAGGGGTTTCCTATGCCAATGGTTCTTTGCCCTTTAGGCTCATTTTCTGATATGTCTATTGTGTTTCTTGATGGGCACACATGAGTTTTTCTCTAGGGTCCCTAGGTGTCATAGCTATCTCAACCAAATGGGTGGGAGTTTGAGAGCTCTATCTCTCCACATGATGTAGTGGAGGGGGCCATTTCCTATGGCTTGTTT
Source organism: Cunninghamia lanceolata (assembly GCA_027924645.1). Taxonomy (NCBI): domain Eukaryota; kingdom Viridiplantae; phylum Streptophyta; class Pinopsida; order Cupressales; family Cupressaceae; genus Cunninghamia; species Cunninghamia lanceolata. The sequence goes on from BSBN01000150.1 coordinate 7,647,992, forward strand.
TAGGTGGAGGCTCAAATAATATCTCCATAGTATCACTACCTTCTTCTAACTCATAGGTCATTTCATCTTCTTCTACTTCTAAAGATGCTCTAGCAGTCCCTCTTGGAGGTATGTTACTTGTATCATAGGGGGAGGTGGGTGAATCATGCTCTCTATCTCATAAGTCACCCCAAGTTTCATTAGTTTCCAAATCCCTGAATGCTTTTTCTAGCTATGCAATCTCCTGTATGTACTTCCAGTAGACCTTGATCTTAGCTTCATTCCAATCCTTCCTTTTTAGGGCCTACCTGAGGCCAAAATTCATTATTTTGGAAGGATCATAGGCACACACCAACTGATAGAAATATTCCCAAGAAGTAGGCAAATTGGAGGGGAGCTCATGTAGCTTGATGTACATATCCTGGGATTCCACCTTGGGTAATTTTTTGGCCTCTATTACTAGACATTTCTAGTAGATGAAGACCTCATTGGTCTTCAGCTTCACTACCCACAACATCATGAATCTCGTAGGATCATAGGGCTAGCATTCTTCTATGATATTAAGCCCTTGTTCCACCAGTTTCATTGTCACTAGGCACTCCGTACCTCTCTTGATCACTATTATTCCTAGTTTAGAGAAGGGGATATCATAGATTGCCTACTTCTTCTTCTCAGATCCATTTAGTGAATCTAATATTTCTAGCTGGCAGACGAATTCAAGTACCAAGATTCAATTTGTGAGGATCTTGGGGAGTCTAAAAGCCTCCTCCTTGAAGCCATTCACTCAATTATGTAATACGTGTTGAAGAACAAATCATAGGGAATCTAAGCTATGAGAAGTGATGGTAGCATAGTGTTGTCTTTATCTAAGAGAAGCTCTATGTTCAAAAAGCTAAGCTTATTTTGCCTCATCTCAAAAATGTTTTACAACTTAGCATGGTTGCAGAAAAGAGCTCTGAGGTCATAGTCAATTCTTAACATTTCCCCTACAGTGGCAACAGAGACCTCTACTTGCAACTTCTTCCCCTAAATCACCCTTGGTTTTGAGTCATTGCGCCTGACACAGGCTTCCATGATTTTGTAGCATGAATGAACAGTTGGGAACATGTATTAGGCCAAAGTCAAACTCCATACTTAGATTTTGAAAGTTTCAACCTACCCAGCATTTATCTTTTGGCACATCTAAATATGGGCACCCTCTCTTAGGGTCTTAGCAAGCTTGGAGAGAAATGTATCAAATGTTATCTTTGTGGTCAAAGATGAGGAGAGAATATTTGTGGGCACCTCCATCTAGTCTCCTTACTAGAGGGAGCTTCTCTTTTGGCTATGTTGGTACAACTATATAATCTTTGCTAGCTAACAAGTCTGTGGAGGGTCTGGTCTCCTCAGTGAAGTTATTTTCCTTCACAGAGTTTCACTATCAATTGCCTCTTTAGACAAATCCATGCTTCTTTATTGACTATTTATCTCCTATTAAAGGCAACCAAATTCTTGTTCTAAAGCAATTGAAGCTCAATTCTTTGATTCACAGAGGGGACTAGCTTCAAACATTCTTAGAATAAACTTCTTCTATATGTTTGATTTTGACTTTATAGAGGAGACCTACTGGGAAAATTCATTGCCTTGTCAGACACATTAATGTTGTAGCATCTAAGCATCACTCCACATGTTTGGAAACTTCATCTTGCATGCTTGAAATCTCTTGTCTACTCCACTTGCTAATTTTTGGAATGATGGCTATATCGATGGTGATCCTAAAGCATTAATGCCCAATCTATAGGTAGTTGTACTATTATTCCTGAGATTTGATTGGGCTTCTTTCCATTACAAATACCTTCCACATTTTACCTCATACCTTGGGAAACTCATTTATTCAAAATAGCAAAACTGTGTGAATCAGGAATGTGCTTGATTGTGCTTATTTGAAAAGAGAAAAGGAGGGAAAACACACCCATCCATCAAGAAATAGAAATTAAACTATTCTACTAATATACAGAAGTGGAATCACCTTAATTATGATATTTCAAATAGATTATGTTCATCAAGATCTCAAGTGACTCACCATCTGAATCTTCCAATTCGAAGGCGTTGTGCTACTTGCAGGAAAAAACTTTATATCGACCACTCCATAGGGAATCAAATTTGGCATGCTTCCCTGGTTTTGAGGCTCACTAATTTGATTTCAAAACTGAGTCACCCACCTTGAAGTTTGGATCTGATGATCTCTTATGAAACCAATACTTGACCACCTATTGGTGATTGGCCATAGAATCTAGCACTACTCTCATTTCCCGAAGTTTGACTAACTATGTAATTCTAACCTCTATAGCACCAGTTTCTTAGACCTTACCCTATTTGATTAGTTCAAGCATGGGGATCTCAACTAATATTAGCATTATGACATCTTTTCCATACACCAAACTATAGGGAGAAGTTCCTATAATTTACTTTGGGGTGATCCTGTCGGCCCATATTGTCTTGAGACTCTTGTGTCGTTCTCTCTGGTTTTGTGAGCCTATTCGCTTAATAAATCTGATCAGGTTCTTATTCATTAATTTAACTAGACCATTCCCTTATGGGTGGTAATTGGATAAAATCTTCATGAAGATGTCATTTCTTAGTGCGAACTTAGAAATCCTACACCTGAGGAATGCCTTCACGTTGTCTGATATCACTATTCAAGGAGGGCCAAACCGAGTGACAATGTTTTCAAGAAAATCCATTTTGACCTTTCTAGCCTCCTTTAGTGGCACTAATTTAGTCCACCTTGTGAAATAGTCCATCACTGTTAGGATCCATTTGTGACCTACACTTGAGATGGGATTTATCATACCAATGAGATATAACCCCCACTAGGCAAATGGCTCTTCTACTAGGACTGGTTTTAGAGGAAGAGCGATGTTTCTTCTTTTTATTGATTAGAATTGGAATTATTAACATACTTTGACCAATTGGTTGCAATTAAAAAACATAATCAGCCAATAGTATCTTGCACAAGTTAATTTTGTCCCCATGACCTTTGCTAAGAAATTCTTCCAAATGTGCCATAACAGAACTCGAATAGAATTATATCAGTCCCTTCCTTCTCCACACATCTCAAACATATGCCATCAAAATTTCTCTTGAAGAGTCTTCCATTGATTATGGAGAAATTTATGTATTGAAGCCTATAGAATCTTCTTTTAAAAGGGGGAAGCTGACTTGGATATCTTCCCATCTCCATGAAGCACACTTTGTTCTGAATCCATGAATTAGACTCCTCTTTCTCAATGACCAAGATCATCTCAGCCTTTTGTTCCTCTTCTTCAATGTATTACTGGCTTTGAGCTAGATGTTAGTATAGTGCCCTTCCCTTGATTAACTTGGTTGGTTTTACCTCAATGTCATACTCTAGGATTTTAGTGATCCAATTGGCCCTTTTTTAGTGATTTCCTCTTCCATTATGTACTCTTGGATGCTTGGGAGAGCAACATAGATGATAAATTTATTCCTTGACACCAAATGCCTAAACTTCTTGAGCCCTTTGACCAAAGCATAAGCTTTCTTTTCGACAAAGTTATACCTTGTCTCATGATCCTGTATGGTTTGAGAATTAAAGGCCATAGGGCACTCTCATTTTCCTGTATAATCCTTTTGTGTTAGTAGAGTTGCCTCACTATGGTCTCCCCCATATGCATACATTATGAAATCCTTTAACAAATTAGGGTTGACCAAGATAGGCATAGATGATATCACATGCTTCATCCTTTTGAATGCCTACCTTCCCTTGGTGGTCTACTTCAGATCGGCATCCTTTTTGAGCATCAAGGTGATGGGATGAACCAATATGGAAAAATCTGAAATGAATTTTCCCACAAAATTGATCTTTCCTAGGAAGGACTTGACAACCTTCTTGTTCATAGGTAGTTGTAGCTTTGTAATGGCCTTGACCCTATCCAGATCGATGGATATTCCTTCTTTGGAGACTATATGCTCTAGGAGTTTTCCTTAGGGTACCCCAAAGATGTATTTTTTGGGTTTAGGGATATTTCAAATTCTTGGTACCTTTGAAAAACCTTTTCCATATGATCAAAATGATCATCTTTTGATTTGGAGAACACAGTGAGATTGTCTAAATATAATAAGATGATTTTGTTGATCAATTCCATGAAATCGATGTCCATTAGATCAGAGGATATAGGCTAGAAACAACCTAGACTGACTCCCCTAAATCCTCCCCACCATCCCAATCATCATGAGCATCTTCCTCTAAAGGTTCCAAGGAGGTAGTACCTATGTAATCCATGACCCAAGGTTTAGTTCTCTTTTTAGGATTATCACATGGGGTCTCTCTGCTAAGTGTAAGGGCTTTCATGTGGTTAATAATTGGCATTGTGAGGCCTTCGTGGAGGATTGACACTTTAGGAGTCTTTCTATTCTCTATGATATAATGATCCATGGAGAACAACAAATAAAAAGGAAAGGAAACATGTGATTTATGAAGAAAATGATATAACAAGTTAAAATGATAACCATATATGGATCTAAACCTCCCATCAAGGGTTACGTACCTCATCACCATCTCCACCACAACTTTCTAGATAGGTTTTAAGGAAGTGCATTCATAACCTAAATGCAGCTTAACCAGCCTACTCCTCTCATTGTCTTTGAAGAATATTTGAAGGGATCCATCCCCTACCTTTTGATCCTTAAATACTCTCCTACCATCAGTGGATAGATCAGTCACCTAGGCTATAAATTCCTCATTCAAAGTGCACTCCCATCTAAACACTTTCACCTTTCTATTCTTCCATCCATGAGAAAAAACTTTTGTGGCCACAAGATCATGGCCATGAAACTTTTCCAAATATAGAGTTAAGCCTCCATCCTCCAGGACTTTCCAAACCTAAGGTTTACGACAGACCCCAACATAGTTTGAGGGCTCCACCCTATTTTGGTCTCCCCCATTATCTTCAAATTACCCTCTTTTATGTTAACAAACACCCAAACTTTTTTCCAATTACCATTATAGTCATGAAATGGAACTAAGCACTGAAATTAAATTTTGAAGATGCTAGAAACACTCATGAGATGATATTGTGAATTTTTCAGTCTAGCTCATTAATACATTTGAACTAATAGCTGCCATATGGAGTATAATCATTAGCCAATATGACTTTATCTTGCATTGGAATAGATACACAATCCTCCCAAAACTTGATGTTGTCATAATTCACCTCCAAGTTCATAAAAGCATCCACTAATTTTTTTCCCTCACAAAAAACATGTGAGAAATTCACCTCATCAAAGGATTCTTCTAGCTTGATAGCATCTTTAATAAAGGTATCAACAATTTATGATATTTAAAGAGTCTCTCTCCACCCATTTTTTCTTAAAACCTTTAGAGTGAGCAATTTTTATACCATAAAAAGCTACATAGTTAATTCAGCATAATGGTTTTTCTGTGTTCCTAGTGGTAGCGCAATAGTAGTTACAAACCAACCTTTATCATCTCTCTAAACTCCCTTGCAACTAGCAGCCCTTAGGTTGCCTTAAGCTGCCCCATCAAAATTAATCTTTATCCATCCCATAGGTAGCGACCTCCAAGACACCCCTTCTCTTTATTTTTCCATGTTCTTGAAGGGGGTTAAAATGTCAAATTGTAAATTCCACTCCTTCACAATCTGAAGATCACTAGTGGAAACCCCAATATTAGAGTCATTAGAGATTTTCTCAAAAATCCCTAACATGAAATTCTCTTTAGTAGCCACAAAAATTCTTCCTGCCACCCTATCCTTATTACCATTTTTTCTCTGAATATATGATTGTTTCTCTCCTAACAAAGCCAGCATGCAACATGGGGGAGCATAAGAGACTAAAGGAACTTCATGATGTAGAAGCATCCCAGGTTGTAGAGCAATCTTACATCAACCAAAAACATTTGGCAGAGCAAGATTTAGTTTCTATGTCATTTTAGCTACATCATACTTAGATTTCAGAAGATTTGGATTTGTCTACAGAAAGCTATCGTTATCATAAGTTCATCAATTTTCATAGAACAGAGCATTTGTCAGTCAGCATGAGAACAAAAGGTTTGTGGAGCACTTATGTGACTTGTGGAGCCTAATGGAACATCATACACAGCAAATAAGGATCAGATAGACCTTCCTTGAGGTCTGCACCATGTTTCATTCATGTGCGAAGCAATACCATGTGTTGTGGGCCGACCTACATGTTCACTACATGTTTCATCATTCATTGGAGTTTGAAACCTCTTAAGGCTGACACGAAGGATTCTATGAGCTTGAAGATGATATATATAGATCTCCCAGATGCATTAGGAACATAGTTAGCGAATAGGATAAGCTAGATAGTTAAACTCTTTCTGGAAGGCACTTTAATGCCATATCTTTCATTTCTGTTGTAACCCAGAAAGAAGGCCTATGAGCCCTTTGACTATAGCCCACATGTTGCCGACATATAAGCATTTTGATTGTCTGATATATTGAGCATTTGAATCTTCCATTGCGTTCTATTATTGTGTTGTTTCCGTTGTGTTTACTCTAACTGCATGGTTTGGACAGTCCCTTCTTAGGACCCTCCATCCATGACTGTACCAACTGGTATCAGAGTGAGTTTGTGAATCCTTTTGGAGTGAAGGCATTCCAAAAGATCTTATGGTGAGTAGATCACTAACCTAAGGTAGTCTACTTGTGTTTGTCAACAGAGTGTCGATTGTGAGGCAATTGTTACCTTGTAGTCAGATCACCAAAATTAGGCAGTTGCACCAAATCCTAGGAAGAGATATTGCCAAGGAGGATGCCTTCTATGGCCAATGTTGCTAGAAGAATGGAAGAAATGATAGAGATGATGAGGACAATCAAGGTTAGATTGGATTCTGTAGAAGAAGATAGAAGAAGAGGACTAAACCCTAGACATGCAAATGAAAGTGATGATGATAAATTTCAAGCTACTAACCAAAATGAAGAAGCCCTAGAAGAAGAAGAATCAGATCAGGTGAAGGTGTTGAAGGCTATTTCTAAGATGGGTAAGATACCTAGAATGGAAGTATCAAATTATACGAGAAATTTGAATCCTAAGGAATTGATTGACTGGATAAATGACTTAGAGGAATACTTTGAATATGAAGAAATTGAAGATCCAGAGAGAGTAAGATTTGCAAAAACTAAGTTGAAAGGACATTCTACTATTTGGTGGAAAGAAGTTCAATTGGATAGGAATATGAGAGGAAAAGAGAAGACCATAAAATGGAATAGGATGGTGAAAAAGTTGAAGAATCAGTTCATACCTACTGACTATGAGTTGGAATTGTTAAAGAGATTGCAAAACCTAAGGCAAAAGGAGAAATCTGTGAAGTACACTGAAGAATTTCATAAGATGATCATAAGGACTGGACATAGTGAAGCAAGAAAGGATAAAGTCGCAAGATACATAAATGCATTGAGGATGCATATTCAAGAAGAACTAAGTTTGGTGAAGATGACAATAGTAGAAGAAGCATATCAGTTTGCCTTGAAAGTTGAAGACAAGTTGAATAAAAAGCATGAGCAAAGGCAGAGAGGTAGAGGAGGTAAATTTCAAAGAGGTAGAACATATTATGGAGGAGAAAGACCTTATGCAGAGAAAAACAAGTAAAGTAGCCCATACAAGAAGGAAGACAGAGATAATAATTCATACCGGAGGGATGATAGGGGTTTCTACCACAATAACAGAGGGAATCATAATTCTTACTACAATGAAGGATATCAGAGAGATGAAAGAGGATTTGAAAAAATATCATTCAGAGGAACTTGTTTCAAGTGTGGAGGTGAAGGAAATAGAGCATTTGAAAGCCATCAAGGAAGTACAAGCAAGAGAATAGATAATAGTGCAAGAGAAGCCTATGCAGAGGAAGAACCTATTGGATCACCTAGTTTAGTGGGAAATCCAGAGAAAGGAGAGTCATTGGTCATGAGGAGAGCATTATTTCAAGCAAAGACAACTAAGGAGCCACGCAAAGGAAAAGTTTGTTCCAGACAAGATGTAAATCAGGAGGTAAATGTTGTAAAGTGATCATTGATAGTGGTAGTACAAATAATTTGGTTTCAGAAGAGATGGTGATGAAGCTCAACCTAGAGAGATTGAAACATCCAAAGCCCTACAGGATAGCATGGATTCAAGATGAGCACAAGGTATTGGTAAGTGAAAAATGTTTGGTGAAATTTCATAGAGGATCTTATGTTGATGAGGTATTATGTGATATTATGCCGATGGATATATGTCATATATTGTTGGGGAGACCATGGCATTATGATAGAAAGGCAACACATGATGGAAGGAAGAATACTTATACTATAACATCTAATGGGAAGAAACATGTCTTGATACATTTGAAAGATGAATCTAAGAGTGAAGTATGTGGGAATGCTAGAATCTGTTTAGTAGATGGAAGGAAATTCTTGGATAGATTGAGACATTAGAATATGTGTTTTGGTTTGACTCCAAAGAAGTGTGGAACCCTAAGTGCAGAACCCACTACCGCAAAAGAAGACGAACCACCACTAGAGGAAATAACTAAATTGTTGACAGAGTACCAAGATATCATATCAGATAATGTGCCTGAAGGATTTCCACCAATCCAGAGTATTAGTCATTATATGGACCTTATACCTAGAGCTAGTTTTCCTAACAAAGTAACACACGAGATGACACCAGCAGAAAATGCGGAGCTGAATAGATAAATACAGGAGCTATTGAGGAAAGGATTGATCAGAGAAAGTTTGAGCCCATGTGCGGTACCTGCAGTACTAGCACCAAAGAAAGATGGAGAATGGAGGATGTGTACAAACTCTAGAGAAATCAATATATATTTCCATTTCCAAGGATGGATGACATTATTGATTGTTTGAGTGGAGTAAAGTATTTTACAAAGATAGACTTGAAGAGTGGATACCATCAGATTAGGATCAAAGAAGGAGATGAGTGGAAGACTGCATTTAAGACAAATGAGGGATTGTATGAGTGGTTAGTGATGCCCTTTGGATTGACTACTACACCAAGTACTTTCATGAGATTGATAAATGAGGTTTTGAAGAAATTCTTGGGTAAGTTTGTTATTTTATGCTTGGATGATATTCTGATTTTTAGTAAGACAAAGGAGGAACATTTATAGCATATTAGGCAAGTATTGCAGAGGTTGAGAGAAGAGAAATTGTTGATAAACATCAAAAAGTGTAGTTTCATGAAGGAAGAATTGGTCTATTTGGGATTTGTGAATTCTACAGAAGGATTGAAGATGGACCTTGAGAAAGTTAGAGCAATAGTTGAATGGCCAATACCTATGAACATTGGTGAGGTAAGATCATTTCATGGATTAGCAAGTTTCTACCAGAAGTTCATCATAAATTTTAGTATAGTATGCAAACCAATGATAGAGACAATGAGAGATGACAGAAAGGATTTTAAGTGGACATCTGGAGCACAAAAGAGTTTTGAATTGTTAAAGCAGAATGTGAAAGAGAAACCAATGTTAGCATTACCAGATTTTGACAAAGTATTTTAAGTTGATTGTGATGCCAGTGGGAATGCAATTGGAGCAATGTTAAGTCAAGAAGGGAGACTAGTAGCATATTTTAGTGAGAAGTTGAATGATGTAAGGAGAAGATATTCAGTTTATGATCAGGAGTTCTATACCATAATTCAAGCCTTGAAGAAGTGGAGACATTACTTGTTTCCAAAGGAATTTGTGTTGTACACTGATCATCAAGCTTTGTAGTATTTGAACTGTCAAGGAAAGTTGAATCAGAGACATATGAGATGGGTAGAGTTCATGTAGAGTTACACATTTGTATTGAAGCATAGGAGTGGGAAGTCAAATAAAGTTACAGATACATTAAGTAGAAGAAGGAACCTGTTGACAGAGATGAGGGTAGAAGTACTGGGATTTGAGGAACTTAAGCATATATATGAAGAGGATCTTGATTTTATAGAAGCATAGAAAGCATGTAAGGATATTTTTGTGATAGACAAAAGTAAGTGGTTGGATTATTTCATTCAGGAGGATATGTTGTTCAAAGGAAATCAATTGTGTATACCTAGGAGTTCAATGAAAGACAATTTGATGGAGTAGCATAGTGGTGGATTACCAGGACATTTTGGAATTGACAAGACAGTAGCTTTGGTAAGTGAACATTATTTTTGGGCTCAGATATATAAGGATGTAAGGAAGTTTGTTCAGAGTTACAAAATATGTCAAGTTGCAAAAGGAAGTATTCAGAATACTAGTTTGTACAAATGTTTGATAGTACCAGAGAGACCTTGGTAGCATATAAGCATGGATTTCATATTAGGTTTGCCAAGAACATAGAGGGGATATGATTCTATATTTGTAGTAGTAGACAAATTTTCAAAGATGGCACATTTCATTCCTTGTAAAAAGACAAATGATGTTGTACATGTTGCTGACCTATTTTTCAAGGAGATTATGAGATTGCATGGATTACCTAACAGTATAGTTTCAGATAGGGATACAAGATTCATTAGATATTTTTGGAGGAGATATGGAAAAAGATGAAGACGGACCTAAAGTTTAGTTTAGTATTTCACCCACAGATTGATGAACAAACTAAAGTGGTAAATAGGAGTTTGGGTAACTTGTTGATATGTTTAGTAGGAGATAAGGTAGGAAATTGGGATCTAATTCTACCGCAAGTAGATTTTGTATATAATAATTCAGTGAACAGAAGGATAGGGAAGACACCATTTGAAGTTATGACATGAGTAAAACCTAGAGGAGTTGCAGAGTTGAGAGACATCAGTATGGAGAACAAAAGAAGTGCAGAAGTAGAAAAATTTGCAGGATACATGGAGACACTACATAATCAAGTCAGAAAGCATTTGGAGGAGATGAATAGTAAGTACAAGGAGAAAGCAGATGAGAAGAGGAGACATAAATAATTTTTAGATGGAGATGAAGTTATGGTATATCTAATGTTATGTCAGAAAATGTCCCCTTGGGGGCTTTCCCTCTTAAGGTTTAGCTCCCGGGTCCTTAAATTGTATTTAGAGCATCTTGCATGATAATTTTGACTCCCAATGAGAAAATCCTAAAGTATTATGGAAAATGGGATCTAGGGGATGCTATTTTAATGATCATTGAACAAAAATAGGGGTGGACTTGGGCACTAGCACCCTAGTCCTACCCTATTATGGGTCTGCCCTAAATTTAAATGGTTTTATGATCGTTATTTAGGTCCTATGCTGACATCTCAAGTTTGAATTACAAAATTCTTATCAGGAATGTTTGTAGTTGCATATATAAGCATGATTAGGTTTCATTTGCAAACTAGATGGGCATTTTGATTTACAAGCTTATGTTAAAGTGATTTAAGGCATTCATTGTGTTGCAAAGAAGTATTTTGCGTTGTTATTGTGTTTGTATTTGCAGATTTGACTCCATCTCCTCATGGCATGAAGAGCATCTTCCTTCCATGAGATCTACACTTCAAGGTGATACCTATTGTGTTTTCAATTATTTATCATTTGGATTTTTGCCTCTATCCCACAGGGATACACACTCTTATCTAACAACGGTGTTCAGAAGATTTGAATGTCTCTCTAGGGTTATACCGAAGCAAGCCTCTAAACACCACAACCCCCTCCCACACTCCTTTGTGATTGCAAGTTACAGGTACTGAGTTTTGTGGAGTGGAGTTACAGAAAGGAGGTTGCAGACATCAAGGATTCAGGATCTAACAAGCAGAGGACAAAGGTGAATATTTTGGGACAAGGGCGCTAGTCCATGTGTCCTCCACTTTTCTTAGGGAAGAAATAGAAGATATAGTGTAAATCAGTGTCGGAAGAAGATTTAGATTCTATGAAAAAAATTGTACCTTGGACTAGGGCGTTAGTCCCAGTGTCCCTGACTATTCTACTTTCTGAACTTCAAAAAATAGTGAGTTAAATATCTCTGTCCCTCACCTTGGTCTAAAAGGATTTGTCATAATTTGATAATTTGTTTACTATTTTGCTTATTTACGGTTTTAAGTGTAATTGAGTATTAAATTGAGATATTGTTTGATACATCTAAACTTTCGCATCATTCCAAGAGGCATTTCAACCTAATAGGTGATTGCTCTCACTTAGTGGATATTCAACTCGGTTGATATGCCCTTGAATGTTTGTGGTGAAGGGAGGATTTGCCTTCGAAACCTAACTAAACCTAACCCCTCTTTTTACCACTAAACATTTTGGTGAACCCATGTTTATGGACTTTCTGGCACCTTGTTGAGTGTTGTGTGATAGATTTGCATTCATTCAACTCATTGCATTTGAAAAACTACAAAAAAATTGAAAAAATTTGAAAATTTTCAAAAAATTTGCATTCTAGGGTTTGATTTTTCTCATAGTTGGAATTAACTTAGTTGCATTTCATTTAATTTCTTATTTTTGCATTAAATCTGAAATTTACTTTTCATCATACCCTTATTGCATTTGAAAAATTACAAAAAAAATTAAAAATTTTGAAAAACTTGGCATCTTAGGCTTGCATTTTAGCATAATTTGAATTAATTGGCATTTAATTTCATCAAATTTATGTTATTTTTATTATATTTTATTTAAATTACATAAATTCATCATTTAGTATTCATTTGCATTGCATTTTCATGCTTAAATTGTCAAAAATTGCTTGAAATTATGCATTTTTCATAAAAACCTAGTTTTGCATTAGCTAGGGTTTGTAGTCAAAATCTTTTTTTAGATTTTAATACCCTTTTAAAATACTCATTAGGACTTATTTCTAATTTTAATGTTTCTTCATAGTGGCTTTCTTGCAAAATTTCATGTCTAGGGTTTGAAAACCTTGCATTTTCACTACATTTGGCCTTATCGTCTCTCTAGAATTACATTACAAGCATGTTGTGAGGGATATTTCTGCATTAATTTACTGATATCAGGGCTATTATTTTCTTCCCCTCCTCAAATTCCTTACAACACCCTTTCTATTAGGCCTTTGCATTGAAAATCGGTAAAAATTTGCATATTTTAGCTATATTTTCACTAGGGTTTGACTTAGATTGGCACTATAGGCGTGTTGTGACAGATTTTATGGAATTAGGTAGCTTATATTACTGTTATAATCTGTTTTCCATCACAATTTTCCTCACAAAACCCTTTCTCTTACTCATTTGCATTGAGAATTGTTGAAAAATTGCATATTTTAGCACATTTTTACTAGGTTTTAGCTTATCGACTCTTTAAATTGACATCAAAAGCATGTTGTGAAAGATATTGCTGCATAATTGGACTATTATTAGGCATATTATCTACTGTCTCTCTTGAAATTCTTCACAACACCTCTTCTCCTAGTGATTTGCATTGGAAAAAGTTGAAAAATCTAGCATTTTAGGTCATTTTCATACATAATTATGCATTCATACACCATGGATCCTTCTCATCATTCATATTTGGAAGATTTATTTGAGTGCATTATGAATTTTGATAACTTTTTCAAATTCATTGATAAACATCCTCAAGTCTTGCATCAAATAGCATACATCTATGGTATTGACATGACCGTAAGCACTACTTGTGATATCCTTCGAACAATAGCCTACTTTGAAAGCTTTCTCACTATCGTGGGTGTTTTGCCTTCTAAAAATAACCATGGGTAAAGTAGTAGTGAAAACATCATTCCCTCTTTCCCTTCGTTTCATGACAACATAATGGACATTCTTTCTGAAACCTATGAGAATGATATAGCACTAGGTGATTCATCTAATAAAGAGACTTATCCCAACATAACCCCACTTGGTGAGGATATTTTGGCACAATAAAAATACATCATGGACACATTCCTTAACACTACTCTGCCATCCCTTCCTGCTCTACCTAGCCAAGATGAAACATGGGAAGATGCAAATTCCCTTTGTGAACATTATACACCTTTACTTGAACCTCCACATACCTTGGAAAATAATGAAATTTCACATGATATTGAAGAATAAACTATCCCTCAAACTCAAGGTATTCCAACACCCTATCTATGGACTGAAATGGGCACTTTTTAGGTTCCTCAACAACCTAAATCAACTGGAAAGGGAATTATAATAGCTCCTACATCACCCTGTGTAATTAACACAAAAAATTGCAATATCCCCTCTCTACCATCACTAATAGATAATTTTCCTACAAGGATAACCTCACAAGCCCATGAAACTATGGAAGAGAGAAAAAGAGATAAAGCTATAACCATTAAAGTAAAGATCAAGATTCATGACGACCACTAGCTCAGTTGTCCTTACAGGTAGGTATTTCTAACACTTTGCCTTCGTGTTGTGTTTCCCTCGTGATGTGTTATGTGTTTTTTAGGCCCCCTAGGATGACCCTTGATACTCTTGTAAGGTCAAGGATACTGGAAGACCGCCTCTATTGTGACCCTTCTTCTATTTGTATCATCATTCTTCTACATTGCTTCTCCTCTATTTTCATTGTTGTGTGTTGTGTCTGATGGACATAGCATTGTGGTTGGTGACTTGGGGGCACCCTCCTACATGACTGTCCCCAAGGCACTTGTTTCTTCCCTCTTGATTTATTGTTTCCCTTCCTCTAGTGGTTCTATCTAGCAGGTGGATGATGAAAAACATATTATACTAATGCAGACCTAGTGTCCCTTTGGCGAGAAATCAAAAAATGGACCTAGTCCATACATGACGAAGGGGTTGATATATATTATCTAACGCTTGGCTAGTAGAATCACTCCATGTGATATTTTTATGTTGTCTTATCGCACTTACAAAACATAACAATACTGCTACTCCGTGCACTTTGTCTATCTTGAATAGCCTTGCATTGTTATTTATCATGATTATGTGGATGCTAACACCTTTTCTTACAGGAAATTGTGTGTTTGTGGGAACATTTGGCGATTGTAAAGTACATATCACCTCTGGGGAGCATGGTATTTGTGAGAGCTCGTGTTCCCTCGTGTGTTTTCTCTCTACCTTAATGTGCTTGATATCAATACACGATATCAACCACCTTAAGGTGGGGGTAAATATAAGGTAAGCTGTCTGATTTAGATGCTAGTAAAGTGTGTTTGTAAAACTTGAATCTATTGCAATCATTTAAGCCCTCTACAGAGGCGGGATATCACATGTATCCTTTTATTCTTAAGCCCTCTGCAGAGGTAGGGATGGTGTATTTCTCGAGGAGATTACACATCCTTTCACTTTCTAAAACTCCTCTGCGGAGGCGGGGAACAGATCTGAGACTATCTTAACCCTTAAGCATGTCTTCGATGATTGTTGTGGTGAAGCCCAATTGTCTGTGTGTACCTAAGATGGTTGCGAACCTAGCAATAGGTTTCTTCCATCACTTCTTTTGCATGTTTTCTCAATGTCTTCCATGTGTGTGTGTATTGTGTGTTTGTTTCCAAGCATAGTCTAAAGTTTGGTGGTGATGAGTCCCTCCTATGATTTAGGATTTGTATGGCGTGCTTGATTTGTATGGCATGTCTGTTCTCAAGTACAGTCTAAAGACTAGTGGCAATGAGTCCCTCCTACACTCTAAGATTTGTATTGGGTGTCTGTTTCCCCATGTACAGTTTAAAGACTGGTGACGATGAGTCCCTCCTGCACTTTCGGTTGTGTCTTTATATTTCTTATACTTGCATTTGCATTTCATATATGAGAAAAAGAAAAGAAAGAAAATAATCACTGCATTCACTGTATTCACTGTGTTTTGCATGTCTTCAATGTTGTCTTCTCCATGTTTTGCATGACTGTAACTATCTTCTCCATGTTTTGTGTGCTTGCTATTGTCTTCAATGTGTTTGGTGTGTCTTCTCTATGCTTGGCGTGTTTGTTGTGTTTTTTGACCTTTCTTTAATGCATGTATTGGCCTTGTGTTTATACATACATTAAAGTGGGGACTAAATGTTATGTCAGAAAATGTCCCCTTGGGGGATTTTCCCTCTTAAGGTTTAGCTCCTGGGTCCTTAAATTGCATTACAGGGTCTTACATGATAATTTTAACTCTTGATGAGAAAACCCTGAAGTCTTATGGAAAATGGGACCTAGGGGGTGCTATTTTAATGATCACTGAACAAAAATAGGGGGTGGACTTAGATGCTAGTGCCCTAGTCCTACCCTATTTTGGGTATGCCCTAAATTTAAATGTATGTTTTATAATTGTTATTTAGGTCCTATGCCGACATCTCAAGTTTGAATTACAAAATTCTTAGTGGGAATGTTTGAAGTTGCATATATAAGCATGATTAGGTTTCATTTGCAAACTAGATGGGCATTTTGATTTACAATCTTATGTTAAAGTGAGTCAAGGCATTCATTGTGTTGCAGAGCAGTATTTTGTGTTGTTATTGTGTTTGTATTTGCAGATTTGACTCCATCTCCTCATGGCATGAAGAGCATCTTCCTTCCATGAGATCTACACTTCAAGGTGATATCTATTGTGTTTTCAATCATTTATCATTTGGATTTTTATCTCCATCTCGTAGGGATATGCACTCGTATCTGACAATGGTGTTTGGAAGACTTGAATGTCTCTCTGGGGCTTGATCGAGGCAAGCCTCTAAACACCACAACCCCCTCCCACACTCCTTTGTGATTGCAGGTTACAGGTACTGAGTATCACGGAGTGGAGTTGCAAAAAGGAGGTTGCAGACATCAAGGATTCAGGATCTAACAAGCAGATGACAAAGGTGAACATTTCAGGACAAGGGTGCTAGTCCCTATGTCCTCCACTTTTCCTAGGGTAGAAATGGAAGATACAGTGTAGATCAGTGTCAGAAGAAGATTCAGATTCTGTGACGAAAACTATACCTTGGACTAGGGCATTAGTCCCAATGTCCCCAACTGTTTCACTTTCTGAACTTCAAAAAATAGTGAGTTAAATATCTCTGTCCCTCACCTTGGTCTAAAAGCATTTGTCATAATTTGATAATTTGCTTACTATTTTGCTTATTTAGGGTTTTAAGTGTAATTGAGCATTAAATTGAGATATTGTTTGATAAATCTAAACTTCTTCATCGTTCCAAGAGGCATTTCAATTTGATAGGTGATTTCTCTCACTTAGTGGAGATTCAACTTGGTTGATATGCCCTTGAATGTTTGTGGTGAAGGGAGGATTTTCCTTTGAAACCTAACTAAACCTAACCCCTCTTTTTACCACTAAACATCTAAGAAAGGAGATATTTCCTTTGGGGACATACAACAAGCTAAAGATGAAGAAGTTTGGACCATGTAAGATTCTTAAGAAGCTTGACTTAGTGAATGCATATGAAGTGGAGTTACCAGAGACATTTGGTATAACACCTATATTCAACATTGTAGACCTATATTAGTATTGTGAAGGAGAGTCAAGTGACAGCATTGAAGATGGTTTGAAGAATCAGTTACCACAACAACCAGAGCAGATAGAGCAGATATTGGATAGTAGAATTGGATGTAGTATTAGAGGAAAATAGTATAAAGAGTATTTGGTAAAGTGGAAAGGAAGACCGGAAGAAGATTCATCATAGATTTATCAGGCTGATGTAGAATACCTTGGTTTTCCTCTAGCCCTAGCTAAGTGAGGGACTCACTTTTTCAACAACCCCAGGTGTCTGATGCAAGAGCATCCTAGGTTGTAGAGTAATCTTGCATCAACCAAAAACATTTGCTTTCTTTTTCTTTTCTTTCATTTCAGTTGCAATTTAGTGATTTACAGTTCAGCACTTTCTACTACATTTTACCGCATCTTCATATCAGAGCTCACAGAGTAGGATTTAGTTTCTATGCCACGTCATTTACATCATACTCAAATTTCAAGATATTTGGATTCATCTACAGAAAGCTATCGCTATCATAAGTTCATCAATTTTCACATAACACAGCATTTATCATTCAGCATGAGAACAAAAGATTTTTAGAGCCTAATGAAACATCATACATGGCAAATAATGACCAAATAGACCTTCCTTGAGGTCCGCACCATGTTTTATTCATTTGTGGAGCATTACCATGTGTTGTAGGCTGACCTACATGTTCTCTACATGTTTCATCATTCATTGGAGTTTGAAACCTCCTAAGGCCAATGCAGAGGATTCTATGAGCTTGAAGATGATATATATAGATCTCATAGATGCATTAGGAAGGTAGTTAGTGAATAGGATAACCTAGATAGTTAAATTCCTTCTGGAGGGCACTTCAATGCCATATCTTTTATTTCTATTATAACCTGAAAAGTGGGTCTGTGAGCCCTTTGATTGTAGCCCGCATGTTGTTGGCATCTAAGCATTTTGATTGTCTGATATATTGAACATTTGAATCCTCCATTGCATTCTGTTATTACATGTTGTTTCCATTGTGTTTACTCTAGCTGCATGGTTTGGATAGTCCCTTCTTAGGACCTTCCATCCATGACTGTACCACTTCAAGGAAGGGTTTGAAGAGGGAGAAAACCATTGCTCTAGCATCTCTTTGATGGAGTTAGGAAAGACCCAACTAACATTCCAAAGGGACAACAACTTTTCCTAAACCGCTCTCGAAAACATACAATCAATCAGCAAGTGGAAAGCATTGTCAACATCATTCTCACAAAGGTCACATCTATTGGGAAAAGAAAAGCCCCTTTTGCAAAGATTGTCAATAGTCAGAACTTTATATTAGGCTAAGATCTAAATGAAAATGTTAATTTTTGGAGTTAGCTCAGGCCACCAAAACCTATCCCAAAAAGAGGAAACAACATTAGAGTTGTGAAGAGAAGCAAAGCTTGAAGCAACGGTATAAGCTCCATGAGGAATATCACATCAAAAAACTCATCTTCTCTTGGGGAAAGTGTAATAAGAAATTGGGATAGGAGGGACTAAATCCTAGAAGCCTCCAAGGAGGAAGGATCTGAAGTAGAAATAGTTTTCCAAAAACTTTCCTCAATATAATCAACCACCCTATCCCTAAAAGATCTTATACAAATATCTTTCAAAGCTCTATCCCAATCACAAATTGAAAGGGGAATATCCAAAATCCACTTATCCTCCCAAAAGTTTATAGAAACACCATTCCCAAGTTTTCATTTAACACCTTTTTTAATAAGACTCCTGATGTCCATAATTTTCTTCCTAATACTTGATCCAAGGGGAAGGTCCAAACTGTCAAGAGAATCCTGCAAACTCCTATGATGGGAGAGGTATTTTATTTTCAAAATATATGTCCATTCATTTTGATCAATCATTAACATCCAAGTAATTTTGGCCAAAAGAGCCAAGTTAAATTACATTATCTTTCTAATACCCAAACCTCCCTTTTTTAAAGATCTATAAAATCCCTTCCAAGCCACAAAGGGTATTCTCTTTCTTTCCTCTATACCTACCCACAAAAACTTTTTTGAATCTACTCTAATCTTTCTACAAACTTCCTAGTAATTTTGAACAAGCTTATGGCATAGACCGGAAGGTTTTGCAAAGTGGCTTTTATCAACTAAACTTTCCTCGCTTGACTCAAAAGAGCCCCTTTCCACCCAACCAACATAATCTGAAACCTATTTAACACTTCCAACCAAAAAGCTTCCAGGATTTTGTTAACAAAGATAGGCATTCCTAAGCATTTGGACAAAAAATCACCTATTTGACATTGAAGGATACAGGCAATCTTGAGTTGATGATGAATAGGAGCATTCATGAAGAATGTACTTTTTAGAAGGCTAATTTTTTGGCCTGAAGCCACTTCATAGTTCTATAAAATTGATGTAGGAGCATCCAGTGGTGTAAGGGAAATCTTGCATCACCCAAAAATATTTGAAATTGTTTTTCTTTGTTTTTGTAGGTTCCTTAGTTGTGTTGGAGTCCATGTTGACACTTCAGTGGTTCAAACTGTCTGAAGTTTAGAATGACTAAAAATAGTAACCTGTTATTTTAAGTAAGTTGGCCTATTTGGGTACTTATGGACCTAAAAATTTACCCCAAGAAGTGAAGTTATAAAAAAAATAAAATGGTGAAGAAGTCATCTGAATATCATTGGTAATTTGAAAGATATTAAAGTTTTGTCTTGAAAAATTGCTCATGATGAACTTCATATTTGAATTTGAGGCACTTAGAAGCCTTGTTGGGGTTCAAAAAATGGACAAAATGATCTTTAGATGATTTTGCACATCGTAGAGCTCTTCACGAGATTTCCAACACCTAGTTATGATTGTTAATCAGATGCCCAGTTCAAAAGTTATGGCCCCCGAAAGTTGTGTTGCAAAATTTCAAAAACTTTAAAAATTTTCAAATTGCCAATTTCTTGGGTGAGAAATGGATAGCTAGACTTGGCCCCCTAAAAAGGGGTGTTACAATTCGGGAAGGTAGTTGAGAAGTGGCATGGAATTTATTGGTGCCAAATAAAAAGGGGAAGTGGAAAGGTTTCGAGGACAATTCCATTTGTGCAGTTGTGGCTCCAGATTGTAGAAATCTCTGATAGAGTAGGATATTCTCTATTGTGAAATAGCCCATGTGGCTATAGCATGTAATTTATTAGATTTTGTACTCCATTTACTGAAGAAATAAAAGTTTCTTGATTTTATTCCTCACATTTTTGGTGAGAATTTATGTTGTTGTTTCGTGTGTGAGTGTTGGGTGGACTATCCCTTCATCAAGTGGTATCAGAGCGAGGGTTCTTGAGTGTGTAGACATATCACCGACCTTGAGGCAGTTTGAACTAGGACTTGAGTTTGTGGGTTTGTTGTAGAGATCAAAATGCCTCCATGAAGAAACCGTGGTGGTGCTAGGAGAAATGCTTTGACAAAAGAGGGTTTTAGAGCCCTGCAAAGGCAAATCAATGCATTGCAAGAGGAGTTGCGAAGAGGGTTTGAGCCAAGAATAAGAAAAGAAAGCGAAGATGAAGCTAAAGAAGACCTATCCAAGGAAGACCAAGATGATGCAGGAGATCCTGTACAAGTTGGGTTGTTGAGGGTCATTTCAAAGATTGGAAAGAGGCCTAGGATTGAAGTTTCTACCTATTCTAGGGATCTGAATCTAGAAGAGCTTATTGATTGAATAAATGATATGGAGGAATATTTCAAGTATGAAGATGTGGAAGATCCAGAACGGGTCAAGTTTTCAAAAATGAAGTTGAAGGGCCATGCCAGTATTTGGTGGAAGGAGGTCTAGTTAGAAAGAAATAGAAGAGGAAAATGAAAGATTACCAGATGGGATCGGATGATGGACAAACTGAAGAAGTAGTTCATTCCTATGGACTATGAGATGGAGTTTTTGAAGAAGTTGCAAGGATTGAAGAAAGGTAACAAGTCTGTTAAGGAGTATACAGAAGATTTTTATAAGATTATTATCAAAATAGGCCATGCGGAGGCTAACAAGGAGAAGGTAGCTCATTATATTAATGGGTTGAGACCAAGTATTCAAGAGGAGCCGAGCCCGGTCAAAATGACCTTCATAGAAGATGCATACCAATTTTCCCTGAAAGTTGAAGAGAAGCTGAATAAAAGATTTGAAAGCAAGCAAAGAGGAAGAGGTCAAGGCAGAAGGACTGGTGGAAGCTCCTATGGAGGCTAAAATGAAGATCAAAAGAAAAAGGAAGAAGCAGGCACTAGTTGAAATCGGAGAGGAGATAATGTCTATTGCCATCGTGACCAAAATAATGGTGAGAAAAGAGGAAGAGGAAGAGGAAGACCTGGGAAAGGACCTGGAAGAGGAGGTTTTAGAGGAACTTGTTTCCAATGTGGAGAAGAAGGACATTGAGCCTCCGAGTGTCCCCAACATCAAGGAAGGAAAAATAGAAGACCTTAAGGTAATGCACGAGTTGTACATGTAGATTAAGATGCACAGTTTGAGCATTCTAAAGATTATGAAAGGGGAGAAAACCTAGTTGTCAGAAGAACTTTGTTAAATGAGGAGAAAGAACTAGATCAGAGGAAGATTTTATTCTACACAAGGTGTAAGTGTGAAGGTAAGTGTTGTGAGACAATGGAAGAACTGATAATCTTGTCTCCAAGGAGATGGTTAACAAGTTGAAATTGACAAGGAGAAGACATCCACATCCATATCAGATTGCATGGTTGCAAAAGGACCATGGAGCTTTGGTCAATGAGAAGTGTTTAGTCAAGTTTAAGATTGGAGACTACCATGATGAGGTGATGTGTGACATCATACTGATGGATGCATGTCACATTCTATTAGGAAGGCCATGGTAGTATGATAGGTGTGATGTCCATGATGGCCATGCAAATACCTATTCCCTGGCAAATGATGGAGTTCGTCATTAGTTGAAACCCTTAAAGGAGGTGGAAGAAAAGGTATGTAGTACTGCCAGAATTTTCTTGATAGATGGTAGGAAATTTTTGGATAGTATGAAGCACGAGTGTCATTGCTTTGCATTGATTCCTAAGATCAACCAAGAGAAAGGTGAAGATGTACTAGCAAAAATCTCAGATCTATTGGAAGAATTTTAAGACATTGTCTTTGATAATGTAATAGAAGGTTTACCACATGTGAGGAAGATAAGTCACCAAATGGATTTAATACCAGGAGCTAGTTTGCCGAATAAGGCCACCCATAGAATGAATCCTTAGAGAATGAAGAGCTGAACAAACAAGTTCACTAGATGTTAAGGAAAGGACTAATAAGGGAGATCCTAAGTCCATGTGTAGTACCTCCAATACTAGCACCAAAGAAAGATGGAGAGTGGAGAATGTGTACAGATTCTTGAGCCATCAACAAAATTATAATCAAGTACAGATTTCCATTACCAAGGATGGATGATATTATGGATTGCTCAAGAGTGGAGATAAGTACTTTACAAAGATTGATTTGAAGATTGGATATCACTAGATATGAATCAGAGAGGGAGGTGAATGGAAGATAACCTTCAAGACTAAGGAGATTTTGTATGAGTGGTTAGTCATGCCATTTGGGCTAACCAATGAACTGAGCACATTCATGCGACTCATGAACGAGGTATTGAAAGAGTTTTTGGGAAAGTTTGTTATTGCTTATTTAGATGAAATTTTGATTTTTAGTAAGACTTGGGAAGAGTGTCTGATGCATATCAAAAAAGTTTTAGAGAAGTTGAGGGAGGAGAAGTTGTTGATTAACATGAAGAAATGTAGTTTTGCAAGGAAGGAGTTGGTATACCTGGGATTTTTTATCTCAAGTACTAAGGGTCTTAAGATGAACCCAGAAAAAGTAAGGGCTATTGTTGAATGGCCCTTGCCAAGGAGTGCTACAGAGGTAAGATCTTTTCATGGTTTGGCAAGTTTTTATAGGAAATTTGTCAAGAATTTTAGTAGCATTTGTGCCCCACTAACTGGAACAATGAGAGTAGATAAAAGAGAGTTCAAGTGGACCATAGGCGCAGCAAAGAGTTTTGATATGTTAAAGAAGAAAGCCACAAAGCAACCTGGTTTGGCACTTCTAGATTTCAATAAGGTATTTTAGGTAGATTGTGATGCTAGTGGCAGTGCCATAGGAGTTGTTTTGAGTCAAGAAGGTAAGCCCATTGCCTATTTCAATGAGAATCTTAATGATGCCAAGAAGAAGTATTATGTTTATGATCAGGAGTTTTATGACATAGTTCAGGCTTTGAAGAAATAGAGACATTATTTGCATCCAAAAGAGTGTGTTCTGTATACTGATCATTAGGATTTACAATAGATTAATAGTAAAGGGAATTTGAACCAAAGGCACTTAAAATGGGTTGAGTTTTTGCAGAGTTATAATTTTGTTTTGAAGCATAAGAGTGGGAGATCAAATAGAGTTGCAAATGTCTTAAGCTGAAGGAAAAATTTGTTGACAAAGATGAATATATAGGTTGTTTGGTTCAATGAACTCAAGGATTTGTACCCTAAAGATCCATATTTTGTAGAGGCTTGGAAAGCTTGTTTAGAACCTATTACTTTGGATAGGAAAAGGTGGCTAGATTTCATGATCCAAGATGGTATGTTATTTAGAGGAAGCTACTTGTGCATTCTGAGGAGTTCCATGAGAGAGAATATGATCAAGGATAAGCATAGTAGACGATTGGCAGGACATTTTGGTCAAGATAAGACCATTTCTCTTGTTAGTGAGAATTACTACTGGCCACAGTTGCACTAGGATGTGAGAAAATTTGTGCAAAGCTGTAGACTATGGCAGGTGGCCAAAGGAGTAAGTCAAAATATAGGGTTGTATCAACTGTTACCTATACCAGAGAGACCATGGGAAGACATCAACATGGATTTTTTCCTTGGTTTATCGAGAATGCAGAGAGGACATGACTTCATCTTTATGGTGGTTGACAGGTTTTAAAAGATGGCACACTTCATTCCTGATCATAAGACTAGTGATGATGTTCATGTTGCAAAATTATTTTTTAGAGAGGTGGTAAGACTACATGGTCTACCAAAAAGCATAGTTTCAAAT
This sequence comes from Cunninghamia lanceolata, assembly GCA_027924645.1. NCBI lineage: Eukaryota > Viridiplantae > Streptophyta > Pinopsida > Cupressales > Cupressaceae > Cunninghamia > Cunninghamia lanceolata. The sequence goes on from BSBN01000150.1 coordinate 7,672,341, forward strand.
CGAGATACCAAGTTTGTTGGGTATTTCTTGAGGACTTTATGTAAGAATTTGAAGACAGATTTTAAGTTTAGTTCTACACATCATCCACAAACTAATGGATAGATAGAGGTGGTGAATAGGAGTTTAGGCAATCTACTAAGATGTTTGGTAGTGTTATGTCAGAAAATGTCCCCTTGGGGGCTTTTCCCTCTTAAGTTTTTGCTCTCGGGTCCTTAGAATGCATTTACAGCATCTTGTGTGTTAATTTTGAATCCCAACGAGAAAACCTCAAAGTCTTGTGGCAAATAGGACCTAGGGGGTGCTATTTTGATTACTCTTGCCTGAAATAGGGGGAGGACTTGAGCACTCGCACCCTAGTCCTGCCCTATTTTGGGTCAGGCCCTAATTTGAAGTGTCAATTATATGACCGTTGTTAGGTCCTATGCCGACACCAAAAGTTTAAATTACAAAATTCTTAGCGGGAATGTTTGTAGTTGCATATAGAAGCATGTTTAGGACTTCATTTCCAAACTAGATGGACATTGTGAACTTGTGACTTTATGTTAAAGTGATTCAAGGATTTCATTGTGTTGCAAAGTAGTATTTTGTTGTTATTGTGTTTGTTTGTTGTAGATTTGACTCCATCTCCTCATGACATGAAAGAGCTTCTTCCTTCCATGAGAGCTATATCATCAAGCTGACATTTACTTGTGTTTTCAATCATTTATCATTTGGATTTTACCTCTATCCTGCAGGGATATGCCCTCTTATCTGACAACGGTGTTCAAAAGAATTGAATGTCTCTCTGGGGCTTGATTGAGGCAAGCCTCTAAACACCACAACCACCAACCACACTCCTTTGTGATTGAAGGTTACAGGTACCGAGTTTTGTGGAGTGGAGTTGTAGAGGAAGGTTGCAAACAACAAGGATTCAAGATCTGAAAGGAAGAAGTGAAACAGAGCATTTTTAGGACATGGACGCCTAGGGAAATGTCCTCTAAACTTATAGAGATAGGAATCAAGGTTATAGGGGCATTCTACATCTGAAGGAGCTTCTACATCCTGATAATTACCCTGCCTTGGACTAGGGAGCTCGGGGCAGTGTCCTCTACATTCTAGGTGACGAAAATAGATGGAATAGTGATTATCAGTGCCAGAAGTAGTTCTGCATTCCGCGAAGAAAATAGTGCCTTGGACTTGGGCACCTAAGGCATTTTCCTTGAATATTCTAAATTTTGAACTTTGAAAAATGGTCAGTTATTAATCTCTGTCCTTTTCCTTAATCTATAAACATTTATAAGAATTTACTGTTTTATTCATTGTTTTGCATAATTACAATTTTAAGAGTATTTGAGCATTAAATTGAGATATTAATTAACAATTTCTGAGTTTCCACATAGTTCCAAGTGACAGCCCAACCAATTAGGTGAATGATCTCAATTAGTAGAGATTCAACTCGGTTGATATGTCCTTGAATGTTTGTTGTGAAAGGAGGATTTACCCTTGAAACCATCCATCCCTCTTCCCCCTTTTACTTATAAACATTTTGGTGAACCCATGTTTTGGAATTTTGCACCTTGCTGAGTGTTGTGTGATAGATTTTCATTCATTCATTTTATTGCATTTGAAAAATTACAAAAAAATTGAAAAAATTGGCATCTTAAGCTTGCATTTTGGCATAATTTGAGTTAATTGGAATTTAACTTCATTTAATTTCTATTATTTTCATTAGATCTGATTTAAATTATAGAAATTCATCATTAATCATTCATTTGCATTGCATTTTCATGTTTAAATTGTTAAAAATTGTTTGAAATTGTGCATTTTTAATATAACCAAGTTTTTGCATTAGCTAAGGTTTGTAGTTAAAATCTTGTTTCATATTTTACTACTATTTTAAAACACTAATTTAGGTCTGATTTCTAACTTTAGTGTTTCATCATAGTGGCTTTCTTACAAAATATCATGTCTAGGGTTTAAAAACCTTGCATTTTCACTAGATTTTGGCTTATTTTGCATGTAGAATTGCGTCATAGACGTGTTGTGAAGGATATTGTTACATTATTGGGTTGATATTAGTCATATTATTTTCTGCACCTCTTGAAATTCTTCACAACACCTTTTCTCTTATTCATTTGCATTGAAAATTTGAGAAAAAGGTGAAAAATCAAGCATTTTTAGGTCATAGTCATACATAGGATTGCATCAAAGGCGTGTTGTGAAGGATATTTCTACACCATTGGACTGTTATTAGGCATATTATTTTCTTCCCCTAAACAATTTCCTTACAACACCTCTTCCATTAGTGATTTGCTTTGAAAAATTGCAAAAAATGTGAAAAATCAAGCATTTTTTACCCTACACATATCTTGCTCCTTGGATTTGTTCTATTAGTTTGTGCATTGAGTGTTGAATGCTTTTGTATGAGTATTATAACCCACTTCCCTAATAGAAATATCCCTTTAAGAAGAAGTAGAAGACTCATGGGATCTAGTGCTCCTAAAGAAAATGATATTCCTACCTCTAAAAATCCATTGAACACCTTCTTTACAAAAGGAGAGACACAATTTTGCAAGACACTATGCCTTATACAACTACAATGGAAGATAAAATATTTCATGATTTTGAGGACACTATTTAGGTGATCACACATGTACTTAATGAGCAAATAAATAAACTTGATAAAGAGCTAGCCGATTTTCAAGCATTTGTGGAAAATGAAAGGATAGCGGAAGAGGCTATACCTGCTATTCACAACATAAGAGAGTTGATAAAAAAAAGTACAAGATGGTGTTAATGTACTTCAAGGCTTAGCATATATTGTATAAACTAATTTTATGTTGGTGACTAAATGTGCAAAAGCTATTAATAATATGTCATCACTGACTCATACGCAAGTATCGGCACCTATACCGACTACGAGAATGTCTACATTCACATCAACAATTTTAACTACTAATGCAAATGCTTGTAGTAATGCTACCAGTAGTATTGGAGAATCTAATGGCACTAATTCACAAAATTACAAAGATATGGGATTCAACTATCAAAACTTGGCACCTAAGGTGACTTCTTTCACGAATAATTACTCTCAACCACCTCTCCATCCCACTTATTCTTAACCACCCTTCACATTTAACTATTCACAACTACCTTCCACCTACAATTGCTCTCAACCACCTTTCATTTCCATTTACAACCAATCTCCTCAAAATGTCATGCATACGTCTTCTAATTCTCAAACCGCATCTCTTAATGATGCCATCTTAAACCAACTTTTGCAAGACATGACTTTTTTACAGCAAAAGGTGAAAAAAATTGATGAATTATTCATAGCCTAATATACCAACTTATCATGCTCGTAATCCCCTATCTTATGTAATCTTGAGAACTCCTATGCCTGAGAGGTTTGAAACTCCTCGCTTTGAAAAATATGATGGAAAAGTTGATCCTAATACTCATGTGGCAGCATTCATGGCTATGTGTAGTGATTTTTACTTTGAAGAGGACTTGTTAGAAAAACTTTTCCCACGATCTCTCAAGGATACTGCATTAGAATGGTTGTTCTCTTTACCTCTGAATTCAATACACTCTTTTTCAGAGCTAGTTGATCAATTTTTACAACATTTTCAAGCACACATTGGACCTCAAGTCTCTTTGATTGATTTAGTTCATTGCAAGCAAGGTCCAAAAGAAGTTAACTGACTTTATTAGTCGATATCAATCTCTTTATGCACAAATTCAATATCAGATGAAGGATGAGGATGTTTAAAGGTGTTTATTACAAATATACAACCTAACATATGTGATAAGATTCTCTTGATGAAGTACAACTCTTTTCAACATTTATGTACCGCCCTTTGAGATTACCAACTTTCCTCTAGTTAGTATGAAAAACAAAACTCATCAGCTCAAGTTTGTTAATCCATGGGTGGACTGTCACAAAACAACTTTAAGAGAAATAATAAGACTTTCATCAAGGTTAATGGATAGAATTCAAACAATTTCTTGCAAGTGTCTCCTATCACTAATCCGAAGAGGACACCATTTCAATAAAAAAAGTTTACTCCGATATCTGAATCATATCATTCTATCATGAATCAAGCTATGAGTAATAATCTCTTGAAGCTTCCTCTTATTGAACCATTGGATCCTAGTAGAATGCAAGGACCTTATTTCGATGCTAATGATTTTTGTCTTTATCATCAGCAACAAGGACATGATACTGAATGATGTATGCATCTTAAAAATGAAATACAAGACCTCATCGACTTGAATGTTATACAGGTATCTGGTGTGAATGATAATGGAAATAAGTCGGTTGCTCCTCTGAATCAAAATTTACAAATCTTAACTAATCCTTTCCCTAAGCATATTGATAACAACATGATGGAACAAAACCTAGTAGAAGCAGAAGCTGACTATTTAAACTATGATGATATAATTGCCACGATAGAGGTGGATAAGGAAAATATTGAAGTATTACCTCATCCATGAAGGAATGGTATTTATTTTGAGGTTCCTCCTCCGTTATCCCTTCAAAGGATTGGGAGATAACCAAAATGCATTGGAAAGACAAATGGAACAAGCAAATTAGGAGATTCTAACAAAAGAAAAGATTGATATGGTACGAGGTGGTTCTTTTCCCTATGACGGATAGAATCAACAAAATAAAAGAACTAAAAATTGGAAAAGAGCAAGACGGTTATCATCGGTTGGAAATAATAGTGGTTCTCCTCCTCATAAGCAACAAACAATTTCACATACACAAGTATTTGAGAAACAAGAACCACATGGACTTTCTGACAACATAGAAGACTCTAATAAGAACCACTCAAGCTTCGCACAAAACTTGATAGAGCATCTCTCCAAGATGCTCACAAGTTCCAAATTTTAGTACAGTTGTCCCTACAAGTAAGTATTTCTAACCCTTTACCTCCGTGTTGTGTTTCCCTCGTGATGTGTCATGTGTTGTTTAGGCCTCCTAAGATGACCCTTGATACTCTTGTAAAGTCAAGGATATCGAGAGACTACCTCTATTGTGACCCTTCTTCTATTTGTATCATCATTCTTATGTATTGCCTCTCTTCTATTTTCATTGTTGTGTGTTGTATCCTAGGGGAATAGCATTGCGGTTGGTGACCTGGGGGCACCTTCCTACGTGACAACCCTAGGGCACTTGTTTCTCCTCTCTTGATTTATTGTTTACCTTCTTCTAGTGGTTCTATCTAGCTAGTGGATGATGAAAAACATATAATACTGATATGGACCTAGTGTCCCTTCAACGAGAAATAAAATAATGGACCTAGTCCATACATGACAATGGGGTTGATATTGTTTAATGTAAAAAAGAGGGGTTTATGAGTTTTTTGGTTTGTTTCAAGGGTTTATGTTGATCCTCCTTTCACCACTAAACATTCAAGGACATTCAACCAAGTAGAGAACTATACTACACATTTCCTATCACTTGGAACATAGGGGAAGATTGGAATTGTGTGGATTTGTTGTTCAATTAAGTCCACTTATGCTCAAAACCCTAATTTCATAAAATCGTAAACAAACGGACAAATTACAAAAAATGATCGCACATAGAGATATCAAATGACAATCAAATACATACCAAATTTCAAAGTTTGGTGTGCGAAAAAGTTGGGGACTAATGAGCAGGCACCCTAGTCTAGTGTACCTGCTTTTGTCAGGATCTCTAAAGAATGTCTGCAACCTGATCCTGCTGTCACATAGATTTCACCGCTTCAAAATTTGAAGGACTAATGAGCAGGCACCCTAGTCCAAGCCCTAATTTTCTTCTTTACTCTTCACTTCTAACAGTCTATAATGTCTCCCTGCAACTCCACTTCTTTCACTTTTGAAACCTGTAACCTACAATCACATAAAAGTGGGTTGGGTGTTGTGGTGTTTAGAGGCTTGCCTCAGTCAAGCCCCGGAGAGACATTCAAGTCTTTCGAACACTGTTGTCAGATAAAGAATGCGTATCCCTATGGGATAGAGGAAAACCCAATTGATAAATGATTGAAAACATAAATGAATGTCACCTCGATGGTGTAGATCTCACATAAATTAAGGCTCTTCAATCACAAGAGAAGATGAAGTCAAATCTGCAAACACAAACACAATAACAATGCTCTACTCTGTAACTACAAATATCTTGAAATCACAAGTATGCAAAAAGTTCATAATCATCTTCCAGTTTACAAATGAATGCCTAAACATGCTTATATATGCAACTAAACAACTTCCCGCCAAGAAATTCATAATTCAAACTTGAGGTGTTGGTATAGGACCTAATAATGACCACATAACTAACACATGAAAATAGGTCTTGACCCAAAATAGGGTAGGACTAGGACACGGGCGCCCAAGTCGTCCCCCCTATTTCAAGTAGGATTCATCACAAGTGCATCCCCTAGGTCCCATTTGCTATAAAACTTAGGGGTTTCTTCACCGGAAGTCATCACTAACAAGTAAAATGATCTAAATGCATTCTAAAGGACCCAAGAGCTAAACCTTAAGAGGGAAAAGCCCCCAAGGGGACATTTTCTAACATAATAGATATATATTATTCGACGCTTGGCTAGTAGAATCACTCTATGTAATATTTTGATGTTGTCTTATCGCACTTACAAAACATAACAATACTGCTGCTCCGTGCACTCTGTTTAGCTTAGATCTCACCTTGCTTGGCTCTTTGTGTGAATTGTTGTTTATCATGATTATATGGTTGCTAACACCTTTTCTTGCAGGAAATTGTGTGTTTGTGGGAACATTCAATGATCATAAAGTACATGTCACCTCTGGGGGCATGGGCTTTGCGAGAGCTCGTGTTCCCTTGTGTGTTTTCTCTCTACCTTAACGTGCTTGATATTAGTACATGATATCAACCACCTTAAGGTGGGGGCATATATAAGGTAAGTTGTCTGATGATTTTGGTACTAATGAAGTGTGTTTGTAAGCCCTCTGTGGAGGCAGGATGTATCTCTGAGTGAGTGCACATCTTTATTTCTATATTGAAATCATTTAAGCCCCTCTGAGGAGGTAAGATATCATGTATATCCTTTTATTTTAAGCCCTCTACAGAGGTGGGGATGGTGTATTTCTTGAGGAGATTGCACATCATGTCATTTTCTAAAAGTCCTCTAAGTAGGCAGGGTGGATCTGAGACTATCCTACCCTTAAGCGTGTCTTCGGCAATTGTTGTAGCAAAGCCCAATCATTGGTGTGTGCCTATAATGTGCCTGAGATGGTAGTGAACCTAGCAATAGGTTTCTTCCATCACTTCCTTGTCATGTTTTCTATGTTTCTTCCATGTGTGTGTGTATGGCATGTTTGTTCCCAAGCATAGTTTTAAGACCGGTGGCGATGAGATCCTCCTATGCTTTGGGATTTGTATGGTGTGTTTGTTCTCAAGTGTAGTTTCAAGAGTAGGGGAGATGAGCTCCTCCTACACTTTGAGATTTTTTTGGCATGTCTATTGCCCCTTATGTAGTTTCAAGACTGGTGGCGATGAGCTCCTCCTGCATTTGGGTTGTGTGTTTACTTTCCTTGTACTTGCATTTGCATTTCATATATATGAGAAAATGAAAAATAAGTAATCATTGCATTTACTATATTCATTGTGTTTTGCATTTCTTCAATGTTATCTTCTCTGTGTTTTATGTGATTGTAACTATCTTCTTCATGTTTTGTGTGTCTGTTACTATCTTCAATGTGTTTGGCGTGTCTTCACCGTGCTTGGCGTGTTTTTTGTGTTTGTTGACCTTAATTTAATGAGTGTATGGGCCTTGCGTTTATACATACATTAAAGTGGGGGCTAAATGTTATGTCAAAAAATGTCCCCTTGGGGGCTTTTCCCTCTTAAGGTTTAGCTCCTAGGTCCTTAGAATGCATTTAGAACATCTTGTGTGTTAATTTTGAATCCCGGTGAGAAAACCCTGAAGCCTTGTGGCAAATAGGATCTAGGGGTGCTATTTTGATGACTCCTACCTGAAATATGGGGGGAGGACTTGGGCTCTTGCACCCTAGTCCTACCCTATTTTGGGTCATGCCCTAATTTGAAGTGTCGATTATATGACTGTTGTTAGGTCGTATGCCGACACCAAAAGTTTGAATTACAAAGTTCTTAGTGGGAATGTTTGTAGTTGCATATATAAGCATGTTTAAGACTTCATTTGCAAACTAGATGGACATTGTGAACTTGTGACTTTATGCTAAAGTGATTCAAGGCTTTCATTGTGTTACAGAGTAGTATTTTGTTGTTATTGTGTTTGTTTGTTGCAGATTTGACTTCATCTCCTCATGGCATGAAAGAGCTTCTTCCTTCCATGAGAGCTATATCATCAAGGTGATATTTACTTATGTTTTCAATCATTTATCATTTGGATTTTTCCTATATCACGCAGGGATACACACTCTTATCTGACAACGGTCTTTGGAAGACTTGAATGTCTCTCCAGGGCTTGATTGAGGCAAGCCTCTAAACACCACAACCCCCAACCACACTCCTTTGTGATTGTAGGTTACAGGTACTAAGTTTTGTGGAGTGGAGTTGTAGATGATAAGGATTCAGAATCTGAAAGAAAGAAGTGAAACGGGGCATTTTCACGATATGGATGCCTAGGGCAATGTGCTCCAAAGTTATAGAGATAGGAATCAGGATTACAGGGACATTCTGCATCTGAAGGAGCTTCTGCATCCTGAGAATCAGCCTACCTTAGATGAGGGCGCTAGGGGCAGTGTCCTCTATATTTTGAGTGACAAAAATAGATGGAACGGTGATTATCAGCATCGAAAGGAGTTCTATATTCCATGAAGAAAATAGTGCCTTGGGCTTGGGCACCTGGGGCATTGTCCTTGAATATTCTAAATTTTAAACTTTAAAAAATGGTCAGTTATTAATCTATGTCCTTTTCCTTAATCTGTAAACATTTATTAGAATTTACTTCTTTATTCACTATTTTGCATAATTAGGATTTTAAGAGTATTTGAGCATTAAATTGAGATATTAATTAACAATTTCTGAGTTTCCAGCCCAACTTGTTAGGTGAATTCTCTCACTTAGTAGAGATTCAACTCGATTGATATGTCCTTGAATGTTTGTTGTGAAAGGAGGATTTACCCTTGAAACCATCCATCCCTCTTCCCCCTTTTACTTATAAATAGGTAAGAGATAAGCCCAAGGGATGGGATTTGATGTTACCACAGGTAGAGTTTGCATACAATAATTCTATCAACAGAAGTACTAGTAAATCTTCATTCCAGATTATATTTGGTAGTAGTCTAAGAAATGTTTCTGAGTTGAGGAAGATGGATAGAGGAGAGAAAAGTAGTGTTGAGGCTGAAGACTTTGCAGAGCATCTAAAGAAATTGCATCAGGAGGTAAAAAATCATATGAATAAGATGAATCATAGTACAAGGCTAAGGCAGATCAAAAGAGAAGATTTAAGGAGTTTAAGGTTGGAGATGAAGTTATGGTTCACCTGAGGAAGGAAAGGTATCCTATGGGAACATATAGTAAGTTGAAGATGAAGAAATTTTGACCTAGCAAGATCCTGAAGAAGCATGATTTAGGAAATGCATATGAAGTAGAGTTTCCAAGTGGAATCAACATTTCCCCTGTGTTCAACATTGCTTATTTAATAGAGTATCATGAAGGTGGCACAGAGGATGGACCAATAGAAGAATAGTGGAGTATCCTGGCATCTACTTCAAAGGAGGAAAGAGAAGAAATCTTGGATAGCCATGTGGGAAGTACTTGGAATAGGAAATATGAAGAATATATGGTTAAATGTCAAGGAAGGCATGTCGAAGATTCTTCTTGGTTGTCTAAGGCAGAGGTTGACCATCTTTGTTTTCCTCAAACACCTAAGATGTGACAAGGTCACTTCTCAAATTACTCTAGGTGTCTGATGCAGGAGCATCCAGTGGTGTAAGGGTAATATTGCATCACCCAAAAATATTTGAAGTTGTTTTTCTTTGTTTTTGTAGGTTTCCTTTGTTGTGTTAGAGTCCATGTTGACACTTTAGTGGGTCAGGACTGTCTGAAGTTTAGAATGGCTAAAATGGTAACCTGCTATTTTTAGTAAGTTGGCCTATTTGGGTACGTATGGATCTAAAAATTTACCCCAAGAAACAAAATTGTAAAAATAATAAAATGGTGAAGAAATCATCTGAATATCATTGGTAATTTGAAAGATATTAAAGTTCTCATCTTGAAAAATTGCTCCTGATGAACTTCAGATTTGAATTTGAGGCCCTTAGAAACCTCGTTGGGGTTTGAAAAGTGGACAATATGATCTTTAGATGATTTTTCACGTCGTAGAGCTCTTCACGAGCTTTCCAACACCTAGTTATGATTGTCAATAAGATGCTCAGTTCAAAAGTTATGGCCCCTAGAAGTTGTGTAACAAAATTTCAAAAAACTTTAAAAATTTTCAAATTGCCAATTTCGTGGGTGGGAAATGGATAGCTGGACTTGGCACCCTAAAAAGGGGAATTACACTTTATAGAACATTCGGGAAGGTAGTGGAGAAGTGGCATGGAAGTTATTGGTGCCAAATAAAATGGGGAAGTGAAAAGGTTTCAAGGACAATTCTATATGTGCAATTGTGGCTTTGGATTGTAGAAATCTTTGATAGAGTAGGCTTTTCTCTGTTGTGAAACAATCCATGTGGCTGTGGCATGTCATACTAGATTTTGTACTCCATTTACTAAAGAAATAAAAGTTGCTTTTTTCATTCCTCACATTTTTGGTGAGAATCTTTGTTGTTGTTTCATTTATGAGTGTTGGGTGGAGTAGCCCTTCAACAAAAATAGATTTAAGAACTCTATCCTTTCTAACCGATGCTTCACCCATTATAATAGTGTCATCCACAAATTAATGATAAGAACACATGGGCCAACTGAAGCAGGATAAACCCCTTTCAATCTACCATCACTTATGGCCTTAAGAATGTTCCTCCGTAGAACTTTAGCCATGATCACAAATGGGAAAGGGGATATAGGATCCCCTTGTCTAATACCTATTGAACTCTTAAAAAAACTCAATTGAGATCCATTAATTAAAACTAAAATTTAGGAGTAGAAATCATTTTAGAAATAAGCTCCATGAATCTAGCCTCAAAACCAAACTTAGCCATGACTTTCACCAAAAAATACCATCTCACCCTATCATAGGCTTTCATAAGATCTAACTTGAGAAGAAAACCTTCCTTTTTGTTATTAGACAATGAATGAATAATCTCATGGACAACAATAATAGAATCCATAATTTATCTACCAAGAACAAACCCACTCTACTGGATGGAAATCAAATTGGAAAGAATCATCTACAATCTATTAGCAATCACCATGGAAAGGATCTTATAGACCAAGTTGCAAAGGCTAATAGGTATAAAGTCAATAAAAGAATCAACTCCCATTTTTTTAGAAATGAGCACTAGAAAGGTGGAATTCAACTCCTTCAACACTCTTCTACTACCAAAAATTCTTTAGTAGCAGAAAACACATCCTTAGCGACAATGTCCCAATAAATCTGGAAGAAAAAGTGGGGGAAGTCATCTAGTCCAAGAGTTTTTTTTCCATCAAAGGAGAATACTACAATTTTGATTTCTTCATCCAAAGGTGTTGAACACCCAGAATACTGAGAGGGGGGGTGAATTAGTATTCTCTTTAACCATCTACTAATTAAACCATTAATCCGTTTGCCCATTCACAACATTAAAGCAATTTAAACATGGAATAATCAATCACAAAACATAACACATAGACACCAAGATTTTTACGTGGAAAACCCAAAATGGAAAAAACCATAGTGAATGTTAGCTCACAATATATTATGTAATAACAATACTGAATTACAAGAGGCTCACTGCCTTAGGGCTCACTGCCTAGGGCTCATTGCCCTTAAGAACTCATTGTCCAAAGAAGGATGCTCACTGCATACAGGCTCACTACCATGATGAAAGAAAGAGAAGGATGGCTCACTGCCTAAATGAACTACTAAGATTACATCTACAAATGCATGGATATAGTTCCAATGAAGCTCAGAAAACTGATTCAAAACTCTTCATCCTACTCTGCTTTGTCGCACTGCTCTACTTTTATAAGATCTCTCTTCTTCTGCACTTGTCGCCCTTACACAATCACAAGACTTCGCATGTCGCACATACATATATTCATATTCACACTTACTTCTTCATATTCACACCACTCACACTCCAAACATCAAATTAGATCTCATATATATATCTGCAACACTTAGAATCTTCACATTGGGTCGGCCTACTAAGATGAAGCGTGTAGTTAATTAACATGTAGCTTGTCAGCCAAATTCATTCACCAAAATGCTTTGTTGACCCAATTTACATTTGAAACATATTCTCATATGTCAGCTCCAACTATAGAACCACTTAGTATAAAGTTCCAATCAATAGAACTTGTCGCATACAAATCAAACTAATAGGTCAGTCTTAAACATAGACTGTCATTGGTTCAGTCTAACTGTCAGATCATGACTTTTTTCTGTGGACCACATCACTTTCTCAAATTCATATCAAAGACCTTTAGACATCCCCAAGCTTACCTTTAGAACCATAGAGCATAATATTATCTTGTGGGAAAATGCGGACCATCAGAGCACATGCCCTACCTCAGTCAAATATTGTCAAGCCAAGTAGTGATACTTAGATGCTTACAAATATCTTTCTGGTAGACTTCAGGCTTTGTAACTTTAGATTTAGATGCTTCATATGTGTGTTTACAACACCTCAAAACCGCATAACAAAATATCTATTACCGGAGGAATGCAGACCAAAATACTTAGGTGTTCTGCTCTGTTCATTACTATATTTTGTCATGCCGAACTTAGGTTGCTTGAAGGTACACTTCTGGAGATGAACAAAAGCTGAAACTTTATATTTAAGATCATCTAAGGACTATAGACATATTACCAAAACCCCAAGACTAGATCTTCAACTGCGTACCAATGCCAATCAAAATGTTGTCTTTTTGTCGTTGTCTCTAAACTCTGCCAACAATTAGCCAAATTCCTTAGGTCTTCCTTTTCTTATTGCCATCAATGACAACACCATCAAACATCATGTTCATCCAAACCAATTCATACTATTAGGGTCTTTATCTATGATATTTTCCAAGTTACCAATAGTCTCCCCCTTTGGCATTGATGGCAACACTTGATGTGAAAAACCATCATACAACTCCCCCTTACTTTTTACACACTACTCCTAACTTCATGCTTCTCTCCTGATTTTTTAGTTATTTTTCTTTTGTGTTTTTCACATGCTTCATTCTCCCCCTTTGACATAAATGGAAAAGGTGTATGATATAGAGATATGTACAAGTGGCCAAAACTTCAAAATGGTTTGTATTGTTCACATATATGCAAATGAAATCAAATTGCTTACAATTTTTTAGGGAGAATATCTTTGTAGATCTTCTTCAGCTGCACCAAATCTTCATCCCGTCTGACCTTAGCATCACTCAAAACTAATATATGCCCATTAACTTGGGACACCAACTCTTTTGCCTTCTTCATAGTAGTAGGGGCCTCAGTGATTTGCCTTGTCCTATCTACTACTGCTACTAGCCTAGTCATGGATTAAATCTTGAAGTTCTCTATCTCCCGAAGCTAGCTCATTCTATGTTTGATGACCTCCTTCTGGGTCTGCAACTTATTTATGTCAGAATGGATGGTTTCAATTGTAGCCCTTTTATTCCCAATAGCATCTTTCACCAGATCATAAGGTTTTGATATTTTAGTGATTCAGGCTTTCCAACCATCTATCTTGTCCTTTAGATCCTTAGTTTTCTCAGGCCATGTTAGACAAAACTGATACAGTTTTCTAGCTTCTTTGATAGCCATTGCTAAATACTCAACACTCTTATCTAATAGAACTTTGTCTTGAGAATATTTATCATTCAACTCAACTAATCTCTTGATGTCAATCTCTTCCCTTACCTTCTTTTCTGCAACTTGTTCAAGGGATTCAAAATGGGAGTTGACTAACTTCAGATGCTTCTTCAACTGTGTAGTAGGAGCTAAGGATGTATCTCTCTTTATTCCAGGCATAATCTTTTTAAAAATTGTTGATGCATCTCCAATCAACTCACTATCTTCCATATGTGATTTTAATATCTCTTCTTGTGTCGTAGTCTAAAAACTTGTCCCAAGTCTCAGTTTCTCTAATGGGGACATTGTGGCAAGGTTAATTGGTCCTTGCAATAGCTCAAGTGTAGTCAAAACCTAAGCTTCCTTTTGCTTCTCCAAAAACTCTCTCAAGGAGTCAACTGACTCCTTCTTAGCAGTGTCTCTTTTGTCTTCTTCATAAGGCACCTCAGCATCATGCCTTTCCAGAGGATCTTTCAGAATGAGCTCTTGTTCATTTCCTTCTACTTTTAGAGTAAGGTTGTCACTCATTTGTTCATTTGTTTCTTCTCTCTGCTCATGTTGTCCTTTAGAATCAATTTCCTCAGGTACTACTTTTGCTTCCTCAAAGTTCTTTTGCTCTGCATACTCCTTCATCTCTTATTCTTTCCTAGAGCTTATCAAAGGAGGTTTTCCACCTTGATCCACACTCTATTCTATATTCTCATCCAGAACTGTATTAGAATTATCAACATCAACATTTTGTTCTTCTTCATCAGTGTCTATCACAGTTGATATTTGCAGTTCATGTAGCACACTTAGTGTTATCTTCTCAATCTCTTTAACCAATTTCTCAATGTCACTAGACATTAGAGTATTGACCCTTTTCTTTGTTCTAAACTTATCACTAAGCTTATTAGTGACTTTGACCTTTTCTTCACTGGTGATATTTGGGCAAAGTTTCAATAAAACATACTCCTTTATCTCAGCATCTTTGGCCATGGCCCTTTCTTTTCTTATTGTCATGATGCTAGCTAGACTATCTAGTAAGTCATCTATGACTTAAATTAGGGCTTTATTGAACTTAACCATAAATCTTACAACTACTACTTCAATTATCGCCTTGTCTCCATCAGAGCTTTCATCATATGTACCAACAATAGACTTCATATTCCCATGTTGATCCATTGCATTGACTATGGTTTTCGTGGATATTGTTGCTTCATTTTCTCTGGTCTCAGTCTTCTCTCCTTTCTTCTTCTTTTTGTCCTTAACTTTTTCGGAGAGCTTCTCTATTTTTTCATTCTTTGCCTTTATTTCTTTATCAGTCTATGTCTCTTCTTCTTCTCCTTCACCTAGGCTCACATACACTCTTTTGGTGGCCTTTGCTTTCTTTCTTTTCTGCCTTCTCTATGTAGGCTCTGTCTTTTCTTTTTCAATTGTAGGGAGTGGACCGAAGCTCTTAGAGGTATCTGTAGTAGAGGAGGAGGCTCTTGTTCTTCTTGAGCTGGAAGTAGACTTTTCTGGTTCAGATTTCTCTTCTTCCTTCTCCAGAGCCTTTGATGTCTAACCTTCCATAGCACTTGCAACCTTAGGGGCCTTAGACTTGTCTCTTGCTTCATTTATCTATTCTTTTGTAAAGCCTTTACTTTTTGCAAATTCTTCTACATATTTTTTCACATTTCTTTTATTTTAGGTTGTTTCAGTTCCATATGCACTTTGAGAGATTTTTCTTCAAATGTTCTAAATCTTTCCTCTTTGTGGTCCTTTGGTTTTCTCAGTATTAGGTCAGCTAGGCCAATCAGAACATCCTCTGTTACCTCATATCCCATTGTTGGGACCCATACAATTTTGGGTTCTACTGCCTCCATGAGGCATTTATCTTTATCTATCATAAATACAATCTCTTTTTCATATTTCTCCACAACCTTTTTAGGGATCCTAGCCCTAGCCTGCATTTTCTTTTAGAAATTCTTAAAGTAACCCCATAATGCTACATTTTGTTTATCAACATCTCCTAAACTCTGTAGATGATTTCTAATTTGAACTGCTACTGGAGGATGATTTAACCAAGCAATGTTACCCATACCTCGTAATTATTTCAGGAAGTAGAATAAGAGGCAGATGATCAGAGTACCATACTTGAAGGGGTACTTAGTGTCTTTTATCCTTTTTAGATTCTCCATCAATTGTTGTTGGAGCAACTCACAAAGGTCATAGTCTACATTCTTCTTCACCATAACAAAGGTAGTGTAGATAGTCATTGTAGAAATAGTGTTCTCCTTGTTTGATAAATATACTTTATAACCAATCACCATGCAAGAAAACCTTACCATCATATCTTCTATGTTATTGATAGTTAGTGCCCTTTTGTCAAATTTAGTACCTGTTAACTCCATCACTGTGTTATTCTTTATTGATTTGACTGTCGGAACTATTCTGGTGGAACACATACCAGTCACTGCCTCAATGGCATCCTTAGTAATCATATGCATCATGTCTAACCACATGAATTCATCATGTATTTTTCTTAGGGCATACTGGACCCAAGCATCTTTAGAAAAGGTAGGAAAATCAATCCATGTATCCAATTTCTTCTCATGCAGAGCACTAGATTCTTCCTTCAATTCAAATTTATTTCTGGTCAACTCATTCAAGTAAACTTGGCCTAATTTTAAATGATCATATTCTTCTAGATTTGCATGAATATGCCCTAATGTCTTTCATATGCATAATACCATATGGAACCTCAGAGAATGCACCATCCGAATCTATCTCTAAGGATTTGAAAGGGTGCTTCTTGAACTTAGGTCAGGGCCTCTCCGTAATCTCAACAACTTGTGGGATTGACATCTTTTACAGCTTAACAAAGATTTTACAAGAATGAGAACTATAAATACCTTTTTCTTCACTTTCTAGTTAGGTTTTCTTCATGCCAAACACTTGAATTCACTTTGGTTTCATTGCTTAGATCTCCTTGGTTGCTTGAGAGTTCAAATGCAAAGTGAATTTCCTTAGAATGAAATCACTTATAAACTCTTTTCATCAAAACCTAAATCATCATAAATGCTTGTTTCCAAAAAGTTGTCAACACTATCTCTGCCACTCACAGTAGATGTAAATTGCTCCGCAATCTTCCGCATTAAGTTCTTTTCTGTCAGAATTTTCTCCAAAAGTTCTGATATACTACTTTTCAGCTCATATCATCGTGCTGGCTATCAGCACCATTTTTCTAGCTTCTATACCATAGTCTAGTACAGACTCATTCTTGGCTTCAATAACTTCCTTCTTAATTCATACCTTGTTCATCTCCTTCTTGATTTCTATTGGATCCACCTTTTGTGCCAGTTTCTTCATCTCTGCTTGATTATCCTTCTTTATATTCTTGCTTCTACAGAATCTTGCGATATGTCATGGTCTATTGCAATTGAAGCATACAACATTTCTCTGACCATTGCTCCTTCCATTCATCCTTGATCTACATTGGTTATCCTTATGTCCAAATCTATTGCATGTAAAATAGTTACCATTGAATGATTGAGAATTCCTTCCATTGTTATAGCCATTTCTTATTTGACTTCTGCATTCACTAGCTCTATGACCAAATCTCTTGCATGTAAAGCAATTACCTCTAAAATTTTGAGCATTCCTTCCATTGTTGTAACTACTCCTTATCTGCCTTTTGCATTCATTAGCTTTATGACCTACCTTGTTGCAAGTGAAGCACTGACTAGAAAATGATGGAACATTTTGATTCACTCTGCTCCTACATTGAGTATCCCTTTAACCAAACTTATTGCATGAATTACAATAACCATTGAAAGATGGGTACCTTTGAGCATTTGGTTGCCTGACCGGTGGTTTTCTAGGTCTATTCCTTTGATTTTAGATCGTCTTGCCTTTGTCCTTCTTGATCTCAACATTCTTTTCTTGACCTATTTTAGAACTTTCACTTTTCTCAAATCCCAAGCCGTCTTTGTCATCAAAATTTTTCTAGTTAGCAAGCATCTCATCAAGCTTTGTAGAACTTCTCTTGAACTTTTCTTCATAAGTCTTTGCTTTCTCCAAATTTGACTTTAGGTTCCCAACTTCCTTTTCAAGCTTAGCACATTCTTCTGATTTGCCTTTCACTAGTTGATTTAGATCTTCTTTTGCTTTATCTTCATTTTCCACTTTTAGATCATCCAAGATTTTATTTGTTGATCTCAATTGTTCACTAACTTCCTTATGTTTTTCTTTGAACTTCTTGACTTGTTCCCTCAATTTTTAATGCACTCATCTACTTCCTTGACATTTTCTTTCAAATCCTTGTTTTCTATTTCAACCCTTTCAAGATCTTCAAGAGCATCTTTGAGTTCTTCTTCACTGACAACCATGCATTATTCTTCTATAGTTTCAGTTGAATCAATTTCTTCAAGATGAGTAGAATACCTTTTACCTATCATGTCTTCAATCTCCAAGATCTTCCTTAAGCTGTTATACTTCTTCCAAGGAACCAAGCTCGGATACCAATTGTTGAACACCCAAAATACTGATAGGGGGGGTGAATCAATATTCTCTTAAACCATCTACTAATTAAACTATTAATCTATTTGCCCATTCACAACATTAAAGCAATTTAAACATGGAATGATCAATCAAAAAACATAACACATAGATAACATGATTTTTATATGGAAAACCCAAAATGGGAAAAACCACGGTGAGTGTTAGCTTATAATATATTATGTAATAACAATATTGAATTACAAGAGGCTCGCTGCCCTTAAGAACTCATTGTCCAAAGAAGGATGCTCACTACATACAGGCTCACTGCCATGATGAAAGAAAGAGAAGGATGGCTCACTACCTAAATGAACTACTAAGGTTACATCTACAAATGCATGGATATAGTTCCAATGAAGCTC
Source organism: Cunninghamia lanceolata (assembly GCA_027924645.1). NCBI lineage: Eukaryota > Viridiplantae > Streptophyta > Pinopsida > Cupressales > Cupressaceae > Cunninghamia > Cunninghamia lanceolata. The sequence continues at coordinate 7,691,127 of BSBN01000150.1, forward strand.
AGAAAATTGATTCAAAACTCTTCATCATGCTCTGCTCTGTCACACTACTCTTCTTTTATAAGATCTCTCTTCTTCTGCACTTGTCACCCTTACACAATCACAAGACTTCGCATGTCACACATACACATATTCATATTCACACTTACTTCTTCATATTTGCACCACTCACACTCCAAACATCAAATTAGATCTCATATATATATCCACAACACTTAGAATCTTCACATTGGGTCGGCCTACTAAGATGAAGCGTGTAGTTAATTAACATGTAGCTTGTCAGCCAAATTCATTCACCAAAATGCTTTGTGGACCCAATTTACATTTGAAACATATTCTCATATGTCAGCTCCAACTATAGAACCACTTAGGATAAAGTTCCAATCAATAGAACTTGTCACATACAAATCAAACTAACAGGTCAGCCTTAAACATAGATTGTCACTGGTTCAATCTAACTGTCAGACCATAACTTTTTCTGCAAACCACATCACTTTCTCAAATTCATATCAGAGACTCTTTAGACATCCCCAAACTTACCTTTAGAACTATAGAGTACAATATTACCTTGTGGAAAAATGCGGACCATCAGAGTACATGCCATGTCTCAGTCAAACATTGTCAAGCCAAGTAGCGATACTTAGATTCTCACAAATATCTTTCCGGTAGACTTCAAGCTCTGCAGCTTTGGATTTAGAGACTTCATATCTATTTTTACAACACCTCAAAACTGCATAACAAAATATCTATTACCGGAGGAATGTAGACCAAAATACTTAGGTGTTTTTCTCTGTTCAGTATTGTATTCTGTCATGCTAGACTTAGGCTACTTGAAGGTACACTTCCAGAGATGATCAAAAGTTGAAACTTTATATTTAATATCATCTAAGGAATATAGACATCTTACCAAAACCACAAGACCAGATCTTCGACTGTGGACCAATGCCAATCAAAATGTTGTCTTTCTGTCTGTCTTTGAACTCTACCAACACTTAGCCAAATTCCTTAGGTCTTCCTTTTCTTGTTGCCATCAATGACAACACCATCAAACATCATGTTCAGCCAAACCAACTCATACTAGTAGTGTCTTTATCTATAATGTTTGCCAAGTTTCCAACAAAAGGGACCTTAGAAAGTTGAAAGTTATCCTCCTCCATCAAGACTCTAGGGATCTCCTCCAAAATAACTTTCTCAATATCCACATTTTTAGGAGAATCAGTAGAAAGGAGATTTTTTATAGAAGCCAGTCACAACCTTCCTAATTTATGGGTCCTCATGTATCTGAATATCATTCATCTAAATAGTCTTTATTCTATTAGTTGATCAATGCTTGAGCATAGTAAGATGAAAAGTTTCATGTTACAATCCCCATTCTTAAGCCATATAGCTCTAGATCTTTGCCTCCAATATTCATCTTGTTTAGAAATAATAGAGTGAAGCTCTGAAAGAATTTCATTTTCCTACCTCAGTAAACTAGAATCCATACCCTTTTGTTGAATGCATTTTTTTACTGCATCCATATTACTCCTAATACCCTCTTTGTTCTTTAAAATATGCCCAAAAGGTTTTTTATTCCAAACCTAAATATTCGTTTTGACATTAGAAAGCTTCTTGGAAATTCTATACATAGCTAATCCTTCCACCTTGATATTCCACAATTCAGATATTTTTCTTTCCAGCTCAGGGTGAAGAGTCTATATTTTCTCAAATCTAAATGGGAAACTTTTTTTCTTTCCCATTTTATCAGCGTAAAAGATTATAGCGAAATGATCTTATTTGAGTCTTGTAAAGGTAGATAATTAACAATAATATGAGGACAACCAATTAAACAAAATTAAGGCACAATCAAGTCTCATATGTATGAGAAGCTCTAGTTCTCTTGTTTGTCCAAGTGAAATTGGTGCCTTGCAAATCCAAATCCAGGAGCACTTTATCATTAATGAAATCCATCAGATCAGTTCTACTGTCCAAAGAGATTTGAGAGCTTCCCAGCTTCTCATCATCCTTTAGTGGGGTATTGAAATCCCCTTTTAGAAGCCACTTGCTTCTAGAGTGAATATAATTGAACATTCTAACACTACATAATTTTTTCCTAGAAGTTTTAAAATTGGGTGCATATATATTAGAAGAAATCCATGAAGTATCATCCCTGAGATGAAAAAACTAAGTTGATACATGATTAGGGTCTTCATGCAAATCAACACTGTGGATGAGAAAAATCACATGAAAGATAACACAAACAATGAAAATTATACCTTATTTACCTCAATGCAACTCTCAACACTTGATAGAGTGGAAGTGGATGCACCCATGAGATCCACCTAGCTATTCTATTGAAAGATTTGTAGTATTTTGATAAGTGGATTGCTCAACACTTAGCATAACCTTGATTGCAATAAATGAATGATAATGGATGCTCAACGATATTGGATATGAATGCTCAAAGCTCCATGATCATGGAGGGTTTGTGGCTTAGAAGATGAATTTATAGCTTTCATAGGATACTGATCAACAGTGGAGAATAATTGAATGAATTAACGGATGAGATAAATTAAGAGGACATGAAGAATGTGCATGTGACATGTGTACATGTAAAAAAGTTTGTTTTATGAGTTAACCGATTGCATGGATAATGAAATTGATTTGATTTTTCATAAATAGAATTGCTTTTTTCTATTTAATGAATTGATTTGATAAAGATAAAGATTTGGAGAATAAGTTAACTCAAATTGTGGTTTCCTTTTTTACATGCAAATGGATAGAGAGAAAATAATTAAATAAATAAATTATTTAATTCATGTGCATGAGAAGATATTATTAGGATTAAATAAATAAATTTATTTAATTCATGTGCATGATGAGAGAAATAGAAGATAAATAAAATATTTGATTTTATTTATTTGTGAGAGAGGAAAATAGTAAAGTAATTAAATAAATCATGTTAATTTATTTAATTGTAGGGGAAATATTAGCTAATTAAATAATTAATAATTATTTAATTATTGTGAATAAGAGGAATAAGATAAACGAATTAATTAAATAAAAGGAATTATTTAATTAATAAAGATTTGAGACTTGAAATGGATGAATTAATTAAATAATTAAAGTGGATTAGAAGAATAAAATTGATGAAATGATGGAGATGGTGATAGCGTGTGTGGGAGAGCAAGCTAGGGCACCCGAGCGCTAGCTTGTAGGTTCGATCTTTCTCTGTGTGCAGGGGATTTGCATGTCAGCAAGGGATCAAGGGGACCGGGTCTACTTCTTCATTTTTCTTTTTTTCTGGTTTTAGCTAGCTGTGAGGCATTCTTTGGTGTGGGTGGTGGTGTGCAAGGTTCAAGGGTTTCCAACTCTAGGTTTTCTTTTATTGTGTGCCCTCTGGTTCGTGTTTACTGCACGTTGGGGGGGTTTTCTTCCTTTGAGGTGTTGTCTCTTGTGGTGGTGCGCTTGTTTGGAGCCATTGCTTTGGATTCAGCATGGTGTGGAGGGGCATTTTGAGCCCTCACTCGTTTGGTATAAATGGCTTCGAATGTGCCTTTGGATATGGCGGGTCATGCTTCTTCCATGGCTGGGGAGGATGCCAGAATACCCATTCAATCTTCTTCTAGATCGAATGTGGTCCAAAATGGTTCCCTTAAATTACCAAAGGTGAATGGATGCTTGGAGAGGGCCCAAGAGCGGTCGGTTTTAGTAATACAATTGGAGTCGGTAGCTGAGGATATTAATTACTACAGCAATCATGTTTTGATTTATAAGTTCATGGGGATGACGGTTTCTCCCCCATTTCTTAACACATGGATTCACAAGACATAGAAGCCAGAAGGAGATTTTGATATTTTGATGGCTGCAAATAACTTCTATATGGTTGATTTTTTGTGTGTCTCGGATCGGAATAGGGCCTTCGAAGGGGACCCATATTTTTATAATCAAGTGGGTCTCTTCATCAAACCATGGCATGTTGGCTTTAACTCAGTAGAGGAGTTACCTTCTAGAATCCCAGTTTGGGTTCATCTTCCTCGGTTGCCGCTTGAATGCTGGAGAAGTGATATATTGTAGTCGATTGCACTGTTGCTGGGAAAACCAATTAGTCCTTCTTAGCAAACTTTGAATAAGAGAATTTTTTCTTATGCTAGGGTTTGTGTTGAAATTGATTTGAGCCATCCGCTTCCAAATTCTATTGATATGACTATTGGGTCTTGCTCCTGGACTCAACCATTAGATTATGAGACAATACCTTTTAGGTGTCGGCTATGTCATGAATATGGTCATCTTCAGCGGAGGTGTCCTCGAGCTTCTGGTGTAGCTGGTTCAAGTAATGCTCCTTCTCAGCCTGATTTGAAAGCAGACAAGGGTAAAGCCCCCATGCAGGGAGGTGGGGCTGATAAAGAAGGTTTTATTCTGGTTAAGTATCATAATCCTGGTTGAGGCCTGAAGAGATCCCTCAAGGATAGGCAGGAGGAGGAAACCTTTAACCGATTTGAGACATTGGAGGATTTGGTCTAGGAGGAAGGTTTTCAAGTGGACTTGTAGGCAATAGTTGGATCTTTTACTGAGGTTGTTCCTGGGGATCAGCCTAATGTGATTCCTAGTTCAGATCAGCTTGGTGAGCAGGGTACTCAGATGGACACTGAATTAGCTCCTCCAGCTCCTATTCAAGGTACGTTAGATTTTATGCTAGAGGCTTCTGGTGGCTCTCCTAGTACTGGCGATGTTCTATCTGAAGTGTGGGGTACTCCAAACTTAGGAAAAAGTAAGGCTCCTTCCCCAGCCTTGGGTTTGCAACCAAAAACCCTCAAAAAAGGGGCTCCTGAGAAACCTCTTAAGGTTGGTAGAAAAAAGGACTTGGAAAATGTAAAGATAGCTGGTGAGACATTGGTTGAGTCAAGTTCAGTGAGGACTATTGATGCTCACTTTTCCCAACCCCAACGATGATTGTGCTCTCTTGGAATGTGAGGGGTATGAATAGCATCCCTAGACACAAGGCTATTCAGGATTTGGTTCATATTCATTCTCCTGATGTGGTTTTCCTTCAGGAAACTAAGTTATTAGTTGATAGTATGATGAGTGTGGCTTCCAAGATTTGGAGTCGTGGTCAATGTCAATGTGTTGGTGCTCTTGGTAGCTCTGGTGGGGTTGCATGCTTATGGGACCCATGTAGAGTCAGGCCAATTTGGTGGTACTCTTGTAGAGGTTTGATTTCTTGTGTTGCTTCTCATCTTGAGTCTGGAGAGAGAATACTCTTTTCTAACATCTATGCTCTGGCTGACCTTCATGGCAAGGTAAAGTTGTGGGGTTTTGTCAGATATATGAGGACTTTGGATCCTTATCTCCCATGGATTTTAGCTGGGGATTTTAATGCCATTGTTTCTCTGGAAGAGAAGAGGGGAGGCATTGCTCGCTTGGAGCCTTCTTCTAATCTCTTGCAGGTTAATGTGGCTTTCTTGAATTTGGTCGACATCAAGCCTATTAATGGGGTCTTTACTTAGAATAATAGGAGATGTGGGGACGCTACTATTTCTAAACATCTGGATAGATTCTTGGTGTCCAGTTTCTAGCTAGGGGACAGGTGGCTGACTAGCTCTAAGATTTTGGATGGGCGGGGTTCTGATCATTAGCCAATCAAACTTATTGTTGAGCTTCCCCAGCATTGTGTAAAGTAGTCTTTTAAGCTTTAGCTCATGTGGTTAAGAGATGGCTCCCTCCATGATCTTCTTCCTGGTTGGTGGAATTTCAGGAAGCCGTCACATGGGACCGCTATGTACTCCTTCTCCAAGAGGCTCCAATATGTCAAATATAGGTTGAAACGGTGGAATAGGCAACACTTTGGTAATGTTTTCCATGCAAAACAGTCTGCTAAAGCTCATATGGACTCGATCACGAGGCAAATTCGTGATCAGGGCCTCACTGAGGATCTGGGTTTGCTGGAAGCTGCTGCTATGAAGGAAGTTGAGGAATGGGAATTACATGAGGAAATTTTTTGGAAACAAAAGTCCCGAATTGAGTGGCTTCAGGTGGGAGATAGGAATACTTCTTTCTTCCACAATTTAGTAATAGATAGGAGACAAGGTAATGTCATTTCTTCTCTCAGGTCTTTGAATGGGGAGATTCTCTCCTCCTCTTCTTCTATTTCTACTAAGGCTGTTCATTTCTTTTCTATTCTACTATCTGAGGATTCCCTTCTTACGGAAGAGGATGAAGCTAATATTTTGAATAGTATTCTGCCCTTAGTCACCAGTGAAATGAATTCTTCTTTGCTTCATCCCATTTCTTTGTCAGAGCTTGAAACTATTGTGTTCCAGATGAAAAAGGGAAAAGCTCCAGGGCCTGATGGTTTCCCGGTTGAGTTCTACCAGGAGTTCTGGGAAGTGATTAAGTTGGATTTGTTGGAGGTCATTCAGGAATCTTTCATGAATAAACAAATGTTGAAATCCATGAATGCTACCTTCCTTTTTATCATCCCAAAGAAGGATGGGACTAATTCTCTAGATCGTTTTAGGCCCATTGCCTTATGTAATGTGGTTTATAAGATTATTACTAAGTTGATTGTTAAGCGGCTGAAACCCTGGATAAACAAGTTAATTTCTGAAGAGCAAGGGGGTTTTGTGGCTGGTAGGTAGATTATGGATGGTGTCATCATTGCAGCCGAGACGATTCATTCTATGGATCGTTCTAAAGAGAAAGCTATGTTTATTAAGTTAGATATGGCTAAAGCTTATGATCGAGTTAAATGGGCCTTCTTATTTAAGATTCTAGGAGCGTTTGGTTTTGTTGGTGAATGGATTGAGTGGGTCAAGAGCTGTGTTACTTCTCCTTCCTTTTCGGTGTTGATTAATGGTGAGTCGACAGAGTTGTTTAGTGCTTCTAGGGGGCTCAGACAAGGGGACCCTTTATCCCCCTATCTATTCATCTTACTGGCAGAGGGTTTGGGGAGGTTTATTAGATCCCAGGTGGAGACTGGTTTGATCAAGGGCTGGAGTTTTGGAAACAATATTCCCCCTCAGTCACATTTGTAGTTTGTTGATGACACGGCTCTGATGGGCAGAGCCAACGTTGAGGACGCTTCCGGTTGGCGCAGGATTCTGGATTGTTATTTAGTTGCGTTAGGTCAAAAAATTAATGAGGGGAAGTCTTTTATTTACTTCTTTCATACTCTGCAGGCTATTCAGAGGAGAATTGCTAGTATCCTTCATTTCCAGATTGGCACTCTCCCTTTTGTGTATCTTGGTATTCCGCTTGCTATTCGTTCACTACCTAAATTGTTTTGGCAGGAGATTATGGATAAGTTTAGAAATCTGGTTAGTCATTGGACTAATAGATGGCTCTCTTCTGTGAGTAGGATGACTCTTCTAAAGTCAGTGGTGCAGGCTCTCCCTCTGTTCAGATGTTTTGTTCTCTCTGCACCTTCTAGCTTTATCAAAGACTTTGAGAGTTTGTCTCGGCAGTTCCTTTGGTTTGGCAACCTCCTTCATAGGAAGTTGAGTTTGGTTAAGTGGGAAGCTATTTGTAGGCCAAAGCAGGCTGGTGGTCTGGGTCTGCATAGAACTGATTTGAATGGACAAGCTTTAGCAGCTAAGCTGTATTGGTGGTGGTGTTCACAGCAACATTAATCATCGGTAAAAATTCTTACCTCAAAGTATCTGGATACAGTTGAGAGTGTGGATGTTGCCCGCTTCAGTTTGGAGGGGAAGGTTCTATGATTTGGAGTACCCTCAAAAGGGGTGCCAAGTTGGTCAAGCAGGGGTTGTTTTGGATTTACAATGGGGGGAAAGATGCTCTCTTCTGGCATGATTCTTGGAATGGTTATCCTCCCATTTTGTCTACCCACCCTCACCTACAGAATTTGAGTAGGCATTTTATTGATGTTGGGTGGTGCCATGTTGCTGATTTTAAAACTCTTCATAATTTGGGACAAGTTAGTGTGTATAGATGGAAGGTTCCGTAGGAGTGGCCTCCTAGTGGGGTAGCTGGGGATTATTACGAGCTTGCTGGGATCCTATCGAGGCATGTCTACACTTCTCTTCCTAGGAGAGATGTGTTGGCTTGGGGTCCTGATCCAAAAGGCAAAATTACTGTTGCCTCAGGTTATCAAGTTCTTGATAAGCAAATGTTTGGGAGCTCAGAGGTCTCGTGGTGGAAACAAGTTTGGAATAAGTTTGCTTGGCCTATGTGTAACTTCTTCTTGTGGTTAGTTGTTCAAGGGAGGTGCCTTACTTGGGAGAACCTCTGGAAACATGGGTTTCAGGGGCCCTCTAAGTGTGCTCTGTGTGGTGGGCATGAGGAGTGCATCCCCCATCTCTTCTTCTAGTGTTCCTTTGTGAAAGTTATTTGGCATTTCTGGTGGAATCTCTGGCATATACCGTGTAGACATGCTTCTTCTTTAGAGGATTTTTGGAGGAGTCTAGGGCCTCCCCCTGTAAAGACTTCTTTTCTCCCCATTGCTTGGATCATTGGTCCCAGTTTGATAATTTGGCATATTTGGTTGGAGCGCAACCGTAGAATTTTTCTGGACAAGAAGCTACTTGTTGGTCAGCTCTGGTTGAGGATTCTGGGGGTCCATAAGAAACTTTGGCTGCTAAGTGTGATATGTTTGTTCCTATTGTTTCTGATGACTATGATGTTGTTAAAGCCCTGGGTCTCTCTAGGGGTGGACGGAAACATTTGAGAACCATTTAGCATGGGCGTGGGAAAGCGAGGGTCTGTCATTTTGGTCGCTGGTGTCCTCCTACTGTGGGGGAGCTAAAAATCAATACTGATGGATCTTCCAAAGGTAATCCTAGCCATGCTGGAGTTGGTGGCATTGGCAGGGATAGTTCGGAGGTGGTAATTTTTTTCTTCTCTATATATAAAGTTCAGCATACAAATAATCTCATGGAGGCTCTTGCTATTCTTTTGGCATTAGAGTGTGCTTGTGCCCTTGGCTGGAGGCCAATTATTTATGAATCAAATTCTCAAGTGGTCATTGATATGCTGAATAAGAGACATTTTGAGGAGGTGAACTGGCAATTTGCAGTGGTGGCCAAACAAATTGTTTCTCTGAGCAATGCTTTAGATTCTATTGCTTTTTGTCATGTGCCATGGGAGTGGAATACGGTGGCGGATGGTTTTACAAGGTGGGCATCTGAGCAGATGGAGACTTGGAATGTGGATGATTGGGGCAATCTTCCTGGTGATTTGGCCCCTGTTCTTGAAGATTGGGTATGGAGGATATGAGGAGCTTTTTGGGTGTTACTTAATTCTTGTTTTTGGTTGTGCCCCTTATGGGTGTTTCTTTCTTCTTTGTAATGATTTTATGATTCAATAAAGTTTTTACCCCTTTTTAAAAAAAATTGATGAAATGTTAGATTTAATCAAATAATTAGAAATTATTTAATTAGAGTTGGAAGGGGAATTTAATTGATGAAATGATGGATTTAATTAAACAATTAGGAATTATTTAATTAATGTTGAATTAGAAGAATTAATGAGGAAATGATGTGAACGACGATACAGAATGTGTAAGTCATTTTAGGTGTCTACAAACACCGTTAACCACTTTTTGGTTCTAGAAAGGGCTATTCCTCCTAAGGCACCATCAAAATTGACCCCATGAAAACCACTATCCTTGAAAAACCTATTCTTCAACTTGCTTAGCTTATCAAATTACATCTTAGTTTCCTAAATCAATAAGATGTCTAGTTTATGCTTTTGGACAAGGTTAGTCAAGGGTTCTCGTTTATGAGTATTATTCAGACCCCTGACATTCTAGGATATAATCTTCATTACTTAGAAGTAGGTGTGCTCTTAGAGCACATGCTCATGATGGTCTTTTGCAAACCATTAATAATGTCTCTCTTAATATCTCTTTCCCTTGCATTTTTAGAAGAGATTCTACCTAAGTTCTTAGGGTCCAACCCATAGTCTGCATATTTCTAGTATTCACCTTATGGTTCCCTCCTGGAGGAGTAGACATCAACTTATGATTATTTTTTCCCTTAGCTCTGGTTTTTCTATCAACTTCAGTAGGTTCCTACTTCTCAGCAGGTTCCCTTTTCAATCTTTTAAGCTTCAAACCCATCTCCCTATTGCTAAAATCCAAATTCACATCTTCCTATTTGGAAAACTTTGAGGAGAGATAAATCTTCCTAATCATTCAGAGTCTGCTTTCCTTCCATAGTACGTTCTACTATTTCAAACACCTTCTTTAAAGGGGTTTCCTTCTAAGGAGAGACAAAGGTCTCAGATTCCTTCAAGACCTTCAGCGCTTCCAATGAGATTTCTTCAAATACAACATTCACCACCCTATCAATCCCCATTCCTTCTTAAAAATAGGGTTATGTTGTAAAGAGGTCAAAATCATCTCATCTTCATTATCTTGGTTGTGAAGATTTTCCTCTAGAAGGTTCTCCATCTGGGGCTTTGGAGATCCATTCAAAGGATCTCCCTTATTCATGTCTAAATTTCCAATTACAACTGGTCCTTTATCCCTCCACACTTTTTGTTGTGGTTTGGGCTTTTGGTTAGGGAACTACTTTGCCCATTGACCCACTTTCCTACATTTGAAACAAGAAAAGGGGATAGATTCAAACTCCATTTTCTTCCATACCCTTTACTTTGACTTGATATTGATTGACTAGGGTAGGTCAATAGATTGTTCAACATAGACACATATCCTTGCAAAAACCATCCTTCAGCTCAAGAAATTCATAGCATCAATGTTTAAGAGTTGTCCAAATGCATTGGCAATACCCTTAAACACCTCCTCATCCAAAAAATCCAAAGGAAAACCTAGAAATCTCACCCACACCAAGGCTAGATATTAAATGAATTCTTTGCAAAATCAAAACTCGTATCCCATCTTCTCAAAGCCAAGGCTAACTTACCAATAAACCATGATCCCCCAGCCAATATATTACAAATGTCTTCTTAATAGGAAAATGAAAAGGAGAAAACCCCTTTTAGCATGGCTGCCATATCCAACTAGCCTTTAGTCCTCCACCTCTTAGAGGCCCAAGCCCTTACCCCTTCTATATCAGGTCTTGGACCCATAAATCTTCCTATCAAGGTCATTTCCATCATAGAAATGCCTTTATCCAGAATGCAATCTAGAACACTAGTGGAAAGCTCACTTGAACAAGGTTTAGAATCCATCTTTACTGGGGGAGATGAACTTTTACCTTTGGGTTTTGCCCCCATAAGTGAAGGCCATCGAATGGGACCTAAACCCTTAACTGGTGAATCTCCCAAAGTATGGTTAAAACTAATCACATTATTAAAACCCTCAACCTAACTAACTTTAGATTTTTTCCCATTAACCATCATTCCAAGACCATTATTCTTAGAACCCCCTCCATCTTTTTCCTTGGACAAGCCCACCACATGTGATGTCCCCCTTGGGTTAGGTGGTTTGTCTAGAAAATCCAAATCCAATCCATCTGTGCCTTCCACTATCACGTCCAAAATATATCCTCTATTAGCCTCTCTTGTAGGTCCCTACCCTCCATCAGCCTCCTCTCCCAAAACCCTACTCTCGTCCATAGAACCTCCTCCATTTTCTCTCTTGCTAGCTCACAGAACTTCCTTCATTTTCATTAACTTCCATCAAACATGGAATGATGTTATCCTCATTGTTAGTAATTGATATGTACTTATGAGACTTTTGTAATCATTTGATGTATTATTTGATTCTCATGGATTATGACATACATAGTATAGGATATGTATTGTTTTATTGTTAGATTATGTAAACAAAATTCTAGTTGTTTTTGGGGCATGTTACATTGGTACATAGTATGGTTCAAACTCTATGAGACCTTGGTCCACTAGAAAACTATAGCATAACTAGAAATATGTATTGTTTTCAAACTTTTATATTTGATACCTTGTTTGTGAATGGATGTTTATATTTGTATAATCTTATTTTATTTTATTTTATTTTATTGCCAGATGGCTAGAACTAGGAATGCTCATGGCAAGGAACTAGATCAACCTAGTAAGGAAATGAAATAAAATCATTTAAACCACAATTGTACCACTCCTGAGGCCTTGAGAGTAGAGATTGATGCTATGAGAGCTCACAAAGCTATGCAGTAACAACATATAGAGGAGATACAAAATCTTAGGTATGTGGGTGCGAGAAATGTTAAGCATAAGTCTGGACATAAATATGATCGTGAGAGGTAGACTAGTTATGAGTATGTGCCTTGTAGGGAGTTATCAATTTTAATTCATTTAGTGTTGTCAAGTTCTTTTGAGGAGAAAACTCAAAAGAAGAGAGTAGATCCCTTGATGAAGGATCTTAAGAAAATGCATCCCCCTAAGTTTGACGGCTTGGGTGGAGGAGATGCAGCAAAAGAATGGCTTATTGGTATGGACAAGTATTTTTCCTTGATGGATATGAGTACTAATACTCATGCCAGAGTCGGTATTTATCATTTAGAGAAATAGGCTTCTTTGTAGTGGAACCATTTGAAGACAATGCATAATTATGATGTGGCCACAATCTCTTGGGAGAAGTTTGAGAATAAATATAGACAAGAGTATCTTTCAGCACAACATAGAGATGAAAAACTTATAGATTTTCATGGATTGCAGCAAGGTATTTCTTTTGTCTCTGAGTATAAGGCCAAGTTTATGGGTCTCTTGAGACATGTTCACAACTTGAGGTTAGAAGAGGACTATCTTAGTAAGTTTGTGTTCGATTTGAATAAGGATATTATGTTTGCCACTAAGCTTACCAAACCAATGGCATTAGCTCATGAAGTTAAGGCAACATCTATTGTAGAGAAAAGGTGTCAACATACTTGTATGAATGCAAGCAAGGTGTCAGCATAAGTATGAACGCAAGTAAAAGAATAATCCAAGTCATTTTTTAGTAAAAGGGTATCTCATAATGATTCTAACGTTGGTGGAGGTTCTCAGAGGAATAATAAAGGTAGATTTAAAAGGAGAAAAAATAAGTTTAGGAAGAATAATAGGGGACCTAATCCTAGCATAGAGGTTAAAGAGGGGAATCCATTTCCAATGATAGGTTGCTAGACATGTGGTGGAGATCATTTAATGAGTGATTAGACTCAATCAGGTGAAACATTAGAAGATCATTCTAAATATTTATGCTACGGTGGATAAAAGAGAGGCAGATAATTTGGTTGCTTTAATCAAGCTCCAAGGTACTTTTCATGGTTTTTCAGTTTCTATTTTGGTTGACTTAGGATCTATTGACAGTTTCATTTCTCCATCATTAGTAGAAAAATGTAAAATTACTTATGATAAGTTAAGCAAAGACAACATGGTGGTAGAGTTAGGTTCGAGTAAGAAGAAAGGGATAAAATATTGCCTAAGACAAGTTGAAATTGATATAAGACCATTAAAAACCCATGTTCATCTTTTCATCACTACATTGGGTTCCTATGACATGATACTCAGTATGGATTGGTTTGGGCTCCACAAGGCACATTTTGATTGTTTTGTTAAGAGTATTGAATGCTTTGATGACTTGAGGAATCTAATGGTTCTTCAGTGAATTCACAGACTAATAATCTTGAGGACTCTTTTAGATATGCAAGCCAAGAAAGAAATTCGTAAAGGTTGTAAAGCCTTTATGGTTAAGTTTTTAAAAAAAGGAGAAGAAAAGAAACCTAAACTTTTAGATCATCTAATCTTGCAAGAATTTAGTGATGTTTTTCTAGATAACTTGCCAAGGTTTCTGCCAAAGAGGAAGTTTGATTTCTCTATAGATCTTGTTTCAGGGACAAGTCTGATATCTAAGGCTCCTTACAGGTTGAATACTATAGAGTTGTAGGAGATAATGATGTAGTTAGAGGATTTGTTGGAGAAAGCTCTCATTTGTCTAGCATATCTCCATGGGGTGAATCAGTGTTGTTTGTTAAGAAGGATGGAACCTTTAATTTATGTATTGATTACAGAATGATCAATAAGGTGAGCATAAAAATCATTATCCAATTCCTTGGATTGATGATTTGTTTGATCAAATGAAAGGGGAAGTAGTCTTTTCAAAGATTGAATTGAGATCGGGATATCATCAATTGAGAATCAAGGAAGAGGACATTTCAAAGACAACATTTAGGACTCGATATGGTCATTATGAGTTCATGGTTTTACCTTTTGGGTTGACCAATGCATCGCCAACATTCATGTGTTTAGTGAATCATGTGTTTCATGATATGTTGGATAATTGCATGCTAGTGGTCCTTGATGACATCTTGATTTATTCAAGGAATAAGGAGGAACATGAAAGAAATCCTAGATTGTTTTTGCAAAGGCTAAGAGAGCATAACGTGTATGGTAAGTTGAGTAAATGCTCCTTCTTTCAATATGAGATTCAATATCTAGGGCATGTGATTTTAAAGCAAGGTATTGTAGTAGATCCAACAAAAATTTAGGCAATTGTGGATTGGCCAACTCCAAACAATGTCACAGATGTTTGTAGTTTCATGGGTTTAGCAAGTTACTACCACAGGTTTGTGGAAGGGTTTTCTAGGATAGCTTTTCTTATCACTTCTTTGTAGAAAAAAGGTAAAAATTTTGTTTGGTCAGAAAAGTGTGAGGAAGCTTTCTAGAAGCTTAAGGTTTCTTTGACTACTTCTCCAATGTTATAGGTTCTAGATCCTGAAAAGGAGTTCACTATTTGGATAGATGCTTCTTTGCAAGGGTTTGGAGGAGTCCTTATGCAAGATGGTAAAGTTTGTGCTTATGAGTCTAGGAAGCTTAAAGATCGTGAGAAGAACTATCCCACTCATGACTTTGAGCTTGCTACATTGATTCATGCACTTAAGGTGTGGATACATTTTCTAATGGGTAGACCTTTCCAACTAAAGATAGATCATAAGGGGTTGGAGTATTTGTCTACACAATCTAAGCTTAATTCTAGATAGAGAAGATGGCTATAATTTTTCAATAATTTTAAAATTGACATTTCTTATGTGAAAGGGAAAGAGAATAGCTCTTAGTGGAAGGGAATCTTAGTAGTTATGTCATAGTTTTGAGTGGATTTGAGGTAGTTGATTCGAGAGCCTAGAGTTCAAATGAATTCTACCAGATTATTCAAGAGGATTTGGATCAATATCCAGAGTATTCTTTATATAGTGATGGGATATTGAGGTTTCAAAATAGGATATATATTCTAGTTGAGGATGGTCTACGAGAATTTATTTTGGCAGAAGCCCATGATGCACCGTATAGTGCTCACCCAATTGTTACTAAGATTTATGCTAATCTTAAGAAATTGTATTTATAGAGTGGAATGAAAAAGTATGTAGCTACTTATGTGGTGAATTCTTTAGAGTTTCAAGGAGTAAAGGCCGAGCATAAACATCCTAGTGGAGAGTTATATCCGCATGATGTACCTTTTCAGAAGTGGTCAGTAATCTCTATGGATTTTATCAGAGGACTACCTAACACTAAGAGTCAACATTATTCTACCTTAGTGGTAGTGGATAAGTTGGCAAAGGTTGCACATTTTATCCCTAGAAATATTAAGGATGATGCACAAACCTTGGATAGGATATTCATCAAAGAGGTGGTGTATTTGCACGGAATTCTAGAGGTGGTTATTTCAGAAAGAGATGTGTTTTTTACTTCTAGGTTTTGGGGCATGCTTATGTTAGCTTTTGGTTCAAAGTTGCATTGTAGTTCTTCCTATCATCTAGAGATAGATGGTCATACTGAGAGGGTCAATCAAGCAATGGAAGAGATATTGTATGGGCCAACAAAAAAACATGGGAAGATTTTTTACCTTTGGTGGAGTTCACTTAAAATAATTCTTATTATGCATCATTGAAGATGGCTCCATTTGAAGCTTTGTATGGGTGAAATTATAGGACTCTTGTTGGTTTGTATGGTTTGGAGAGTCATGTCATTTTTGGGTTTGATATGCTTCAAGAGTATGATAGATAGATTCAAATCATTAGAGAGTGGCTAAAGGAAGAATCAGATTGACAAAAGAGTTATGCAAATCTCAAGAGAGTTCCTAGATAATTTATGGTGGGGGACAAGGTGTTTCTCAATATTAGGCCACATAAAATTTGATAAAATTTGGGAAGGTTTCCAAATTGGCTCCAAGGTTTGTGGGTCCTTTTGATATCTTGGAGAAGATTAGTCTCGTGGCTTATCATCTTGCTTTACCACCGACTCTTTATAGAATTCATGATGTGTTTCATATTTCTTTATTTAAGAAATATATTTATGATCCTCTATAGATGATTGATTGGCATGCACTTCAAGTGGATTCCACAGGGGAGCTCCATGTGGATCCCGTTAAGATCTTCGATCACAGGCAAGTAAAACTTCATAATAGGGCAGTCACACAAGTGAAGGTTCTATAGGAGGAGTTTAGCGAGAGAGGTGCTACACGGGAAGATGAAGAAATCTTTCACAAGGAATACCCTTATTGTTTTATGAATTTATTTTATATTACATTGTTATGTTTTATTGTATGAGAAACCTTGATGTGATACTTTATGTTCATTGGTTATACATTTAGTTGTGATGTTGCAACCAACATTCTGTTAAGGGTGGGAGGATGTAACATCCCTTACTTGACCTCTTTGTGGATGATTTCTATGATATGTTAGTATTATTATTCCATGGTGTTTTATTATTTTTATTAGCTAATGGGACCTAGAGTAATAGTGTGTTCACTTTTACGGTTCTTGTAGGCTATATACATGATGATGGTATAAGTAATTATTTAATGTTGATTTTTTTAATTGATTACATACATGTTGTGACTAACAAAAGCTACTAAAGTTTTATGTGGAAAGATGTGTTGTGCAATAGGTACAAGTAATGGCCAAGGTGAGCTAGGTTTTGGGATTCGAGTGTTTCATCCTATGGTCCAAGTGTGTGGGAAAAGATTAATTAATTAATTAATATAAGAAGAGTTAATTTAATTTAAAATAAATAAATAACTAGTATTGGCATTATATCATTTCTTTTATTTATTTATTTTGGTAATTAATTTCTTTTGGGAAAAGAAATAAGTTTAATTATTTGAATTTGTTAATTTATTTAATTATTGAATGTGCAAGTTTGTTTTAATGATTTAGAAAATAAAGTATTACATTCCTATTTTTGGACTAGAAGATTATATTTTCTAATATTAATTTTTAGGTGGATTATTTTATTTAAATAGAATTTAAAAAAAGATAATATTCTAATATTATTTTAAAAAATAGATTGTGCATGAGGAAGATTAAGGATATTTTAGTATTATTTTCTTTTATAGGAATATAATATTAAATTTTTCTTTTTAGGTTTAATTTAGGTTTTGGAAAGAAAATGAAGGATTGTTAAAAGAAGAAAATTACTTTTTTATGGTTAGGGAAATTTTTTTGGGAAAGAAAATTGAAAACAAATTATGGAAGCTTAAGGATTGGAAAGTGATTTTTTTGAAGAATTGAAGGTGTTGGGAATTAAGGTGTCTCAACCTTGGTAATTCCTTGCATTTATTTGTTCTAATATATTTATTTATTGCCTATTGTGTAATTAGGATGTAAATCTTGTTTTGTCATCTTGTGGGAGTTAGCACGGTGATGTGTCATCCTACTTGGAAGGTGACAACATGTAATTTTGTCCTCACATGAGGAGATAGGCGTCCCACTTAGTGGTAGAGGTATTTTTCCATGTGTCGGCACTTTGAATAGTGTGTAAGGGAATTTTAACCGAAATGGTTATGACAAATTCCTATGACAGAATCTATGACATGTAAGAATCTATGACGTGTAAGAGTCGTAAATAGAAGATTCTATGACAGGTGAAGACATGTGTCACAAGGCATCTTGGAAGAAGGCATCTTTGGGTGCCCCAAGGAGGGTTATGACATGTAAGAGAATATGCTATTTTTAGTCAATGTATGACAAACTCTCTTATAGTTGTAAGATATGTCATTTATGACGGATTCTATGACAGTCGTAAGAGCATCTATCATTGCCCAACTTGGGAATAGGTGACCTCTTTGGGATAGGGTGATATGACAAGTGTCATGACCATGTTGTAGTGTTGTACAAGTGTCCCTAGGCATGGGTTTTGGGCCATGAAGCCAAGTTGGACGCCCATCTCAAGAAAGGCTCATTTTTGCCTTGTAACTTCTATATAAATAGGTGCTTTTGAGAGGAGATGTATTATGTGATTGATATGTACTATTATGCTGCCAGATTGTCTCTAGATACAAGTGTCGAAGACTCCTATAAAGACTTGCATTGCAAGTGTGTTGTAAACCTTGTTGTTTAGATAATACATTGTGCAGGTTTTGGAGTGTGGGGTTTTTCACCCAAAAGGGTTTTCCCCACATTATATCTTGTCTCTCTCTTCTCTTGTCTTACATTCTTGTGTTGTGTATTGCTGCAATATCTCTATTGTTGGATTAATAACACTGTAATTGTAAAGGTTAAAAATAATTTGCACTCTTCTCTCCTCATTAGATTAGTGTAGGAAGCGATTTCCGCACACCTAGCTTCCTTTCAGAAGGATTGTTGTGGTTTGTGAATTGATTGGTTCATCTCCATTGATTTTACCAAATTGCTACAAGGATTGAGGTAGGATTCTTGTCATGAAAGGCTTTAGCAAATATTTATATTGGTTAATAATTGAATATAGGATTTTGTGAAGGAATTATGTTTTGTATGTTTCTTGTGCAAAACGAAAGAAACAAATTGTAGATTCATTGATTTAGAAGATTTAGAAAGGAATTTTGTTGAATTAGATTTGTTGGGAATTCTTAAAAATTAGAAGGAAGATTTGATAGGTTATTTGATCTGAATAAGATCTTTAAAATATTGAAAATATTAATTTCTTGTATAGGAAGAAAACATAGTAAAAATTTTGGAAAGAGGCTGAAAAGAAAATAGAAACCCATCTTAGTTTAGACATATCTCTTAAGAAATGATTTGGGTATTTTTTATTTTTGGATATATGGTTTTAAATTATGGGATAAAATTTACTTACATTTTTTGTAATATTGTCTTTTATATTTTATTTTCTATTATTAAAACAAGTTGACCGATTTTTTTAAACTTGTAAAACCGTCATGAGGAAAATAGTTTGTTGCAACATCAATAACTTTTATTTTATGATTTGGGTTTCTTTAACATTTTTAGAGAAGGTGTATGATTTAGTTTGTTAAATCCCCACAAAACATTAGCCATGCCCAATTGTAAATCCTAAGTTATGAGTGAATTAGTAACTATCTGTATCTGTTGATATTACAAGAATTAAGTCTTATTAATGATTCTATTTATTATGTGACATCCTTTGTGTCATGATTGGTTATATATTTAGGTGACATCCTTTGTGTCATGATTTATTATATATTTATGTGACATCAATTGTGTCATTATTTATTATATGTATATGTGGCATTATTTGAGTCATACTTCTACTCGTGAGAGTAGAGAGGTGTTTTATGAGTAAGTAGTTTATGAGAGTTATCTCAGATCTTCTCAACACCTGATTATCCTAAGGGATAGGATGGTTGATATCTTTACTTCCATTGGAAGTGATAATAACAAAGGAGTAGAATAGGTTAGATGTCCTTGTCATGGGTGGATACATCTGGGCATCTTCTCTACTTTAGTCCCAACACATTGAGACATCTCTTCTTAAGAAAGTTGGCTGAGGAATCAAGCTTGCTCTTTCTCACTATAGACACCACATCACGTGAATCTTCAGTGCTCTTGATGGTAGAAGGTCCACAAGCTATTTATGCATTGTTTTCACCATCCATCACTAGTAGCTAGAATATCTTTAAAGATAAGACTTGTGGCTTGTTTTTGGTATGCATACCATGTTCTACCCTGAGGGGTTGGGGTAGAGTGCTCTATGGTGGTATAGTTAATCATCTTGTCTTATATGAGGTAGTGGTACTTAGGTACATTAAATATTTGGGATATGGGTCTTGATGGGTTCTTGGGACTTGGTTCAAGTCTTGATTGTGTATTATATTTTGAATTGAGTCATGGTTGTGTACTTTTGTGTTATCTTTGGGTGTTTGTAATTATGTTCTTGTATTGTATGATGAAATTTTATTATATGTGTGTTTGGTATGTTTGGGTGATATGTGGCATATGAATGCATTTGTGTGTGTATTCTATATGTTTTATGCTTTAAGTGTGATCTTGTATGTGTGTGAAATGGTTTCTATGAATGCATAAAGATAAGTAATTAATCTAATAAGTAATCACTGGTGTTGTATGTTATTCCCACACTCATATTATTGGTTGGAAGCTTCATTACCAGACTGATAGTTGGGGAGGAAAGGGACATCCTCATGGTGGGTTCAAATCTTCCCCATCGCTACAACAACTTGGAGGAAATAGCTTACAAAGTTGAACTTGAATCCTTCAAATTTATATTTATGATGTACTATGTAATGGCCACTTGTACATGTGGATTTGGTCTATGGATTAATGTATTTATTATCATTGTGAGGGTTGTAGTTTTGACCCCTTGTATATTTTAAATATGGAATGATGTTATCCTCATTGTTGGTAATTGATATGTACTTATGAGACTTTTGTAATCATTTGATATATTATTTGATTCTCATGGATTATGACATACATAGTATGGGATATGTATTGTTTTATTGTTGGATTATGTAAAAAAATTCAAGTTGTTTTGGGGGCATGTTACACCCCTATGAAAGGTTTTGATTGGCTTGATTTCCACTCACTTGTCAAGTGGCAAGAAGGATCCTATGCTTAGATGGTGTTGTGAACCAGCTATCTAGTGACTAGATCGAAGTATACTTTATGCATGGGGAGTTGACATACTAGTCTTGATCTACAAATGCCTCTATAGGATTTCTCAATGGGGGCACTTGCTTTTAGTCACCTCTCTCTTGTGATGACATGGATCCTTGAGCACATTATATATTATTAGAGAGTGATGACCCCTTTGGACCTGACACTTTAGAGAGATATGAGATGGGGTCAACTTAGGCACTTTGATGCATCTACATGAGTGGTGGCTACTTTGACTAATGAAGACTTTACTACGGACCCCTACATACAGATGGAGGGACAATGGCTAGGAGACAAAGCCATGTGATTCTATTTCCAAGGAGTTACTTCCTTGATAGATATGAATGACTTATTGGAGACACATTCTATTACATGAGTGCTATAACAACTTAGGGATGAGTACCTTTATGATTTTCCCCTAGTGCCCTTAGGCTATAGATCTATTTAGGATTACATTGACCCATAGCAAGGAGCACTTCCATAGGTGAACCACTTATTCCAAGTTTTTCATTTACATGACCACTTCGAGGACTAGGATAGATACAATAATGAACATGTTGAGCCCAACCTCTTACTATTGCAAAGGATGACAAGATATATGAGGACTACATTCTTGAGGGGGGAGTAAAGGAGGTAGCATCAGAGGATGAGGAGATAGCACCAAAGGATGAGGATGTAGCACCAGAGGGGCCATGCCCACACCTTGGCTTATCCCACTTGTGAAGATGACAAAAGAGGAGATGAGAATATGTGATCCCTCATGGTTGCCTATTGACCCTCATGAGCACTCCTCTTCTCTACTCTTTCTCTGATTTTGCAACTTGTAGCTTACACCATTTTTTCTCTAAAACTAAACTAATGCTCCTCTTTTCTTTTCTCTTATGATGCATCCACTGTAAGTATGAAAAAGGTGCATAAGCCTACATGGAATTTTGACAATGATATAAAGGTCCTAACCATAGCCATGTTGGCATGAATTAAACTCCAATCAATTATTTTATTTAGTAGAAAAGTGATACTAGCTCAATAGATCAAACTAGGTCAAACCCTCTTCTAAAAAACATTGGGACATAAGCTGAGCTTGGCTTCTACCTTTTAAGGAGAGACAAACTACAGGGGCTTGGTCTTTTTGTTGTATATAGAAGGAATTAACCAAATCTAGTCAAATCAAACTAGGGCAACACAAGAGAGCCTAATTGACAAAGATCAGAGTAAAACAGACTGTCAAAAGCAAAAATCTAGAAACCAAATGGACAACAAAGATCAAGGATGAGGTTATAACCTAGATCTGGAGGTGAAACTACCTAGGACAAGGGTGCTTGGGCACCCTAGTCCCAGATTAGGGTTTGCAGAAACTGTTGTCTCTGTCGGGTTTGTACCAGTAAGTCTTCTTTCTGGAGATCAACTCCTGAAACTTGTTCTTCTGACCTGCACACATGTAAGAAGGAAAATGGTTGGGTGCTATTTAGGATCTTGCCTCAGTCAAGTCCTGTGAATGGTGTTACCACCTCCACAATAGCAATGATGATTGATAAACATCATGTGCCCTAGGAGGGTAGAGGCAAATCTAAAGTAGAATGGAATGCTAACACAAAGCATGAAGGAAAGAAGTCACCATCAACATGGAAATCCTAGCATGATTTCAAAGCAACATCACAACTTGACTCAAGAAGTTGGTGTATCCCAAAAGATCTTCATAAGACCTGCAATATGTTAGTGCCTTAGCAATAATCCACAATAGAGAGATTGAGAGTAGGGTAGAGAGCATGAGAGAATAAGAATCTTCCAAGAAGTTAGAGAGAGCTTGGAGATGTTCAAATGAATAGAATAACTTACTTATATATGCATTCCCATTGATTTCTGGATAATTAAACCACATGAGGCCAACATTGGGAACCTTTTAAGAGGTCCCAATCTGACAAGCCACATTTTAGGTTAGGGATAAAAAGGGGATAAGTGTGCTTGGGCACCCTGGTCCTTTAGCCCAAAACTCCCAGAATAAGGCACTTAAAGCATGCTTAACCTTGCCTTATAATCACTTTTCTAGGTTTTGAGCATCGAGATCAAGAATCACACATTTAATGCTCATAAAGGTGTTAAAATAAGTCCTAATAAACAAGTTTAAATATTTTAGGTCTACTTAGGTGCTAAACTAAGTGTAAAATGGTGGTGTACACATTTTATGACTCAACATTCATCCCCCACTTTAGTGTGGGTCTGAACTTACATTCAAACTCATACTAAAGGATGGAATCAAACACACAAGACATAGAAGCCCAAAGAATCCCACCAAGATTGAGGGCCGATTAAGCCCCCAAACTTAGGATTCTAAGGTTACAAACACATAGGATCATAGTGTTAGTTTTAAGACAGACAACTGAGAGGGGGGGTGAATCAGTTGTCCCAAAACTTTCCTTTTATTAACCACTTAAATCCTTTGTGTAATTCAGCAGCATAATAATAAATCAATCATGGAAACACAATGCAATAATTCAAGAGTAGAAACACATTAACACATATGACACCAAGATTTTAATGTGGAAAACCTGGTTAAGGGAAAAACCATGGGTTGACTAACCCAAGATTGTATTCTCTGTTAAAAGAATAAAAGGACCAAAATGGCACTTGCCAATTAGGGCTCACTGCCTGAGCACACTACTCACAAGAGGCCCAAAGCCTACAAGAGACACACTGTCTACAAAATAGTAAATATTACATACTTGAACTGAAGAATAGCATCTTCACCATGCTTGAGTCAATTCCATTTAAGTTTAATACTTTTGCTCTGCTTTTCACTCTTCTCCTCTCTACCACCCTCTCATCTTCTCCCCAATGATTTTGAAATGACTTCACTATTTATACAAGACATCGACTTTGGAATAATCATCAAAGTCGACACACTTTATTTTATTACAGAGAAAATACACAAATACAACTTGACTTGTTACAAAAGACTTCATGCGAATCACCACTTTGTCAACCACACAGATCTGGGACTTCAATCTTCTCTGAGGAACACACCATGCTTCGCAAAACATCTTCAAGATCATACGCAAGATGTGTAAATCATCCAGTCGGCCAAGCTTAGGAAGAACGTCATCATCCAGAAGTAATTCTTCAATTATGAGGCTCAATCTTCAATGCGGACCACTAACACAAACTGGACACAATCTAGAGACCCCCAGAAGCTTGTCTGATTCACCAAGAACATCCACACCACTTCTGATAACTGAAATCATTCTCTTCTTCATCCAAAATCTTAAGAACACAGTCTATCATCACTGTCATATTGAAATAGATGCTTACAGACCTCCAGACCATGAGCCAATTGAGTTGTCAATTCACATTGACTTCCTAAACACTCCACCAAATCCATAGAATAAGATATTACATTTCTAGATCTCACCGGACCTATTTGTGTCACTTTGTCACCTCTAAACATCTACCAGAACTGGTTTTACTCATATGGCCATAACTTCTTTGAATCTTCATGCGGACCTCTCAAATCTTTACTGGATCACCTTTAGACACATATCTACAAACCCTTTGATGTGCATCCTCTGATCTTCATCTGTCAGGGATCTTCACTTCATAGAGCTTCATTGTCTTCACTGTTCTTCTCTGTTTCTGATAGGACTAATTTTCTCAATATCCTCACCACACAGCTCATCCAATCCTTGACATCAATGCAACAAGAGTATGTTGACATCAATGACAACACCAGTTAGGCCCATACTTGTAACACATAGAAGCCATAGAATGTCACCGAAATTGAGCGGTAATCAAGACCCCAAGTTTAGGATCCTAGGAGTCTATGATACACATAAAACACATGACATAAATCACTCGCATATGAAGCACTTAGAAAACATGAGATAAGATACACACAAGGCATACACTTGAGAAGTCATAATGTATACACACAACACACAAAGCATTGATGTCATAGACAAATTATATACACCATAGACAAAGTATACACACTTGACACGAAGCATACACATAAGGCATGAAATACACATGGAATACACATGAAGCACACACATGGAATACACACAAAAAATTCAAGGAGAATAAATTCATAGAGAGAAACATAATATGGAAGACCTTGAGTCAGCATGACAAAGGAGACCTGGATCTAAGGGATGTCTTAATCATTCTGCATCATTCCCCAAGATGCAATAAATAAGAATGATAAGGGGTTAGTTAGAAATAAGAAACATAGGAGAAGTACAAACACATTATACACACCATCTCAAAAGGAAGGTGTTTCCACTCAAGGGAATACACCAAGATACCTCCTGCAAGAGGATTTTACAAAGTCTTGTAGAATAAGAAGGCGAAGAAACCTTACCACCAAACTCTAGTTGGTGGTGCAACCCTTCTCCCAAACATGCAAGGAGATTCAACTTAAGAGAACAAGATAGACTCAAGATCTTGTTTCCAAGTTAGCCACAATCCTTTCCAAGAGAGTGTGATAACAAAGATAATCAACAAGTACTTAGATATAAAAGAAGAGAGTAAGGCTCATAGCACAAGATATGCCCCCACTGTAAAGTGATTGCTAACTCCATCAGGGAGCAATAGGCATGAGAGCTTTCTAAAACCACATGCCCAAATGAGATGTGTTTACAAAAGCTACATCATTAAAATGGGTTGCCCCCAAGATGAGCAAACCAAGACGACACTTACAGGCATGATACACAATGGCTTGTGTAGTCATGGTATGATGTTGAGCATTGCTACAAGGTGCCACATAGACAAAAGAAAGGTCGCATACACATAAATTGAAGCAACATGAAAGGATGCTAAATCATTCAAGGAAAAATAATAAAATTGCACATCGCAACATATAGAAGAATGAAGATACATATAGAAGAATGACACAATGCATTCTTACTCCTTGTACCCTTGTGCTAACAAGGGTGCCAAGGGAGAACAAACAACAAAACAATCACCATACGAGGATAAAAAATATAACAAAAACGAGAGGGAGTGACCACACTTGCGAGTTGGCCTATAAAAAATTATCCTCCCCCAACTTGATATAAAATAGGAGGACAAGGTGCTCTAGGGACTACACCAAGCATGGTGAGAAGTGCTAGAGCCAAATCTTGTTCGAAGTTGTTGAATTTTTCTACTCAAGACTTGGCATTCATTAGTGGAATGGCCAAGTTCTCGATGAGACACACAATAATGAGTTGGATTATGATCTTGTTGAATCTTTTTGCATTTAAGAGGAGGAAGATTGATTAAGTCATCTTTGAGTAGACTTGACAACATAAACTCTTGTTGAGATAGAAGAGAAGATATAGGGGGAGTAGGAAGTAATCCTTTTTGTTGAGATAGAAGAGAAGATTTAGTTGGAGTTGGCAGTAATCCTTTTTGTTGTGAACATGGTGGAGAGAATGTAGGAGAAGGCCGAAAACCTAAACCTACTTTAGACAAATGTAGTGTTGGTTCTACAGACTCCTTAATTCCTTGTTCTTTACATCCTAACCTGTTTCCATTATATCCTTGTTTTGAAAGAATTTTGAACCCACGCCCATAGCGCTTCTCCAAATCCAAAGGATGAAGAGAGGTCATATGACGAGCTTTGTTTTTTTATAAGTGTGATTATATGTTGAAGAAGGATTATTCCTTTTATCATGGTGAGGAGGATCAAACTTTGTTTCAACAAGCCCATGGAGGTTGAAATCTAAAGAGACCACTTCATTACCATGACATATATTAGGAGATGATTTGTTAGATTGAGATGATACTTTATCACAAGTGGCCACCATTTCTATAGAAGTAGGTGGATCATTATCACAAGTGGTCACCATTTCTATAGAAGTGGGTGGATCATCATCAAGATCAAAAGTTCCATCAACATTACGGTTCGGTTTAAATTTTTTAGGTGTTGAAGAAATTGTATTTACCTTCGAGATCATAGGGTGTAAGGGTGAGACTTTATACTCTCCTACAAAGGAATGTGTAAAGTCTAATGAACCCCAATCATCACCCACAAATGCATTTGAAGGACCAACACTATACTAACCATCACTATTGTTAGAAATGGAGAATAGTGGTAAAGAAGGGATCACACTACTTAAAGGAGTTTGATGCCTCACTTCTATTTTTGAGCAGCTTTCTGGAAATGTATCAGCTTTAGTTGTATGTACTTCATTTTCAAAGATAACTTTATTAAATAGTGAAGGGTATATAGAACTGTCCCCATGGCATGAATCCAAGGTCTACCAAGAAGAAGATTATATGTGAGAGTGTTAGGCATAACATGGATAAGAGTAGGCATCGTCTTAGGTCCATCCTTAATATCTAAGGTGATTGTACCAAGTGATGTCCTACTAACATTATCAAAGCCACGAATGTTGATGAAGGGGGTAAATCACAAAAAACACACAATAACAAATATTGAACACAACAAATAGAACTTTCTTTTATTGAATTGGGCAACTCATTACATTACAGAAGCTCAATTACAATCAGAGGATGAATCCTCTACTGGCTGCAACACATTACAACTTTCCCAACCTCAAGACTCTAGAATCTTCAGCCTTCTGTCACCCCAAATCAACTAGGGTTTCTGTTTTCCCACCTATTCTTGACTCCACACTGGCCCCCTTAACTCTACTACCACCCACGGTTCCCAAAATAGTCATAAATAGCACTTTTTGGCAGCCTCCAGCTGAATTTCAAAATTTGCAATTTCCTCCAAAAGTAGGTCAACTTCCGAGAAGCATAACTTTTGATCCGGGTGTCCGATTGATGAACTGTTTTAAGCGCCGGAAAGCTCACGATGTGAACTATCACGCTAGAAATTTGTAAATGGATTTTCATCAACTTTTTAGGATGTTATGGGAAGTTTTAGTGCCTCATATCTCGTTCCAGAAATTTTCAGGGGCTTTTCAGAAAACAAAAACTTTAATATCTTTCAGCTCACAAATGATCTTTGCCTAATTCCTTCACCAAAGGTCTTATATTTCTATTATGTAATGTTCTAGAAGTTTTTGCTTCATTACGTGCCCAAATGCAAACTTTCTAAAAATAGCAGGTACACTTTCCTAATTAGGCAGGTCGCTATTTTTAGCAGTTTTGGAAAAACTGAAAGTCCTACATTATTATTCTGGATATTATGGAACCAAAAACACTAATTATGGAAAGAAATGAAAACAACTACAATGATTTTGAATTAACTTCTTTTTGGGTGATGCAAGATTGCCCTTACACCACTGGATGCTCCTGCATCAGACACCCAGGGTAATTTGAGAAGTGACCCTGTCACGTCTCAAATGTTTGTATGAGGAAAACCCAAATGGTCAACCTCTACCTTAGACAACCAAGAAGAATCTTCAACAGGCCTTCCTTTCCATTTTACCAGATATTCTTCATATTGCTTGTTCCGAGTACTTCTTCCCACACGACTATCCAAGATCTCTTCTATCTCCTCCATTGAAGTAGATGCCGGAATACTCCACTACACTTCTGTTGGTCCATCCTCTGTTCCACCTTCATGATATTCTGATAAATCAGCAATGTTGAAAATAGGGGAAATATTGATCCCACTCGACAGCTCTACCTCATATGCATTTCCTGAATCATGCTTCTTCAGGATTCTGCATGGTCCAAATTTCTTCATTTTCAACTTATTGTATGTTCCAATTGGGAACCTTTCTTTTCTCAAGTGAACCATGATTTCATCTCCTACCTAGAATTCCTTATATCTCCTCTTCTGATCTGCCTTAGCCTTGTACTGAATATTCATTTTATTAATGTGCTTTCTCACCTCTTCATGCAAATTCTTCAAATGTTCTGCAAAGTCTTTAGCTTCAGCACTTGTCTTTTCTCCATTGTCCAGCTTCCTTAACTCGGAAGCATTTCTTGGGCTATTGCCATATACAATCTGGAATGGTGATTTACCAGTACTCCTATTGACAGAATTGTTGTAAGCAAATTCTACCTATGGTAAAATCAAATCCCATCCCTTGGGCTTATCTCCTACTAAGCATTGTAGCAGGTTACCCAAACTCCTATTCACCACTTTAGTTTGTCCATTAGTTTCTGGATGGTGTGCAGAACTAAACTTCAAATCTGTCTTCAACTTCTTCCATAATGTCCTCCAGAAATAACCAACAAATTTGGTATCTCGATCTGAAACTATGCTCTTTGGTAGACCATGTAGTCTCACCACTTCCCTGAAAAACAACTCTGCAATATGAACAGCATCATTAGTCTTCTTACAAGGAATAAAATGTGCCATCTTTGAGAATCTGTCCACTACCACAAAAATAGAATCATGCCCTCTCTATGTCCTTGGTAAACCAAGAACAAAATCCATACTAATATCATCCCATGGCTTCTCTGGTATAGGTAATGGTTGATACAACCCTGTATTTTGACTTGTTCCTTTTGCCATCTGACATACTCTGCAACTCTGCACAAACTTCCTCACATCCTGCTGCAACTGTGGCCAATAATAATTTTCACCAACAATAGAAATGGTCTTATCTCAACCAAAGTGTCCAACTAGTCCTCCACTATGCTTCTCTTTAATCAGGTTCTCTCTCATGGAACTCCTTGGAATGCACAACTGGCTTCCTCTAAACAACATGCCGTCTTGGATTATGAAATCCAACCATTTTGTCCTATCCAAAGTAATAGGCTCCAGACAAGCTTTCCAAGCCTCTGCAAAATCTGGATCTTCAGGATACAAACTTTTGAGCTCATCAAACCCAACAACCTCTATCCTCATTTCCGTCAACAAATTTTGCCTTCTGCTCAAGGCATCTACAACTCTGTTGGACTTCCCACTCCTGTGCTGCAAAACAAAGGTATAACTCTGCAAGAACTCAACCCATTTTAAGTGCCTTTGGTTCAACTTCCCTTGACTATTTATATACTGCAAAGCCTAATGACTAGTATATAAAACAAACTCTTTTGGCAACAAATAATGTCTCCATTTCTTCAAAGCCTGAACTATTGCATAAAATTCCTGATCATAAATAGAATACTTTTTCTTGGCATCATTAAGCTTCTCACTAAAATAGGCAATGGGCTTACCTTCTTTGCTCAAAACAGCTCCTATACCACTACCACTAGCATCACAATCTACCTGAAATACCTTATTGAAATCTGGAAGTGCCAAAACAGGTTGTTCTACAACTTTCTGCTTCAATGTATCAAAGCTCTTGTCGGCTCCTTTAGTCCATCTAAACTCTTTTCTATCCCCTCTCATTGTTTGAGTTAGGGGTGCACAAATGCTACTGAAATTCCTGATAAACTTTTTGTAAAAACTTGCCAAACCATGAAAAGATCTTACCTACGTTGCACTCCTTGGTGTAGGCCACTCAATGATAACCCTTACTTTTTCTGGGTCCATCTTAAGACCTTCCTCTGAGATAACAAATCCCAAGTATACCAACTCCTTCTTTGCAAAACTGCATTTCTTCAGATTAATCAACAACTTCTCCTCCCTCAGCTTCTCTAGAACTCTTCTGATATGCATCAAATGCTCATCCCAAGTCTTACTAAAAATCAAAATATCATCCAAATAAACAATAACAAAACTTCCCAAAAATTCTTTCAGTACCTCGTTCATGAGCCGCATGAATGTGCTCAGTGCATTGGTTAGCCCAAATGGCATGACTAACCACTCATACAAACCTTCCTTTGTCTTGAAGGCTGTCTTCCATTCATCCCCTTCTCTGATACAGATTTGGTGATACCCACTCTTCAGGTCAATTTTCGTGAAGTACTTGGCTCCACTCAAACAATCCATGATGCCATCCATTCTTGGCAATGGAAATCTATACTTAATCATTATCTTATTAATGGCTCAAGAGTCTGTACACATCCTCCATTCTCCATGTTTCTTTGGTGCTAGTACTGCAGGTACCGCACATGGACTTAGGCTCTCCCTTATCAGTCCCTTCCTCAACAACTACTAAACTTGTCTGTTCAGTTCTTCATTCTTTGCAGGGGTCATTTTGTGGGCTGCCTTGTTTGGCAAACTGGCTCCTGGTATCAAATCCATTTGATGACTTATCTTCCTTACTGGTGGTAAACCTTCTGGTACATTATCAGAGATAATGTCCTAGAACTCTTCCAACATATCTAAAACTTTTGCTGGCACATCTTCACATTTCTCTTGACTAATCTTAGGAATCAATGCAAAGCAATGACGCTCATGCTTCATACCCTCCAAAAATTTCCTACCATCTACCAAACAAATCCTGGCAATACTACATACCTTTTCTTCCACCTCCTTCAAGGGCTTCAACTTATGACGAACTCCATCCTTTGTTAGGGAATATGTGTTTGCACGACCATCATGGACAGCGCTCCTATCATACTGCCATGGCCTCCCCAATAGCATATGACATGCATCCATCGATATGATATCACACAGCACCTCATCATGGTAGTCACCAATCTTGAACTTCACTAAACACTACTCATTGACCAAAGCTCTATGGTCCTTCTGCAACCATGCAATCTGATATGGATGCGAATGCTTTCTTCTTGTCAACTTCAACTTGACAACCATCTCCTCTGAAACAAGATTATCAGTGCTTCCACTATCAATAATAATATCACAACACTTACCCTCACATTTGCACCTTGTGCAGAATAAACTCTTCCTCTGATTGGGTTCTTTCTCCTCATTCAGCAAGGTTCTTTTGACAACTAGGGTTTCTCCCCTTTTAGCGTCTTCAGAATGCTCAGAATGTGCATCTTCATCTACATGTGCAACTCGTGCATTACCTTCAGGTCTTCTATTTGTCCTTCCTTGATGTTGCGGACACTCATATGCTCGATGCCCTTCTTCTCCACATTGGAAACAGGTTCCTCTAAAACCTCCTCTTCCAGGTCCTTGCCCAGGTCTACCTCTTCCTCTTCCTCTTTGATCACCATTATTCTGGTCACGAGGGCAGTAGGTATTATCCCCCCTTTGATTTCGACTGGTGCCTATTTCTTCACTTTTCTTTTGATCTTCATTACGGCCTCTGTAGGGTCTTCCACCAGTCCTTCCACCTTGACCTCTTCCCCTTTGCTTACTATCAAATCTTTTGTTCAGCTTCTCTTCCACCTTCAGGGAAAATTGGTATGCATCTTCTATGGTGGTCATTCTGACTAGGCTCAACTCCTCTTGAATACTCAGCCTCAACCCATTAATGTAACAGGCTACCCTCTCCTTGTTGGGCTCTGCATGGCCTGTCCTAATAGTAATTTTATAAAACTCTTCTGTATACTCCTTAACAGAATTGTTACCTTGCTTCAGTCCTTGCAACTTCTTCAGCAACTCCATCTCATAGTCCACAGGAATGAACTGCTTCTTCAGTTTCTCCACCATCCGATCCCATCTGGTGATCTTTGCTTTTCCTCTTCTATTCCTCTCTAATTGGACCTCCTTCCACCAAATATTGGTGTGGCCCTTCAACTTTATTTTTGCAAACTTAACCCAATCTGGGTCCTCCACATCTTCATACTCAAAATACTCCTCCATGTCATTGATCCAATCAATAAGCTGTTCTGGATTCAAATCTCCAGAATATGTAGAAACTTTGATCTTGGGCATCTTTCTGATCTTCAAAATGACCCTCAACAACCTTACTTCTGCAGCATCTTCGGCAGCTTCTTGTTCTTCCTCAGATAGCTCTTCTTCAACTTCATCTTCACTTTCTTCTCTTGTCCTCGGCTCAAACCCTCTTCGTAGCTCCTCTTGCAATGCATCGATTTGCCTTTGTAGGGCTCTAAAACCCTCTTCCATCAAAGTATTCCTCCCAACACGATTTCTTCATGGAGGCATCTTGGTCTCCGCAGCAAACCTACAACCTCAGGTCCTAGTGCAAACTACCTCACGGTCGGTGATCTGTCTACACACTCAGGAACCCTCGCTCTGATACCACTTGGTGAAGGGGGTAAATCACAAAAAACACACAATAACAGATATTGAACACAACAAATAGAACTTTATTTTATTGAACTGGGCAACTCATTACATTACAGAAGCTCAATTACAATCAGAGGATGAATCCTCTACTGGCTGCAACACATTACAGCTTTCCCAACCTCAAGACTCTAGAATCTTCAGCCTTCTATCACCCCAAATCAGCTAGGGTTTCTGTTTTCCCACCTATTCTTGACTCCACACTGGCCCCCTTAACTCTACTACCACCCAGGGTTCCCAAAATAGTCATAAATAACACTTTTTGGCGGCCTCCAGCTGAATTTCAAAATTTGCAATTTCCTCCAAAAGTAGGTCAACTTCCGAGAAGCATAACTTTTGATCCAGGTGTCCAATTGACGAACTATTTTAAGTGCGCCGAAAAGCTCACGATGTGAACTATCACACCAAAAATTCATAAATGGATTTCGATCAACTTTTTAGGACATTATGGGAAGTTTTAGTGCCTCATATCTCATTCCGGAAATTTTTAGGGGCTTTTCGGAAAACAAAAACTTTAATATCTTTCAGCTCACAAATAATCTTTGCCTAATTCCTTCGCCAAAGGTCTTATATTTCTGTTATGTAACTTTCTAGAAGTTTTTGCTTCATTACGTGCCCAAATGCAAACTTTCTTAAAATAGCAGGTACACTTTCCTAATTAGGCAGGTCGCTATTTTTAGTAGTTTTGGAAAAATTGAAAGTCCTACATTATTATTCTGGATATTATGGAACCAAAAACACTAATTATGGAAAGAAATGAAAACAACTACAATAATTTTGAATTAACTTCTTTTTGGGTGATGCAAGATTGCCCTTACACCACTGGATGCTCCTGCATCAAATGTTGAGTGTATCTAGTTGCATTGAAGATTTATCGATATTGAGTTTATTTAACAAACCTATTCCATAAACATTAAGACCCAATCCACCATCAATCATAGTCCGTCTTATCCTTATATTACCAATCATGATGAATATCATGAGGCTCATAGGCTCATTTTTGTCTATGGGAGGTAACTCATGTTGTTGAAACGATATAATGGATGTTGCCACCTGCATATAATCTAACAGAGATGCTACACCATTAGGTCAAATAGAAGGTGGAACAACTATCTTTTGTAGAGCCTCATGGAGTATTCTGTGGTATGTAGGCAATGTTTGTATTAAATCCCATAGAGAGATCTTAGTTGGAGTAGTGTGGAGATACTTGACAAGATCATATTCTTTACCAATATGTGGAGGAAGATGAGGTTCTTAAGGTACGATAGGTTGAGAAGGTCGAAGAGAGATGGGTGTGTGCTTACTTTTATTGCACATGTTGTATGTATGAGAAATCGTGTGATGTTATGACACATTTTGAACACCTTGATTGTTTTAAGTAATTTGTTTTTCAATATTGAGATAGTAACCTAGGGATCAAGGTGGTGTTGGATCACCTTGAACCGTAATCACTGGTTTGAAGCAAGGAGGTGTATTAGGTGCCTCATGCACAATGATTTAGGAACATTAGTACACTTATTCACTATCCTGCTAGAGAGTGGAATAAGTCTATTAATGATGATTGAATTGACATTGTTCTCCTTTTGAATAAGCTCAACATCCATCCCCAAGGGATTTAATGTGAGAGACCTCTCCTCATCCGCTAGTGTTTCATCCTTTAAAGGGGGAGCATTGGAAAGAAGGAAGGGTGAAGTGTTGTTAAGATGATTGTTGATGATTGTGTCCTTAGTGATGTCCAAGGGTCTTGAACATGCAACCAAAGGAGTGTTATGTCGTAAAATGTCCCCCTAGGACTTTTACCTCCAACTTTAGCTCCTGGATCCCTTGTTTTGTATCTTGCATGTTAGATTTAACTCCTGAGACAAAATGGCCTGAAACCCATGTCAAATGGGGCTTGAGGGACATTGTTGAGTTTGACCCTGCCTTGAAATAGGACCCAGGGGCTTGGGTGCTCACACCCTAGTCCTGACCTATTTTAGGTGGGTCCCAAATTTTAATGTTAGTTTTGTGACTGTTAGAAGGTTTCATTGCCGACATCTTAAGTTTGAATTACGAAATTAAAGCAGGAATGCATATATAAGCATGTTTAGGACTTCATTTGCAAACTAGAAGATGATTATGATATTTTGACAAACTTATGATTGTAAAGCATTCAAAGCATTCATTGTGGCAGAGCAGATTTGTCTTGTTATTATGTTTGTTATGCAGATTTGGCTTCATCTTCTCATGTTATGAAGGATATTCATCTATATGCGAGCTACACCTTTGAGGTGATGTCTATTTGTGTTTTAATCAATCATTTATCAATTTATTTTTGCCTCTATCCCATAGGGATACACACTCTTTATCAAACAATAGTGTTAGAAGGCTTGAATGCCATTATGGGGCTTGACTGAGGCAAGCTCCTAAACACCACAACCCCCAACCCCTCTTCTTGTGATTACAAGTTACAAGTATCAAATCACAAAGAGTGGAGTTGCAGAGAAGTGTTGCAGAGGATAAGGATTCTGGATCCAAAAGAAAGAGGTGGAAAAGAGTACTGTCAGGGCTTTGGTACTAGTCCCTTTGCCCTCCAGAGTTGCAGACCTAAAAATCATCTGAATAGGGATCATCAGTGTCGGAAGGAGTCCGAAAGCCCCCGAAGAAGTTGCCACCTTGGGCTTGGGTGCTAGTCCCTTTGTCCCTGACTATTTAGTATCCCAAACTTTGAAAAATGGTTAGTAAATAATCTTTGTCTATTGTCTTTGTGTGCGAGCATTTGTCAGAATTTGTTCGTTTGTTTACGATTTTGCATAATTAGTGTTTTAAGCATAATTGGGCATTAAATTAACACATTGATTATTAATTTCCAAATTTCTCTATCATTACAAGTGATAACCAACCTATAGGCAAATCCTCTTGCAAAAGTTATGATTCAACTCAGTTAAATGTCCTTGAATGTGTGTAGTGAAAGGAGGATTTAGGCATATCATCAAATCAACCCTATTCCCACATTTTCTACATAACAAGGAGAAATATCTAGGGTCTTCACATCTTTAGTAATATCCAAGGTACTTGAACATTCCACCAAAGGAGGAAGATTAAGGGTCTACACTTCCTTAGTGATATCCAAGGTACTTAAACATTCAACCAAAGGAGGAAGATCAATAGGATGATTCATAGAATTATCATGTGCTATGGTAGAAGTATAAATTGTATGTTCAACCTTATCTCTAGAAGAGAGACTAAGGAGTATGTCAACGATCTCAGCCTTTTGCACCAAAATGTTTTCATTTTTGGGAGAGGGATCTAAAACACAGGGTGAAGTAGGAAAAGCTAAGTCACAATCACATGATTTATATAGTATATCCATGGCATTATTATGATTTTTATTAGTATAAGAAGAAGAAGAACTATCACGATCATCTTTCTCATGTGACTATTCATGGAGATGAATTCAGTTAGATCTTTTAATATTGAAGGATACACGCTCATGAGAGTTGTGAAGCTATCAAAATCATATATATAAAAAATTATTTGAACTTAATAAATAGAACATTTAGAAACATTAATATCATTCATGGATGCTAAGTGATCTAAAACATGAGGAGGCACATTAGTGAACTTAACAAAAGTTTCAAGATTTGTAATGTACGCATACAAAGATTTCAAACAAGAAGAGTCCATAATGAAATGTCTTGTTTACTATGTGAAAATATGATAAGGGACAATAATAATATCTATTCATTAATCAAGTATCACAAATGTGAAATAGGATTGCAATCAAAGACCTACAAGTGCAAGAGAAGCAATGTCTTCCAAAAATTGTGATATTCTTGATAACCACAACAACTAAGTCTTGAAAATGTAGGATATGTAGTATGTGCAAAAGCATTGCCTAAATGTTTTATCCACTTGAATGCAACAAATATTTACAAAACTTTTCTTTGATGAAGATGCACTAAATGCAAGACTAGCTAGGGTTTTCTAGCAAAACCCTAGATTTTAGATGCTTACTTCCTAAACCACAATTTTTTTATGCAAGAGCTTATTTTTGAAAAAAAATGACATTTATAACATGATACAAAAATGCAATACCAGATTTGAATTGTAAATGATAACAGCAAAATCTGAAACAACATCTTGATTACAAACCCTAGGTTTTGAATTTGACTAGTTTCCAAAAATGTAACTTTTTTACGAAACGCTAGCAAATGAGAGCTTTAAATGCAAGATGCAACACCATGAAATGATTAATAATGTAATTTAAATCATATCTGATGAAAAATCAGAAATTTAATTTTTTTTATGATGATCTACAACAAATGCAATGAAGACAATGCACCAACATGCCTTTTTCTAAGCCTAAAATGCTCAATTTTTTCACTTTTTCCAATGCAAATTATGCAAGAATGTCCTAGAAAAGAAAGGATGATAAGGTAAAGAAAATTAATTCCTTTTAATCAACCCAATAATTCAACAAGATCTGAAACAACACATTAATCTAGAAACCCTAGGTTGAAGATTAGCTAGATTTCCTATAAATGCAATTTCAAACCCTAACAATGAAATAATGAAAAATTAAGCTATATAACTATGCAAAATTATGAATGAATTGAATCTAATAACATATAGGTCAGAAAAAATCTCATATATGATGCAAGAAGGATGCCAAAGTGAAAGAAACAATGGGTTCACCAAAATGTTTAGTAAAAAAGTGAGACTAGCTCAATAGGTCAAACCCTCTTCTACAAAACATTGGGACACAAGCCGAGCTTTTCTTCTACCTTTAAAGGAGAAAAACTACAAGGGCATAGTCATTTTGTTGTATATAGAAGGAATTAACCAAATCCAATCAAATCGAACTAGGGCACAACAAGAGAGCCTAATTGACAAAAATCAGAGTAAAACAAACTGTCGGAAGCAAAAACCCAAAAACCAAATAGAAAAAAAAGATCAAAGATGAGGTCAAAACCTAGATCTAGATGTGAAACTACCTAGGAAAAGGGTGCTTGAATGTCCTGGTCCTAGATTAGGGTTTACAGAAACTATTGTCTCTGTCAGATCTATACCAATAAGCTTTGTCCTCTTTCTGGAGATCAGCTCCCGAGACCTGTTCTTCTAACTTGCACACATGTAAGAAGGAAAATGGTTGGGTTCTATTTAGGATCTTTCCTCAGTCAAGCCTCATGAATGGTGTTTCCACATCCACAATAGCAATGATGATTGATAAAGAGCATGTGCCCTAGGAGGGCAGAGGCAAATCTGAAGTAGAATGGAATGCTAACACAAAGCATGAAGGAAACAAGTCACCATGAGCATGAAAACCCTAGCATACTTAAATTAACATCACAACTTGACTCAAGAAGTTGGTGTAGCCCAAAAGATCTTCACAAGACCTGTAATATGTTAGTTTTGCAGCAATAATCCACAATAGAGAGCTTGAGAGTAGAGTAGAGAGCATGAGAGAGAATAAGAATCTTCCAAGAAGTTATAGATATCTTAGAGATGTTCAAATGAATAGAATAACTTGCTTTTATATGCATTCCTATTTATTTTTAGAGAATTAGACCAAATGAGGCCGACATTGGGAACCTTTTAAGAGGTCCCAAGCTGACAAGCCACATTTTAGGTCAGGTCTAAAAAGGGGATAAGGGTGCTTCGAAACCATGTCCTTTAGCCCAAAACTCCTAGAATAAGGCACTTAAAGTGTGCTTAACCTTGCCTTATAATCACTTTTCTAGGTTTTGTACATTGGGATCAAGAAACACATGTTTAATGCTCAAAAAGGTGTTAAAATAGGTCCTAATAAATAGGTGTAAATATTTTAGGTCCACCCGGGTGCTAAACTAAGTGTAAAATGGTGGTGTACACATTTTACGACTCAACAAGTTTCACTCTTGATGACATGACACATTGTGTTTTTTCCCCCTCTGACCATGTTTTCCAACCCTTGAACTGAGTTCCAAAGACTTTGCAATTTCCTAACAAACCTTTTTAATCCTCAATAGGAGGGTCACCTATAATTATTTAGGGTCATGTTGGGTGACCTATCCTTAATTTGTAGGGTTTCTCAAGTGACCTACCTTGGAAAAAGGGGTGACCCAATTCTTGAAAGGGGTGACACTGTCATGTTTCGGCTCACATGATTTCTTTCAGTTTCACCCAGTAAACTTCCACTTTTTTATTTTTTATTTATCACTCCCACTAACTAATTTTGAGATCCCAATAACCCTATGATAACTCCCAATCATTTTAGTAAATCCCATTCAATATTATCATTTTCCAAATTGATCTTCTATGATCGCACTCTTCCCTACTTATCTCTTTATTTTTTCCTTCCATTGTGACCATTATCTATCTATAAATACTCCTCTTCTCTATTTTTTAAGGGGAGGTTATCAACATTCTTGCATTCTTGTATTCTTTAAAGAGACCAACTTTCTTTTCCTTTTTTGTCTTGCTTCTAAACCTTTGCTCCCAACAGGAGTTTGTCAATACTATGGCATGCTTGTATTCTTCCTAGAGGCTAAAATTATTTTCTTGTTTTATTTGTAAGCCCTTGATCCTAATAGAAGGTGGTTAAATTTCCTTTCTTTCTTCTTAGGATTAGTTCCCCCTGAGAGCCCAACTTATGCAAAGGCAACCCCCATAGCATTTGTATGCTCATACAGGACCACATGTGCTTTTTCTTTTCATTTTTTATTTCTTCCAAGCCCAAATCCATTTCCTCATATCCATGTCCCTTTCCATGTTCACCAAGAGGAGGCCTCTATTGCTATAAAGGAGGAAGCAATTGAAAAAGGATCTTTGAGGATAAAATCTTGGCACTGGCACCCAAATTCGATAGGTTCTTTTATTATTTTCAAATAGTAATTAGTTCACATCTTTCCCTTGAGGATGTAAATTAATATTTATCTTTCTCTTGGTAGTTTAGAGTTTTTTAATTTCTAGATTAAATTAATTTTCTATTTTCTTAGAGTAATTATAAAATTTGCATTCATAGCTTAGATCTAAATCGAAACACAAAAAGACAAAAACATAATTAATTGAATTAGGCAAAGACATATAGACTTGCATGCATATTTTAATTCCATTAGTAATTAGTTCATCTCAAAATAGAAAAAGGAGTTAAAAAGATTGCATTCGTTTAGCAATAGTTGCATTTATAAATTCATTAGATATTTGAAAACATGAAAATAAAGAGAAAGGGGAAGCCCTCGATTTCATCATAGGGAAAACAATGCTTTCACCAAATCAAAATTTCAAGCATTAAATTTAGAAAATAATAAGAAAACCATCAATTTCATCACGAGGTACATAAAAATAAAAATCAAAGCCACAACACTCAAATTGGGACATCCATCTTCTCCACTTAGAACTCAACATTCCTAGGTGTGAGGTAAGATTGGATTCAAAAAGTCTTGGAGGAAATTAGGATGAATCTCCCCACTCAAGTGAATCCAATAGAAGAAACAACCCAAGAGAAAGAAGAAATATTGAGGCTCATTCGATAAAAAAATAAACAACAAAGACAAAGAGAGGAGATTTGTAATAGAGAATTAAGACTCCTCAAGCATCTCATTGATCTTGAACAAAGAAGAAAAGACACATTTCACTTCTTCATAGAAAATGAGTTCAATAGAATTAGAGTAAGAGATCCTCCTTGTTGGAAACATAAGCATGATGATGTAGAGAATGATGTGCATGACAGTAAGTAGTGTTGTCATTGATGGCAACAAAGGGTAAAGATATAGTGGTGTTGGTCTAGAGAGGTTCAGTAAAGTATGCAGGTACAGTTGTGTTGGTCTGGTTAAGTATGATACCCTAAGTATTGATCCGAAGAAGCTACTAAGTGTAGTATGATTAAGAATACATCCAAGCACGATATGTCTTCATTTTGGTGTTTTACAGTCAGGTATAATATGTTGAAGATTTCCCTAAGGAATTTACTGACTAGAACCTAAGACAGGGTCACTAATCCTCAAGCAGTATGGAGATAGGATTAAGATTTGAAAGGGATGAATGTTCAAAGATGAATCAGACTTCAAACAATGTTGGAAAGGAGAACAACTACCAAAAGAAGGCTACTGTCAAGAAAGGTAATAATAGACAGGTCTGGAACCAGAAGAAAAATTTCAAGAGGACACCCATCAAACAACCTACTGCACAAAGGTACTCTGGTTGTTGCTATTCTTGCAATAAGTTTGGACATAAGGCTGTGGAATGCAAAAGTAGGATGAATCAAAATGTTCAACCATTCTCTGGTCAGTGTTTTACATTTCAAAGATTTGGTCATAAAGCTAGTGAATGTAGAAATCAAATGATGAGGAGTTATGATAAAGATATGATGGTTTCATCTTTTAATGGTTATTGTTATACATGTAGTGGATTTGGGCATAAGGCTAATCAATGTAGATCTAGGATGAATGGAAGCAAACTTGTTCAAAATACCAGATGTTATGAATGCAACAATTAGGTCATATTGCTAAATTTTGCAAAAGTAAGAATGTGAAGGTTGATTCGGTAAAGAAGAATGATCCAGTAAAAAATTTGGATCAAGTGGAGATAAAGAAAGAAATGGACAAGATCTAGAAGAAGAAAGAAGAAAATAAGGTGAATGGCGGGGTTGTGCCAGTCTCTGGCGTAGATACCTCCTCTAGAAACTAAGTTGAGGGCTTTGGATCAGGGGGAGCTTTAATGGAAATCTTTCATCCCTTGCCAGATAAATGGTGTTGATGCTTCAACATGAGAGTATGTGATGTAGATCAATGCATTTTATCTATTGGAGAAGATTTTGGTAGAAAATGTCATGATGCAGAAGTTTATGGAGCATCAAAAGTTGATTGTGCATACAAATAAAGGGTTTCTAGCTTTATTGTTTAAAACATTTAATACAAAATTAGGTCAGATTCGAAGGGTTATAAAGTGATTTACAAAAATCATTTAAAAAGGAGCAGAGCAGTGAAGGAGTGATCAAGGCGATTTGAGATTCAATGCGTTCAAACCCTAGTTTGGCAAGCGAAAGAAAAGGTATTTACAATCTTTGTTTTGCCCTAGTTTCACAAAGAACCTTGTTTGAAAGCAATTTGAATTCATTTGCAAATGGCTACACCGAGGGTAATAGAGGTTACTGAGAAGCTACAACCTAGATTCAAGAAATACCCTACAAAATCCTTAGAAGATGACCCGTTACACACTTTTTTGCATGTTCCATATGGGGTTTTACCAATAGAGGATATAAAGATTTAGATTCATGGCAAGATGGAAGAATATAATCACAGTAAGTTAGGAGATATGTTGATGAAAGAACTTACTGGAGATAATTTTTCCTTAAAACTAGAATACCAAAACCTAGTCGCAAAGAAGCTTGATGTATGGAAATGGTTTCCGAATTTTTGTTTTGATCACAAATCGGTTAGGATAGCATTAAGCACAATTCATGATAATTTTTTTTGGACTGACATGCCTGGAATGATAACAAAAGAGGTGATTAGAGAGGTTATAGGTCTATGCTCCACCGGACCTGTTCCTATATTGAAATCAATCAAGAACGAGGTTGTAATGGAACTAACAAGTGCAACATATGATAAGAGAGCTCTAGCTATAAATACCATCAGAAATCCATCTGTGAGATATGTAGTAATGGTAATTGGTTATAAAATATACTTCACAAACAAAGAAAACTTTGTATCTACCACCACAATCAATGTGGCATATGAAATGATTCAAAAAGGAATGGACTGTGATCTTTGTGAATTGTTAAGACAACAA
This sequence comes from Cunninghamia lanceolata, assembly GCA_027924645.1. NCBI lineage: Eukaryota > Viridiplantae > Streptophyta > Pinopsida > Cupressales > Cupressaceae > Cunninghamia > Cunninghamia lanceolata. Next base: position 7,733,562 of record BSBN01000150.1, read on the forward strand.
TTGATGGAGAACTTGAAGCAAACCAAGGAGAAGAAATATACATTTAAGTATGGAACCCTAGTTGTGTGTTTATTCTTTTATTTCCTAAAGGAACTTCCTGAAACTAACAATGTGAGATGGTTACAAGGAAGACCTGTAGCTCATCAGATTGTAGTCTTTATGAGAAGTCTTGGTGATGCAAAGGCACAAGATGATGCCCTTGTTTCCTTTGTAATTTCCTAAAAGAGGATGCATAAAAGAGATAGGATACCTAGGCAAATGGTAGAAAAGTATCAAAATGACATCACCTTCATAGTATCAATAGATGAGTGCATGATGGAAGCAGTAGAACTAAGGACAGTAAGGATCCCTGCATTGGGATATGAAATCAATGAGCAAGAAATTACTGGTTTGGCTGATATTTTGTTGAAAGGTCTAAAAGACACCACTAAAGCAAGGTATGGCACCTTTGAAGAAAAATCTATGGAGGTGTATATGGATTAGAGTAAACCACAGATAAATAAAAAGGTTGAGAAGATGATTGATAAGTATGTGGAGGAAATGGGCATCTCAAAGGAACAAGTACAGCAGGCAAGAGCAAAGGTTAAGGGAAAATCAAGTGTTATAGAAGGTTTAGGAAGCATAAGAAGATCTGGTAGGATAGTTACCACCCCACCTTCTATCCAGGAGTCCTTCAAGACTATGCCCCCTATTGAAGAAAAGAGGAAAACAACTACTAGTCCTCTAGTAAAGGAGAAATTCCCTCAGGTTGTGCAAACTACAAGGGTTGAGAAGAAGAAAATTACTACAGAAGTACCACCTACAGCCCCTGTGAAGAAAAGACAAAAGCAAAAGGTAGTGAGAGAAAAGAATATAAGTGTTAATGTACAAGAAGAAGAAGAAGTGGAGGAAGAAGATGTTGCAAGTATGTGCTAATCAGTGTTGTCATTGATCTCAACATGTTTGTGTTGTCATTGGTGTCAATTGTGTTCTCTATTGTTACTATTGTTATTTGATTAAGTTACTGAGTTAATGATGATGTGATTACCTTGAAGAAGTGTTGAAGATGTTAAGAATATGTTCTTCTTACTGGGTTTCCAAGTGCTTTTGAGAAAAATTGATTAATATTGGAAATAGTGTGGTGAAGAAGTCTTCTGGCTTACTAAATGATATTTGAAGCTTTTGCTCCGCATTTCTTTTGTGTTGGAGATCTGAGTGTGTAGTTTGGATATGTTGTTGAGAATTTTTTGAAGATGCTAAATCTATAATTTGGTACTCTGGATTGTTGTGCAGTGAAAGCTATGTTCACCAGTTTGAAGACAGTGGCTAACAGTGTTTGCAATGTGTCTAGGAGAAAGTATTTTGTTCCGCATTTCTCTGCAGAATGGTTTAAGGTGTTTTGGTTCTAAACATATGCTCATAAGGTCCTTGTTTATCTTCCATCTAAAAGGTTTGTGATTTGGTGCTCCGGAAAGCAATTTATTGTGTAGCAGAGTTTGACAGTGTTGTTTGTTCAGGTGAAAGTTGTTGTTCCTTCAGGTAAAAGTTGTTGTGGCTAAACTTGTTAGTTTCCAGGTGACCTCAAATTATTAGTGGATGTTTCTAGATTGTGATAAAGCTTTGTGCAAGGTCTGCAAGGTGTGTTTATCTTTGAGGAAGCGTGTGCCTAGAAGTTCTTGGTGTTAACACAAGTTTGGCCGACTTGGTTGTTTTCACTAATTCCCATTATGCCTTGGTAATTGTGAAAGCATGTTGAAGCATGTAAGAGTGGATTTAGGTCCATGCTAAAATATGATGTGGTCTACATTTGTTCCCTTCCTTCGTGGAATGTTTAGGTCTAGACCTAATTTTAATTTTATGGGTTAAGTTGTATTGCCGACCTTGGACAATGTTTTTATGATTGGCGATAGTATAAATAAGTGTCAAAGAGTCATGGATTCAAGTGCGCATGGGGGATATGATGTTGTGATGTGAATTTGATCAGGGCAGTGAGGGCTTTCGTGTGTTAGGATACTAGATGTAATGAGCAGAAGTGTCTACAATTTTTGGTGATGCTATGAAGGTGTTGTGTATGTTGTGTATATTGAGCTTCATTAGAATTGAAGTACATGCATAGGTTAGATGCAACTATATCAGTTCAAATTCTGGTAGTGAGCCATTATTTTCTTCTTTCTTTCTTTCTTAGTGGGCAGTGAGTCCACTTGGATAGTGAGTCCCCTGCAGTGAGCATTCTTTCAAGTAGTGATCCTTTTGTAATTCAGTATTGTTACTACATTATATTGTGATCTAATCCTCACCATGGTTTTCCCTTTTAGGGTTTTCCATGTAAAATATGGTGTTCTTTTGCATATGGTGTTGATGTGTTTAAGTTTATGTTATTTGCTTCTCATGTTTAATCATCATAATAGATTAAGGGTTTAAGTGAATTGATGTGGATGTGAATATGTTTATGAGAGTTTGAAATTTCTGACACAACTGATTCAGTCCCCCCCCTCTCAGTTGTCTTGTGCATTTAACAATTGGTATCAGAGTGAGGTTCCTTTGAATGTAAGGATTTTACATTGATTGTAGTTCATGTCCATTATGATGAGAGGTATGGGGTTATCCAATGTGATGGTTATCTTAGAATAATTATTGAGGTTGAGTCTAACATACTCCTCCCCTTCGTGTGGCTTGTATAGTCACAATGTAATTTTGTTGGATAATTTTTTATGAGATTGTTGGTTTGCTTCTTTATTTAATTTATGCATTTATGGATTTATTTGTTTTATCAATTATGAATCTTTAAATTGTCAACCAGTAGTGTGAAATTTTTATAATTATCTTGGGTTGCTTAGCTGATTAATTTTGATATGTTCCCTTGCCTCAGGGACTCATTGGGTTGAACTTTTGAATGAATTTGACATATTATTGCATTAGTGGCGACACTTGAATTTTATTATCTTTATGAGATTTAATTTGGATTTTAATTAATTGGTATCATTTTTTTACAATTATTGTTTCCTTTTGAGGCCTCTGCTTAATTGTCATTGCCGATACTTGTGAAGTTTTGTATGTATTTAAGATGTCCTTTTTGAAATGGGCCCCTAGAAGGTTATATGGGGGGAAAAGGTAGCTTGGGGATTCTTGGAGGATTAAGACTTACTAATAAGATTAGTATAGGAAGGTTGAGTTCTTGTCTTTCCTTAGATTCATAAATATATATGTTATGGAGTAAAAAGTTTCCCTATGCCTTTTTACCTCCTAGTTTAGCTCCTAGGTCCCCGTGTTTACACTTTGCAAGCTAAATGCTTATCCTGTAGAAATTTCCCCTGAAACCCATGTCAAATGGGACTTAGGGGCTTATTCTAATCTGTAATCAAGACCAAATTAGGGCCTTGGGACTTGGATGCCCATGCCCAAGTCTAGCCTAACTTTTTGAGATGAAATTTAAAGTGTCTCAACTTGGGCCCTCTCAAAAGGTTTCCCTCTGTCAGCCTCTTCAATTTAATTTACAAATGTTAGTGGGAAAGAATATATAAGTGAGTTTATGACTTTATTTTACACCTAGATGGATAATGCAAACTTGGGATATTGAGAAAAGAGATTTCAAGGCCTTCATTGTGTTTCAAAGTAGAATTGTTTTGTTATTGTGTTTGTTTGTTGCAGATTTGGCTTCATCAATCCATCTCCTCATAATTTGAAGGATCTTCATCTCCATGACGACTTCACCTCTAAGGTGACATCAATTTATGTTTTAATCATTTCATTTCATCATTGGATTTGTCCTCTACCCTCCTTGGTCACACACTCTAGCTAACAACGGTGTTGGAAGACTTGAATATCCTTTTGGGGCTTGACCGAGGCAAGCTCCTAAACACCACAACCCCCAACCCCCTTTCTTTATGATTGCAGGTTATAGGTGTGGGGGTTGGAAAAGTGTAGGTGCACAGAAGTAGTTTGAAGGATAAGGATCCAGAATCTAAAAGAAATTTGTTGGTATTCCTCCCTCCTGGACTAGGGCACCCGCCCTGTAGTCCTCCTGATAGGCTTGACCTTGAACTCAGGACCTGAATATAGTCTGACACATCCCTCTGCTCTGGATCCACAGAAAAACTGCCCTATTGGACTTGGGCACCCACCCCATAGTTCATAATTTTTTTGTTATCGAAAACTCAACTTCTGGTATGTTTCTAATCATCCCTGAGTATCTTCCTATATTGTTTCCTATAGCATTATATATGTTTGTATCTGATTGCACAATAATTAGGGTTTGGGGCTTATTTGATCTAGGGTTTGATAAATCTCTCAATCTAATCTATCTTTCCATATCATTCATGAGCACATAAACCTATTGTTGAGTCCTCATTCATCTATAGTGACTTGGCTTAGTTTTTGTCCTCAAATGTTATTGTGAAATGAGGGTTTGATTTGATTTACTTTAACACTATCTACCATCTTCCCACTTTTCACATCTAATATTTTGGTGAACCTGGAACAGCTACCATTTTTCATCTTTCTGAGTGTTGTAATTATTCCTTGCATTCATTTATATCATATTTATCATCTTGCATTGAAAAATCTAGCATACATTTGAAAAGAATTGAAAAAATAAGCATTCTAGGCTTGCATTAAGGCATAGTTTTGCATATTTTGTGTTGCATATGATAAAAAAAAAATTTAATTTTCTGATTTTTGCATCAGATTGGATCCTTATTATATTAATCCATCATTGCTTCATATCAAACATTGCATTTAAAAGTTTCATTTGGTAGGGTTTTTCTTCAAAAGTTACATTTTCCACATAACCTAGTGATTCTTAAAACTAGGGTTTGTAGTCAAATTTTCATTTTCAGATTTTGCTACTCCTTTTCAACTAACAAGTGTATGAAGTACCCTGCAATAGGAAATTTTTAGTATTCTTCTCTTCTCTACAACTTTCCCACTCAAACTTGTTTTGAACCTGCTTAGGTCATGGTTGGCATCAGCCCAGGGGGGCCTCTGCCCCCATCGGGCGCTCTAGTGGAACCTGTTGTAGCAAGTATTATCTCGAGCAGTACTTCAAAGCATGAATCTCTAGCCTCAGTTCTAGATCCTAAAGCTTGAAAAAAGGCCCTCCTAGGAGAAGAAGATAGGATCAGTGAAGACTTTGTTGCCCCTGTGTTGTTAAAGACGGATAAAGGAACGAACCTCCAAATTCCAGACCAAATGATGGAAAAAATAGTCTCATCCATGGAACTCTCTCTAGTGGGTAAGCTTCATTGCCTAAGACCTAACATCGAAATGGTGAGGAGATGGGTTGCCTCAAGATGGCATCTAAAGGGAAGTGTCATTACCAGTGCCATGGTTGGTGGCCTCTTTCTATTTAAGTTCACGGCCAAAGAGGACCTGGTGGCGATCTTGGTAGGAGGTCCCTAGCTTTATGGTAAACATAACCTCTATTTGGGGTGCAAGAAACTAGGATTTGACATAGCTATGGAGCTGAGCAGGTCAGCCCTGGTTTGGGTCAGGTTACCCAGTCTTCCTTTAAAATATTGGGATGAGGAGATCTTCACTTGAATCAGGAATTCATTTGGAAGGTTCATAGCACTGGATAGTCTATCAAGCACAAAAAGAGGTTGGTTTTTTCTCACTTTTGTGTTAGCATAGACATAAACAAAACTTTGCCTAATAACATTAATATAAATTCCAAGTATGGTAGTTGGGAACAACACTTGGTATATGAGAATGCTACCATATTTTGTCAAAACTATTCTAAGAAAGGTCGATCAATAAATGCAAACTCCTTAGGAACCAAAAACCTAAAGAAGTAAGTGAGGAGGAGAATGTTGCTGAGGACTACCTGTTCAATGAGGACTTGCTGAGCATTATTGAGTCTCCATCAAATTCAAAGCAATCAAAAAGACCCCTGGATAAGGGCTCCCCTGGAGCTGAACAGCGGTTGTTGGACCAATAGAAATGTAGGGAAGTTCTTGCTGGTGACAGGAGAAGGGGATATCAAGAGCTAGACTCCCAAAGAGAATATTAAACCCATGCCCCAAAATGTTGATTCAGGTGTTCAAGTGTCTGAAGGAGGGCATCTCGCTGAACTGGAGAACTCAGAGAAGAAGACCATTCTATCCCCATCCAGAATGTTATCTCTTGGGGTTGGTCCTTGTAACACTTGGACTAACCAAGAAGGCTGTGTGACACCCAAAAAGAAGGGCAAAGGTCAACCAAAAAAGTTCACAGATGTGGGGACAGAGGGGAAGGTTGGAAAAGTCTCACAGAGAGAAACTAGACATAGGGAAGCAACCAAGGAAGTAGCCATTGGGAGACAAAGCACTCTTAAGGCTCTCTCCAGACAAGGTCGCAAATGAAGGTCCTCTCCTAGAATGTGAGGGGACTCAACAGTCTCCAAAAGCAATTCATGGTGAAAAACTGCATTTATGAAAACAAGGTAGATATTATCCTTCTCCAGGAAGTTAAGATGTCTGAAGAGAACTTTAAAGCTATTGCCAGCAAAATCTAGCCCTTGGTAGACTACTTAATCAGCCCCTCTGTGGGGGCTTCGAGGGGCCTCATCACTATGTGGAACAAATACATCATCTCTAGTTGTTACTGCTCCCATAGTAAAAGTAGTCTTGAAGTGAAATTAACCCTTAACAAGAAAGTTTGGAAACTTATAAACATATATGCTCCCAACACTAGGAGCACTAGAAAGGACCTTTGGGAAGGTTTGATACCAAGACTAAATGCTGAGAAAAGAACTAATTAGATGCTGACTGGAGACTTTAATACCCCACTTTTCCCTTCAGAGAAGTCTAGGGGTATCATTGACTTCTCGGACAGCATAGCAGATCTGGCAGACTTTCTCAACTAGACTAGGCTAATGGATATTGAGGTCAACAATCAACTATTCTCCTGGACCAATAGAAGAAGGGGCGACCAGATGATACAAGTTAAACTAGAAAGGCTATTGATCTTGTCTAATTGGGACATTGTGCAAAACTCTACCCTGACTGCCCTGCCCCATACCATCTCTGATCACAATGCCCTTTTATTCTCTTGGAGGGAAGGAGTCCCTAAAGGTCCCTTCCTATTCAAATATGAAATCATTTGGGCCTCCCACCTTGACTTCAAAGATTGCATTGTTGATTGCTGAAGTATCTTTGTTCATGGTTCCCCCATGTTTAGACTCACTCAAAAACTTATTCATGTCAAATAGAAAGTTAAAGGTTGGAACAAGTTTTGCTTTGGAAATGTCATGACCCAAAAGAAACACATATCTGACAGTCTATTAGAAATCTAGGACAATATGGCCAAGGGAGACAAAAGTGAGGCTAACTTCAATAGGGAAGAGGTCATTCTCAAGGATCTAAGGGAAATAATGAAAAAAGAAGAGATATTTTGGAAGCAGAAATCTAGAGTCCAATGGCTGATACAAGGGGATAGAAACGCTACTTTCTTCTATCAATCAGCCATGAAGCATAGAAAAAAGAATAGAATCACCAAACTACTAGATGAAAATAATAGGGAGGTCAACTCGGAGGCTAAGTTGGGACAACTGGCCTCTAACGACTTCAGGAACTTCCTCTCCGAGCATAGGGGCACTACTAACCATGTCATAGAGGAAGAGCTACTGGATAGCATTCCCTCAATTCTCTCAGTTGAAGATAACTACACTCTTTTGAATCCTATTACTACTGAGGAAGTTAGGGTGGTTGTTTTCTCTATGGGGGCTTTTAAATCCCCTAGCCCGGATGGGTTCCCCCTGGCCTTCTTCTAAGATTTCTAGGAGATTGTTGGTTTTGATGTTATTGCTGCTGTCAAAGATTTCTTCAGGACTGGTAAGATCCTCAAGCAGATTAACTCCACTTTCATAGATCTCGTCCCCAAGAAGAACATCTATAAGTCTATGGTTTATTTCTACCCTATTAGCCTCTACAACACTATTTATAATATTATCACGAAGACCTTGGTCCTCAGACTACAACCTTTGTTGGACAACCTTATATCTGATTGTCAAAAAGGTTTTGTCCCTAGTAGACAGATTGTGGAGGTTACCATGTCCACACATGAAATAATCCACTCCATGGATAGGAGCAACATCCCCAGTGTGGCTATTAAAATGGATATTTCTAAGGCCTATGACAGAATTTCTTCGGATTTCCTTTTCAAAGTTCTCAGGAAGTTTGGATTTCAGGATAAAATGATAACATTGATAAGTGAATGTGTCACCACTATCAAGTACTAGGTGTTGGTCAATGGGTCTCCCCGAAGATTCTTTAATGTTGGTAGAGGTATTAGGTAGGGGGATCCCCTATCACCCTATTTGTTTATCATCATGGCTGAGGTACTGGGAAGGAACATTTTATCTAGTATGGATAGATAGGATCTCAAGGGTGTTAGAGCAACGTCTACTATGGGGCCTTCGGTTGTCCAGTAGTTTGTAGATGATACTATGTTGGTTGGTGCGGCCTTAGTGGTGGAAGCTAGAAGATGGAAAAATCTTCTGAACTCCTATGCCGATGCCTTTGGGCAGTGTATAAACTATGAAAAGAGCAATGTCTTCTTCTTCAATGTTGATCTGGAACTCCAAGAGAAGGTCAAAGATATCCTGAATTGTAACAAGGTCAACCTCCTGGCTACTTACCTAGGTCTTCCCCTCACTATCAAGGAAGTGACCCCCTCTTACTGGAACTCTATCTTGGAGAGAATCCAAAAAAAGATGGAAGGCTAGAAAGGTAAACTCCTGAGCCAAGTTGGAAAGTATCAACTTCTAAAGGCATCCCTCCAAGGTATCCCCACCTACATTCTTACTCTTTTCAAGATGTGCAGATATATTTCACTAAATGGGGACCCCCTTCTTTCAATTTTTTTTTGCTTAGAGTTTGGCTTAGTTTTTGCCAGTTCCTTAGGAAAGATTTTAAACTTGAATTGTCAAAATAACCCATCTAAGAGTCAAAGTTGTAATTCCACTTAATGGAGAGTGTTTGGGCTAGCTAAGAATTCAAAATGCTAAGTCATGAGTCCCTTTTTCCATAAGTTTCAAGCCTCAAAACCATTTTGCGTTGAAAACCTCACCTACTGCCAAAAGCGCTAAAATTGAATATCACTGCCTTAATGCTAAAAACTAGAGTCATTGACTTCAACGCTGAAATCATGAACCACCAACTTTGCGCTAAAAGAGGATGCTACTATTTGCACCAAAACTATGTGACACTGCCTTCTATCAGTGAGTCCTAAAACCTGTGCTAGGTTAGTGAGTCCCGAAAGTCGAGCTAGGTTAGTTGGACTTCAAATCCCCACCGAGCTCACTACGTGCTAAGTTGTCTTCCATACCCATCCATTTATGGTGGGCAATTGAGAAATATAAAGGGTTTGTAATCAATTTTGAGCTCATTCTTACAATTAAAAGATCTCCAGAAAGAGCTCTGCAACGGCGATTGAAAGATTTACTAAACATCACGAGATTCATCAAGGATGACGCGCTATTCACTAGCCACCATATGTACTTTGTATCTTCTCAAATTTAGGTTGGCATCCCTAAAACTTATGGTTACATTCAAATTCAAAGATTAGGGCTTAGGGTTTTAATTGGCAAACTGTGGTTTTAAGAATTCGAGTAGGGGATCACTATATTTTGTTGAATAGAAATCTAGATTTGATTCTTACTAGGAGAATTGAGTTGTTTGAGTTCACTTGAAATCTTTCCTCACACAACCAAGAAACCCTAAGTATTGTGTGTAAAATCATTCCTTCAAACTTGTTAGAAAAAATTTCTTTTGCAAGGGACTTAGGTAAAATTCAAAACAAGTTAAGCATTTTTGCCTTTCACAAAATTCCATCTCTGATGCATTCATTATGTGCTAAAAAATGATATTTTGTTTTGTGCTAAAATGGGTCTTAATCGACCTTTATCTACTGCCCTTTGAAATCCACGATTGTTCAAACCCTTAGAAATTCTCCCCCGGTGCTTGACCAAAACCCTAGCGCCACAATTGACCTGTGCCGATTTGCGTTGAAATCAGCTCTCACCAATTTTATGCACTGAGCCTCCAAACCAGTGCAGGTTGACACCATCAAAATTCCCCACTAACCCATAACTTAATCTTAGCACTAAAATTGTGACTGGCCGACTTGCGCCGAAATCGGCCTTTGCTGACTTTGTCCAGTACTACCAAAATCTGCTCTAAGTCAGTATCAACAAAAAGTAGCACCAAAGCCTATTATGCACTCCATCCACTCTATGCTAGAAATTTCCCTCTCTGACCTACGCTAAAAATCACTCTCACTAACTTTAGTAAGTGGACCTTAAATTAAGTGCCAAGTCAATGCGAGTTTAAATCAGCACTTTAGTCTGTGACCTCCAGAATTAGCGCAAAATCCTTGGAGCATGATTTTTTTTTTTTGAAATTTTCAAAAAGGGAAAAGGTTTGTTTTGTCAAGTCCATCAATTCAAAGGTAAAATAAAAATGATTTGCATGCTTTGAATTGAATTCTCAAGAAATTTACATTTATTACATGAGTTAAACGGGATTTTAAAATGTTGTTTTCATTTCTTCCTTTTGTATAACTTATGTGATGAATGTTATAGAGTAAGATAGCAAGTAAATCTCATACTTATGCATTCAGATTTTAAGAGGACTTTGTATGTATTTCATGAAGAAAACTTGACTTAGGAATAAATAATAGTAACCATTCACTCCAACTTAGAATCAAGAACATCTAAGACAATTCTTCCACATCTCTTACTTATTAGGTCGTGTCCAACAGGATAGATGTATGTCTGAGCTAACATAATGAAGTACGAGTTCAAAGGAATCCCTCCAGAGACCAAGATCACATATGCATGGAAGAACATAAGGGACATGGATCTAGGACACATAGACCTAGAGGGTTTTAAACTTAGAGTATTTGGGCCAAATCTCACTCTAGCCAAGAAAGTTAGAGACAATGGCATTGTTGAGGCTGTTGCTTCTCCCACATTTGCACAGTGCCTAGAGCTAATTGTATCTTGTGCAAAAAGATATGATCAGTTGACTAGAACCATTCAAACCCAAGATGGGCGGGTCCTAGCAGATTTAAGTCCCATGTCACTTGCAAAGATCTTTGGGATACCTATCTTTCCCCTTCTCTCAATAATGGATAAGAAAGAAGCAGAAGATATGTACAAGAAGGATGTAGACAAATGCAAGAAGCAGATCAATGAAAATTGGATGAAGCATAAAAGGTCTACTTTGATCACTTCCCCATACTCTGTACAAAAGTTATTTCCATGATGAAATTGGGGATCTTGTGACGCTCTTAAGTAGAATCTATGGGCTTCCTGTTGCCTCCACTTTTGAAGAATGGATGTTTTCCTTTGTTGAAGAGATTATACATGGAGATAAGAAAATCCACTGGGCCCAAATCCTCAGTAACAATATGCATGAGGCCTTTGTGAACTTCCAAGCAAAGGAAACTTTTAGGTGGACATTTTATGTTGTCCATGCCTTGGCTAGATGAATAGAATACCGTGGACTGTCTAAGATAGGAGAAGTTGGGAATGGTGATCAACAACTCAAGGTTTATCAATGCTATCCCCAATTGGAAATCTCTCAATCACTGATTCATTATAAGAGAGTAAATGATGCATTCACCATGCATATCACCAGGCTCCTTCAAAATAGCATTGCATTAAGATTAACTCCTGAAGCCATGAATGTTGTTCAAATCTATGGGAGATGGTATATTTAGTTTCAGAAGTTCACATATATGAGAGTCCAAGGTTTTATAGAAATACCATATAGGCTGCTCCATTATCTAATTGGCAAAGTGGTGCTCCTAGAACTTACAAGGAAACTTCTCCCGTGTGCAGAGAGATTGAAACATCTGCATAGAGTAAACATTAAGTTCCCAATCCTACTAGGAAAGAGCAATTATTCCTGCACAACTATGGGAGAAACTAAACAATCAAACACAGAGTTGCAGCTGTTGAATCTTCATCTCTATACAAAAAGAAATCATTTCGATCCGCATGGGGTCATGGAGAAGTACATGAGCAAGAAATTATTCCACCAGGAACATCTTGAAGATTTATGGGTAGACTCTGTGGATGACTATGAAGTGATAGGAAGAAACCACTCTAGACTGTCCCTAGATTTTATTACAAGATTTCATATAATACAAGTTCATGACCAGGTGGTTGATGATGATAATGTAGTTTAAAGGGGGCCGTGGGAGGCATTACTCAATCAGCCTATTCCTCCTCCAAATTGGGCTAATGCAGAAGAAAGTTCATTAGATGAGACCATGAAGAACCTAATAAGACTTAGCAAAATCTCGGTTAGGGGTCAGATTGCAGTATTGACACAAGTAGGAGTTGAACTAACGTATATAGAGGAGACCCCAGAGAAGAAATTTGATGATGAGGAAGATCAACCTCTGGAAGTAGTAAATATTGAAGAGCAGGTAGTGGCAAAAGATACAGATAGTGAAGAGCATGTGCCACTAGCAGAGAAAGGAAAAGCCAAAAGGACTACTCCCAAAGCTCAGAAGAAGGATCCACCTCCTACCACAAGGACCAGAGTGGCAAAAAAGAAAAGAGATGCCAAGTGGTAAAGGAGAAAGTTCAAAAGTTAAGAAGCCAAGGGCCAAGCTAGCAGATGTAGCCACGACCTCCTCTATGGATAACACAACTACCCCTATGATTTCCCCACCTCGAGCAAGTGCATCTATCACTTCCTCTGTTGTACAAGATATTGCATCCTCTGCCTCTCCTACTGTGATTTCAACAACATCATCTCCATTGGCAATGAGTGCAAGCATTCCTAGCCTCCCCTCTTCACCTGCCATTTCCACTATCACTTCTTCCATTTCCTTAGCACCCTCCATTTCTACCATGTCCTTACCTTCCATCTCATCTATTTCTTTCTCCACTCAAATCTCCCTGCCACCCATTTCCACTATCCTAGCACCATCTTTCTCTCTCCCATCACTTAGTCTCTCTTCACCTATCACCATTTATTCCATGTTTTCTACCCCTTCCATACCACCTTCACTAGGATTTGCCTTATTTACTAAGTTATCTCATGCATATTTGCCTCATGTAGCTGCTCATTCTTTATCGATTGTAAGTGATTCTTTAGCACATCTAATTGTCATCTCCCCAGAGTCTGCCCCCATATTTGTCCCTCTGCTACCAGGTATTAAAAAGGTGTGTGCAAAGTTAGAATCCCAGGAAAAGGAGGCAACCAAAGAAGTAACTAAAGATCCCCTTCCTGACCCTAGAGATATTGAGGTAGTTGAAGTATTGGACAGCCCAGTGGATAAAGGAACAACAGATATAGTTTTGGGAATTGCTCAACAAACCATATTGGAGAACCTACAAAACATTGAGCAATCAAATGATGAAGGGGAAGATACAGATAAAACAACCAGGGATGAGCTTGAAATTCTTGAGGATTATGTTAATAAAGGAGACAGTCACATTGACTCCCCTAAAGGGACCTCCTCGGCACCAGATTGGCTGCAGCAGAGGCTGGAAAATAAATCTCCACAGGTTGAAATAATGACATTAGACTTGGATGCATTCTTAGCCAGGTTAGAAAAGCCCAAGAAACAAAAGAAGGCTAAGATTTAGTCAAGAATCTATAAGGATGCCACAGGGGCTAGGATTGCAAAGGTAGTTGTCCCTCCAGCAGGTACCAATAAAGGTGATGCAAAAGCAGAAGATTACACCATCACCACTGTTAACTTGGGAACAACCACAAGAGGGCAGAAAATAGATGAATTTAAAGGGTCTGTATCCTTGATTTTGGATCAGCTAAACAAAGATGAAATGACAAAATAGTAGTTAAAGTAACAAAATGAAGAGCTTTGGGCATGCATAAAATGTCTAATGAAACCAATGAATTCAGATGGAGAACCAGAAGCAACTCCTACCCTACTATCAAAAGAAGGTATATCCAATTTTGATAACATTAAAACAAATGTTGCAGCCACACAAGAATGGTTTCATAAAGTCTATAATAAAGGTTGCGAGGTAATTGAAGTAGTAGCCCTTCTACATAAGGATTTTTGTATTTTGAAGGATGAATGGGAGGAGTTACACAAAGACTATGCACCTTATGAGGAAAATCATTCTCATATCTATCCCAGAGTTAAGGCAATGATGAGTCTCCCTAGTGAAGTTTTGTTGTCAGAGAATATTTTGATGAAGGAAAGACTAAATAAACCAGAGTGGCGGTCTAAACAAATTATAATGAGAAAAGAGATTTTTGACAGTGTAAAAGATTCTTTTGTTATAGCAAGAGCCCAAATAATGGAGGTAATCTATAAGATAAATGATGCATTAAGGGACTGTTTGAATTTTGACCTTGATGATCTAGTTCCAATCGATGCACAGCATTGTAAAGACAAATTATATCAAGTTATTCATGGGGAGTCACTGTTAAATATGGTTGGAAAGCTAGAAAAAGTTAGCGACCTTAAAGCAGCCTTTGTAGAATTTTGGAAAGGCAAAAGCTCAAGAGATGCTAGATATTTCAAATTTTCAAAAGAGGTTGATCGGCTGAAGTTTAGAGTGGAATATGTCAAAGACCCAGATCCATCTGATATCAACCTAGTACTGACAGCACTCACGGCATACAGTAACAGAATGGCACAAGAGGACAAAATCAACTTGGATGGAGATGAGCCATAGGAATATTCAAAATTACATGTAAAATCCCACCACTAGAAGTTAACTCTAGATTTTGGGGATCATGTGACCCTATTTTGTCTTTATTATGCTTTGGAAATTGACTTTTCCCCATGTATAGCTCAATGGGTATCTAATTTGTCCATATTCAATGTATTCAAAAGTTATTTTTTGTCTTTTTCTTACAAGACAAAGGCAAATATGAAAATGCAATTAGTTGCCGTACCGAATTAAATGCTATGTAATCTAAACCGTTGGTGTTGAGTTAATCTTCACCATTCATCAAAAAGCTCAGTGTGGAGTCTTCTCTATATAAGGGGATTCCATTTCTCTCATTGTAACAAACTTGATGCTGAATTGTTGACGTTCTGCCAAATTTCTTAATGCAAAGCAAGTTACTGTAGTTTTTTGGGAATTTGTTTATTGTGTTATCAATTTGGTTTGTCATGGTTCACTTCTTGATCTGCAATTAGTTAATTGTGCTTTTGCAATGTTAATGGTTTGTTGAAGGTATTTGATGAACATTCTATTATCTTATTGATTGTGAGTTGTTGTGTATAGTTAGCATGGACCATTAAACCAAACTTAGTTCAATTGCATTCTATAAGTTAAACTACGTCATGATTTGGGTGTTTAATGAATAAATGTGATCTGAAAATATTTAGTTTCCATTGAAGATAGCATCATTGTTTGTAGCATTGTAGCATTCTTGTACCTTGGAAAAATGGAAAGTGGTTAATTTAAGAGTGTTTGTCTACCAACAGCATGCTCTGCATCATGATTGTCACTTAGGATTTCTCTCTAACCCTTCACTCTTTTGCATTTTCTTTTACAAAAGTTGTTAGATTTAGGTTTTCATTCAGCAATCATATTCTAAAACCTGTTGAAGGTATTGTAGGGTTTGTAGATTGTACTATTGCATCTTTAACAAACCCTGCATTTCATGTAAGACCCCTTGTTGGCACAGCTAGAACATCCCAACTAAGTTATTCCTGCGAGCTAAGACCTAGCTATAGAATCCTTGGAGTAGTCTTACCTAGGGTAAGATACTTTTTAAGAGAGGTGAGATAGTCCTTATTTCACCTACGTTGTGCTGAAAACACCATCAACAGAATTAGCGCTAGAAGGAGGGCTCCCAGTATAAACCCTCCCCATAAAGTCAGCAAGTCTGGGGACTAGACAAAAGCACACCAGGTCCAATTCAGCTGGAGAGGAACTCTTATCTTTGACCCAGTTCAGAAAAACAAGAATAGACCAAGGAGTACCAAAGACTCCTAGAGCCCAATCTGTTTTGATAAATCTAGTCTTAATCCTAGGGAACCCGCCAGTAGTACCAGTTAACCTAGGTCTAATGGCCTTCTTTGTAGCAAATAATCCATCTCTGATCAACTTCAATGCCTATCATGATCTGCCCAAAAACCCAGACAAATGTTGTACCAAGTCTTGTCCCAATGACCCTGAGAGAACCGTTGATGAGCATATCAAGATTTTTGAAAGTAGCATGTTTATGCAACAAGTACAACATGAAGACGTAATTTGTAGGTTATTCCCTTATTCATTGTAGGATGAAGCATACTACTAGTTTGTTAATCTACCTACACCCTCAATCAATTCATGGTAGTCATTGAAGGATGCATTCCTAAATCGATTCTGGATGCCCACAACCCCTACTGACCTCTATAGATCTTTTGTGGAGATCTGTAGGGCTGAAGGGGAATTGATAAGTTCTTTCAATAATAGATTTCATAAGGCCTTTAGCCATCTCCAAGCTCCTTTCACATTGACCCAATTAGATGCTCTCCCAATTTACTATGCAGCCTTGGATAGGTTGACCTCCATGTTCATTAGAAGAGCTAACCCAGCCCCTACCACTTTGGCACAAGCATATACTGAAGCAGTCACTATTAATTCACAATTGGGGCAAGATGCAATCGGTCCTTTAAATCACATGGGTCCTGCAGTAATGCAGAATTGAATTCCACTGATTAATCAAGCCTTGGCTCACCAAACCATAGTGATGAATCCTATCCCAGTCCCTGTGACAACACAAGCTTTAGTTGTTCACCCTGGAGCTCCAATCTCAGAACTACCTCCAGCACAGATGCCTTTCCTTTAGTCAGCAGAGGCAACAAAAGCCAAAGATGACAAAGATGATATCACGGAGTTGGCAAAACAGATTAAGAAGCTTACTACTGAAGTCACTCATTTGAGGAATTAGAATACTTATTTACAACAGAGGAGTCAAAATTAGAATCAAAACTATCAACGATAAAATCAAACTTGGAACACCAGACCAAATAATGGTGGAGTCCCTTCACCATTAGAGAATCAAAATGCTGAAAGTCATCCACCTGGTCGTGTGATGTTAGTAGAAGCAGTGTTGTCTTCATGGTGTAGGCTCCATAACACTAATGCACACTCAGAATTAGATTGTCATGAATTCCAAGTTGCATCTAGGATTTTCCAGAGGGAGGTTCAAAATGTTGAAGTACAAGAGACTCCACCAACTGGATATGAATTGGTACCTACTCAGAGGTATGATAGTGCCCTTGTGTTGGATAGTTATACTTTTCCTTTTCAAGATGAAAATGAGCCAGAAGAAGAAGAATATGATGAAGTCCATATGTATCAGCAGTATGATAAGACTCCATACAACCTTAGAAGTAACAAGCCAAAAGGACCTTTTACCACTTCCATTCCTCCCAATAATTACCAAATCCCACCTGATCCTAAGGCTTCCAATAGCCCCGAGCCTCCCAAGGCAACACCCCAGGCTGTGAATCAAGGTCAAGTGGCTACAACTTCCCAGAGGTCTGAAGTAGCTAGACTAGGGTAGTATGTGGTAGATGAACTCAAGAAGATGAAGGTTAGTTTATCTATAATCGAACTAATGAAAATCCCAGAAGTTAGGGTTGCTTTCCTCCAAGACATGGGAACAGGGGTTAAAACTGACCCCATCTCAAAGGAAGTTCCACCAAAAGACAACATGGATAAAGGGAAAGAAAGAGTCCTTGTCATAGATATAGAACAAATGGTCACACTGTATAAAGAGAAGAGAGAATCTCTGCCTTTCCTACTGACCCTCGGGATATTTGGGAAAAACCTTCACAATTGCCTAGTGGATTCAAGAGCTTCCACCAACGTAATACCTTTATCAGTTTCTAAAGCTCTAGGGTTAACTCCTGCCAAATCTTCCAAAAAGGTTACTCAAATAGACAAAATAGAAGTGAATGTTATGGGAGAACTGAACCACATCCACATGCAACTTGCATCAGACCCTAGTGTACAGTATTACATAGATATCCAAGTGGTTGATATCCTAGACCAATATGGCATGCTATTGAGTAGGGACTGGTCCAAGATGTTGAATGGCTACGTGGCCACTGACTTCTCCCATATGTGGTTGTCATAGAAGGGACTGGCCAATCAAATTTGTATTGAAAGAGAGCCAAAGATGAAGCATATGATCACAGAATACAATCAGACCAATGAGATTTCGTATTAGGAGGTAGACTTAGGAGTTTATCTTCCTCAAATAAATCAGGTAGAGGAAGTACTTATGCTGGACTGGGGTAAGTATCCAGACCCACCTTTGGAAAAAATTCAAGAAAGTACAGAGGCCTATGTGCAATCAGACCAAGAGTCATCTTCTGATGATGAACCCGGTATCTTTGAGGGATTTAGGAGCTTCGTAGCTAAGTTTTTATGTGATCAGTTGGCAGTTGGGAAGAAGATTCAAATGGAGGAATTGTTGCTACCCAATTGGTGTTGCATTCATGAGGCAGCACATTCAGAATTCACCTATTCCATGTGTCAGCATGCAGTATAACAAGTCCAAAAGCGTTTGAAGATGACTTCTACTCAGGATCAAAAGACAAGTGGACCTGTCCAGGAACTAATGCCGCCTAAACCCGCTCCTGAGAAGGAGATAGAAATTCTTCAGTCTGGACACTAAGATTTCATGGATCTAGGTCTAGACAAGGTTCTAGTGCTAGATTCGAGTTGATAAGACCAACAAGAGATTCCTACTTGGCTGCATACAGGTTGTAATCTCCCTGCACTAACAATGTCGCAGAATATCAATCTCTCGTGCATGGGTTGTTGATGTTACTCCAGAAGAAGGTTAAAGTGGTCCAAGTATTTGCTGATTCAGAGCTCATAGTCAAGCAAGTGAGATGGTAGTATTCTTGTCATGATAAGAGATTGAATCAGTACCGAAATAAGGTCTGGGATCTCATAGAGTGTTTTGACAGATTTAATATTCAAGTGATCCCAAGGAAACAAAATCATGTTGCTGATGCCTTAGCCTAGGCTGCAAGTTCATTAGAGCCCTTGGCTATGTCTGATTTAAAGAGATTTACTATAAATTGGTCTTGACTCCATCCGTACCCTATAATATCACCAATTTTTAGGTCTTTGAATATGGTAAGCACATAATCAATTTCCTTACTTCGTCAGATGTGTTTACTACCTAGATAATAGATGAAGAAGATCCAGAGCCTACTGAAATGGATCTTGAAGGAATTCTCAACCTGAAGACAAACACTATTCCTTGGGGGATGGAGGAGTTGAGCATTTATTTGATTTAGATTAGTTCAGAACTCAGAAGAAGCAAGGGGATTCCCCTGGTGCTCAGTGTGAACCATAGAATTTGGGGACTCCGAAGGCTATTAAGAATGTTTTCATTGGAAAAGCCAACACTCTTGAAGAAAGGACAGGAATCATCCATGCATTGAGGGACTATCATGAAGTAATAGCTTGGAGTTACAAAGATCTCAAGATGTATGACACTTCAATCATAACTCATACAATACCTCTTAATCCAGGAGTGAAACCTTTCAAGCAAAGATAGCAACCAGTTAACGCCCTGTTGGAGCCTTTAATTTTCAAGGAGGTACAGAAATTGTTGTCTGCTAGAATCATATTTCCTATTAGGCATCCTATTTGGGTAGCAAATCTAGTGTCAGTGCGCAATAAGAGTGGAGAAATCAGGCTATGTGTCGATTTTAGAAATTTGAATAGGGCCTCAGAAAAAGACAATTACCCACTGCCATCTCTTGATGAAGTACTGTAAATAGTCAACGGATCACAAATGATGTCATTTTTGGATGGCTATTCAGGTTATAATCAGGTAATGGTAGAATATGAAGATAGGATGAAGACATCTTTCACCTACAAATGGGGAATTTATGCGTGTCGCAGGATGCCCTTTGGATTAATCAATGCAGGAGCAACATTCCAACGCGCAATAGACATAGCTTTCAAATGACTTGTTGGAAAATGCATCATTATATACATGGATGATATCACCATATTTTCTAAGAGGAGGGAAGATCATGTTGTTGATTTGAGGAAGATCATGCAACGGTGTAGTGACTATGGGATATCACTTAATCCTAAGAAATGTATTTTTGGAGTGACTAAAGGAAAGTTACTTAGACACATGTGATTTCAGAGAAAGGTATATCAATTGACCCTAATCGGGTCCAAGTGATTCTTAAGATCCAGCCCCTAGCAAGTAAAAAGGAGTTGAAGTCCTACTTTGGTAAAATCAATTTTGTTCGCAAGTTCATCATGGGGTTTGTTGAGATTGTTCACCCACTGAATGCTATGTTGAAACAAGATGCAAAAATTGAGTGGACCCCAGAAGCCAAGGCTGCATTTGCAAAAATTAAGCAGGCAATAGCCAATGCCCCCATACTGGTAAGTCCTGATTATACACTGCCATTTTGCATATACTCCTTTGCTTCTGAAGACACTTGTGCAGCAATATTGACACAGAAGAGAGTTGTTGACAATGAGAGACCTATTTCTTTTATGAGTACCCCTTTGAAGGATGCGGAATTGAAATGCCCAAGTGTGGAGAAACAAGCATATGCCTTGGTTAAGGCAGTTAAAACATTCTACCATTATATCTTGAGGAGTCTGGTGACTGCTATTGTGCCTGATGTAGCAGTTAAGGCATTACTAATGCAAAGTGAGTTAGGTGAACGAAGAGGTAAATGGGTTATAGCTCTACAAGAGTTTGATATAGAATTACGGCCCATGAAACTAGTTAGAGGGCAAGCACTCACGAAGACTATGGCAAAAACTGACCCAGGATTAGTTTCGTAGTAGTACCTGTTAGAGGATATTTCTAAGGATGAGTGGTATGGCAACATTATATTCTATCTTCTTAATCAGCGTCGTCCACCACACTTGAACCAAGTTTATAGGAGAGCACTCAGAATAAAAAGCGGTAGCTTTATGATTAAAGGATCAGTGCTATATAAGAAGAACCACGAAGGAATCTATTTGAGGTGCCTGGATAAAATGGAAGTAACTCAAGTTTTGACCAGCTTTCATGAGAAGTTTGGGACTGGCCATGGTTCAGCTCATTCCACCGCAAATCAGATCCTCTGGGTAGGATACTACTGGCCCACATTGTTCAAGGATGTCCATGTGCACACCTGAACCTGCCATGTATGTCAAACTACGGCTACAAGGAAAAGAATTGACGCTATGTCGCTGCAGCCAGTAGTGGAGGTACGACCATTTGCGCAATGGGGCCTCAAATTTATTGATATGATCAACCCACCTTCCTTTACAGGCCACAGGTATATTCTAACTGCCACTGACTACTGTACAAGATGGTCTGAAGCACTAGCTTGTAAGCAATGCACAACTAAAGTGGTAATTGAGTTTGTTGAAAAGCATATCATCACCAGGTTTGGTTGTCCCTTTTCTCTTGTTTGTGATAATGGTCCTACATTTTCTTCTTTACGCTTTTCAAATTGGGCCTTTGATTATGGGATTATACTTAAATTTTTGTCTAACTATTATCCTCAAGGAAATGGAGTAGTTGAATCAACAAACAAAAACTTGCTTGAAGTTATCAAAAGGATGCTTGATAAGAATCCCAGAGATTGGCACACTCAGCTTAGGTTTGCTTTATGGACAGATAGGATCAGACATAAGGCTACTTTAGGAACATCATCTTATCACTTGGTTTATGGTGTTGAACATATATTTCCCATCCATTTGAGAATCCCTGTGCTACAATTCATGCAAGACTATCTTGAACCAAATGATCAGACTTCATCCCACTTCACCCAATTGCTACACCTAGAAGAGAAATGGGACGCTACACTTGAAAACTTCACTAAACATCAGGGTGTAGTGAAGTGATGGTCTGATAAGAGGGCTAAAATAAAGGCCTTCTGCATTTCTGACCTAGTCTTGTATTGGGACAAAGCCCATGAGAAGAAGGGTGACCATGACAAATTTGACAAACTATGGCTAGGTCCATATCAGATTTACAAGATCTTTGCAAGAGATAACATGTACTGACTGAAGAGCCTCACTGGTGAAGAACTCCCACTGCCTATCAATGGGCAGTTCCTGAAGCACTACTTCCAGGCCTAGGAGGCATCTCTGCCTTCTTTTAGTGTATATAGTTAGGTCATTTGTTTGTTTTCATTAGATTAGGTTGCTGTTAATTTAGTTTATGTTTTTAATTTCCTTAGCTATTAGGTGTTTACTTTTGCTTAGGTTAGTTGTTTTTTCTTGCTTTGCTTTCACCTGTTGCACTTGCTTTGTCGGGGACCTCCATTCCTTGAGTGTGGCGGTAGTTGTGCAGACCTACAATAGGTCCTCTTTGGGAAATTTATCTAGAAAATTTCTTTGAGAAGCCTTAACTTCCCA
Organism: Cunninghamia lanceolata; assembly: GCA_027924645.1. Taxonomy (NCBI): domain Eukaryota; kingdom Viridiplantae; phylum Streptophyta; class Pinopsida; order Cupressales; family Cupressaceae; genus Cunninghamia; species Cunninghamia lanceolata. Next base: position 7,755,868 of record BSBN01000150.1, read on the forward strand.
TTCAAGACTTTCTATGGGTTCCATTGTTATTCCCGATTGGTATGATGCTTATTCATGGGAAATGGGTCATTAGCTTTGGTGCACCTAAAGTATTTTCTAGCCATATATCTCTCACATTTTTTAACAAGCCTAAAGTAGCTAAAGGATTCTGAGTGATTTCGTATTAAGTAAAAAAATCTAAAGGCCTTATCTTTACCACCATTGTGAATTTTGTCAGCAAAATTGAAAGGGTAAGCGGTACTGCATTGTACTCTACCAGCAATAAAGTTCAAAAAAATTGTTATTACACCTATCACACACTGCAACTCAATTGGGCTGACAGGTTTACAAGACAACTCCGTCAGGGCTATGGACGCCTGACTGGCAGTGGGGCAATGTCAAGGTGGATGAGATCTGTGTCAACTTATCTAGCTTAATACGAAAGAACTTAGGTGATCTTGTTTCTAAGGGATGGGAATAAACATAATTGCACACACTCAAGCTTTTAGGATATGGATGGTTGTACTATGACTACTAATTTCTGCTTCTATGATATGGTATCATGCTATCCCATTTAACATGTGGGGAACATAGAGATTCTGGGTTCAAAACTGAAGTTTATCTTTGAAATGCTCTGGAGCATTTTCCCAATAGAGTCACCATTTGTTTTTCCTTTCCCACATGCCCCATTTCACTAAATGGGGACCCCCTTCTTTCGATTTTTTTTTGCTTAGAGTTTGGCTTAGTTTTTGTTAGTTCCTTAGGAAAGATGTTCAACTTGCATTGTCAAAATAACCCATCTAAGAGTCAAAGTTGTAATTCCACTTGATGGAGAGTGTTTGGGCTACCTACAAATTCAAAATGCTAAGTCATGAGTCCCTTTTTCCATAAGTTTCAAGCCTCAAAACACTTTTACCCTGAAAACCTCACCTACAGCCAAAAGCGCTAAAATCACATATCATTGCCTCAGTGCTAAAAACTAGAGTCACCGACTTCGGTGCTGAAATCATGAACCATTGACTTTGCACTAAAAGCGGACGCTGCCAATTTAAGCCAAAATTGTGTGGCACTGCCTTCTGTTAGTGAGTCCCGAAAACTGCGCTAGGTCAGTTAGACTTCAAATCCCCACCGACCTCACTACGCACTGAGTTGTCTGCCGTACCCATGCATTTATGGTGGGCAATTGATAAATATAAAGGGTTTGTAATCAATTTTGAGCTCATTCTTACAATTAAAAGATCTCCAGAAAGAGCTTTGCAACAGCGATTGAAAAAATTACAAAACACCACAAGATTCATCAAGGATGACATGCTATTCACCAACCACCATATGTACTTTTCATCTTCAAAAATTTAGGTCAACATCCCTAAAACTTGTGCTTACATTTAAATTCAAAGATTAGGGTTTAGGGTTTTAATTGGTAAACTGTGGTTTTAAGAATTTGAGTAGGGGATCATTGTATTCCGTTGAATAGAAATCTAGATTTGATCCTTACTGGGAGAATTGAGTTGTTTGAGTTCACTTGAAATCTTTCCTCAAAGCACAACCAAGAAACCCTAGGTATTGTGTGTAAAATCATTCCTTCAAACTTGTTAGAAAAAATTTCTTTTTACAAGGGACTTAGGTAAAAATTGAAACAAGTTAAGCATTTCGGCCTTTTGCGAAATTCCATCTATGTTGCATTCATTCTATGCTAAAAATGATATTCTATTTTGCGCTAAAATGGGTCTTCACCGACCTTTATTTGCTGCCCTTTGAAATCCATGATTAGTTGGACCCTTAGAAATTCTCCGTCGGTGCTTGACCAAAACCCTAGCGCCACAATCGACCCATGCTGACTTGCGTTGAAATCGGCTCTCACCGACTTTACGCACTAACCCTCCAAACCGGTTCAGGTCAATGCCATCAAATTCCCCACTAACCCATAACTTAATCTTAGCGCTAAAATTGTGACTGGCTGACTTGCGCCAAAAACAACCTTTGCTGACTTTGTCCAGTACTGCCAAAATCTGTGCTAAGTCAGTATCAACCAAAAGTAGCGTTGAAGCCTGTTATGGACTCCATCCACTCTGCGCTAGAAATTTCCCTCTCTGACCTGCACTGAAAATCACTCTCACTGACTTTAGTCAGTGGACCTTAAATTAAGCACTAGGTCAATGGGAGTTTAAATCAGTGCTTTAGTCCGTGACCTCTAGAATTAGCACAAAATCCTCATAGCATGATTTTTTTTTTGAATTTTTCAAAAAGGGAAAAGCTTTGTTTTGTCAAGTCCATCAATTCAAAGGTAAAATAAAAATGATTTGCATGTTTTGAATTGAATTTTCAAGAAATTTGCATTTATTAAATGAGTTAAATGGGATTTTAAAATGTTTTCATTTCTTCCTTTTGCATAACTTATGTGATGAATGTTATAGAGTAAGATAGCATGGAAATGTCAGACTTATGCATTTAGATTTTAAGAGGACTTTGTATGTATTTCATGAAGAATAATTTACTTAGGAATAAAGAATAGTAACCATTCACTCGAACTTAGAATCAAGAACATCTAAGACAATTCTGCCACATCTCTTACTTATTAGGTCTTGTCCTGCAGGATAGATTTATGCCCGAGCTAACACAATGAAGTACGAGTTCAAAGGAATCCCTCGGGAGACCAAGGTCACATCTGCATGGAAGACCATAGGGGACATGGATCTAGGACACATAGACCTAGAGGATTTCAGACTTAGAGTATTTGGGTCAAATCCTACTCCTCTAGCCAAGAAAGTCAGAGACAATGGCATTGCTAAGGATGTTGCTTTTCCCACATGTGCACAGTGCCCAAAGTTGATTGTAGCTTGTGCAGAAAGTATGATCAGTTGACTAGAACCATTTAGACTCAAGATGGGTGGGTCCTAGCAGATTTAAGTTCCCTATCACTTGCAGAGATCTTTGGGATACCTGTCTTTCCCCTTCTCTCAATAATGGATAAGAAAGAAGTAGAAGATATGTACAAGAAGGATGTAGACAAATGCAAGAAGTGGATCAATGAAAATTGGATGAAGCATAAAAGGTCTACTTTGATCAAACTTCCCCATACTCTGTACAAAAGTGATTTCCATGATGAAATTGGGGATCTTGTGACACTCTTAAGTAGAATCTAGGGGCTTCCTACTGCCTCCACTTTTGAAGAAAGGATGTTTTCCTTTGTTGAAGAGATTATACATGGAGATAAGAAAATCCACTAGGCCCAAATCCTTAGTAACAATATGCATGAGGCCTTTGTGAACTTCCAAGCAAAGGAAACTTTTAGGTGGACTTCTTATGTTGTCTATGCCTTGGCTAGATGAACAGAATACCGTGGACTATCTAAGAAAGGAGAAGCTGGGAATGGTGATCAACAACTCAAGGTTTATGAATGCTATCCCCAATTGGAAATCTCTCAATCACTGATTCATTATAAGAGAGTAAATGTTGCATTCACCAAGCTCCTTCAAAATAGCACTGCATTACGATTAACTCCTGAAGCCGTGAATGTTGTTCAAATCTATGGGAGATGGTATATTTAGTTTCAGAAGTTCACATATCTAAGAGTCCAGGGTTTTATAGGAATACCATATAGGTTGCCTCGTTATCCAACAGACAAGTGGTTCTCCTAGAACTTACAAGGTAACTTCTCCCATGTGCAGAGAGATTGAAACATCTACACAGAGTAAACATTAAGTTCCCAATCCTACTAGGAAGGAGCAATTATTCCTACACAACTATGGAAGCAGTTGAACACTCAGACACAGAGTTGCAACTATTGAATCTTCATCTCTATACAAAAAAAGCATTTTGATCTACATGGGGTCATGGAGAAGTACGTGAGAAAGAAATTATTCCACCAGGAACATCTTGAAGATTTCTTGGTAGACTATGTGGATGACTATGAAACTTGATAGGAAGAAACCACTCTAGATTATCCCTGGATTTTATTAGAAGATTTCATATAATACGAGTTCCTGACCAGGTGGCTGATGATGATAATGTAGTTCAAAGGGGGCCATGGGAAGCATTACTCAATCAGCCTGTTCCTCCTCCATATTGGGCTAATGTAGAAGAAAGTTCATTAGATGAGACCATGAAGAACTCGATAAGACTTAGCAAAATCTCGGTTAGGGGTTAGATTGTAATATTGACACAAGTAGGAGTTAAACTAATGTATACAGAGGAGACCCCAGAGAAGGAATCTAATGATGAGGAAGATCAACCTTTGGAAGTAGTAAATATTGAAGAGCAGGTACTGGCAAAAGATATAGATAGTGAAGAGCATGTGCCACTAGCAGAGAAAGGAAAAGCCAAAAGGACTACTCCCAAAGCTCAGAAGAAGGATCCACCTCCTGCCACAAGGACCAGAGCGGAAAAAAGAAAAGAGATTCCAAGTGGTAAAGAAGAAATTTCAAAAGTCAAGAAGCCAAGGACCAAGCCAGCAAATGTAGCCACTACCTCCTCTACCAATAACACAACACCCCTGTGATTTCTGCACCTCGAGCAAGTGCAGCTATCACTTCCTCTGTTGTACAAGATACTGCATCCTCTGCCTCTCCTACTGTGATTTCAATAGCATTATCTCCATTGGTAGTGAGTGCAAGCATTCCTAGCCTCCCCTCTTCACCTGCCATTTCCACTATCACTTCTCCCATTTCCTTAGCACCCTCCATTTCTACCATGTCCTTACCTTCCATCTCATCTATTTATTTCTCCACTCAAATCTCCCTACCACCCATTTCCACTATCCTAGCACCATCTTTCTCTCTCCCATCACTTAGTCTCTCTTCACCTATCACCATTTCTTCCATGTTTTTACTCCTTCCATACCACCTTCACTAGGATTTGCCTCATTTTCCAATTTATCTCATGCATATTTGCCTCATGTAGCTTCTCATTCTTTATCGGTTGTAAGTGATTCTTTAGCACATCCAATTACCGTCTCCCCGAAGTCTACCCCCATATCTGTCCCTCTGCTACCAGGTATTGAAAAGGTGTGTGCAGAGTTAGAATCCTAGGAAAAGGAGGCAACAAAAGAAGTAACTGAAGATCCCCTTCCTGACCCTAGAGATATTGAGTTAGTTGAAGTATTGGATAGCCTAGTGGATAAAGGAACAACATATATAGTTTTGGGAATTGATCAACAAACCATATTGGAGAACCTGCAAAACATTGATCCATTAGATGATGAAGGGGAAGATACAGATAAAACAACTGGGGATGAGATTGAAATTGTTGAGGATTCTGTTAATAAAGGAGACAGTCACATTGACTCCCCTAAAGGGACCTCCTCGACACGAGATTGGCTGTAGCAAAGTTAGGAAAATAAAGCCCCACAGGTTGAAATAATGACATTAGACTTGGATGCATTCTTAGCCAGGGTAGAAAAGCCCAAGAAATAGAAGAAGGCTAAGATTCAGTCAAGAATCTATAAGGATGCCACAGGGGCTAGGATTGCAGAGGTAGTCATCCTCCAACAGATGCCAATAAAGGTGATGCAAAAGCAGAAGATTACACCATCACCACTATCAACTTGGGAATAGCCACAAGAGGGCAGAAAATAGATGAGTTTAAAGGGACCGTATCCTTGATTTTGGATCAGCTAAACAAAGATAAAATGACAAAATAGTAGTTAAAGCAACAAAATAAAGAGCTTCAGGCATGCATCAAATTTCTAATGAAACCAATGAATTCAGATGGAGAACCAAAAATAGCTCCTGCCCTACTATCAAAAGAAGAGCTATCCAATTTTGGTAACATTAAAACAACTGTTGTAGCCGCACAAGAATGGTTTCATAAAGTCTATAATGAAGGCTACGAGGTGATTGAAGTAGTATCCCTTCTACATAAGGATTTTTGTATTTTGAAGGATGATTGGGAGGAGTTACATGAAGACTGTGCACCTTATGAGGAATATCATTCTCATATCTATCCCAGAGTTAAGGCAATGTTGAGTCTCCCTAGTGAAGTTTTGTTGTTAGAGAATATTTTGATGAAGGAAAGACTAAATAAACCAAAGTGGTGATCTGAGTAAATTATAATGAGAAACGAAATTTTGACGGTGTAGAAAATTCTTTGATATGACAAGAGCCCAAATAATGGAGGTAATCTATAAGATAAATGATACATTAAGGGACTGTTTGAATTCTAACCTTGATGATCTAGCTCCAATCAATGAACAGCAGTGTAAAGACAAATTATATTAAGTTATTCATGGGGAGTCACCATTAAATATGGTTGGAAAGGAGGAAAATGTTAGCGACCTTAGAGTAGCCTTTGTAGAATTTTGGAAGGGTAGAAGGTCGAGAGATGCTATATATTTCAAATTTTCAAAAGAGGTTAATCGGCTGAAGTTCAGAGTGGAATATGTCAAAGACCCAGATCTAGCTGATATCAACATAGCACTGACAGTACTCACGGCATACAGTAACAAAAAGGCACAAGAGGACAAAATCAACTTGGATGGAGATGAGCCATAGGAATATTCAAAATTACATGTAAAATCTTGCCACTAGAAGTTAACTCCAGATTTTAGGGATCATGTGACCCTATTTTGTCTTTATTATGATTTGGAAATTGACTTTTCCCCATGTACAGCTCAATGGGTATCTAATTTGTCCACATTCAATGTATTTGAAAGGTGTTTTTTGTCTTTTTCTTACAAGACAAAGGCAACTACGAAAATGCAATTAGCTGACGTACCGAATTAAATGCTATGTAATCTGAATCATTGATGTTGAGTTAATCTCCACCATTCATCCAAAAGCTCAGTGTGGAGCCTTCTCTATGTAAGGGGCTACCATTTCTCTCATTATAATGGACTTGATGTTGAATTGTTGATGCTCTGCCAAATTTCTTTATGTAAAGCAAGTTACAGCAGTTTTCTGGGAATTTGTTTATTATGTTATCAATTTGGTTTTTCATTTTTCACTTCTTGATCTGCAATTAGTTAATTGTGCTTTTGTAATGTTAATGGTTTGTTGAAGGTATTTGATGAACATTCTAGTCCATACTATTAGTATCTTACTGATTGTGAGTTGATGTGTATAGTTAGCCTAGACCATTAAACTGAACTTAGTTCAATTACATTCTATAAGTTAAACTGCACCATGATTTGGGTGTTTAATGAATAAATGTGATCTAAAAATCTTTAGTTTCCACTGAAGATAGCATCATTTTCTTCAGCACTGTAGCATTCTTGTAGCTTGGTAAAATAGAAAGTGGTTAATTTAAGAGTGTTTGTCTACCAACAGCATGCTCTGCATCACAATTGTCACTTAGGATTTCTCTCTAACCCTTCACTCTTTTGCATTTTCTTTTACAAAAGTTGTTAGATTTAGGTTTTCAAGCAGCAATCATATTCTAAAACCTACTAAAGGTATTGTAGGGTCTGCAGATTGTACTCTTGCATCTTTAACAAACCTTGCATTTCATGTAAGACCCCTTGTTGGCACAGCTAGAACATCCCAACTAAGTTATTCCTGCGAGCTAAGACCTAGCTGTAGAATCCTTGGAGTAGTCTTACCTAGGGTAAGATACTTTTCAAGAGAGGTGAGATAGTCCTTTTTTCACCTACGTTGTTGTGTGTTGAAAACACCATCAACACAGGGGTTGAGGAAAAGAAGAGGATATCTCTCATTGGGTGGGACAAAGTTTGTCTTCTCAAGTATCGAGGGGGACTGGGTATTAGAAAGATCCAAATGATGAACAAAGCTTTGCTAGCTAAGGTTGGATGGAGTTTTCTCAAGGATCAGAAAGACTGGCTATAGATCATGAGAGCCAAGTACCTTCACAATGGGGAAAGGAATGGGTTACTTGAGAAGGAGAGCCTCCCAAAAGGCTCCATTATTTAGAACAAGATGATTAGAACTAGAAGCATTCTATCTTAAGGCATTAAGTGGAGGTTGGGCAAGGGGGATAAAATCAGGTAATAGGAAGACAATTAGCTACATGTGGTCCTTCTGACCAATCAGGGAAATATCAACACTAAAGCTAGAGTCCTCACTCATTTTGGGAGGTTTGTCAACAATTACATTACTGACCAAACCCAGGGCCAAATACATTGGAAAAATATGACTAATTGCTAGAATGATAGTTAGTTAGGAGAGCAGGGGTGTTTGTCTCTACAGTTGGAGCTGAGCAAGTGTAGAATCCCCTTGTTTCCTAGGGAGGATGAGATGCTCTAGGCCCAGGACAAGAAGGGAGTCTTCTCAATTAAATCTGCCTACAGTTTGTTGTCCAACAGTGTGCAGGATAGCAGTTTATGGAAGAAGGTCTAGAACAACCACCTAACTCCTAAAATTATTTTTTTCTAGTGGTCTTTTGCCCACCACAAAATCCTTACTATTGATAACCTCAACAAAAGGGGCTTCCAACTGGTTAACAGGTGTGTTTTATGCCAAAAAGAGGAAGAGCCTATACAACACCTCTTCCATTGTGACTTCACCAAAGAGGTTTGGGGAAGGACCTTGGATAAACTTAGCATGGACTGGGTTTTCAATGAAAATCTAAAGGACTTCATTCAAAGCCGAACCTCTCCCTTTAAACATCTGAAAGTTAAGGAATTATGGAGGCAAATTCCCTCGCATTTGGAGTGGAGCATATGGAAAGAGGAAAATAATAGAATTTTCAAGGAAATAGCTAAAAGCCCTAATTATGTCTTCTTCTCCTTTAGCAAACTGGTTTTGGAGAATACTTCCATTAGCACTATGAACGCTGCTAAAGAACCCCCCACACAAATTGAATTGTATATTGCTAAGAACTGGCATCTGACAGCAAATATGGCCACCTTTGACAACTCTAAGAAGTTGCCCAGACAAAATACCATTTGGAGACCCCCTCTTAAGGACTGCGTTAAACTCAATTTTGATGGAGCAGAAAAAAATCCACTGGCCTAGCAAGTGGAGGTGGTTTCATCATAAATGAACAAGAGAATCTAATTACTACTTATGTAGGGGGCATTGGTACCCAATCCAACAATGTGGTTGAGGGTCTGGCCCTTTTGATGGCATGGACTTCTCCAAGTTGCTTTTTAATGGTAGGCCCTTCTGGCAAACTACAACCAGATACTTATCCTCGAACAAAAATAGGGAAACAAAACACCTCATATATGAAAATCAATCTAAGGACCCAAACCCAGACTTAGGCTTCACAACATGCATACTTCCAGACTTACTGTCCCAATAAAATCAAAATGCTAATCCTTTCTAACCAGATGACAGGAACTACCCTCACACAAAAGAATAGAATAACATCACCAACTCACTCAAGCATTACACAAGAAAGATAATAGTCTCAGATAATGAATAAGAATAGGAATAATAGAATACTTTAATTCCAAGATTAAACAGTTATTACAATATGCTTGACTCACACAGGAATTGGCCTTCCTAGCATAACATTCATTCACAAACTCAAAGACATCTAACGGTCTGTATCTCTCTGCAGACAAAAATGACTCTAATATCGGCAAGTCTACACCCTACGACCTCTCATCATTCCTCCTATTCATTATATCTCCTCCACCTTCTGCATTCACTTCTTTCTACCATTATTCCATTCTTCCCTCTCAACATTCTGCCTCCTCATTTCTGTAATAATCAGCCTCAACACAAGTTGCATCCCAATTTATCGTCTTTCTTCCAGCCTCCCTTCTCTTGAGCTGTTTCAATCATTCGATCTCAGTCGGCCTCCCTCTATCTTAAAAACTTAAATAATGTTTTCTCCTAACATCTGTGTCGATTATTCTTTCTTTTATACGGCCCTTCATTGGCCTTGTCTAAATTTCTTCTTCCGACCTCCACTATTCACCCTCCTCTTGGCCTACTACTTGGCCTCTTCTTACCCAACTGACCTGCTCCCGAATCTTCCATCAAATCTTGTTATGCATTCTTTCCAATCTATTATAGAATTTGAACCATAATTGTTGATTCTAGTTGTTGTAACTCTGCATTTCCCCGTTGTCTTTTCCTTAAATTACTCGATTCTTCACAGTGTAACTGACTCCTAGCTGTCCACTAAGATATCCCTTCTTACTAGCATCATTTCATCTCCCTCACACTGCACTACCACCGTCGCCAAGGTTTTCTTTTACTTTCCACCAACTGTCATCGAGTTGCCTGCTAGAGACCATTTCAACTTCCTCTCAAACTTTCCCAACTATCTTCAACAGAACCATCAAGTGGCACTATCAGGATTGAAGAATAACTGCTGACGGTTTAAAGACTTCTTTCAAGACAAGTTTTTGTCTCTCGGTGACAGGGAATTCTAGCTAATTTCTAGGCGGTAGGAAATTCTCTACTCAAATGTTCATAGTGATAGGAGTTTACAAGGAAGATAAGAAATCCCTGCACTTATTAACAACAAAAATACAAACCAAAACCAAAACATCAAAAGAGAAAATAAAACCAAAATTGATAAGAACACAATGCCCCTACATCACCTTTTATGGGGGCTCAAATTCACCCTCTCCATGGGGGTGGATAAGATACAAATCGAGGGGGACTCAAAAATTATAGTGGATGCTGCTCTTGGTAGGACTAATAGCGGATGGAAGCTTAAGGATATCACTGAGAATATAGCTGGCTTATTAACCGGGTTCACTCAGAAGGAGATAGGGCACACCTATCGTGAAGGCAACAGGGTGGCCGATGGCATGGCCAACTTGGGTCAAAATTTGAGCAGTTGGAGATGCTGGCAAAAGTACGAAAACCTCCCTATTCAGATCCAAACCCTCCTTTGCAAGGAGCAGAACACCATCCTTGGTTTATCATGAGTCATAATCAAGACATTTCAAATCCCTTTCCTATTGTGTGCCTTTGGCGCCAACTGGGGAATATTCATAGTAATATTGTGATTAATAATATTACTAAAGAGAATATAAGGTTCAGCTATGGATCTTCTAATTGCCAAATCAACATGATGAATAGCATAAGCCATCATGGTATGATGTGTAGCCATATTTGCATTATGACTAGGACGCTTCAAGGGGTTAAGCACATGGCCAGTCACGTGGCCAGGGGGATGAATAGACCTAATTTTTTAAGCCTCCATAGAACTCATATTTATGATCATCTCAAGGCTAATAATCATGAAAAGTATAGGTGCTCTAATTCGCACAATAGGAATTTATGGTAACATGATATTTCTAAGTGGTGAAGTGATAGATTTCTCATCAAAACTTGTGCTTCACTTTGTGGGAGGATTCATATCTTCAAAGTTAAAAGTTATCGGCTTGCCAAAGTTAAATTACCTTCTCAAACTTGTGCTAAGTGTTTTTGTATGCTTAATATGGGGGGAGAGAGGACCCACACCAAGCCTATGTCCTATGAGGAGTTCAAAAATAATGAAACCCTTTGGCATGTCTGCTGCGAGGGAGGGGTGGCCTTGTATCTGGAGTGCCTCTAAGGGCATGACGAGAATCTTTCCAAGTAGTTTGTGCAGTCGTGGGTGGATAGACTTGTTCAAGTTGGAGGAGTTGGCTTCAAAGTGTCTGAGGAAGTCATAGGGCTAGCCACTGGTATGTCCATGGATGAGGTTAAGCATAAGAAGATGAGTAAAGTCTTGGACCCAGAGAGAATGGCCATGTTCTTGAAAAAAGGGGAAGTTCTACATAGTTTGCAAGGTGGTTTCGACAGGCAGAAGCTACCCAAACCATGGGATGATGTCTGTTACATGTTCATCAAGTACTTTACTCTTGAAGGTAGGTTTTGCCATTTCTATCACTATCATTTTGTGTTTTTAAACCATTTTAGAAGCCAGTTCATACGTTTTCCGTTCTATTTGCTTTCTTCCCTGGAAACCTTAGTGGAGACGACTGTTGAACAACATGTTGTGAATCCTGACAAACCCCTCATTCTGCTCCATCAGGGTCTTATTTACAGGTTGTATAAATTTCACCTAGCCCTTTGCCCCCCAAGCAAATCACTGCTACCCGCGTCGACAGCTCTCCTGTGGTGCCCAAGTTGAACCCTGACTAGAGCAATCCTGTGATTATCATAGAAATTACCCCAAAGAAGTATCTCCAGTCCCACAAAGTGGCCAAGGCCTCAACCTCTAAGAAGAAACCCATCATTGTGTGCAGCCCTAAGGCTAAAATTATTGACCAGGTGAGCCCTAAGCCTGCCAGCCCTAAAGTGACTTCCTTACCCACCAAGAGAAAGTTGATGGTGGGTGATATTAAGGGTGGCACCCCCCAAAAGAGGATTAAGGAGGGGAAGGAAGGGGGTGGTGTTTCTGAGAATAGCAGGGGCAAGCCCAAGATGGAAGTGCATAGCCTAGAGATTGATGGTGAGGGTTCCAAGGGAGGGGAGGAAGGTAATGAAAACATGAAAGATGCTAAGAATTTTATTCCCCAGGGTAAGCTCAAGGTGTCGTTGACCAGAATAGCTGCCAAACTGACCCCTTCACTAGAGGAGTGAGTTCCTTTTGCTAATTCGGATGACATATAGGAGAACACGGAAGGTGAAGTTAAGATTGATAAAAATTAGGAGACTGTGGATGTGGAGGCCGAGGATGACGGTCCAAGTAACTTCCTTGAACTGAATGTCCAGTGGTCAGAGACTGATAATTCTGAGAAGCTGAAAGAGGGCACCAGTAAAAGAAACAAGGGTAGCAAGAAAATAAAGAAAGGCAAAGGGATCGAGGACCTCAATAACAAGATGATGGAGTTGGAGAAGAAATTCATGATTCTGGAAAGGTTCACTTCCAAGGTGATGCACAGGTCGGCGACGACGCTGGCTGTCTTGCAGGATATTGAGTTCAACAGGCACGAGATTGAGAACAAGGAGCCGAAAGAGTATGAGGAAATGTACCAGTTCCTTACAGATTACTGGATTCAACTATTCAATCAGCCCTAGGGGCTCTTGTTTCTATGTTTTTGTGTTTAGTCTGCTATCAGTCTTTTGGTGGTCTATTGTGCCTATGTTTTTTGTTACTAGTGGTCTCTTTGGTCTTTATGTTGACCTTTTAGCGTGCCTTTGGAGCTAATATGTAATGGGTTTAGCTCCCTTGTTTTGCCACTTAATATTATCAAAAACATTTATTAAATTTTGATTTTGAAGTGCAGTGTTGGATCGTATTGCATACTTTTGCATCCTTGCTTCGAAACTTTCCCCTTTTGCAATTACACATTATGTATTTCAACATGCCTATCTTAGTAATATCATTAATTGCTTCTTTCATTTAGTGCATTGTGTGTTATAAAATTTTACATGAGTGTTGTAATCCACTCCCTAACACAAACACCTTGGTGAGAAGATGTAGTAGATTGATGGGTTCTAGTGCTCGAGATAACAATGGTGTACCAACATCCAAAAATCCATTATCTCACTACTTTACACTGGGTGAAACAATATCTTATCCAAACAACTTAAATATGATAGAAGAGAAAACATTTCATGATTCTAAAGAAGCAATTGATGTAATAACACATGTACCTGATGATCAAATCAACAAACTTGATAGAGAACTAGCTGATTTTCAAGCATTTGTGAAAAAGAAAGGCTAGCTGAAGAAGTTGTACATGTTGTTCATAGTCTAAGAGAACTATTAAAAGAAGGACAAGATGGTATTAACATGCTCTGTGGGATAGCCCATATAGTGGATAACAACATTATGTCAGTGGCTAACTGTGCAAATATCATTAATAATGTGTCATCACTGAATCATACACAGGTAATGGCACCTATACCGACTACCGGAATGTCCACTTTCACATCATCAATTCTCACTACTAGTGCACAAGCTTGTAGTAATGCTACCACTAGCATGGGACTATCTAATGGCATTAATTCAAAGAATTACAAGGTTGTGGGATTTAATTAGCAAAACCTATCACCTAAGGTGCCTTCTTATATGAATAACCATTCTCAACCACCTCTCCATTCCACTTATTCTCAACCACCTTTCACTTACAATTGCTCTCAACCACCTTTCATTACCACTCACAACCAATCACCTTTAAATCTCATGACTACAGCTTCCAATTCTTCTAACCCGCAAATCGCATCACCTAATGATGCCTTTTTAAACCAACTCTTGCAAAGCATGACCTCCTTACAACAAAAAGTGACAAAGCTGACTAATGCTTCCTCTCAACCTAATATACGAACATACCATGCTCATAGTCCTTTATCTCTTACAATCCTAAGAGCTCAAATGCTTGATAAGTTTGAGACTCCTCGCTTTGAAAAGTACAATGGTAAAGGTGATCCTAATACTCATGTGGTAGCATTCATAGTTATGTGTAGTGATTTCTTCTTCGAAGAGGACTTGTTAGAAAAACTCTTTCTGTGATCTCTTAAAGATACAGCTTTAGAATAGTTTTTCTCATTACCTCTAAATTCAATACACTCTTTCTCACAACTTGTTGATAAATTTTTGCAACATTTCCAAGCAAATATTGGACCTTCAATCTCATTAATTGATTTAGTCCATTGTAAACAAGGTCAGAAAGAAAAGTTAAATGAGTTTAATATCAATCGATATCAAGCTCTTTTCGCACAGATACAATATCCAATTTTACAAATGAGGATGTTCAGAAGATATTCATTATGAATTTACAACCTAACATCTATGATAAAATCCTCTTGATGAAGTATAGCTCCTTTCAACATTTATGCACAGCTCTTTGTGAATACCAGCTTTCTTCTAGTTAGTATGAAAATCAAAACTTATCGGCTCAAGTTGGTCAATCCACAGCTAGAACATCTCAAAACAACTTTAAGAGGAATAATAAGAGTTTCATCAAGATCAATGGACAACATTTGAATAATTTTCAATCACAAGTGTCTGCTATCAATAATCCTAAATGGGCACCATTTCAATTCAGACAACATAGACAATTTACTTCATTATCTGACTCTCTTCAATCAATTATGAATCAAGCAGTAAGCAACAATCTTTTGAAGCTTCCTCCTGTTATACCATTTGATAGCAACAAGATACAAGAGTCTTCATTTGATTCCAATGCTTATTGTCACTATCACTGCTCACAAGGACATGACACTGAATGATGTATGTGTCTTAAACATGAACTTCAAGACCTCATCGATTCTAATATAATATAGGTAACTGGTGTGAATGACAATTGAAATAAGTCGGTTGCCCCTCCGAATCAAAATTCACAAATCTTTACAAATCCTTTTCCTAAGCATAATGACAACAATATAGTAGAGCAAAATACAATCGAGCAAAATGATGACTACCCCAACTATGATGAAATAATTGGCATGATAGAAGTGGATAAGGAGAAGACTGAAAAATCACCTCGTCTACGAGGGAAAGGTATCTATGCTGAGGTTCCTCTATTGTTATCCCTTCAAGGATCGGAAGACAACCAAAATGCATCAGATATGCAAATTTAACAACTTCGACAAGATAACATTAAGAAAGAAAAAGTTGCCAAGATGGAAAGTATCCCATTTCATCACGAAAGACTCCATCAAGAAAATTAGAATAAGAAATCAAAGGATCAGAAAAGAACAAGGTGACTATCATCAGCAGGGAATAGCAATGATTCCCCTCCTCATAAGCAACAAAATATTTTAAACATACAGGGTCTTGAGAAACAAGCACCGCATGACCGTTCCAAAAATAAGCATCAATCAGGTATGAACTTCTCACACAATTTGTCGCACTTGATGGAGCACCTCTCTAAGATGCTCGCAATTTTGAATTCCTCTTAGATAATATATGTGTGTGTGTGTCATGTTGTGTTCCCCCGTGTTGTGTTATATGTTGTTTAGGTCTCTTTGGATGACCCTTGATACTCTTGTAAGGTCAAGGATGCCCGGGGAGTGCCTCTGTTGTGACCATTCTTCTATGTGTTTCTACATTCTTCTACTCCTCTCTCCTCTATTTTATTATTGTGTATTGTGCCTTTGGGGCATCCTCCTACATGGTGTTCCTAAGGCACTTGGTTCTCCTCTCTAGTTTTTATTGTTTACATTCTTCAGTGATTCTACCTAGTTAGCGGATGATGAAAACAAACAAATATTGATAAGGATTGTGTGTCCCTTCAGCAAGTAAGCAAAAATGGACCCATTCCATATATGAATATGGAGTTGATATATATATCTGACGCTTGACTAGTAGAATCATCCTGTGTGATGTATCATATTGTGAAATCTTCTTGCAATAAACATTTACAATACTCTCAATCTGCTTCAATACACTTTGGATGGTTTTGTATCTCACCTTGTTGTTACACTCAGTTCTAAGATACCTACAGTATAGCCCAATGGTTATACTTGGTTCTAAACTTTCAAGTATAGCCTTGGTCCTTGATATGATCTAATACATGATTTATGCATAGCTTTCATGAATTGATTTGATTATTTAGAGTAAGATTTTCTAACCAAATCTTATATCTTGTTGATTATCTTAGAAAATAATATTTTTATGTTTGTGGGAACATTCAACGATCGTGGCACATGTCACCTTTGGGGGCATGGGCTTTACGAAAGCTCTTGTCCCATTGCGTGTTTTCACTCTACCTTAATGTGCTTAATACTGGCAAGCGGCATCAACCACCTTAAGGTGGGGGAATATATAATGATATATGTCTAATTACTTTTACACTGATTTGGCATGTTTGAAATCCCTCATCATGAGGTGGGATGGTGTATCTCTTAAGCTAGTGCACATCCTTTTAAAATCAAAAAGCCCTCATCACGAGGCAAGATGATGTATCTCTTGAGCTAGTACATATCCTTTTATACAAATACCTTTTGCTGAAGGCGGGATGGTGTATCTCTTGAGCTAGTGCACATTCTTTTATACAAAGTCCTCATTGCAAGGCAGGGTGGGTCTTGAGTCATTCACCCTTAAGCATGTCTTTTGTGGTTGTGGTAGCGTAGCTCAACCATCAAGTGTGTTTGGTGTGTTTTAGATGGTGGGACTTAGTAATAAGCTCCTTCCCATTGCTTATGTTTGTCATGTATAAGATGTATAGTATGTCCATGGCATACTATGTGGTGCTCATGTATTTTGTGTGTCTTCCTTATGTGTTTGTCGTGTCTTCCCCCAAGTGTGGTCTAAATGCGTGTAGCGCTGAGATCCCTCCACATTTGAGGTTTTTTTTGGCATGTCTTCCCCCTAGTGTGGTCTAAAGGCACGTAGCGATGAGCTCCCTCCACATTGTAGGTTTTTTTTTGGCGTGTTTTTGGCGGTCTAAAGGCACGTAGTGATGAGCTCCCTCTGCCCCCTAGTTTAGGATTGGTTTATTTGTTAAATTGATGTATACTTTGTGTATTGTGTGACTACTCTCATGTCTTCTTCATTTATTGTGTGCTTCCATTGTATTCTCCATGTTTTGTATGCTTCTTATTGTCTTCCTTGTGTCTTGCATGTATTTCATTTTTTTCTAGTGCTTACCTAAGATTGGGAGCTAGAAATAGTCCTCCAACATTTGTTTATACCTTAGCTCTATGTGCTTGGTGTGTTTGATGTGTTTGATATGCTTCGACTGTACTTTAATGCATGTATGGAATCATAAGATCATACATACATTAAAGTGGGGGCTAAATTTTATGGAGTAAAAAGTTTCCCTATGCCTTTTTACCTCCTAGTTTAGCTCCTAGGTCCCCATGTTTACACTTTGCAAGCTAAATACTTATCCCGGAGAAATTTCCCCCGAAACCCATGTCAAATGGGACTTAGGGACCTATTCTAATCCTTAATCAAACCCAAATTAGGGCCTTGGGACTTGGGCACCTGTACCCAAGTCCAACCTAATTTGTCGGGATGAAATGGTAAAGTGTGTCGGCTTGGGCCCTCTCAAAAAGTTTCCCTCTGTCAGCCTCTTTAGTTTAATTTATGAATGTTAGCGGGAAAGCATATATAAACTTGAGTTTATGACTTCATTTTACACCTAGATGAATAATCCAAACTTGGGATATTGAGCAAAGAGATTTCAAGGACTTCATTGTGTTTCAAAGTAGAATTGTGTTGTTATTGTGTTTTTTTGTTGCAGATTTGGCTTCATCAATCCATCTCCTCATGATTTGAAGGATCTTCGTCTCTGTGATGACTTCACCCCTAAGGTGACATCAATTTATATTTCAATCATTTCATTTCATCATTAGATTTGACCTCTACCCTCCTTGGGCATGCACTCTATCTAACAATGGTGTTGGAAGACTTGAATATCCTTCTGGGGCTTGACTGAGGTAAGCTCCTAAACACCACAAGCCCCAACCCCCTTTCTTTGTGACTGCAGGTTACAGGTGTGGGAGTTGGAAAAGTGCAGGTGCAGAGAAGTGGTTTGAAGGATAAGGATTCAGGATCTGGAAAAAATTTTCTAGTATTCCTCCCTCCTAGACTAGGGCACCCACCCCATAGTCCTCCCGATAGGCTTGACCCCGAACTCAGGAGTTGGATACAGTCCAACACATCCCTCTACTACGGATCTATAGAAAAACTACCCTATTGGACTTGGGCACCTACCCCGTAGTCCACAAAGTTTATGTTTCTAAAAACTTAGCTTTTGGTATGTTTTTTATCATCCCTGAGTATCTTCCTGTATAGTTTCCTGTAGCATTATACATGTTTGTACCTGATTGCACTATAATTAGGATTTGGGGCTTATTCAATCTAGGGTTTGACAAATCTCTCAATCTAATCTATCTTTCCATATCATTCCTAAGCACATAAACTTGTAGCTGAGTCCTTATTCATCTATAGTGACTTGGCTCAGTTTTTATCCTTGAATGTTATTGTGAAAGGAGGGTTTGATTTGATATACTTTAACACTATCTACCATCTTCCAACTTTTCACATCTAACAATATATATATCCTCTTCGTACCCTTAAACACTAGGATACTATGTTATCAACCCTCCTTAGGGAGATGAGACTTGTTTGGCACCATAGTTAATTAGATGTTGATTCTTTCATTGCAGGTTAGTTAGCTACTTAGTCATGAATTATTGGTTATTTGAAAGCATTTGAGAACTAATCATCCGTATAAATGCCCCTTAAGTGAGCCTGGTGTTACAAGTGAGAGAAGTCATTATATTGATTCTACATATCTATGAGACATGTAAGTTTAGTAAACTAAGTCTTAGAATACTTGAGTGGTAGGAAAACATGCATTGACAACTTGATGCATAGGATGGTTCTTAATTGGAATGTTTGATTTAATTACCAATATGCTTGATAAGCTAAAGTTAGAAACCTTGATATGTTGCAAGTAATAGTCTAATAGTTGTCGTGTTTTAGTATGCACTGATACGAATTTAATTTATGCGTGACTCATGTGGCACTTTATGGGATAAATTAGTGTTTTGGCATTCTTTCTTAATGTATGTCAATGGAGATAGTGATGTTTCTTGTTCAACATATATAGAGGTATGGTTGCTTTCACAGGAAAGATAGAATCTAGGATGCTAATTATTTGTTGGTTATTGTTGTCACATAGAATTGTACCCTGCCTGGAGAGAGTCCAAGCATTCTAATGATACAATGGGAATGATCTCGAAAGTGTGGGACTTTGCAAATTGAGATCAGACCTCCAGACAAGGCTAGTTCCTCATTCTAAGCCTAATGCTTAGAGAAATATATCTAAACCTAGTGCTAATGCTTACAGGGGAAAAGGGGTAGAAGAAAACATGAATGGAAATAAGGTGATACACCAAGTTTGAATAAAAGAGCCCTCACAGAACTGAGAAGATGCACAAAATAATTAGATACAACTAATAAACATACACAGGTCAAACTGATTTTAACAGAGGCAAGGAGCAAGAAATGATTAGAAGGAATTAAACATTCACAAACACATCATTCTTAAATCACACAGAGTCAAAATAGCATGAAGAGGTAAAATAACTAGCATGTATTTAATCAGAAGGCAAGGTTACAGGAAAGGAATGCTCTAGTTGCATACAGAATGAACATGTATTCAGCCAGTATCCAACCTAATTACATCTTTCTTTCATGCATATATAGCATCTTTTACTTGATCTAATTAGGTTTACCATGAATTCGCCCAATGGGCGCTCTCAGAAAAAAAATATTAGTTAGAAGGGATGTCCACTTGCAAGAAGTTATGAGATAAAAATATCTGGAGAAGGGCAGATGGAAGATATTTTGGGCCTTGAATGTGAGCAACTGGATCATCTACCTACAACAATGAATGTAGAAAATATCTGAAATGGGAAGTTAAGAGATCGGATTTGCATTGTTGATAGATGGGACAGATCACCCGTGAGCAAAGCTTTTACAACACTTTAAATTCTTGAGCCCTCTAAATTTCTAGATTTTCATCGATTCTATGTTTGAGGGATCTCTGTAAAACTTACTTCGGCCACTAAGATGTCTTGTCGCCAAAACTACACATCCATCCTCAAAGTTGGCGACCATTCTTGACTAAATGCAGACCAACCATCAATTTTATCTTTGTTGCAAGGAGAACCATCGTTTGTATGCATACAGACATACAGAACTGGAGGTGCTATGAAAAACATGATAACATCATCATCCTGGAGAACCTGGTCAAGGAGGGGATCTGGATGATGTCATCATCAAATTGAGTCCTTCAAATCATTCGATTTTGCACTTATGCGATTTCTTCATTCGCTTTTTGCATATGAATTTTTGTATATGTCTTCATGCATCCTCCTTTGTATATGTCAGGCCATCAGGGAGATCCCAAAATGATTCATACTGATATGCAAAAGTGTCATTGATGGCCCTTTGTATCTATTTCTGTATCTCCATTTGAATCGGCTTGACACGTGTCATCATTCCATTGGATCCTCAAGTTGTAGCTCCATCGCTGCAAAATAGACCGCTGAGTTACTGGGACCCACCGCTGCACTATTTTTGCTCTTCATTTTGCATATATCAGGCTATCGGGGAGACTATGAGTTGCGTCTCACTAATAGGCCCATCTCCCACCAATATACATTGTATTCTCCTTTTGAATTGGCCATTCAAACAGCCTTTGAATCTCCCTTTGCATCTGTAGTTGTATATGCAATTGTATCTACTTTTGTATGTTCTTTTGTGTATGCATCGGCCTATCGGCGAGACCACGAACCAAGTCCTGTCGATAGGCATATTTCCCATCAAGATGCATTTGCATGTCCCTTTTTGCACATGCTTTTGTATGTGCGGTACAATCGCATGTGCATACAAAAGCGAATCTCAACATTTTATGAAGCAAATTGGAATTGGGTTTGGGTCTAGGACTGCATCCTGCTCCTTTGTATATCACTTTGTATCTGATCATGTATATGTGATATACAACCGCGGACCCCATCTTGAAGTCCGCTAGAACAATTATCCAGTCGCGTCTGGATTATATTTTCGCCCTTTGTATCTGCCTTTGTATATTGCATATACAATGCAATATACAAACAAAACTGCATACCTATGCCTTTGCATCTAAAACCAACTACATTTTTCCCTCGAGTCCACCCTTGTACATTCACTTTTGTATCCCGCCTTGTATATTGCATATACATCAGACTATCGGGGAGACCTTGAGCTGAGTCATGCCGATGTGTAAATCTCCCGCCGATGTGTCTTTGTATCTCTCTTTTGTATCTGACCTTGCATCTGCAATTGTATATGTGATTGTATATGTGATACAAACAAACATACATACAAGATACATACAAAGATGACTAAGTATAAAAATGAGAATTATCTGCAATGGAAGGCACTTGAAGACAAAAGATTTCTGCATTTTTCTGGGTTTTCTACAAGGATATTCTAGGCAAGATTTTGGGAAATTTTGCAAGGCAGAGCACGAGGAAATGCAGGATAAGACCTCCCTCCTTCTATTTAGGCTTTCTCTAATCAGATTTCTTTGATAGAAAGAGGGGGACAGGAATATTTTGGGGCTAGGCAAAATATGACAACAGTTATCTTGGTTACTTAGGTTTTCACAACCTAGATTTGGAACCTCATTAATGTGATGCTTAGTCACTATGGTGAGTTATTTCACCCTCATCTCTTGAAGACTTCCAAGAGGAAGCCTAATCTTAGGGGGGAGAATGTGAGGCCCATTCCTTCTCATAACTACTTCTATATCTAGATAGGCTTGCTTGGTTTATGATCATTCAAGAACTTGCTTATTGTATTTTGTTATGATCATGGATTTGGGTGAATACTAACATTATGGCTAGTTCCATGGTTTTTATCAATTTGCTACACTAATTTAGTTAGTTAGGAACTATGATTTACTCACATTATTGATATGATAGAATTAGAAGTATATATTTCATCTTGTTATTTTGATTTGATTTTTGTATGGATTCAATCATGTGATGATGAATTTGATTAATTTATGAGTATTTATTTAATCTTAAATCCTAGATTAAGGTTTACGAATTAAAATTATTTTATCATTATGGTTTTTTTATGAATGTAATTATGTGTGTTTGAGAATTAAAATTATTTTATCATTATGGATTTTGTATGAAGGTAATTATGTATATTTAATCTGTATCATATCTAGTTAAATATGAAGTGGTTATAAGATCTTATATTAGTATGATATGGGTGTTGGATTAAATGTGTTCTTTAGATTTTCATTTAAGTATGATATTGTTAATTAAAAAATGTTTATGAAGTGTATAATTGATTTTATTATAAATGTTGTTTCGGCTATCATTTTGGATATATTAATGCTTGTGTGCAAGTGTGCAAGTTGAATTCCATAGCCAATGGAAAAATCGTGGAGGCTCCCCAAGAAACCATTGTTGTGTTTCCCCAGTATACCTAAGCCTTATCTTTGGAGAGGATTAAGGTCTTTATGTTTAGAGTGTTGTGGGTGTAAATATATTAATTAAATTTCTATTTCTATTTTTATTATTTTATGTGGGTGTGTTCAAATTCCCTTAAGTGTCAAATCTCAGATTTGAACTTAAGAGGGAGTTCTAGGGGTCATAAAATATTATTTTCTCTATTATGTGTCAAAAATTAAACCCCTATTGTGATAACCTATGAGTGGGGCCTATGTTTGAAGGTTTAAAAAATATTTTGGAAGTATCTAGAGGGTTGAAAAACTACCAAAAAAATAAGTGACGAAAATTGGAGAAGAAAAAAAAACTAACCCTAGTTTTATTCCTCTCTATTGATTTATTTTGAAACCAGTTTATGGGGGATTATTCATTTTATTGGTCAAAAGGAGATTTTTAGTTATTTTTTAAAGGTTGTGCATTGGTCATTCATTTTCATCAAAGGAGATTTTTAGTTTGTGGGTTGGTCTTGCATTTTTATCAAAGGAGATTTTTAGATTTGGGTTTGGGAATTATCATTAGAGGAGATTTTCAGTTTTGGAGGAAGGGTTTGGAAGGAGCTAGTAGCTAGAAAGAAAAGAAAACAGAAATTGGATCAAGGCTTCGCCTAACTTGGTTGAAGCATAGAGGTAAGCTTTTATGCCATCTTTGAAATGAAGTAATATTATTTGTGGTTTTAAAAATAAAATAAAATAAGTTGTTGGTTTTTCTGAATACTAAATACCTTCATGTGCCTATGTGTGAAAACTCTCTTTGGTGTTATTTTCTTGTGTATTATGGTCATTTTAGGGTATGGTTTGTGTTGGGTGTTGATCTTCCCACTTGGGTTAATATCCACCCATGTAATGGGGTTGAGAGAGGTGTGGACCCTCTCTTGGGGAAAAAAAATTATGTTGTATTATTTGGCATGAGTGCTTATACGGTTGTGGTGATTTTGGTGGATGAGATTAAAATAATAGAGTAATTATTTTATGGCAGTTGTTAGGGAAATTGTTTTGATTATGTGATGAAATGAGTGCCATGGTGATTTTAATGGATGAGATTTAAAATAATGGAGTATTTATTTTATGGTAGCTCTTATGGTGGGGAGTATGTATTTTGGGTGTAGATTGTTTTGGTTATTTTTATAATGGTGTCTGGTTATTTTTATAATGGTGAGTTGTGACGTGGTGTCTAAGTTGGCCTATGGGATAGTTTGTTGTTTTGTTTTGTTGTGTGTGAATGTGATGTGCAACCAGGTTTCTTGGGAGCCTCCTAGCTTGGGGATGGACCTGCTTACAAGTTCCATGGTTGGGAGGTGAGCTTGCTTGGCCATTTGAAACTGTTAAATTATGTGTCTTGCAGATTTGAAGTTGTTATGGATGACAACCTTCATAGGAAATTATTGTTCAATCCTATTATGCTATAGAATCCCATTAAGAAGGGTGTTTAGTATGTGAAAATAGAAAGAAAAAAAGTCATTTTTCATATTTGTATCTATTATGTGGGAGCCTTGTAAATGAGAAACATGGTTGTTTTCCATTGTTGAATTAAGTTATGTAGTCAAGCCTATAACAATCAAAATTAATTTCCCATGGGATATTGTAAAGACCTCCTTTATCAATCTTGTATAAATTGTGTGTTCCATTTTGAAGAAGGCTCTCTCTTCTTATAATTGTTGAGAATGAATGATTGTATTTTTCATATTAGTTTCAATTTATGGATGTAAATAAATTTAATAGTTAGAATATGACTTTTATGTGTGTTAATTTGGTTTGTATCACATTGTATTACTTCATTATAAGTTCATTTTATACCTACTGCTACAAGCAATTTGTATATCTTTGGAAAACATCATCTACTATTTTATCATTAAATTTATAGATTAATATTCCTTATTTACTACTATATTCACCTATTTATTATTTTATTTTATTAGTAGGAAAGAACTATCATATAATTATATAAACTCTATATGTGTACAAGTGTATGTATTCTTGTGTGTGCATATATATATCATATAATTATATAAACTCTATATGTGTACAAGTGTATGTTTTCTTGTGTGTGCATATATATATCATATAATTATATAAGCTCTATATGTGTACAAGTGTATGTTTTCTTGTGTGTGCATATATATATTAGTGTATTTAACAGAGGTATTAATTAAGCCAAGAGGCATTCCTACATGGGAAGGATGGAGAACAAGAAATAAAAGATTCATAAACATTAAAGATTCCAGATTCCGTGAACTTTTTTGGCCGATAGGCCATTCTATATGTGCACACATCTTGTAAAAAAAATTATTTTTTTGGTAGTCCAAAAAGTTTTTAAAAATTGGTGGTTCTTCAATTTTTTTGTTTTCCAAAATAAAGAAATTTAATTTAGATTGATCAATTTAAATCAATAAAAAAAACTAAATAAAAATAAAAAACCTGTTGGGGATTTGAATAAATAAGTGGTAAAAATCATTTTGTAACAGCCATTTTATGGCCTTTTAAATGAACATAGTTGAGTAATGAAGAACAAGTTTTTTAAGACTTGTTTTATATGCAGGATTGAGGAATTTTTTTACAGACTTATCACTATGTTTGTGTGAAAAAATTTCAAGGGGCTTCTAACCACAACTTCATTTTCTTTTCATGTTGGACTCCCTCGTATGATTCCCAAAAAAATAGTATCTGGTAATCTCAGAGAAAGAAATCAGTGAAGAATCTTCACTGGGCTGATCAATTATGCATGATTCTTTAGTCACTCATGTAGTTAAAGAATTTAAAGCCATCAAGAACTAGACCTCCATGGCTGCATGCAAATAAAACACAAATGAAGATTACATGGTCCCCACTAGCTCCAAAGTTCTTCAATATTTTGAAGACTTTGAGGATCTCATTGCAATAGACATGCATTGCATATCCTGCAATCACTATATTCCATGAGATTATACTTGGATGATGTCTTTTGTTAAAAATTTTATGGCTTTACACTTGCCAACTGCACCTGCTTAAAAATTTCTAGGGCTTTTTTAATGAACCCATTTTGTGCATGTCATGTAACCATAGGATTCCATGAGACTACATTTTGTTGAGGCATTTCAGTGAAAAGGCTTAAAGTCTCCTTAAGATTACCATTTTGTGCATATCCTGTAACCATAGCATTCCATGAGACCACATTTCATTGAGGCTAAAAGTTTGATCCAATTCACATATTATAAAACTAAAAAACAAATTAGTTTTGAATTTGAGTTTTTATAAAAAAAATTTATTTGATGTATAAATTAAAAATATTAAATGAAAATAAATTTAATAATTAATTTCACCTCTCTTCTGGAAAATTATTATAGAAATATTTACTTGATTGCTACAAAACATATGTTGTTTTAGAATATTGCTCCTCTGTTTGTTTGCAATATCTTATTATACATAATCAACTTGTTCCTGGTAAATCTAAACCTGAGAGAAAGAGAAAATTATGAGTTTTTATAGAATTCTGAGTCCATATCTAAGAATTGTAAATGTATGAATATTGTAAAATCATTTGTTTATGTAATGGTTTTTGAATTCAAGTATCTTCAAGAAACTTTTCTTCTTTATTCCTGTAGCTAAACAAATGTTTGGAAATAATTAATAAGAAAAATATGGCAAGATGATTTTGTAATAGATATATATTCATGCCTCCAATCAATTAGATTTTCCTTCCTAAATTAGTCCAAAGCAATCCCTAAATTGTAGTTAACTTATTCATTTATAATAGTAGTTATTTTAAAATAAATTTAATTTTAGAAAAGCATTCATATCTTTTAATTAACATTTGATTTTTAAATTTATTTAATTTTATTAATTAGAATTATTTTTATGGATCAAATCTTAGTAATTTGACTATAATTTTAATAAAGCATGTTCTTGGTTTTAGAAATCTAATTTAATTTTAATCTAAAATTTAATATTTTTACATCTAGGCTTGATTTATTCAAAATATAGAATTTAAAACTATGAATTTAAATATTAAGATGTTTAGGAAGTTAGTCCTCTTTTAAATAATTAGAATAAATGGTTGATTTTAGTTCTAGACATTTATTTAATTATTTTAATTGGAATAGTGATTTATTTATTTATGAATAAATTTAACAAAATTGAAATATGACATGGATGATTTTATTTATCCTTTTGGGTTAGTATGGAATAATGTGTTTAGTAAATGTTAGTTTGTTTATTTTAATTAAATTAAATAATTAATAAGAAAAATATGGCAAGATGATTTTGTAATAGATATATTCATGCCTCCAATCATTTAGATTTTCCTTATTAGTCCAAGGCAATCCCTAAATTGTAGCTATATAATAGTAGTTAATTTAAAATGAATTTAATTTTAGAAAAGCATTCATATCTTTTAATTAAGATTTGATTTTTAAGTTTATTTAATTCTATTATTTAGAATTGTTTTTATGAATCAAATCTTGTGCATTGCTAAATTTAGTAATTTGACTATAATTTTAATAAAGCATGTTCTTGCTTTTAGAAATCTAATTTAGTTTTAATTTAAAATTTAATATTTTTACATCTAGGCTTGATTTATTCAAAATATAGAATTTAAAACTATAAATTTAAATACTAAGATGTTTAGGAAGTTAGTCCTCTTTTAAATAATTAGAATAAATGGTTGATTTTATTTCCATGACATTTATCTAATTATTTAAATTAGAATAGTGATTTATTTATTTATGAATAAATTTAACAAAATAGAGATATGCCATGGATGGTTTTATTTATCCTTTTGGGTTAGTATCGAATAATGTGTTTAGTAAATGTTTGTTTATTTTAATTAAATTAGTGGGTTAAATCACAGTGGAGAACATGATGAAAGGACAAAAGGAGTGAGGTGGCTCAATTATGGGCAGGTGATTCGAAATGAAGGATGGCAGGGTATGATGACTCCCCACATGCAGGATAAATAATGAAGAGTTAAGTCTTCGAGAGAGAAGGCGTGTTGATATTAGATTGCTTGTATCCTTCTTTTTGCAGTGTAGCTCTTAATAGAGGTTAGAGGGTTTGAAGTGTTTGGCATTAATGGTGCAAGAAAATGACACCTAGGTGGGCACATGACATTCAGAGGGGGGGAAAGAGGAAGACAGGGACATCCTCGACAAAGAAGAGGAGCACATGGTCTCAAGGGAAGAAGCGGTGGTTAGAATAATTAGGGTTAGGGTTATGGTTAGAATTAGGGTTAGGGTTAGGGTTAAGGTTTAAGTTAGGTTTAAGGTTAAGGTTAGGGTAAGAGTTAAGGTTATAGTTATGGTTGAGGTTAGAATTAGGCTATCTCAAATTCTCTAGGATGCAAGAATGTTATCATAAATCTACATTGTACAGTTCATGTAAAAAAATTACAACAATCATCAAACACATGTTTCTAAGGCATACTTCAAAAGGTATTATTTTAATAAGAGAGTTGAATTGCAAGTATTTTCTTCCATGCTTTTAAAATTATGATTTAGAATTAAAATGATCAACTAATCAAATCATAATGATATGTTACAAAGAATAGTTACACTATGCATATCAAAATGGCCAAAATATATACTATTTGGTGGTAGGCCTATAAATATTTGTGCCTATCGGCCATTTGATAGCACCTTAGGTGCTTTTACTAGTATAAGATTCTAATAAAAATATATACATGCCAGTCACTACAAATATTGATTTAGTGGATTTAAAAAAATAAATTTATGGTGGTCGTTACAAAACTCTTAGATTTCTTAATGCCATCGTGCATTAAAAAATATTTATTTTATGGATTTTAAAAAATAAATTTATGGTGGTCGTTACAAAACTCTTGGATTACTTCACGCCATCCTGCAAGAAAACAAAATAAAAATATTGATGTTCCATTTTCAAGACCCATCCATAGTGGCCCAGTAGCATCTCTATATATAATCTAAATTAATTCATATTTTTGCATTGAAGAATCTCCATTCTCACAGTGTCTGATATTCCTCAATCCATTTTGGTTGTTGCATCTTGCTCTTCCATTGTCTCTGAAGAAATCAAATTCAGGCTTGATCTCAATGCATACCTACACTGGTTTGACGAGTTTACATACCCTTTGGCTACCCATTCATTTGTAGAATGAAATTCATGGAAAAATAATCCTTAACCCCCTATACATTTATGTATATTTCTGTACAAATAGATTAATTTGGCCGATAGGCCATTCTATATGTGCACACATCTTGTAACTGCCAAAAAAAATTGGTAGTCCTAATAAAAAATAATTTTTTTGGTAGTCTTTCCTTTTTGTGGTCCAACAAAGTAAATGAGATGCTACTAAAATCAACTGCTCTTGCATTGCAATAAATGAGATGCTATGATGCTCACTCTCTCCCTGCCACATGCCAATCCCCTCATAAGAAATAATAGCAGTGAAATAAATGGCAGTTATTTTTAATATTCTTGAATCTTGGCATTACAACAAATAAATGAATTGGTGTTACCAAAGCTACCAATTAAATAGGTAGCAGCGGAGGCAAATAACTCAAGTGAGCATCTCAAATTTGCAAAATTTGAAGTGAGCAAGTGCTAACAGAAAACAAAAGCATCCCTAGCCGTGGAGGAAATTTTTTTTAAAGGTATATTATAGTTGATATTTTTTAAGGATTAAATTATGGTGTTTTATGTGATTATCTCACATTATTTTTGCACATAAAATTTGTCTGTACAATTGTTTTCTGCATTCACGGTTATCCTAGGCAACATATCTTCTACACATATCTGAAGGTTAGCATTCATTTTTATTTCAATCTTGTCCACAACTTTTGTTAAAATAGAGCTAAACATTTTTTTCCTCAGATTTTCTTTGAATTCTTTCTTCATATGTTAAATACATGAAGTAAAAAATGATTGTATTATTTATTTATGGGTCTACATGTGCATGCATAATGGGAAGCAACAAGATAAGTATAGAAGGGAAGACTGTTCCATTTTCACTGCACAGGTCATGTGGACAACTTAAAAAGAACTTCAATGCATTAAGAATAAATAGATAAATAGATAAAATAAAAAAGAAAGGGGTTTGAATAATAAAAGAGAACATAGCAAAAGACCACGAGAATAGAGAAGGGGGAAAAAAGGGTTGAATAAGAGGAAGAAAATAGAGAAAAGCTCCACAAAGGTTGAGTAGTAAATAAATAGAGTGTGTTATGGGTATGGCATAGATTTGGTAGATACGTGGGTAGTAAGCTCCCTAAAACATTTGTATTTATTAAACATGTTATACTAAGCTATAGAAAGATGAATAAATTTATTTAATGGTGTATTGTTTTTAAATAAATTTATTTAATGGTGTATTGTTTTTAATTTGTATGCTTTTTAGAATTTTATATTATATATTATAATATAATATATATTCTTTTATAATAATATTGTATAATTATATATTATATTATATAATATTATATATTGAATTTCTTAAAAATGAAAATAAAAGAAATAAATAATAAAAAAATAATAAAAAAATTAATGCTAAGATAGGGTTTTGGTGGCTTGCAGAGCCTCATGGCTGCCGCCTACCCAAGGGGACCACGTCCCATTAAAAAAAACTTTAACTCATTTTTTTTTTAATCCAGTTCAATATTATATTACTTATAGATGAAACCCTTAATACCCAAATAAATAAATAAATACACATATATATTCATACAAATTCATGTAAATAAGAAAATACAATTATTTTGTTATCTACCAATTTTGTTCTTTGGCTTCAATGCCCATCTATACCTGCACATGCATGAACAAGCAAAGAGAGGATGATAAAAAAATTTTAAA
This sequence comes from Cunninghamia lanceolata, assembly GCA_027924645.1. Taxonomy (NCBI): domain Eukaryota; kingdom Viridiplantae; phylum Streptophyta; class Pinopsida; order Cupressales; family Cupressaceae; genus Cunninghamia; species Cunninghamia lanceolata. The sequence continues at coordinate 7,786,400 of BSBN01000150.1, forward strand.
AAAATAATAATAAACCTGGGGAAAAGAATGAAATGAGGAGGAAAGATAAAATGAAGAATTAGGTTTGTTTGTTCTCCACCTTCAAAGCCTATATGTAACTGCACATGCATGAAAGGAGAGGATGATAAAAAAATTTAAAAATAAAAATAAACCCCAATCAAATGAGTTTCATAATACATTATCTACAACTCCAAATGCACCTTAGCACCATTTTTCCTTCATTATAGACTTCCTCTTCAATTTTATAATCTTCCAATTTTCCCACCCTACAACACCTTTACCCATTTTCTCATTTCATGAGTGAAAGGCTTAAATCAAAAAGATTTATGTTATTTATTTGAACTGCCTTTCCATGAGAAGTATTAAGGCTTATTTAGTTTTTTTCTTTATTGCATAAACTTTCACTTTTATTTTTGGAATGTTTCATTTATTTCATGAAGTCATGTAAATCTTTGAAATTGCAATAAGATTTTAGTAATTTATTAAAGTAAAAATATGTTTTTTAATAATGGATAAGGTTTCATTTATTTCATGAAGTCATGTAAATCTTTGAAATTGCAATGAGATTTTAGTAATTTATTAAAGTAAAAATATGTTTTTTTTAATAATGGATAAGCCCTTCCAATGAAATATGTATGGTTGTAGAGCTAAATCTTCTTACCTATTCTATCATTGATTTCTTTAGAAGGTTGCCTTTATTCGTTTTAAAAATATGCTCTATGATTTTAGTTTAAAAATTAGTTACCTTTATTTGTTTTAAAAATCCGCTTTATGATTTTAGTTAAAAAGATTAGTTACCTTTATTTGTTTTAAAAATATGTTTTATGTTTTTTGTTCAGTTATGTAATCATTAAAATATGTCCAAAAATATATGATAAAAAATAGAGTGACATAAAATTTAGCTAAGATTTATAGCATGAATATGAGAGATTTTATTAGATTTTGTTTTCTCTTCATTTTTATAACCACTCATTTTTATTTGAAAAAATCTTATTATAAATGAATCGAAATTTATAAGGTTATATTAAAACTTTTTTTTAAAATGGTTTATAATGGAGAATGAAATAATTTTGGGGTTTCTACTGTAATTTTAGTGAGCTAGATTTTTAATTACTCATTACTCACTAAATTTATCATAAACCCAACTTGATATAAGAATGTAGTATTTGTTGATATAAAGTTGGGTTGATAATTCATATTTCTATTGTCAAATGTTTTGATTAGAAATAGGGTTAGATTTTGTAACCACCTATTATATTGGTTGGATTAAATTATCATTTTGGGTCAAATTTAATTGACTAAAATTATGTAGTATGGAGGAATCATGAGATAAAATAAGGAGAAACAATTAATATTTTAAATTTGGAATATTAATTACTCACTAAATTTATCATAAAAATAATATTAAAACTCTTTTTAAAAATGGTTTGCTATATATATTCCCCTCCTTTGTAATTTATTATAAAATAAAAATAGAGCTTTTGTTTTTTTAAACTTTTGTATTTTTTTAACTTTTTATTACATTCTAATTTAGAAATTTTTAAATTATAGAGTATTCTAAATAGTAGAGAAAAAATAGTTTAAAAAATCAAATCAAGGTTTATATATTATAGAATTTTATATTATATATTATAATATAATATATGCAGATAGCATAGACAAAAAATAGTTTAAAAAATCAAATAAAGAGTTATATATTATAGAATTTTATATTATATATTATAATATTATATATGTATTCTATTTTTTTTTAAAGATGGCATAGAGAAAAAAATAGTTTAAAAAATCAAATGATGAGTTTTTTTTTGTTATATATATTTTCCCCCTCCTTTGTAATTTATTAAATCTATAGCATAGAGTAGTAATATAATATATATATGTTTTCAATATCATTTTGGTAAGTTTTAATATTTACTAAAATTATAGCTCTACAACTCTTTAAAAATATAAACCTGTGATTTTACTTAAATGTTAATTTTTTTCTTGTCTCTATGTAGTTATTTTATACAACTTTTATTATTTAACTTCTTAAATATAAGACATTTAGGAAAATATCCATCTTCATAATTGTAATTATGGATTGTTTAGAAATTAATTTGTGTTAAATTGTGTTCTATTAAATTATTTTATTTTAGTTCACACACACACTTCACATGAAGTGAATGCCAAAGTTAACTTTCAAACATGCACACAATGAATGTCAAAGTTTATTCACACACACAATGAAAGTCAAAATTTATTCAAACACACAAAGACTCACAATGAACATCATTGAAGTTTGTTTGTAGACACATTTCACAAAAAGTGAAAATCAAAGTTTATTCATACATCACACAAAATGATATCTAAAGTTCATTCGTGCACACACACAAAAAAAGAATGTTAGTTCTTTCAAGCACATTCCACATAAAGTGAACATCAAAGTTCATTCATACACTCTACACAAAATGATATCCAAGGCTCATTTGTACACACAAAATAAAGAATTTCAAATCTTTCAATTGCATTCTACATAAAGTGAACATCAAAGTTTATTCATACACTCCACAAAATGTGATAGTTGAAGTTCATTCACTCCACAAAATGTGTTAGCTTAAGTTCATTCATAAATAAAGAAAAACTAAATGTAAAAGTTCTTTCAAGCTCACATAGATACACAACAAATTCCAAAGTTGGTTCAAACACATATACCACACAAAGTGAATACCAAAATTATTTTTTAAAAACACACACCACAAAATGAATGCCTAAATTAACTTTCCCACACACACAATTTACATAAACAAAAAGTGAATATGCCAATGTTCAAACATAATTCATTCACACAAATTTAGTACAAGCATGCATTAACACTTAAGTTCAAACATTCCAAACTCCGAACACACTCATAAAGTGGGTGCCAAATTTATAAAACACGGTAAAATTCAAATACACACACTAGACAAAGTGAATGCCGAAATTAAATTTCACACACACAATTCACACAAAATGAATGTCAAAGTTAAAACACACACTTCACACATAGAAAGTGAACATGTGCCAAATTTTAAACATGCTTCATGTACAAAGCTAGTTCAATCACACACAAGTAAACACTCGAGTTCAAATATGCCAAAGAACAAACACACACAAAGTGAATGCCAAAGTTAAAGCACACTCTTCACACAATGTTAGTTCAATCACTTCACACACAGTTGATTCAAACACACACTTCATACATATATGTTTTTTAAAAGTTATTTTGTGCGCTGCTTGGTTGATAGGAAATTAGTAACATGGATTTTTATTATCCTACATTATTTAGGTACTACACGATTCACCTAATCTCTTGATTGCTTAGAATTTATTTAGCTCATTCACGATTTACTTCATGTGCTTATTCATTTAATACCACTCAATTATTTTTATTTGCAAAAAAATAATTGAATTTCTTATTGTATTTATACCCTTGTCTATGTAATGACTTTCCATAAAAACAAAAATATAAACTATTTAGTGATAGGCCTATAAATATTGGTGCTTTTACTAGTCTATAGAAAATAACTTTGTAGCTGATACTTGTACTATTCCACATGAGAATATATGGTTGAAAAAAAAAACAAAGTAATTATAAATTTGTAAAGTAGTTATAATTTTGTTATTCAAGAAAACTATATATCTTCTATGATATTCTAAATTCTTACTTGTAAGTTTTGTATGGATATATAAACATCACTATTTGAATTATGAGTCTATTTTTCTAAACTCGATATATTAGCATTGTGAAAACTTGATGTATATATATTTACAACAAATTATATATGTGAATAAACTATATATTTATTATGCCGAGAGGCGAAGACTAGAGGCATTATACAACCACAGCATGATTGCAACTTTTATTTTGCCAATTTAAATTGACATTTACGGGGCTGTCAAACATCACCTCCCGAGAATATTGGCATGATCAGATTTTCTTGGAGGAGAGAATAGTGGCATGTGGGTAGTTAGGAAATTAGTCTACGTCCGTTATCTATTCGTTGAGCCCCTGATCCAAGCACACTATTAGGCATGCAATCTCATTTCTATGAAATTAGTGGCAGTTGAATGAAGGAGAAGAATAGAATAATCCCCAGGCATCTTCTGCTTGTAGTCAGGAATAATGAGGAATTGGGGAAATTCTTGAGCGGTGTCACCATTGCCCATGGGGTAAAAGCATAGAACTGTGTCACACTTTTGGTTGACTTATCAGCACAATTGAATTTAAACATTTCTAACTAAAAGTTATTTTTTTCAAACATATGGTCTAGTGAGATTCATTCTAGCTAAGTTAGATATGAGCCACAACTTTTACAACCAGAAGTGTCCACTAAATACATATGTAGCACCACTTGGAGGCCAATTTACCAAAAAAATACAAAATTTCAAAAAAGTTGACGTTTCAACAATTCCTACTCATGCAAATAATTTTTTTTTTTTAAAATCTAAAAATACCCTTTTGTAGATTTGTAAGTGTAGTTTTAAAAAATGTGGTTTTTTTAATAGTCTAATTATTGTTAATATTTTATTTTTTATTTTTACTAAAAGTAGGTCATCAGCACCAAAATATAAGGTTGATTGTCTTATCAAGAAAAAATAGTAAAGTTTATTAAAAAAAATTTAAAAAAATATGATGCACTAGAGAAGAGATTCCATGTCAAGATGATATAAATGTTTTTCTATTTTGGATAAATAGTCAAGACAAAAGCAGACGTCCCATCGAAATAATTATTTTTTAGTACATGCAAATTTTAATATATATTTATCAAAATGCATAAAAAATACATCCATGCACTAAAGTTTCAAGTTATAAATACACACAAAAAATTTGAAGGAAAAAAAATAAAATTTACTATAAAAAGAGCGGCGTCCCACTTAACTTCATTTTTCAGCATTTTATCAGCAACTAAATTATAGTGTAAATTTTACAAAAAAATGTATTCAAATAATTTTTTATTTTTTATAAAAAATACAAACATAAAATAGACTAAAAAATATACATTTCATTAAAATTTACATCATTTCAAAATTCAAAATGTATATGTCACTTTTTAATGATTCAAGTTAAAAATTTAGATTAGCGTTGGTCGTTTCTTTTATAAAAGTGTGACACAGCTTTGTACTTTTACCCCATGGTGGAGTTCTGCCAAATGTATAGCAAGTTCTTCTCCCCAAGAAGTCAATTGGATGCCAAAGCCCGCGAGGGAGAAACTGTTGTGCCTAGAGGCACTGGTGGCAAATCTCTAGATGCACAGGAGCACCTCGTTGAAGGTAATCTTAAACACTTTGCGCTTACATTTATCCAGTTTTGTGTTAGAAAGGGAGATATTGTTTACAAGCTCTCCAAATTGTTGGATGCCTATGTGGAGTCCAATGAGTCTTCATGGGTGATGGATGAAAGCTTAGAGGTAGTAATTCCAAACAGGCTCGAAAAACAAAAACCTCGGGACTCTGTTGTTTTGTTTTTTAAGGGAACTTTTTAATTTGAAATTACTATGATCTATTTGTGAAGAAGCTATGCAACAGAGATGGCCTCAAATTTACCGTTGGAATTACTCCCATGTTGGGAACTAGAGAAGAGATTCCATGTCAAGATGATATAAATGTTTTTCTATTTTGGATAAATAGTTAAGACAAAAGCGGACGTCCCATCGAAATAATTATTTTTTAGTACATGCAAATTTTAATAAATATTTATCAAAATGCATAAAAAATGCATCCATGCACTAAAGTTTCAAGTTATAAATACACACAAAAAATTTGAAGGAAAAAAAAATAAAATTTACTATAAAAAGAGCGACGTCCCATTTAACTTCATTTTTCAACATTTTATCAGCAACTAAATTATAGTGTAAATTTTACAAAAAAATGTATTCAAATATTTTTTTATTTTTTATAAAAAATATAAACATAAAATAGACTAAAAAATATACGTTTCATTAAAATTTACATCATTTCAAAATTCAAAATGTATGTCACTTTTAATGATTCAAGTTAAAAATTTAGATTAGCGTTGTTCATTTCCTTTATAAAAGTGTGACACGGCTTTGTGCTTTTACCCCATGGTGGAGTTCTGCCAAACGTATAGCAAGTTCTTCTCCCCAAGAAGTCAATTGGATGCCAAAGCCCGCAAGGGAGAAGCTGTTGTGCCTAGAGGCAATGGCAGCAAATCTCTCGATGCACAGGAGCGCCTCGCTAAAGGTAATCTTAAACACTTTGCGCTTACATTTATCCAGTTTTGTGTTGGAAAGGGAGATATTGTTTACAAGCTCTCCAAATTGTTGGATGCCTGTGTGGAGTCCAATGAGTCTTCATGGGTGATGGATGAAAGCTTAGAGGTAGTAATTCCAAACAGGCTCGAAAAACAAAAACCTTGGGACTCTGTTATTTTGTTTTTTAAGGGAAATTTTTAATTTGAAATTACTATGATCTATTTGTGAAGAAGCTATGCAACAGAGATGGCCTCAAATTTACCATTGGAATTACTCCCATGTTGGGAACTAGAGAAGAGATTCCATGTCAAGATGATATAAATGTTTTTCTATTTTGGATAAATAGTCAAGACAAAAGCAAACGTCCCATCAAAATAATTATTTTTTAGTACATGCAAATTTTAATATATATTTAGATCAAAATGCATAAAAAATGCATCCATGCACTAAAGTTTCAAGTTATAAATACACACAAAAAATTTGAAGGAAAAAAAATAAAATTTACTATAAAAAGAGCGACGTCCCATTTAACTTCATTTTTCAGCATTTTATCAACAACTAAATTATAATGTAAATTTTACAAAAAAATGTATTCAAATAATTTTTTATTTTTTATAAAAAATACAAACATAAAATAGACTAAAAAATATACATTTCATTAAAATTTACATCATATCAAAATTCAAAATGTATATGTCACTTTTTAATGATTCAAGTTAAAAATTTAGATTAGCGTTGGTCGTTTCCTTTATAAAAGTGTGACACAGCTTTGTGCTTTTACCCCATGGTGGAGTTTTGCCAAATGTATAGCAAGTTCTTCTCCCCAAGAAGTCAATTAGATGCCAAAGCCCGCAAGGGAGAAACTGTTGTGCCTAGAGGCACTGGCGGCAAATCTCTCGATGCACAGGAGCGCCTCGCTGAAGGTAATCTTAAACACTTTGCGCTTACATTTATCTAGTTTTGTGTTGGAAAGGGAGATATTGTTTACAAGCTCTCCAAATTGTTGGATGCCTGTGTGGAGTCCAATGAGTCTTCATGGGTGATGGATGAAAGCTTAGAGGTAGTAATTCCAAATAGGCTTGAAAAACAAAAACATCGGGACTCTGTTGTTTTGTTTTTTAAGGGAACTTTTTAATTTGAAATTACTATGCTCTATTTGTGAAGAAGCTATGCAATAGAGATGGCCTCAAATTTACCATTGGAATTACTCCCATGTTGGGAACTTGGGCGAATGGTTCATTCCTTGATGAGACGCAATTTCTTGGTGTATTAGTTTAGGGATTTTATGTTGTCTTACATTGGAGGAAGATTGAAAATATGTAGCCCACAAAACATCCCAAATTTAACCACTTGATTTATTCTCACATATTTTTAAGAAAGGACAATTTGTGGGTCGATTTTTTTGCTGCCTTTAGATTTTTTTCATCCTTATTGTCAAGCAGTTTTATTTGAGCAAGTTTTATTGTAGAATTGAGACATTAAGTATTTGTAGAAGCAACTCAAGCTCAAAATTATAATTAATGACTAGATTTTGAATTATTACTATTATGTGTTTGTCATATGATCTACCTGTTAAAAAAATTGGACAAAGTTGATCCACTGTTGGTCTACCTGTGCTCACAATTCTTTGACAAGGGTGATCCAGTGTTGGTGTCACTATTGCTAGAAATATTTGACAAAGGTCATCTAATGTTGCTTAAGCATTTATGATTGTTTTATTTCCTATAAGTTTGTTTTGAAAAGTGTGGACCAGCCAGGGGCCAAACCTAAGATTTCATGCTAGTTTGCCGAGTTTTCCAAGTCTCAGGCCCCCTTTAAGTTATTTGTATTTATCACTGAGTGGATTGACCTTCCAGCAATTGGTTAAAACAATGCCTCCCCAGACAAAAGGTGCAGGTTTGAGCCCTGAAGATTTAGAGCCCAGTGTGCTAGCTAAGCTGATTCTGTATAATTGTACAACATTAGGTAGTTTAAGTAATTTAAGCTCTTCGTGGTCATTTTTGGGATTGAGTGCTTAGGATAAAAAAAGATAGGACACTCTAGCACTGTAATCTTGTCTTCTTCACTTTTTTAGGGAAAGCAGTATTACAGAATAAAATTCATTTGTGTGAGTATCTTTGAACTTTAAACTATGGGCAATAACTTTAAATCTCAAAAGACATTGATTAACTAATACATCATATGTGCCTAGCTATATTAAATTTTGTAGATTATTTTGTTGATTGTGTTGGGGATTCATTCTTAATTACACGCTATTGACTTAGCTTATGGCATATCCCTTTGGATTTTATTCTATGCTAATTGGTAAACTATCAACTAGGTTTCAAATAACAGAAAATGGGATGTAGTATATCCCAATAGAGAGAAAGGGTCAGGTCTAAGCATTGGGCATTTTCAATGGAATAAATCCTCCTAGACAAAGATTAGACTGCAAGAGGAATTTAAGAAAATTTAACTAGTAACAAAATTTGTAGATTAACTTATGGACTTTTGTATGACATTTTAGAGTAAATCTTATAGACTTTTTATGTAACATTTTGGAGTAAATCTTACTAATTGATGGTATTTAGTAGTATTTTAATTCCTATTGGCCATACATAAGAGATTCCTTTTTGCTCAGTAAAAGTTGGTCCAAATGACTCAATAGAGCACTCCATTTATAAATATGTCTTGTAGTGTCCCTCAACTTGTCGTCTTTTGGACTGATGTTTGCTTAATAGTACTGGACATTATGACAGTATTTTAGATCGTCTGATGATGGATTTCTAGTTATTCTGCTATTTCAGTATGAACCTAATTGTTAGGATAACAGATGTTGATGTTGGATTATGTCATTTTATGCTTTACAATTTGATAAATGAACTGATGTTTTAGATGCTTTGATGATTATTCACTATATGGGATTGGAAGTTAGTTGATCATTTTATGTTGTAGATTAGTAATCTGATACCTTGTTCAATATAGTTGATTGTTATTCATAAACGTGAATGGAACAGTGTCGTATTACTCGTTCTCGAGTACCCTACCCCACTACGATTTCCATTCACGATAGGACTGCATGTGATGTATATGTATATCTTGTCATGGTTAACCGTGCGTTGCTGTAGGATGCAGGTACTAGGCACCGACTCCACCTGATTACCAGGTCTGAGCGTACCTTCGCCAATGGATCAGTTGGTTGGAGTTAACGTGAGGTCCCTAGTCAGTGTTCCTTGGTCGTTAGTTTACCCTTGTGGTTGTTGGTTGTCGTTCGCTCATGTCTTGCTATCAGGTAATACTGTACCTTGGAGTCTAATTAGTTCTGCAGGTGTCTAAGTATGTGTGGTAATGTTGTGCTTTAATTAGAATCATTCTACGAAAGAGTATAAATGTTGTTAAATGGGCATAATGTCGTTAGTTGTCGATTATTGTTATAAATAAATTATTATTTTATGAGAAGTGTTGTTGTTAAATAAAGTTGTAAGAAATTTGTATTGTTCAATATAATATTATTTATAATAAATATTTAAATAAATAAATAGTTGTAATCATGTTGTAAATTGTGATTCACAACTTGATTAATAAAATAAATTAAAGTATAGTACAAAATTATAGATTGTTGAAATAGTACTACTCTATTAATAACAATATATTGGGTCGGCTATAAAGAAATATAATAATAAAATAAAATAAATAATATTTGGGGATCATTAAATTAAATAAAATATATATTTTTAAAGGAGTTATGCACGGGATCGCGTGCCAAGCCCTTGGTAGAGGAGAGAGGCTATGTTATAAAAGAGTGGTAGGGGCATCAAGGATAGTATCACAGGTGAAAGGAAAGAAGCAGCTTGGAATTGCAACGATTGGAGTAGATTCGTCGAGTTGATTACGAAATCAGGTTCCATCAAATGCCTTATCTCTGAAACTTTAGTTCGATTCTGCAAATGCTGTTGTAGTTTATTTGATTCCAACTAGTTGATCTGAAATCAGTTTGTTTCGGTAGAGTTCATGTCTGTAAACTGTCCTCTCTGTGTTGAAACAGCATCTTCTCTTAGGGTTTTAAATTATTCCTTTCTGCTCAAGGATTCCGTTAGTAAATTGTTTTCCTCCCTCTGTTTGCCGAATCATTCTGTATGCACTCTCAAACTGGCATAATCTTGGTAGGGTTTGTAGATGTAAACGACACCTCGATAGGATCACTGTAGATCGCTGTTGGCTACAGCTAGTCATCCCTGTAAGATCAGATCAATGTTATTATTGTTTCTTTCTCTGTGTTTAGCTGGAAACTTGTCTGGAAACTCGTTGTATGTCTTTTGTATCCATTGATCTTCATGGGCTGTGTGCCTTTTTAACCTGCCCCCACACCTGTAAATGGAAGTTCTATTTGCTCAGAGACCTGTATAGTGATGGTTACTTGAGATTTAATTTATTCTTTTTGTATCCCTTAGTATTATTTACAAATGGTTCGATAATGATAAGAAGCGCTGCATATTGCAATGCTAGGGCGTGATTGACAGTTCGCTGCTATTGTCCTATTATTATTTGATCTGGTTGAAAATCTCTGTAGCCTTGTTGTTTCGCTATCCCATGTATATTGTTTTGTTGTGTTTGGTTCTATCTCTTTTGTGGACCGGGAATAACAGGTAGTCCGCTGCATTGCTATCATTCGTTTGAATGAAAGAACTGAAACCCTTCCTTTGCCATTTACCTAGTATTACTCTATGTGTCCGTTGACTAACCTACTCCATAGATGGAGTGATCAAAATCCTTTCATTATCGATTATGGGAGTTCTTCGTGTTGGATACTTACTCTGCCTTGTTCCATTGTCTCCCTAAGCCGTTTGGGCTAGGCGCATACCTGGAAAGGGTTGTTTTTGCAAATTGCACCTTGTATTGCCAATTCTACGGTTTGTTCTTGAAAGAAAATGGAATAATATTTAAGGGAATCCGTCATTTGCCAAACGTGGGGCTGTAGGGCGCGGTGTCAAACTAGGTTACCAGTTTACGCTATTAGTGTAATGATAGGGCGTGATAAGAGGTGGCAAATTAGGTAGTCGCTGCCTTATTATCAATCGCTTTAAATATGCTGAAGCCTTGTCATTTCATTTTCATTCCAAGATGTGAGACGACACTCTTTTTGCTCTGCTTGTTGTGTTTGGTGCTGTTTAGTAGTGGACCGATTATGTTGGGAGACGCTACCAATTTGTTATGCCAGGGCGATGGGAGGTGATGGGTTAGGTAATGCGCTGCTGCTATTGTCTCACTATTTGCCTTTGATGGAAGCCTCAGAAGTCTTTTCAACGTGTCCATTTTGGTGGTCTCCGTCAGCCATTATCAATATTGAGACGATGATTCCTTGTATGCCAGTCCACCTTATAGTTTGGACTACCATGATTTCGCTGGCCTTCAACCAAGCTGAGCAACATTATTAGCTCTGGAGGACGATGACGCTGTAGTATTAATGCTTAGAAGTGATTAGTGTGTCCTCACACATCAATCCCTGTCCGCATTCACAATGTATATGGCTGCAGTAACGTCGTAAGGGCTTATGTTTTCTGCAGTCGCTAAGAGGTAAAACTTAGTCAGTTAAATCTGTAGATTGCCGTTGTCCCGGTTGGCGCACAGCTGGAAGAAGTTTGGAGTGTCCTCATGATAACCAGCGAGGGCAAGATGGTCAGCAATGCACAAGTAATAACCAACTGTTGGTGTAATGTAATAATGGTTCCAAAAATGATCTGAGCAGCTGTCTGCCTCTGATAGCTTACTGTCCCATATACGGGCAATCCTCAACATCGAAATATTTTAGAAACTCGATAACTGACTCGGCAGCGACAGTGTGATGGAAAGATCATCGTCATAGTTCATCTTACAGGCAGGAAGCTTTCTCAGTAAACTAACAAATGCATCTCACATACAAGTTGAAATGAGATTGTTGTTATCTTCTTTTCAAATATTACGTCATAACCATTCTCCAGTTCCCTAATTATTCAGTGATCAGGTTATTAGGCGATTACATTTTTATTAGTCCTCTGTAAAAATGTAGATGACAACCATAGTGCGCACCATAGAGAGTTCTTGAGTCCCTTGCAACAATTTCATTTCGTATATACCTAGCAATCAGTCTTTTACTGAGAATCGTTGTTTTGCCTGGGCACACTTCCGAGAGGTTTCTTTCTGCAGTTCATACTTTCACATTAGCTAAACGGACTGCAATACAGTCCATATAACTGACACAATCTTAACTGATATATCACTGACAGAGATGGTGCTTCCTCTGAAGGCCGTTGCAGTAGGAGATCATAGCTAAACACATACAGCAATCGGCGATTTACTGAGATGTTTGTAATTTATCCATTTCTGTCAGAAGTTAAACCTGAGTGGAAGTAATTTCTGAACTTGTATTTATTCTTTCCATGTTTGGGAGATCAGCACAACAGTTAGAAGCATGAATTAGGTGCGGGAATCTCAAAGAACGTTCATGGTTACCATAAAAAGCTTAGTCATTAAACCTTTTTGCCTTCGTTATTATTGGATACCGTTAGATTTGCAAGTTGAGGAAGTTGTTAGACTAATCAACTATCATCCATTTCAATGATAAAACAGTCAATAGCCGTTTTACTCCTCACTGACAACCTATACGAGCTGTTCACGTTCCATTCAAATAGGATCATGTACGATTCTCTTGCATGACAGTAGGATTATAATAAACAGTAATAGTAAAGAATGTAATCTAATGTTAATTTTATTACAGAAGTTGTTTGCATTGAATAGAGAAGAAATTGTAGTATTGACTTTGAAACTGTATTAAACAGTATAAGTTAGGTATTTCTGTTGATTGTAAAGAGTCGAATTGAGAATGGATAAACTCAAATTCTAGAGGCTAAGTTGTCACAGTTGAGTGTTTGCAACTTGTGTATTGTTGTTTTTGTAATTACGATGTAATAGCGTTTATGTGGATCAAACATAGTATGAAGTATAATGAGGTATTGTCAAGATTGATTGTGTGTCTTGTAAAGTAATAATCTCAAGATGAAATATCAAACCCTTGTGATCTTATTGTACCGTCTGTCGTCTGGAGAGACCTGAAATCTGTAAAAGAATAAAGTATTGTAATGTTGAAAGTATTGGATAACAATTGATGTTATGGTTCTATTTTGATGCAAGAGGGTTTATGCCTTGCAATGTACATATACGTGTTTTGTTATAAAGTCTTGCATGATGTTTAAGGTTTACTAGGTGTTAGGAAGGAGAGTGGCTTTCAACATGGGGCCGGCGCCCAAAGTGGCAGTCAGGATAACCCGTTGGAAGTAAATTAATCAAGTGATAACCTAAAATTAACTAGGGGGTTAAGGGTAGATTTCACATTAATAAGATTATTGGATTCCTCTCCCATGACCTATAGTGCTTGTTTAGACTAAGGATGGGTAGAGAAGGCCTGGTCGGCATGATTGACTTCCTTGTCCTCATGAAAGGAAGGTCGATTCCGCATGTGTCACCCTATGGGGTCGGCGCCTAGTGAGAGGCTGTCAGGATAACCATAGATGGGGGCCGGCGCCTAGTGAGAGGCTGTCAGGATAACCCATGTTAGGACCGTGCGATGACACTCTCCCTACTACAACCTAGCATCCCTTGTTCGGTCTCTCCTCAATTGTTTTGTGTCACCTCTGGAGGTTAAGTTATGTTGTGTTGTATTGTTATTGCCATGTGTTGTATTGGCGTTGGTCATCCTTTGTTCTTGTTTGTCTTTTGTCTACCTGACTGTCATTGTTTGGGACCTCATGTTAACTCCTAGCTCGGGGGGTGGACCTTAGGGTTCCACATGGTCGGGTGGAAGAGCTATTTTATCCATTGGTTACTCTTGTCAGGATCTTATGCAGAAAAGGATTTGTTCCAGTTGTACTTGTTCCAATGATGAAGATGTAAGTGTATAACCTTGTACCAGATTTGTGTAACAGAACATTCTCTATGTATGTAACTTTGATGTAGACTAAAAATGGTAATGTAATGATGTCTTGATGTACTTATATGAAAGCATTTCAGTTATGTATTTAATCGTGCAGATTCCGTTATTTGATGTTTTGCAATGAATGTGAATAAGTTATTTATTTGAGCATGGATTTGGATCAGTTACTGATGTATATTAAATTATGTTAGTTGATTTGTTAAGTGATGCAGCCTTGGACCCTTAGAGAATATGTCGTAATTAGTTGTGTTAACGTTACTTAATCTTTAAAAAAAAAAATTCCCTGTTTCTTGTCGCACAAGTGTGTATTCTTTAAGGTGTTCAAGGCGGGCGTTACATGTCTCCCAAGTTAATGCATGTTCCATTTAAAACATCCAAATTTTGTAAGTTTTCCTTCCTAGAGGTAATCTCAGCTCAGACCTAATTTCTGTGTAGATTTGAAAAATTTCCCCTAATTTTTGTATAGATTTGAAAATTTTCCTCTATAAATCCAATGTCTTGTCTGCAATATGTTTTAAACAAATTCAATATTGTAATATTACATGTAACTATAACCTCAGAATTTGAAGATGGTATATATATTGACTTATGTGCCATTTTCATCTGTATTGGATACTAACCCTTCATTATGAATCAACAAATAGGCTTACTATGTTCTTTGTTCATTAAAAAATATGATTTAGAACACTTTTTGTTACTGTAAGGATAAACAGAAAACATAATGAAATTCCTCCTTATTTTCAATTGTATTTATTTCTTAAGTGTTAAATGCTTATCCTTTCAATGGATTGTTCCAAATATAATACTATTTCAAATCTATAATTGTTTCATTATACTTTTTGTTGTTGTAAGGATAAACATAAAACATAATGAAATTCCTCCTTAAGCTTCACAAAAAAATTTGAATGTTCAGAATACTATAAATTTAATTTATATTTGACAAGAGTTAATTTTTGAAGAATTTTTAAAACAATTTCAAGAATGATCATTAACAAATGCTTTTATAAAATTTTCAAAACTAATATTTGAAGTTTTCATAAGAATAAATAAAAATTAAATTATAGAGATTCCCAAAACAAACATGTAAATTAATTTAGTTGTTGCAAGCAACAAATTTCAAAAGTAAAAATATCATTAAAATTAATAGCTAGAAAATTATTTTAAGTATAAATACTTAAAAAAAACACCACAATGCTAATGTTGAGTGGCAACCACCAAGAGGAAAATGGTTTTAACAATGCATTTTAAATGACAAATATAATCACAATTCTAACCATTTTTACTAGAAGAGGGGTAAATATTTATTCAAACAAGAAGTACAAAGCAAGGGCATTACACAGCCCTGTCAAGCTCCACCAAATGGTCCAACTTTTGAGACAAATCCAGGGGTAATTGACCCCAATCCACAATGTTCCAATTTTGCATGTGATCATAGGCCCATTTGGCCAAACAATCCACAACTCTGTTCCATTCTCTAGGAATATGCATGAAAGTAACAGAGTCCAAAGAATCACACAGATTAAGAATCTGTTTAACAACCAAATCTAAATGCCAACTAACATCAGTTAAATGTTGTCTATTCAACAAATTCACCACCACCTAGGAATCAGACTCATAAACGATCCTTCTCCACCCAAGATGACAGTTGTGCTCCATAGCATATAAAATGGCAAGAGCCTCCATCGAATTGTTAGAATGAAGACCCTTATAAACTGAAAAGATAAATTGAATAGACCCAAAACTATCCTGACCAACTCCACTAATACCAGCATGACCAAGGTTTCCCTGAGAAGAACCATCCATGTTAAGTTTCAAAACTCCCTAAGGAGGAGGATTCCAACGCCCCTCCCTATTTATCTTCCGAAGAGGGTGTCGACATTTATTTCTCATGAAACGACCTTGTTGAGGAGGAAGATGAAGACGACTGCAGCAAACAACATGTCGAGGATCCACTGCTTCCATCAAATCACAATTTTCTGAAATAGTTTCTCCCAAAGAATGAAGAATTTTCCACCACAAGTGATGGGCCACCAACATCACATCTTGAAAAATCCTATGATTCCTCTCCAGCTAGATATGCCAAATAATAAAAGAAGGGCCAAGAGCCCAAGTAACTTGAAGAAAAGAGGTTTTAACATGAGCCATGCCCCAATGATCAAAAAACTCAGCTAAAGAGGAGACATGCCAACAGGCCTGGTTCCAAACACGCCACCAAAAATGCCAAATCTCCCTAGAGAAGGAACATTGGAAAAAGAGATGAGAAACACTTTCCTCACTATTATGGCACAACACACGCATCGAGGGACCATGAAAACCATGTTTACTGAAATTATCCCAGGTAAGACACCGATTTTGAACCACCAACCACATGAAGAAGCTGTACTTGGGCCACAAAAACTTCTGCCAAACTTGCTTCCACCAAGGAACCTCAGAGTCCCCGAACATCTGCCTAACAAGGTGCACATAACCTGCTGAAATAGAGTACTTCCTAGACAGATCACTGTCAGCCCAAGCCAAAACATCATGCCCCACCAAAGTATTGCATTCACGAGAAGCAAGAATCTGAGCCAACTCACGTCTATCCTCCTTTGACCCTCTCAGAGGTCATTCAAAAGAGTGCTTCCATCTAAAACTAACAGCCAACCCACAATTCTGTACAACCTTATAATGCTCAACTGTGTCCCAGCCTGCAGCAGTAAAAATATCACAAAGAGACTGGAGGTGAGGAAAAGAAGATAGGATAGAAGGGTGACCATCCCAAGAATCCAACCAAAAAAGAGCCTGTCACCCTAAATGATAGATCCAAAAAACTCCATCCTTAACCAACTTAGCCCCCATTTTCAAAGTGTACTAGATCATAGACCCCCTTCCCTCCAAAGGAAAGCGAGGAACATCAAAATAATTAAAATCTTTAAAATACTTATGGGTGAGAATACGGGCCCATAGTTGATGCTGACTAGTACACCAACGCTAATATAACTTAGCTGCAAGAACCTAACCATTCAAAAGAGAAGAACATAAAGCAAGACCTCCCTCTTTCTTTGGTCTACACATAGTTTCCCACTTAACAAGGGTCCACTTAGCAATCGACAAGTTACCACTCCAAAGAAATTGTCATGAGAGAGCATCAAATTCCTTAAGGAAATACATAGGAGCTGCCTGAACAAAACACCTATAAATAGGGAGAGCCTGAATAACAAACTTAAGAAGAGTCACTCTAGCCCTAGAAGATAACCAATGATGCGTTCAATGAGTGACCTTCCTACACAGCTTATCAAGCAAAATCTTCCAGGAAGACCTGGGATGTCTACCAATAGCAAGAGGAATACCCAAGTAGACAAAGCGAGGAGACCCAATCTAAAACCTCAAAATATTTGCAATCTATCATTGAATCACCTGAGGAGTATTAAAAAAGAAAATAGATGACTTATGCTCATTGACTTTCTGAACTAAGGCAACTAGGTAGGTATCCAAAGCCTACCAAAAGAATTAGCTTCCTGAAGACGAGCCATCCCCATAAGAGAGGTATCATCCACAAATTGAAGATGAGAAAGCTTTAGCAATCCATTGCCCCATTGCCAACCATGAATCAAGCCTTGATAAACCTGAAACTTGAGAAATCAACCCAACCCCTCAGCCATAATAATAAACAGATAAGGAGAAAGAGGATCACCTTGGCAGAGGCCCCTGGAAGCTCCAAAAGGATTAGAAGGTTCTACATTCACAATAACCGAGAAAGATGATGAAGTAACACAACTCATAGTCCAACTCACCCAGTCAAGACTAAAACCAAAGGCTAAAAGAATCTTCTGAAGAAAATGCCACTTAACTCTATCATAAGCTTTGGCCATGTCCAACTTGATGAACATAGATTTTTCCTTAAACGTCACCATAGAGTGAATGACTTCAGAAGCCACCACCACCCCATCCAGAATTTGTCTACCAGCCACAAATCCCCCTTGATCCTCAGAGATGACAATAGGAAGATAAAATTTGAGCCTCTCTGCAATTAGTTTAGTAATAATCTTGTACACCACATTACAAAGAGCAATAGGTCTAAAGAATTCAAGCTTATCAGCACCTTCCTTTTTAGGAATGAGAACTAGAAAAGTATAATTCAAGGCTCGAAGCATTTGTTTACTGTGAAGAGATTCTTGAACCACCTCCAATAAATCCATATTAATAATATCCCAAAATTCCTGGAAAAATTCAATTGGGAAGCCATCAAGGCCTGGAGCTTTACCTTTGTTCATCCCAAACACAACCTCTTCCAATTCAGGCATAGAAATCAGACGAATGAGAGAATCATTCATCTCATTAGTGATCAAAGAGGGAATGCACTCAAGGATCAAATTCTCCTCATCTTCAGTCGGATGAGAATCTTCAGTAAAACATTGCATGGTACAACAAAATCACCAAGTGACTTAGAATGAACTTTATGCTTCTGATGAGAAGATTTCCAATATCTTAACCTAAATTGATTTTTATAAATATTTGAAGATAAAAATTCTGAAAAGATCTTTTATATTTATCTTTTAAAATATTCTAAATTAATAAATATTTCTATAACAAAATATTATATTAAATATAGAGCTATATAAAAATATAACAAGTCAAATTATATCATCTAATATATTTTAAAATTTTAAAATGTCATCCATCAAATTTTAGACCTAAATTTACACCCAAAAAATAAACAAATAATATATATTTATAAGTAACACAAATAGGATAAACAAATAATGTATACAAGGGTTAGAATGGACAAGTTGTTAAAAGGGGCATCCTTTTTTCTTAAATAAAAAATGGGTATGTAAACTAATGTTTTTTAAACTATTATATTAGTCAAGTAAGTGGTAGAACAATTGCCCAAGTTATAGATGTTAAATAAACATTAATAAACATAGAAAAGAAAACATAATGTTAGGGTTAAATCATAGTTAGAATTAATTTTTAAATTAAAAGCATGAGTTGAAAAAAAGCATAAAAAAATATATGGATTTCAAAATGTTCAAAATTCTTTTAATTAGGTTACTATTAGAATTAAGGTAAGAATTACGGTTAGAGTAAGCATTAGAGTTACAGCTAGGGTTAGGGTTAGGGCTAGAGTTAGGGTTAGGGTTAAAATCATAGTTAGAATTAGGATTAAGGTAAGGGTTAGAATTAAGAATATTCTTAGACTTAAAATTAAGGTTATAGTCAGAGTACAATCAAGGTTATGATTAGAATTAGGGTTAGGGTAAGAGTTAGGAGTAGGATTCCTATTAGAATTAGGGTTAAAATTAAGGTGGGTTACTATTAGAATTAGGTTAAGAATTAAAGTTACAGTTAGGGTTAGGGTTCAAATTAGAGATAGGGTTAGAGTTCAATTAGGGTTTGAATTATAGTCAGGCTTACTGTTAAGGTTTGAATTATAGTCAGGGTTAGGGTTAGGGTTAAAATTAGAGCTTTTTTTAAGGTTAGAATAAGGGTTAGGGTTAGGGTTAAATTTAGGATTGGGGTTAAATTTAGAATTAGAGTTAGGATTACAATTATCAATGTGGTTAGGGTTAGGGTTACAATTAGGATTAATGTTAGAATCAGGTTAGAGTTATAATTAGGGTTAGGGTTTGAATTGAGGTTAGGGTTAGAGTTAGAATTAGGGTTACTAAATTAAGGTAAGCATTCGAGTTATAATTAGGATTAGGGTTAGGGTTAGGGCTAGAGTTAGGGTTAGAATTCAAGTTAGGATTAGGGTTAAATTGTAGTTAAAATTAGGATTAGGGTAAGGGTTAGAATTAAGGTTATTGTTAGATTTAAAATTAGGGTCATAGTTAGGGTAGAATCAGGGTTATGATTAGAATTATGGTTAGGTTAGGGTTAGAGTTAAAATTAGGGTTCCTATTAGAATTAGGATTAGAATTAAGGTGGGTTACTATTAGAATTAGGGTAAGAATTAGAGTTATGGTAAGCATTAGAGTTATAGTTATGGTTAGGGTTAGGGTTAGGAATAGAGTTAGAATTTGGGTTAGGGTTAGGGTTAAAATCATAGTTAGAACTGGGATTAAGGTAAGGGTTAGAATTAGGGTTATTGTTAGATTTAAAATTAGGGTTATAGTAGGGAACAATTAGAGTTATGATTAGAATTAGGGTTAGGGTTAGGTTTAGAGTTAGGATTATGGTTCCTATAATATTACACTTACCATTGTTTTATAAGCCTCAAAACCCAAACCCTCAACCTAACCATATTTCAAAACTATTTAAAATATGAAACTATTTACCCATAAACTAATAAACATTTATAATACATTATTATAATGTTTACTAATATTATACTACATAATTTTGATTTAAAATTATTAAAATATACAATAATTACAATTATATTTTAAAATAAATTGATTAAAAGGCGCCTAGAGATGGATCCATCTGGATGTACTTTATATATATATATATATATATATACACTAAATTTAGTATATAAATTAAATATAACTGAAACTTAAAAAAAAAGAGATTAAAATTTTGCAGGTTGCTCTATTTGGGACGGATTCATAGCCATAAATTTGGGGGAGGGTAGGCCCACTCCACACAGTTGTATGAGGGGCTCCCATGGAAGGGGTACGATCCCTTTTGGGAGCCGCTTCCCCACCCCTCTTCAAGTTTTAAAAGAAATTTAAATAGTTCTTTTCTCTAGGGTGCAGCCATGCAAACAGTCGCCTCTCTTCATAATTTTTTTTATATATTTTAATTTTTATTTGTATACAATTGATTTGATATATTAACATTTTAGTTTTTTATTTTTATTTTTAAATCTAGAAGTTTGGACAAGAAGTTATAACTATTTCTCTATAAATTAATAAAACTTCCAACTGGTTAATCAAATTGGTTAGAAACTAGAGAAAATAATAGAATCCACTGCAATTCAAAATATTATGGAAATATATTTGTAGATCAATAGAAAACAATGGAAAATCTTTGCTATAAATTTTATACAACTATTGGACCCTTGTTTCACCCAAAAAAATATTGGATGCACTATATTCTTGAGATCTAGCTCTCCAAGTGGAAAGACCTCGATAAATCCCATCTTCTCCTTCCTCTTATACCTTATGCAGTGGGAGAAAACATTAGAAAATCAATGAGATACTTTGGAGGTTGTATCTACGTCCTGCAACTTTAAAAAAATCAAAACATAGCAACCAAGCAAGGAATGAGAAATGGGCACTGTGTGACTTTGAATAGATTTTGATTAATGTGTTTTGATTTAAATTGTTATTTAAGCCATCATAAAAATGTGAGAATAAATTTTTATTTATTTATTTTATGATTCATTTATTTATTTATAGGTGAGAAATCAACTCCCTACTAAATAGGAAAGAATGATTCTTATTGCTAGGGATATGCTTTAATTTAAATAAGTTAATTTATTTCACTTGTGTGAAATCAAATCCCTATAAAATAGCTAATTCATTTATCACTTGAAAAGAAAAGAATGATTATTATTGCTAATTTAGGATATGCTTTAATTTAAATAAATTAATTTATTTCACTTGTGTGAAATCAAATCCCTCTAAAATAGCTAATTAATTTATCAGTAATTTAATTGTTAGGTGTGGACATAAATGTTTTATTTCTAAAATAAAAGAATATAAAAATGGGCAACTATTATTCAATTGATAATTAATAGAATATTTAGTTAGCAAGTATTATTTAATTAATTAGTGAGTGTTATATGGTGTATAAAGATAATTATTAATTAATTATCATTATTTTTATTTTTTTAGGCAAATTTATAGGGGGCAGCTCCTTTCCATTAAAATTAATTACCATTATTTATTATAACTATCCATTTCTAATTTTTTTATTGTAGTTAAAAATAAAAATTAATTACATGGTTGGGATTTTAATTTGGCATATAAATTGCAAAGTGAGATAAAGAGTCTCTCTTAAGATTTATGAAGGTGGTACCTATTATCATTAGGAATTGCACCCGTATGCAAAGCTGGTTAAAGCACTGCAATTCCGTGTAACATGGGACTAATCTCAGGTTGTGGGTGCCCTATGACAAGATTAGACCTCCAGATTGTGGGCTGGTTCCCTTCAAATGTTCTATTGAGATGTATGTTTCTACTTTTTAGAAAAAGGGGAGAAAGAAACTAAATAAACTCTAAGTGTAAAAATGGTGATGCACCTGATATAGATAAAGATAATGCAATCTGATTCACAATGCTTGCTCAGAAATCTGACTTCTACACAATCCAAACTTGGCATAAATATCACAAAAATGATTCTAAGGAATGTTGAAAACAGGTTTTTATGAAGGAAAAATAGTTTTTCACAACATAAAAAAACTATTTCTGATTAACACAACTTAAGACCTGTGATGAATTTGTGCTTTAATGTTGTAAACAATGAGGTGAGACAATAATTTTGAAGATTTAATAATAAAACACAACAAAATTTCATCAAAATCACTTCAGCATTCCACACTAAAAGGAAAGGTAATTCAACTGATCTGAAATAACAAAGGAAATCTTTGCAAAAAGACAAAAGATAACCTGTAACCTGTCGATCTCTCAATAAAACTGTAATAGTGAGCTACAAGAATTCTCCAATCTGTCTGAATCAGAATTAGAATCAAGAACTAGAAAAAATAGACTTTTACTTTACAATAAATAGGCTTGCACTCTCCAAGAGGCATGCAAAAAATATAGACTTGTAGATAATTGCCTCTAAAAATACTCAGACCTGAGCAACCTCAAAAATCCTCAAAATTAGGGTCTAAAACTGCCTTAAATTGAGCAAAAATAGCTTCAATTTGGGCTTCTCCATGTGCTTGACCAAAATTTTGACTAAGGACCCTAAAAATACTCCTAAAAGTCATGCAAAACCTCCTAGGTGGCCTAGTTAACTCAACTAATCAATTTGCATGATTTTGCATGAGCAAAATTGATTGGGAGTAAATAATAAAGTAATAAAATATTACTCTATTATTGGTTACAACTTGTCTATTTTCGATTTTACAATTTGTGGAAAATAATAAAGTAATTTATAGAATATTACTTTACTATTTATTTACAATTAATTAATGTGTAAAATCGTGCATGATTAGAAGAAAAAATACTCCTTATCACTCCAATACATTTGCCTATTTTGCAAAAATAGGACTTAGGAAAAAAATACACATTTCCTTATCACTCCAATACATTTGTAAAAAAATAATCTCCCTCTGCAAGGAAAATAAAAGGACCAGTCACTCCTGTAACACTCCATGCACAAGACAAAATTTGCATAAATATCCATTTATCAAATCTCCTTATATCCCCATATGCAATATTTGAAGTTAAGGAAAGAAAATAACTCCACTATGCAACCTGACCCCATGCATAAAAATCCATTATATGCTGCCTTTATCAATGGTGCCACCATGCAATTTCCACATCACCTATCATCCATATGCTATATCTCCACCATGCATAAAGAAATTTACCCTTGAACTTCCATGTATTTCATATGCATAAACTATTACATCATTATAGATGCTCACCTCACCTTATCTGCCACCTTTGTAAACTCTATATCCATGCATATCATGTCTTAAAACATCTATCTCCTTGGTTGTTAGCCACCATGCATAATATTGAGATCCATCCTTGGATGCTTGGGCATAGAAAAAGGACCTAAAGATGTGTCTTGTTATGTCTCCACCATTCGACCACCAAGGAAATCCATCATGCATAGTCTTAAGGCTTGGAGCCTCCCCACATATTATATCAGCCTCTTAACTTTAAAAAGAACCAACCTCCAAAGGGTTGCTGTCGGCCACTATGTGTTATGATTGCTAGAAAAGTCTTGACCCCGATAGCAAATTTGGACAAGGTAATAATTTGGTTTTTTAAGTCAAAAAAACACTTGAGTGAAAAGAAACTTCAACCAAAATAGGGAACCAACCCTAATTTTCGCTCATTCACTCATCTTTTTGGTTTCTTTCTTTTTGAGCTCTGCAAAAACTGTTGGCCGAGCGTTTGAAGTTGCTCCATGTTGGCTCTAAGTTTCTCCCTCACTGTTTTGAATGCATCGTTGTTGCCATGAACTCCTCACTAGCTGGAAAGAAGGTAACCTTTCTCTTCTGTTTGTTACAAAGCATTTGAATGATGTAGCTTCTTTCATCTGTATGGCCACGGCCTTTTCATTTGTTATAACAGCCTTTACCAGTTGTGCATTCTTTTAATGCCTTCATTCTTTCTCTGTGTGATTTCCTTCTCAACGGTCTTCTCCTGCATATTTGGAAATTTGAGGCCACTGTGAAGCTATGAGGATCCTTCTTTCTTGACAGCAATGAGGTGAGCACTTGCTATCCTCTCTGTAGTTTCATTCTTTTGATGGTCTCACTCCTGAGGCAGCATGACAAGCTGTAATGGTTGTGGGTATTGCATTTTATAACAAGAAATGCCGAGTCTCTATTGGCCATGGTTGTATCTTTCTTTTTATCTTGATGTGTCTCCATAATGCAGAAACCTGAGGCTTTTGGAGTTTTTGAGTTAGGGTTTCAAATTCTCTTGCATACCCAGAACTTCTACCTACCATGGCTATGCTTGTCTTTGTCAATAGGCATAAAACTGTAACTCACCTAGAGGGTTTGTAAGTTATGAAATTAGGGTTTCAACTTCATTATGCACAAAATTTCTTATAATGCTACGACCACTATTTTACTTGATCTCCTCCTCTGCTTTGTAAGAAATAAAAGAACTAGTATATCTATGAAGAAATCCTGTGAATTTGGCATATGGGTATACATTCTTTCTTGTTTCTTGCTCTTCTCTATAGGTTATGAATGTTATTATGGCATCCTCTTTGAAATCTCTCTTTGAGCCTGCAAGAACATCACTAGGGTTTGATTTCTTGAAAACTGATGGTATATTGCTTGTGTAGCATCACTTTGACTGTGCTTCTATCTCTTACTTGTAGTGCCCCTCAACTCGTCGTCTATCAGATTGATGTTTGCTTAGTAGTATTAGATTTTATGACAGTATCTTAGACTGTAGATGATGGATCTCTTGTTATCTTGTTACTTCATTATGGACCTAATCAGCATAGTAACAATTGTTGATGTTGGATTCTATTATTTTATGCTTTAGAATTTGATGAATGAAATAGATGTTACAGATGTTTTGATGTCAACTGCGATATTGGATTGTAAGAGGATTGAATGTTTTATGTTGTTGACTAGTAAACAGATACCTTGTTCAACATAGTTAATCGTTTATTCATAAACGTGAATGGAACAGTGTCGTATTACTCGCACTCGAGTACCCTACCCCAATGGATTAGTTGTTTGGAGTTAATGTGAGGTCCCATGTCAGTGTTGTCTGGTTGTCAGTTTATCCTTTTGGTCATTGTCTATCTTTCGATCATGACTTGCAGACAGGTAATATTGCACCTTGGAGTCTAACTAGGTCAGAAGGTGTCTAAGTGTGTAGGGTATCATTGTGCATTAAATAGAATCATATTACGGAAAGTATAATGTTGATAATTAAATATATTTATAAAAGATAATATTGAGCATAATGTCGATAGTTGCTAATTATTGTTGTAAATAAATTATTATTTTATTAGAAGTATATTTGTTAAATAAAGATTGTAAGAAATTTTGTATTATTTAATATAATATTATTTACAATAAATATTTAAATAAATAAAATAGTTGTAAGTTATGTTGTAGTTTGTGATTTACAACTAAATTAATAAAATAAATTAATATATAGTTGTACAATTATAGATTGTTGTAATGTTATAACTTTATTAATAACAATATGGTTGGTCGGCTATAAAGTAATTAAATTTTGTCGGAACTGTGCATTAATATTTAAAAAAAGTAACCTTTTTGGGATCACTAAATTAAATAAAAATATATCTTGAGGAGGGAGATGCACGGGATCGCGTGCCGAGTTCCTTGGAAATGGAAGGGACTTTTCTATAAAAGAGAAGCTTGTAGAAGCAAAGGAGGGCATTGCAGGTAGAAGAAGAGAGAAGAAGACTGGAGAGAAGCTTGGTTTTGCAGTAGTTGGAACAGCTTCCTCGATTCGACATCGCAGTCAGGTTCCTTTGAATGCTTGACTTCTTTTGCTGTTTCTTTTTCTCTGAATCTGAGCATGTTGGGTTGATTGCTTCTTTAATTGCAGACGGATTTCTTTGGTCAAATAGTTTTCTACTTGAACATTCTGTCATTTCTGCAAATGTCTATTTTCGATGTGTGGATTTAGATGTGAATCATTGGGTCCGTTATAGATAGAATTTTTCCTTATGTTTCTCCCATCGTCCTCCAAACCCTTACAACTGATTAGTGTTTTCTACCTGCAAATTAGACGACTTGATATCTGAGGAGTAGGTAGGATCATTGCATTCTCATTTATAACTATACTGGAATCAACAGCTTTGCGATTGTTCCCCAGGTTACATTCGAAGGAGATCGCCTTTATGATGTTTCCATTCCATAGATGCCATGATGTGTTTTCTATATTTCACCTTATCTCTCAGCCATTAGATGGAGTGGTAGCTCGCCTTTTCAACAAGTCCATTTTGGGCAGCTTGTCTATGGTTACACGTTTTGCATACTAATAAGCCTTTAAATTAAGTCAAAAATGCTTGTTAATATGATTATAAAGTACTATCTGTACTGTAAAATGCACAATAATTACAGTGTTCAAGTCCGTACTGTAAAAAAAACAAATTAGAAACTATATATAGATAAAATAAGATATCTTATAACCTTTCACGAGCGGATCTTTGTACAGACGTGTAACAATCAGTTACTGTTGAACATGTTTTAATGTAATGGCAACTCTTGGATGATTTTGGAGAAGGTATTTCAACTGATCAAGTTCCTTGGATAGCCGTACACATTATACTTGCTGTGTCTTGATCAATGCATTCACTCTGGGCACCATATAGCATTTGAGGCTGTCGTATCTGAATGGAATTAACCCACAGTAGTAGCAGGGTCTGGTGCTCTTACACTAGGGTCGTTGGGGAACTCCTGATTCTCATTTCATGAGAATCGCAGCATCACTTGCTGCCGCACCTTACTTTACAATCTAACTGCAGCTCTAGTCTCTATTGCTGCTGCTGTATAGGTGTAAAGGAGCTGCTCTTGCAATGACTGCTATTCCATATTGCAACAATTCTGGGAATCTATAAATCTGCGATCCATGTCATCATGCTTCCATATAGCTGCATCTGGTTTTTGTTAGAGCTGTGAAGTGTTTCTAGGCTGTACTGTAGCATTCTATTAATAACTTCATCAATTTTGGACCTGCTTATTGCTGTAAGTCTTTGTTATTGATTGACGCTTTTGGACTGTCACCAAAAACCTTGCATTTGGGAGGAGAACGGAATTAGGTAGCGAACTGAGTGTAAGCCAGTGACTAAGATCGTTAAACGGTAGACACCAACTCTATAGTGCGAATGGTATCATGAGCTAGGCTGTCGACCTAGAACTAATTAAACAAGCCGTCAATTTTATCCTGCAGTCTCTGAATTAATTATTTGAATGATAATTCACATTGTAATATATTCAGTTTCAATATCCAGTAATCTGACAGCGCTATCTTATTTGTCTATTAGTTTTGCATTCATTTTGTTTATATCCTGCAATCATTCTATTTGTATGGATCGCTTCTGGAGAGGTCCCATCATACAGATTCCACCTTTACACCAGTTCAGCGGGCTGCAAAATAGAATCAAGGTGGGTTTGATATAGCTGAACACGCAAGGTTTCACTTAATCTGAAACTTAGTCATAAAGTTTCAACCGGCTTGGTTGCGAGTTTTTATAAACCACCTTAATCTCTGTCTTGTTAACCTTAATACAATATTTTCTCTATCTTCTGTCAAACTTTTAAAGAAATTTCCAAAAAAAAACCTGTCTGTGTTATAGCGGCTTCAAAAAGGCGATTGCAGCTTTTAAGATAGCGATCTGATTTTCTTTGATCAACGATTCCCAAAAAAAAAATAAGGCTCTACCCATAAAAAAATAGAACAGCAGAAGAAGATCGCTAGATAGAGTATCTGGTTCGAAGAAATTGTCAGATTCATTTGAATGATCAACGGGTCCCCGTTGCGTTCTGTGATGTCCATAAACATGATATTGAAAGGTACAAGATTTAACTTGCTAGACCTTAGATTAAACAGGTTGACAAGGATTGATAGAGACCGATTGGACTATTCTCCATTACTGGAGCAGTTGTAAGGATTAATTTATCGTGTTACGGAGGGTTGGATTGATTCTGTGTACGAAAACCCATTCCTAACTTTATATCAAACGAGCGGCATCGAGTGTGTAGATCACCCTATCTAGCTTATCCAAAAATCTAGGGATAGTCATTTGGATTGGTGGTAGTGTGTTTGTATGTTGGTTAGTCAACCGGTGACACCTGAGACTTTTTAAACCACGATATCCTTCAATAACAGCTATTGCAAACATCAGTGATCTTATATTCCCTGTGACATCATTTCGTTCTTCCGATCTGCGGGTAAATTCTCTGCTTCAACAATATGCTCCTTCCTTTTGCGTTTCCTCTAATCGGGTGATCAACTTGTCTTGACCGATCTTTGTGACTTTGGTTTTATTTCTTGCGACCTAATCTCAATATTAGATGATCTCTCATCAAACAAGAACTGTGGTTGTAAATTTTCAATCTTCCTTTAACACTGGCAGCTTATTGCTTCCTTCTTCAGTCCTCCTTATTGCTTAGGCTCTCATGATCTCACTTGCCTGCAAACAAATAATTACTATCAAACTGAGTGAATATTATCATCCTTAGAAAGTAATGGAGGTTACAGTGTCTAAACAGATTCATCATCTAAGTTGCTTAGTATATTTGTCATGCATCGATTACAATCTACACTCACAGTGGATCTGGCTAGAATAATGCCTCAAGAAATTATGTTTCCTGCATTCGTTAGACATTAAAATCTAAAATTTAGTCAATTTTAAATTGGATCGCTCCCTGAAATGGACACCTAGCAGGAAATGATGAATTGTATTTCTCTTGGGCTATTTGTTTAAACCTGCAAGTGAATAGCTCATATAAAATGTTCAAACAATTAGGTTTGTCAGTCAATAAAACAAAATAAGGATTATTTAGATAATTAGTTGTAAGGTATTAATTTAATTGTTGCAGTTCAATGTTCATTTAATGTTCTTTGGATGAAAAATATTTACTATCTTATATTCCATTGAATTTATTATTATTGTTATGGTTATTATTTATGTTATTGTTTAATATTATTATTATTAATTCAAACGATATTGTTGTCATCTCCAAGCCATCTAGAAAAGGTATGGGAGGAAGTCTAATGGGAAATTGTATAAATTATATGGTTGTTAGTTTTAAAAGTGCCAAAATCAAAAGTAGATCAATATTTTAGTTAAGTTAATAGATTTAATTTATTGAACTATAAGGAAGTGTAGTTAATAGTTTAATTTAAATTGTTATGATTATTGTTGATTAATCTAATTTTGGTAACGATCTTATTACAACATCATTATGAAGGTGTTGTTAATTGGAATTTGATCAAAAAGTCTCGATAGTGGGTTTATTAACATTGCAATGAGATTGTTAGTTGTAATGGGGTCCACTGTGCAAGTTGTTTGGGTGTCAGTCCAGAGGCATAGGATAATGTGATTTGTTTTCAAGTACAGTGTTTTTATGTATTGGATATATGATGATATGTTGTCTCTAGTTATGTCTGGGATAAAAGATGATGTGAATGATGAATGTTTTCCCTTGGGGATATATTGTTGTTCGTCTAATTATATTTATCTTGTATTGAGTTTTGTGTTAGATTTTGAAAGGGGGAGACATCGAGTATTGTAACAGAGTAATGTTTATGTATTGTTATGGGCAATATTTGTGAATTGTCCCTATGATTAAGTTGATATGCAAGAGGGATAATGCCTTGCATTATTATATTTACATGTGGATATGAGGATAATTGTTATGCAAGATGGTTAATGCCTTGCATGGTTCATGTATCATCGTTGTCATGATGATGTTTGCTATGTTTGTTGAGTAGGGTCTTCTAGATGCAGGTAGGGGAGTGGCTCTCAATGGGGGCCGGAGCCCAAAAGTGGCATCCAGGACAACCCATGTGGGAGTTTGATAACTCAGTGATAACCTAAATAATGAATTAGGGGGTTGGGTAGTTAAACACACTAAACAAGATAAGTGGATGCCTCACTCATGGCTCAAGTGCTTGTTTAGGCTTGAGATGAGATGAGAAGGCCTGGAATGGCAAGATCAACTATCTTGTCCTCATGAAAGGTATGTTGATTCCGCATGAGCGTTGTATGGGGGCCGGGAGTCGGGAGAGGCTACCAGGACAACCCTAGATGGGGGCCGGGGCCTAGGAAGGCTTACCAGGACAACCCATGACAAGCCATGTGATGACACTCCTCCCTACTGCAGCCTAGCATTCCCTAGTTGAACTCTCCCCATTCGTTATGTGTTGCCTCTGGAAGTTCAGTTGTGTTGTGTTGTTTATGTTATTGCCATGTGTTGTATTGGCGTTTGGTCATCCTTTGTTCATGCTAGTCTATGTCTACCTGACTGTCATTGTTTGGGACCTCATGTTAACTCCTAGCTCGGGGGGTGGACCTTAGGGTTCCACATGGTCGGGTGGAAGAGCTTTATTATCCATTGGTTATTCTCGTCGAAGTTCATGTGCAGAAAAGATTTATCCCATTTTTCAGACAATTGCACTTGTACCAGTTGATGAAGATGTATGTGTATAATCTTGTACCAGATTTGTGTAATAGATCATTCATAATGTAAGGATGTCATGATATACTTATGTGTAAGGAAAGCATTTCAGTTATGTAATTGATCATGTAGATTAGAATATACGATGTCATGCAATGAATAAGATTATGTTATTTAATTGTGCTTTGGATTCAAATCAGTTACGGATGTATGTTAAATCATGTTAGTTAGTTTGTAAAGTAATGCAGCCTTGAATCCTTAGAGAATATGTCGTAACTAGTTATGTTAACATTACTTGTTATCTTAAACACTTTTAAAAAAAAAATGTTCCTGTTTCATATAGCTTAAATGTGATTTTCTCTAAGGTGTTCAAGGCGGGGCGTTACATTACTGCTGGCAAGAGTTAAGGGTTTTGTAGTTTTGGAAATGGGTTTTCTTGCTCTACTTATCTTAATACATCACACCTCCTTGTGACTATCTCATACACATTTGCTGATGATTTACTTGCTTTACATCTCACTGTGGCTGATGGGTAGAAGCATGTGTTAATCTCTGTCATGATAGTAGTCTTTTGATATTCTATATAATGGTTTGACATTTTTCCTCCATTTGCACCATTATAGCATAGCTTGTATCATACTATAAGGCTCTTCTATAGATTATCTTTTTGGATTACATGAGTGCAAGGTTGATGAAGTATGTGGTTGTATCATCATTTTTTGAATGTAGGACTGTCTTAGCTATAAATGGATGTATATCATGGCATAGAGATTAGCTGTCTTCTTCATTGTTGTCTCGACTGTGTCTTGGATAACATGCTTTCTTGTTTGTTTCTTGCTATTTTACAAGGCTTACTATAGCATAGATATATTTCTTTATCTCATCTCCTATGATATGCCTCCATGCATCATTATATCTGTAGCTATCCTTTTTGCATATTGTAATCCCTACCTATAGCTTTCTCATGCATCTTCATACCTGTTCTAGTTGTTCATATCTTTATCATTACTCATGCTTCTCTGTAGGTGGGCAATGATCATTACTATGTATCATGGATGTTTCCTGCTCACTTAAACCACTTCATAGGTCACTGCTATGACTGTTATAGTGTACTCTGGTAGCATAACTGTCACAGAAGGAAAAGTTGTCTTATTCTTGACTATTTGTTTTATCATTGATATTCCTCTGTAGGTGAGCACTGATCATTATGATATATCATACTACTTCATGATCACTATCATGACTGTCTACCATGATGATGACTATCTTGTCTTTGCAATGTATTTTTATTTATGTCATCATTATATCTTTAGACTGCACCTACTCTTTGACTGCATCTTGCATGAATGCACTATGTGTATCTACCTCTATGTGGCACTTCTTCTTGACTGCATGTGTTCCCTCTTTACTGTGTTGCATACATTTCTATGTGGAATCCTCTATAGCTTGTAACTCCATTCATAATTGTTGGTTGTGTCTTCTTGCATCTTGCAACTTGCATACTATATTGTATCTCTGTATTGATTTATCTTCTGTAGCTTGCAAATACAGTTATAATTTTCTTTCATTTGATCTTGAAGGTTGACCTGACTATCATGTTGGAGGCCCATTCACTGTGTTGGGGTATATACTTGTATTACATACTTCATCCTTCGATGCTTGATTGTCTGAACATGTTATTCCATTTCGAATGCAGCATTTGATCTTTATGTATCTTTTGATGGTTTGAAAACTCTGAGGCAAAGGTGGCAGTCTTTTACAAAGTTTATATCTTCTCTTTCAGATGACTGCACATCCATCTCATACATATTGTGGAGTCCTATTTGATGGCAGTCAAGTTGGCATAGAGATTAAGCTATTTGTCTCCCACTATTCTATCTGTTGTTCATGTGGCATTTACTTGACTACTGCTTATGAGACACTTGTAACTTTGAATGTGATATAGCTATTTTAAACTTTGATCATCCTTAGATAGTATGAAAATAACATGAAAAATACCTGGTATGCAATGCTGTTAGATCTCTCCTTTGTCATAATGAGATGACTCTTCATGAGACCTGTTCTGCAACTTTTACACAAGTTCTTGTATCTTCCTTGCTCTATCTCTCTTCTTCTTTATCAGGCACATAATCTAAAAACTTGTCTCACTCTTGAGATGACTGTAATCTAATTTTTTCTAAATTTGTCTTTTGTCAATCTTGATTCAATCATATAGTTCTGATTTGTTTCAATCAACTGTAATGATGTCATGATGACATTCTCCTTATGTAAGTTGATTAGATGATGCATGATGTAGCATAGAATGATGCATCCTGTCTTTTTCTCTGGTACTCTTTTCAAAAAAAAATGAAAAGAAACATGTTGGGCTCAACCCTTGTGGGAGCCACATTAAATCCACATGTTTATTTGTCTTCAAATCAGCAACAAAATTTGTCCTATACCTACACAGTGAACAAACAAGTTAGCATAAAAAAGTACCTGATAGCATTGATTGATCTCCTTCATGGTTTCTTCTTGATCTGTATCATTATCTGATCTGAATTCTTATTTGAATGCATCATGTGAAAATTAGATGTCTCTGTTTGATAAAAGCATGTGATAAATGTAAACATCCAGAGCACTAACAGGGTTGTCCCAAAACTTTTTTGCAGGTTTCAACTGGATGGTGGATTGAATTGAAGTGTGAAGACTAAAGACCTTGAAGACCAGCTTCAACAGCAACATCCATCATCAGGCAATGATGGATGTTTAGATTTATCATATGTTCTTTCTCTTTTCTTTTATCAAACAAATACATAGCTTGCATGTCTGCAATTGCTCAGTTTAGTTATTCCCACGGCTTGTGTGGGACACATTTGAACATTTCTTTAAAACATGATCAGTTAGTTTCTCTTATGCATATGATGTATATGTATTTCCTTTTTAATCAATGCATGAGATAAAGTAACAGATACCTGGATGTATGTTCAAAACATGACATGAAATAACAGTGTAATACAACATCTTTCTCTATTTTATTCAAAACTGATTAATCTAAATAATTAATTTAACTTATAACTCCTAAAAAATTAAACTTTGTAGAACAACTGTATCTCTTTGAATGATTGAGCCTTTGATGATTAATTCTTTTGTCATGATAACTTATCAGTCCTGATTGGACTGATGGGTTATCTTGACAACTGGATCCTCTTTTCACCTTTGTCAAAGTGTCAACCATTCAAGAATGCATAACCTTGAAGTTTTCTATTATTCATTCTGAACAATTACACCTAGGTCCAACTAATTTTTAGTGTGAACAAAAAATTAGTAACAGTACCAACATGTTTGGATTTTTTCCTTGAGATGTATAACCAAGGCCTCACGATCATGAATGGGTTTTGACATGGATGGGCTCTAAGATGCCCTGTTTATGAAAGCCTAGATCTTTGCCTTGTTAGTTCATGGTTTAGAGCATGCAATTTAAAATAGCATGTTTATTTATAAAGAAAAAAGACTTGAGTTTGGTTTTAGATGCAGATAGATTGGTGGTGGTTATAAGTTGTTCTTCTATCGTGAAAGAACACCATGGACAAAGTTGTTGGGACCAAGGGGATAGGGTGATGGATTTTGTTGGAAAGAGACACTGCTAGGCATGTCAGGTGTTGTCATTGATGGCAACTAAATCTATCTTACACATCCACATTGTATCATTTGATCATACCAGAAGTCAGATTGCAGATTTGTCTAAGTCCAGATAGATAGGAATAGAGCATATGGCAGGGTTCAGCATTTCTCCACAAGTAATCATATTGTGCTGCAAATCTGAGGGAATGTTAAGGGATGTCAGGGCTATCTAAATCCAAAGTTTTATCCTCTAATGGTGAAGGGATTGAAAGTTACAAGCATCTGAGTATCGGGTTTTGGTTAGACAGTTCAGTCCGGTGAAGAACAGGCTGACTTGGTGTTTGATCCTTGTGCGGATTAAGAGAAGTGGTTGGTTGAGTAATTTATGAGATCCAGTGGTATTGGCTAACATGAGTGGTGAATTGAATACATAGGTTTTGGTCCACATTCATGTTTGTGCATGGATTCAGCTGACAGAACAGTGATCTTGAAAAAGTTTCTAAGTTTTCTTGAGGCCGACTGCAGTTGATGAAATTTCATGTAGTGGATATATATGATCGATGGGTTCGAGCATTTTGTGGTATGGAGGTGCAAATATGAGGTGATAGGTGTGAAGTGTGGCAGTATCTAGTGCGAAGCAAAGAGATCTAAGCTCGGATCATGGCAGAACAGTGAAACAGAGCAGTGAGAGATGAAGTGTGTGAAGTAGTATATTGAGCCTAATTGGAACTATAATCTTGCATTGTTAGATGCTATTATTCAGTTCAAGTATTTTAGCTAACTCTTTGTAATTAATCTTATAGGTAGTGAGCCTCCTTTGAGCAGTGAGCTCTGGGCAGTGTGCCCGAAGGCATGTGCCTTCCCATTTGTAATACTTTTAATAGAGTATAAAAATTTGTGGGTTAACCCCCACCGTGGTTTTTTCCTTAACCGGGTTTCCACATAAAAATCCTAGTGTTCATGTGTGATGATCTTGTTGTTTTTTTTCTTAAGTTCATGCTTCTTTCTCTTAAATGTATGTGGTAAATTAATAAAGGAACATAATAATAAGTTTTTGCAAAACACTGATTCACCCCCCTCTCAGTGTTCCTTAATTTCAACAGGATTTTTGGGATGGGGTCAATAAGGGATGGTAAGGGATTGTCAAGGGGACTAGATGGGATGTTTGGATCTTGATTTGGATGGCAAGATGTTTTAGCATGCTTTGGTATAGGCTCTTGACATACTCAGATTTTCTTGGATGGTATGATGGGGAGGAGTATTTAGCTTTTATCAACATTTGGATAGACCCCTCTAATTAGGTAGATGGAGGGATGATGGATGGTTAACATTTAATGATTTGGGATTTGATGATGTTAGGTGGGTGACGGCTTCATCGACAACACACTTAGATGGTATTGGATTAGTGTGGTGGCATGACTCCACAGCTTTGTTTTGGTGATTTTGCTCAAGATTCTTAGTTAGGGTTAGTTTAATTTTTTTTACCATAGAATAATGTTACTTTTGTTTAATTTATTATTACTTGAGTTAAGCTATTTTGATCATATATTTATACACAATGCTATGTCATTACTTGTCATGAAAAATATTGAAAGATCATACTCCATAATATCAAAAAAAATGAGTTTCACATTAGAAAGCACCACATTAATTTTTTATTTAGATTTTAAAAAAATTAAATTTAAATTTAAGTTTTTCTATTTATTTATAAAATTTAAAATAATTTTTTTAGAGTTTTGTAATGGCTCTTAATTTTATTTTTAGTTTAAATTTAAATTTAGTTTCTAATTTGGCTCTATGGTTTTTGTAGTTCTTATTCATGGAAAAAAAGACAAATAAGAAGCCCGTGAGAGAGCGAAATGTCATGATTGAAGAAACTACAGAAAAAAAGAAGGTTGATAAGGTTGAAAACAAGGTTCCTAAAAAAAGCTAAAAAAATAACAAGCGGATCTTTAAGATCTACTTGTTTAAAATTCTCAAGAAAGTGCACCCTGATATCAACATTTCTAGTAAGTCTATCATAATTATGGACAAGTTTATCAATTATATGTTTGAGAAAATTGCCACTGAGGCTGCCAACTTTGCTCGCTACAACAAAAAAACATCATCAATTTACGAGAGATTCAAATAGTTGTGAGGGTTTGTCTTCCTCAGGAGCTTAGAAAGTGTGTAGTCTCTCATTGTTCAAAGACTATTACCAAGTTCATGAATGCTTGATTGTCTTCTCTCCATTTTGTCATTTGGAGTTCTGATCTCTCTTTGTATTGAAATTTTTTATTACTCTACTTTTGAATTGGGCCTTGTAATAATCTAATCTATTGAATTTGAAGCTTTCCCACTTGTAATGCCAACTTTCCTCATTCTTGATTGTTACATGTAGGCTCATGTGCCAAATACCTCGAGTTAAGCTATTTTGATCATATATTTTTACACAATGCTAAGTCATTAGTTTTCATGAAAAATATTGAAAAATCATACTCCATAATATCAAAAACAATTTGAATTTCACATTAGAAAGCACCACATTAATTTAAAATACTATAGTATTCTTTGAGCCTTTCAATAAAAACCTAAAAATAGGCAACTCAATTTCACCCTATTATTAATATAAATAGGTATGATTGAATCATGTAGTAAATATAGTTTCACCATTGGTATATTGACATTTACAAGACGATTGACAATTTGGATGTCTTCTATTCAAAAACCCGTTATTTTAATTAGTAAGCTTGCTTTTACTTTGTTCACTTATTACAATTTCTATCTATTTATTAAATAAAATGTGAATTACTTTGCCATCCAATTAGAATATAAGATGTAGTGATAGAAATTGAAAGAAAAAAATAAAAAAGAGTTACACTCACAACATAACAATGACATTTTAACCAAGATACATACAACATACTAGGATTTGTTATTTATGATTTGTTATTAATGATTTGTTATATTAAATATTTGTTTTCAATTATTATGTAGGTATGGCTCCACATAGGTTGACTTTTGAATTTGACGAGGAACGAAGACAATACCAAAGGGAATATCGAAGACAATCTCAAAGGGAATATCGAAGATGACAACACAAACTAATGATAAATACAAAAAGAGAAGAACAAAGGATACGACGAAATGAGGTTGAGAGAGAAAGATATCGTAGACGTAGAACTGAAATAATAGTTGAACAATTAGAATTACAAAATTGGCAACAAAATATGAAGAGAATAAGTCATTCACAAACATCTCAACAACTCAGTGTCCCTGAAAGAGAAGAAAGAAAAGAACTTAATCAATCAAATTCTAATACTAATTTTAATGTTGAAGATGAAAATTCAAGATCAATAGATTATGTATTTCAAACACCACAAAATGCACCTCAACATGAGCATACAAAGCAGAGTATAGAGAGCAAACTACAGCATACAGAATAGAACATAGAGAGTAGACCGGGGCATACAAAGCAGAGCATACAAAGCAAAGATGTGAGGGTTTGTCTTCGTCAGGAGCTTGGAAAGTGTGCGGCCTCTCATTGTTCAAAGACTATTACTGAGCTCGTGAATGCTTGATTATCTTCTCTCCGTTTTGTCATTTGGAATTCTAATCTCTCTTTGTATTCAAATTTTTTATTACTCTACTTATACTCTTAGGAATCATATTTTTGATTATATATTTTGAGCATATATTTATATAGTTTCTTGAGCCTTTGAATAAAAATACCACATATTAATATAGTTTCTCTTTATATTGTATATTTTGATTAAAATACTATTAAAATACAATATTAATATTTTGATTAAAATATACAATATTAAAATACTATATTGTGATTGTATATTGTAGATTGTATATTTTAATTAAAATACTATATTGTTTTTTGAGCCTTTCAATAAAAACCTGAAAATAGGCAACTCAATTTCACCCTATTATTAATATAAATACACATAATTGAATCATATAGAGAAAAGCGTAGCATAAGAACATAGTAGAGCATATAGAATAAAATAGAACAAAGCAGATCATACAATATAGAGCAGGACATATAGAGCAAAGTAGAACAAAGTAGAGTATGGAATGCACTATTTTTAAATTCTATCAGGAGTATTACACATTTAAAAAGAAGTGTCGTGTATCTTATATATTTGTAATCCTATTTGTAAAGATAAATATACAGTTGGTCCTCTCTTTTGTTAATCCTATTTGTATTACTAATAATAAAACATTAAATTATGCTTCACTAAACTACATAATTAAAAAGTAAAATAAAATAACTCTTAATTCTAAAATTACAAGATTTATTTACATTAATGCCACAACACATAATTAGATTTAGGGTTAGGGTTACAATTATGATTATAATTAGGTTCAGAGTTATAGTTACAATTAATGTTAGATTTAGGGTTAGCTTTATGGTTTAGGTTAGAATTAGGGTTAGTATTGGGCTAAGCATTATGGTTACGGTTAGTTTTGGGTTAATCAAATGTAGGGTAGAATTAGGGTTAGGGTTAAAATTAGAGTTTCAGATAGAATTAGGGTTATCCTTTAGGTTACAATTATGGTTATAATTACGATTAGGGTTACAATTAGAGTTAGGGTTAGGGTTAAGGTTATCTTCCAATTTTGTTGACGTGCATTCTTTAAAATAGTGTCCCTGCCCATTTCAAGCCATTCTCTTAGTGCTAATCTTTGCATATTGTGGCTCTACATGTAGTTATAAGTAGTATTCCAAGCAATTCTAAAACAACTTTTAATTGCTCTTAGCCAACTATAAATAAGAACAGATTTTTAATCTATTCTTCAGCGATTCCTTGAATTAAGTGGCAAGCAGATATACAAGAAAACCCACTCAAATCAAAATAGAACTAAAAATCATTTGGAAACTTATAAAAATCATGATGTTTGTCATTTGGAAACACAACAAATGAAGGGAAATTAGATGGCTGGTGCAATCTGAATGTAGAATTAGGGTTATCCTTTAGGTTAGAATTATGGTTAGGGTTACAATAAGAGTTAGGGTTAGGGTTAAGGTTATAGCAAGGATGAAGGTTAGGGTTATAGTTAGGGTTAGGGTTAAGATTATTATCAGGATTAAGGTTAGGGTTAGGTTTATAGTTACAATTTGGGTTCGAATTACAAGTAGGCTTGGAGTTACAATTAGGGTTCGGTTTAGGGATGCAATTACAATTAGGATTAAAATTAGGTATACAAATATAATTAGGGTAAGGGTTATAATTTTACTTAGGGTTAGGGTTATTTACAAAATTAGGTTAGGGTTTCAATTAGGATTTAGTTTAAGGTTAGGGTTAGGAGTATAATTACGGTTAGGGTTTGGGTTATAGTTAGGATTAGGGTTATAGTTAGAATTAGGTTATGTTGTGTGGTTACACAATACGCCCCATTTTGCCCTAGAAAAATAGGGACCCAACTTTTTATTTCTTTGCTTGGCTTGTTTTGCTTTCCTTTGCTTTGGGTGGTATGGTAAAAGCTTTATCAGATGTATGTCTAGGTCTTGTTCTAAGAATATCCAAATCTTGAATTGTGAACCAAATTTTCAAAATATAAATTCACCCTCATGACACCTGTCAAATGAAAGAGAATGAAATTCTAAGCAGGGTTGCCTTTTGCAGCATGCAGAAATTCCTTCAAACCAAGAAGTTATTCATGGTCAAAGTGTTAGTCAATGGTCATGTGGATATCCACCTTTGCACTTAAATGTCCTCACATTTGCTAATATCTAGACAAATTGTCCCGACCAAAAAATTGAGAAAATTGCTAAGTAAAAGTTCATATCCTAACATTCGTAAATGTGCACACATCAAATTTAACTCCTATCGGGCAGTGAAGTCGTCACATGCATGGATATTCACACACCTAGATATTCAATCTTAATATCTGGACATTCACTTAATGTCCATACGCTCTTTAATATCCATACTCGTCTTAATGTCCTGACCTTTAATATGAACATCCGGATGATGTTATCCAATTTTATCTCAAAGAATTATCAAGCAATGATGACATCATCTAGACATTCGGGGACAGTATATTTCACAAATGTTGATGTCCAGACATTAACTTAATGTCCAAACTTTCTGAACATCCTGATGATGTCACTCTCCTCATAATCAAGAATTACTTTAAGAGGGATGACATCATCAAGACATTTAGACTTAGGCATATTTCGTAGAGTCTAATATCTAGATATTTCTTAATATCCATATCCATGTCTTTTACAAACAAAATTTACAGCTTCCCATGGACCAATCAAATGATGCCACACGGCATGCAGTTGACTTTTCAACATCGACATTTATAATGTCCTAACATTTGAAATCAAAGAGAAAGTGCCTTAGGATTTTAACGTCTCGACATCCATCCTTGGGTCAATGTTGACCAAGAGATTAATGACGTCATATGGATATGCATATGGACATTTTGAAAGTGAGAACATATTGTTTAAGGCTTAATATGTGCATATTCCATATTTGGACCTCATTTAATGCCGTGAAGGAGAGTCGTTGGCCTTTTGAAATTTCAAATTCGAATCTGCCACATGTAATGATCTCTCAAACATATAAGTGGATATCCATTTGTTAATGCAATTTAGCATTTAATAGGCCCTAATTTCATGGTTTTAATGCATAAAAGCTAGATTTTGATCATTTTACACTTACCACTTACCAAAGCATTTAGAAAAGAATTACAGAGGGCTCCGGCAATTTTTACAACTATTACAGTGATCCCGACCCTGAACGGAACGGTACGGACAACAAACAGAGGACTGTCATAGTGAAAAGAGCATATCCAGACATTTAAATCAGGTTTTAAGCTTCATAAACAGGTATGTAATGATAAAACCCTACTTTTGTCATTTATTATAGCACGATGAATGGTAAAATGCATGATTAGGGTAATTTTGTCTGCATATGCACATGAATGATGTCGTGAAATAGAAAATTAGAATATCAAGAAAAGGTAAATGGTAGAAGAATTAAGATTGGGCAGGGGCCCTGGCTCGATTGGCTAAGTAATTCCGTTGCGGTAAAGATGGTCATGAGGTCCAGTCTCCCCCCGGCCCACTTGATATTGTAGCCGGTTCATAGCTCTGGTCAAAAGCGTTTACCCATGAATTAAAAAAAAAATGGTAGAAGAATTAAAAGATAATTAGGTTAAAATATACATATCTATAATTGTAGGGCACGATGCAGGACAGGAAGAATAAGAACGAGGCAGAGTTCAGGAACTCCATGTTCCCAGCTCCTGGGGCCCCAGGTTTTCAGTTTGGCCAGATAGGAGATAGCCATTCAGGAAATACATATGTAGATGAATGGACTGCCAAATCAATGCAAGGAAGTGGACATACTATCTTGCAAAGTAACTACAATTCTAGGATGTGGAACGCAACAGGGTTGCCCTATGCGACAGAGGCCATAGAATTGGTTGTAGCATGCGCACAAAATTACAAAGTCTCTGAGAACAAGAGAGTAGAGAAAGAGGGTAGGGTATATGCAGATTTCTCCGTCTAAGGTATCACAGAGGCATTCCATCTGCCTATAGGCCCTAACCTATTCAGAATCAACATGGAGAACTTGGAAAACCAACATAAGAGCAACTCCAATGACTGTAGAAAGATTATGTTCACATGTTGGAGGACTGCAGACAACAAGGTCAAAGTAGTGGCCAAAATGCCCCAACATCTCTACAAGTTTGACTTCACCCCTGAGATCCAATATATGATGGTGATGCTCAGCAAGATGAATGGAAAGTCAAATGCAGGAAATTTTGAGCCATGGATGTATGGACTAATCAGGTTGGTAGAGACCACTAACACAAAGATACAATGGGTGTCCTTGATCAATGAAAGCCTAGATGAGGGTATGAAGTGATTTGGAGGCAAGTCATGCCTATTTTACATGTCATCATATGTGGTGTACACATGTGCAGCACAGTCGACATTCTCTGGTCTGTAGATAGTGGGCAGAGTGGGAAGGAACCCGGGAGATAAGACAATATGGGATCATTATCCCCAGTTAGAGAGGAAAGTCTCCACTCAAAACTATAGAAGGGTTAATGATTTGTTTTATTATGCACTTAGTCAGATTGATGGAGGATGATAGAGCAAAGAGACTGAGCAATGATGCTCAGGAAGTGATTGCTAGAAATGGAACTTGGTTCATTCAGTTCCCAACTTTTAGATACCTCAGGATGGAGGGATTTAATGGGAAGCCTTTCATGTTGCCAAGGTACCCTACTGATAAGTTAATACTACTAGAGTTGACTAGACAAATAATACCCTCCTATGAGGCATATATCAAGAGAAATAAGAAAGGTGATGTCAAGTTTCCCCTACTTTTGGGATGGTATGTATGCCCATCCATTGAAGCAGCAAAACACTCAGAAGCAGAACTTCATATGCTTTGTTTATAGAAATTCTCCTTAGCTAGATAGTATGATCCTTATCATAGGATGGAGAAATGGGTGAACA
The DNA here is from genome assembly GCA_027924645.1 of Cunninghamia lanceolata. Classification (NCBI taxonomy): domain Eukaryota; kingdom Viridiplantae; phylum Streptophyta; class Pinopsida; order Cupressales; family Cupressaceae; genus Cunninghamia; species Cunninghamia lanceolata. The sequence continues at coordinate 7,829,398 of BSBN01000150.1, forward strand.
AGAAGCTAAGGCATGAAGTACATTTGGAAGATTACTAGGAAGATTGTCCAAATGGTATGGAAGTTAGGAAGAGAGGTTATCAGAGATTAACTCTGAACCAAATCAAAACTCTAGATTGTTTTGATGTTCCTGCACAGCTAAGTTCTGATGATGGGAAATTAATAAGTAAAGAATATGAAGATAAACAGACATATAAGGAAACGATCTCCCCTCTAGACTGGAGTCAACCTAAGGTCACATCCATTGATCTCATCATAGCAAACGTTATGGAGCTTACAAGGAAATGGGTAGATCAAAAGCTAGTTATCTTAAAAGCAAAGGGAGTGGCTCCGACTGTGGATAAGAAAAGGAAGAGGCAGGAGATGGGAGATGTTGATTTTGATGACTTTCTGATTCATAAAAGATAAATTATGGAGGCTAAGTTGGCCAAGCCTGATTCCTCAAAGTTAGTTGGAGAATTCACCACTAGTGGCATTACAACAGCCACAAGACCTTCACCTCAAAAAGAAACACATGTACCTGCTATCACTATAACCACAAGGTAGGTAGAAGAGCCTGAAGATGCATATGAGGACATTGAGGAAGATGAAGGGGAGCCTTTGAAAAGGAAAGGTCAGGATATACTAAAAGGGGCAAATATCCCTAAATAGAAGAGAGGACAAGCGCCTATAATGAGGGGATCTACCAATAGGCAATCAAGTGTCCTGCTCAAGGAGCAAGAGAATGAAGAGTTAACTAAAATGGAGCAAATGTTTGCTAGGCAGCAAGCTACAGGAGAAAGAGCTACAGCAACAATGGTGCCAAAGGATGTGGAGATATTATCCAAAGAATTTCAACATAATATCCCCATCCCCACCATAGTCAACTTTAAGGAGGAATCAGCCAAGGAAGCAAGGGAAGGAGAAAAGAAGAAGGTAGATCAACCTTTGGCAATGGATAAAACTATTGACTTAACAGATGATGATGTGACAAGGGATGTAACATCTAATCCCATTGAGAACTTGCTGAGGCACATAGCCCTAACACCTCAAGGTACACCACAGGCACCAAAGAATACTAGAGATGAAGATGAGTCTGAAGATCTAGAGACAGTGGTGCAGACTATTGGTCTGGATGTGTTAGCAGGCACTGTCACAAGCCCAAAGTTCATTGATTTATCATATGATGGGGTAGAGGATGAATATAAGGATGAAACCACGGATGATGTGCAAAATGAAGATAATACAACTCAAGATGTGGACATCTAAACAAAGCCTCCATAGAAAATGTACAGGTAAGTGAAGAGGTACATGTTGAGGCAAGAGATAATGAACAACAAATGCATACATCCAGATAAGGAGGTCCAAAAGCAATATCCAGACCAGAGGGTCCAAAGGAAAAAGAAGAAGCCACATTCGAACATGAAGGTCCGCGGGATAAAAGTGGTGAAGCAGAAATAAAAGGAACAGAAACATAAATGGATCATGATATACATTCAGATGTTCCAGATAGTAGTCACCAAGGGAAAGAAAATGTGAACAAGGATGATCCCAAGATCCTAGAAGAACAAGATGCACAGGATCTAGATATGGGAGTAAATGAAGATACCCCTAGAGATAATGTTAAGAAAGATGAAGATGTCCGAACCAATGTCCCTGATGACCAGGAACCAGTGAAAGAAATATCACGGGATCAGGACATGACATCCAAAGATGCTGAAAAGGATCAAGGTTAGTAGCAAGTGCATGAGGAGGTTATCACTGTCAGAGAACAACAACAGAATGTGAATGAGGAAGTTCCAAAGGAGAAAGATACAGAAATACATGATGCTCACATTGAGCAAACTGGTCAGCAAGGGCCAATATCCAGTGCACCACATTAGTTAGCACATGAGGTAAGTCAGCCTTCAGTCCAAGATTCTTTAAAAATTGATATTCAATCATTGTTTTTGGTTGAGGCTACAAAGCCCAAGCACAAAGAGAGAGAAACCTTAGCAATAAGGCGTGATCCAGCCACCGGTAAGAGGACAACTCAATTAGTTGTGCCTATAGTTTATAAGAATAAAGGGGAGATTAGTGCAAATGAATTGCAAGTTACTACAATAGACTTGGGGCACACTAATACAGATCAAGATATTCAAGAATTGAGAGAAATTACAGATGCAGTGGTAGCCAGGATAACAAAAGCCTAGCCAAAGCTAAGAATAAGAAGTATAAAGGGCAAATTGCCCAATTGCAGGATTTTATAAAGGGATTAGTCACCCCTACTAATGTCCACATCACACCAACCACACCTTTGGCTTTGGTATCACAGTAAGAAATAACTAGGCTAGATGCACAAAAGCATCAGGCCAATGTGATGAATAAATGGTTTGCTAGATTCTTGGAGGAGGGAGAGCAAGTAGTGAAGACATCATTATCCAATTGGGATGTGATAAGCCAAATGAAAGGTAAGGCAGATGCCTTAAAGAAAGAAATGGGCCAAAGGTTAGTACAGAGCAGCTAGTTCTTGACCATGCTCAAGGACATGAGGAAAACTAATGCTCAAGTCTTGATAAATAACAAGATACTGACACAGCAAGCAGTTCCTAACATGGACCTTTGGATAAGGGATCTAAAATTTGAGGTTAGCATTTTGAAAAGATGCAACACAAAAGCAGTTGATATTAGCATAAAGGCACATGAGCTTTTGGCAGAGAAATTGGCTACTTTGGAGATTTTAGAAGGTGAAGTTGATGGTAAAATTGAGAATCAAGATAAAGAATTTGTTGTCAATGCATTTAAAGACAACTTCGGCCTGGCAACAGAGGATCCAATCCAACATTTTTTAGAATATATTATTGATAAATCTATGCATATGAAATATAAGATAGGCATACAATGAGGACTTGGATAGTAGAACACATAGGTGGGCAATCTTGAAGGAACAATTAAAAGCCCAAGAGCATGCCAAGGAAAAGGCTAAAGTACATAACAGAGATGAAATAAATAGCGCAGTAGGTGCATATGCACACTTCAAGGGTATGGACACTAAATTCCAGATAGCTGAAGGCTCTACAGATGAAGAATCTAAAGAGGATGCTGAGTAGAAAAGATGAAGACTAAGTCAAAGATATGGAGAATATTCCAGATTTGCCAACTGTCCTCCACTAAAGATTGCCAGCAAGTAATCACGTGCCACATTTTCCTGACCGTCAGATCATCTTGAGTTGATCCTAACCATTGGATCTTTTGTAACTAAATCTCATCCTTGTCCTATAAAAGGATGTTGATTCTCATTTGTAAATTATTAGGAGCTTAATTAAGATTGAATCATTGAGCTAGTGAGCACTAAGTATACATTTTGTGACTTTGTGTTTCCCCATGGTTCTTTCTCAAGGCCATTTGTAAATGTGCATACTTTTGAATACTGAATGAGAATGGAGATCTAGATTACTACTTCATCCTAAATCTTGTGTAATCTTTGTCGATGATATCTGGATATGTCACTGTGAAGTGTTGTGCTCCTTAGAGGTGCATTTCAACTGGTGCGTGTTGTTGTCATCTAATTCCTTTGAATATTAGCATATGTTGTGTGTAGTTGTGGAATGTCCTGGCAAACCATGGTTTGATTTCATCTCCTTTTCATGAAAGTGTCTAAGTTGCATGTGGATCAGTGGTTGAAACTCAATCATTTCAAATAATTTTACAATTTCAGTTTGTTTTCATTTGAATTTCATAAATCATCATCATAAACTGCAAATAATGACAAACGATAAGCGGATACACAGGAATATGTAGGATTCAAGTAGATAATTGAATATCTTAGCATATTTGAGCAAATAGCATGTCATGTTGAAAATATCATGCGAATATTGGAAAATAATGGTAAAGAACATTGAAATATATGCTTATAGGCACAATATTTGAAAGAATTTAAAGTGCAGAAGTAAAATTGAGTGAAGATTAGTTCAAATTTTATAGAATTTTAGAAGAACTAATCAAAGTTAGAAAAATAATCATAAATAATCTTAGCTGGAGAGAATTACAGAAGAATTGATCAAACTTATGATAAATATCCATGAATACATGCATATCCTAGCTAAGGATTATCATATTTGATGCAATTTGTTGAGATGCATGCAGAGTAGATGCACAGGATGGTATCTAGATAAGATTTCTTCAAATCTAGACGTAAGGCCCCAAATGGAAAAATAGCATTATCACATCAACCTCTGAGTGATGACAGATCGTTAAGAACTAATGCACAGAGACTTGGGATTATGAATTCTCTGAATTCATCATATCTTTCAAGATAAATAGAGGTTTGATAAGAAACTTTTATTTCTTGTTGTTGTGACTAATAATCGCATCAACAGGTTATAGTTAGAATTAGGATAATGGGTTTGGTTATAATTAGGGTTTCAATTAGTGCAAATACATAACCAAAAAAAATATTATGATTACAATAAGGGTTAGGGTTAAAATAAGGCTTAGAATTAGAATTAGGGTGGATATATAATCAAAGGATTGGCCTTACAATCAGAGTTATGGATAGAATTAAGGTTATGACATCATTCTTTAGGGTTAATGTTATAATTAGGGTTAGGGTTACTATTATTAGGGTTAGGGTTAGAAAAAGGATTAGGTTAGGGTTACAATTATAATTAGGATTAGGGTTAGTGTTAGGGTTATAATCAAGGTTAGGGTTAGAGTTAGGTATGGAATTAGGGTTATGGGATTTGTTATAATTAGGGTTAGGGTTATAATTATGGTTATGATTAAAATTAGTGTCAGGATTAGAAGTAGTGTCAGGGTTAGATGTAGGGTTATGGTTAGAGTTACAATTAGGGTTCAATTTAGGGATACAATTATGATTAGGATTAAAATTTGGTTTAAAAATATAATTAGGGTAAGGGTTAGAATTTTACTTAGGGTTAGGGTTATTCAAAAAATTAGGTTAAAGTTTTAATTAGGGTTTATTTTAAGGTTAGGGTTAGGAGTATAATTACGGTTAGGGTTTGGGTTATAGTTAGGATTAGGGTTATAGTTAGAATTAGGATTATAGTTAGAATTAGGATAAGGGGTTTGGTTATAATTAGGGTTTCAATTAGTGCAAATATATAAGTAAAAAAAATATTATGATTACAATAAGGGTTAGGGTTAAAATAAGGCTCAGAATTAGAATTAGGGTGGATATATAATCAAAGGGTTGGCCTTACAATTAGATTTATGGATAGAATTAGGGTTAAAACATCCTTCTTTAGGGTTAATGTTACAATTAGGGTAAGGGTTACTATTATTAGGGTTTCAATTAGGATCGGGGTTAGGGTTAAAATAAGGGTAAGGGTTAAGGTTAGGATTAAAATTAGGGTTAGGGCTAGTATTAGGGTTAGGGTATTGTTAGAATTAGGTTTAGGGTTCAACATTGAGATTAAAATATTCCTTAAAAATAGGTACCTTAATTCTAACCTAAACACTAACCCTAACCCTAATTTTAACCCCTAACTCTAATCCTAAATATAATATATAATATAATTAGAATTAGAATTATTATATAATACAATATATAATTTTAATCATTATATATTATAATTTTAATTATTATATAATAGTATTTTATATATATTTATTATATTATATATAATTATTATATAGTATATTATAATAATATGTCTAATCTATATTATAATATTATATTATATAATTATAATAATTCTTATGGTTATGATTAAATATAGGTATGATTAAGATTTAGAAACAAATATTTCTTTAATCTTAATCTTCATAATTAGATTTTAATATTCTTAGTTTTAAGTTTTTAGTCAATTTTAATGAAGATGAGGTTTTAATTTGATTTGTTACATTCTATTAAAGTAGGAGTAATGGATTTAATTATGGCTTTAATTAAGTTTGTTAATTATCATAAAATGTCGTAAAGGGATGGATTAAAATATAAGATTTATTTATAAGTAAATCTATTTGTTAAAATTCTCTTCATTATTTATTTCTTAAATGTTAGACCCTAGGTGAGATAACCCTATTCCTAGGAAGAGTACCTATTGTCAACTTTTCTCAAGTGAACTCACTAAACCTTTTTAGATAATAAAAATAATAATAATTAGATGAGAACTATAATTTCGTAGTGATTATTAGGTACATAAACTTGACTCGTAAGTAAAATGCTCTAGTTGCTTAAGATGCAACTCTTTGACACGTTCTTTTAAATTGAAGGGAAAACCTTCAAGAAATATTTTCCCTTGGGAAATTATACTTAGATACCTCAACACTCCATGGGTTTCCATCACTTAGTCTAGGGTGTTGCGATGAGGTATCGCCACCAGCATTATTATCTTCTCTTTTACCATGTACGGCGTGCGTTCATCTTTACTTACGCATCAGGGTTGAGTGTGCATCATCTTCCACTAAATGTGGTATTTATTGCAATCTAACATGTAGAATGTCAAAAAAAAAAAAATTACTTTGTTTTGATGTACATTTATGCATGTGTGTATGAGTGGGCATAACACTTACTTTCTTAAATTATACCAAATTTCCATGTCATAGGATAGCAATGAAGATAAGTATTTTATTTGAGTTGAATACAAAATAGTTAGTAAATGTTTTAGCTTAGACTTGAATATTTATGATCTTAGATATTAACACTTTAAATTTGTATAATAGAGGGCTATTGACCCTGTATTATGTTGTATTGTATAATTGATGAAATTAATATCTTTATAGCTATGATTGAGTTATAACTTTATTTTAATTTAAGAGAACGTATAGATCTCTAAGGATGTTTCTTGCATGGGAGTGTATTTAAGTTGTCTTGAAGACAAAGAAGTTGATTTTATAAACTATGAATTATCTTTAGATTCATATAGACTTGATATATTTTAAATACAAAGATCTTGATACTTATAGTTTTAGACATATTTAATGATTCTAGCTTTCATATCTTTCTATGCATTGTTGAGGCATATTTGTGCATTTAGGAAGGTGTCTGAAATACAACACCTTCCCTTTTATAGGTGAGTTCCGTTGTTAGAAGAAGATAAACCTTCAAGTACAACTAATTAAGGTGTTAGTCAGCTATATAATTTGTTTGTTCCTATTGAAACTTTTTCATGTTATTAAGGAGAATTGATTAGTTTGTTTTAACCTCTCTAATATTTCCTTAAAGGGATTATATATAAATAGTCTATTTGATGTCATTTTGCATGGCCTCTAAAGTACTTGTGTAACATAGTTAATGCCTAGAGTATTTAGTCATGAGAACCAAGATTTGTGTATGATAGTTAGCTAGCTATCCATAGAAAATATTATGTGGTAACCTAATTTTAGATCATCCTGAGTTAATTGGTATTGTATCCTTCTTATGGCTCAAATAAGAGAGCCTAGATTCATGTCATGGATATGGATTAGAAATAAATATTATTCTAATTTAAATAAATGTATTTGAGTCAACCTAATCAGGTTGAATGTTTAGTAGGAGAACTATGGAGCCTCTGATCTCATTATGTAGGCAAGGCCATCTTATATGAGCCCTCAAGGCCTAGGTCTGGCCCTTAGGTCTTATTTTATTTTATCATGCTTCGATAAATTTCTTAATGATTGAATTTATTTATTAGGAGGGACTAATCCTTTCATCTAGTTTTACAGAAGATACTATTTTCAAGGGCACAAGTTACCAGAGCAAGGAAAGTTATTTTGGGAATGTTGCAATGTAAAAGAAAAAGGTCAATGGTAAGGGTAGAAAAATCTATTCATTTTGATGCTAATCTTCTTGGGAAATTATAATTTTATCCTTGTTGATAGGACCTATGTTTTAGACCTTGCATCGTATTAATAGACTTCTTATATTCTAGTGCAAGTGCTTGATTACTTGAAATTAGAATCTTATCTAGATTAAGTTTTCATTTTGCTATATGCTTGAGTTGTCATTTTAGAGTAAGTTTTGACCTACAAATTCATTTGGAAAATTTACATTCATGTGTGATACTAGAGAATTGTATGTTAGATATTACCATGAATTTAATAATGTTTATTTGGCGTAATCTCTTCTTCACATTAACTTATAGGTATGATTATTGTTTAGTTTACTTCAATAGTATTATGAACCTTTGATACTGTGATTCAATTTGGATGGATAGAAGGTGAAGGTTTTAAACAAAGCAAAGATAACTAATTTTCTATTCTATTCCTATGATTGTAAATTAAATTTTAAACTTTTGCATCAATTTTATGAAACTTGTTATGTTTTAACGAATTATTTGTGTTAAAAACTAATTACTATGAGATGGTTACTTCTTTATAGACTTAGTGGCTATTTTTGGTTATGTTCAAATGGGGATAATATTGGGCATGACAACTCTAATTGTGATCTTACAATTTGCTTGTGTGTTAGAGGAGGAATATTGGTACTTAGTTTTCTCAAGGATTAATTATGCGTGAGTGGAAGGAAAATGGGATTATAAATAAACCTATACTAAGTTTTCAATCAAATGACAAATGATACTTGAAAACATAGTAAGGTTTAAGGCAAAAATTGGTGAGAAATAATAATATATTACTTTTTGCATTTTGAACCTGGACACCTATGCTGGGGGAATAGATGACCTAGACACTAGCACCCATAGGTGCAAGTGTCTATGCATGGTAGAGTTTCTAGGTTCCAAGAGGTGTCAAGGAATAGGTTTCTAACGTTGGGAGCACTTCTATGATCATAGGAAAGGCTAGAATCAAGTGGAAATGTACCTAAAACACATTGGAGGGATGAACACTAAAATAGGTGTAGAAACATAAGGTGGTGATTGTAAAGTAATTAATTTCTAACCTTACAGGTATATGAAGGTATCTAGGTCATTGGAAAAATGTTGACAGTGGAGTAGTCAATACCATGGTACTAAATCTAGGTCAATATACCTCCACAAAGAGTGGTTAGAAGTCAAGGTGTTGCTAACATAGTAGGAAGGATAGAAGAAATGATGGATGTGTTGAGAAATGTCCAAGTTAGATTAGATTATATTGAAGAAGATAGAAGACGAGGTCATGTACCTAGAGCTTATGAAAGTGATGAAGAAGAAGGAATAGGAAATCAACAATATACATAACAATATGTAGTTGAAGAAGAAGATCAAGATGAAGTAATATTAAACTAAAGGCTATTTCTAAGATTAGTAACCTGGATCTAGAATTAATATTAGTAATTACTTGAGTATTTTGAATTCAAAAAAATTGATTGATTGGTTGATTGAATAAGAAGAATTCTTTGAGTTTGAAGAGATCTCAAATCTGTAAAGAGTAGGAATTGCTAAGAAAAAGTTAAAGGGTTATGTCACCAGTGGAAAGAAGTATAGTTAGAAAGAAACAGAAAAATAGAAGTGGAACATTATTAATTAGAAAGGATGCTACCCAAGTTGAAAGTAAATTTTATCAATGTAGAATATAAGTTAGATTTGCTAAAGAGATTACAAAATTTGAGGCAAAAAGAGATGAATGTGAAGGATTACACTAAATAATTTATAGGTTCACTATTATGGTCAGTCACCATGAAGTAGATCAAGAAAGAGTGGCACAGTACATAAATGGTTTTAGAGGAAGTATCCAAGAGGAATTGAGTATGATGAGTGTTAAACTCCATTATTAACCAATACATTGATGCAGAGAGGGCATGCACACAACTCAACAAACCAACAAATCCATCTCTCAACATAACACCTTGTCGACATGACCTTGTGTGTTTTGCCCTAGGTCCTAGGTCACCCCACTCACAATTCCAACTTGATCACATTCCAATTAACTAAATAAATCCCATTTGTTTAGTTAATAATACCCCTTCACATGTCTCATATAATTCAAATTAAAATTTTGAATTATTCCCTCACCTCTCAACACATTGCAACAAGTGTCACATGCTACATCTTCCACTTAATCCCTTCAAATGTCAAACTAACTTAAATAATCTTTTTATTTAAATTAGATTCCTTTATCACAAGCAAACACTTGTCCACTTTCCTTTTGTCTCATGAGATGTAGTACATCTTGTTTTTAATACAACTCACATGTGCAAACTAATTCAAATAAAATATTTGAATTAGATTCCTTTCATTCTCCTTTGCACACTTGTCACATGACTATGCTTTCTTGATGTGCAAGGAAACCTAATCAATCCTATCCATACATATCTTCCAAACCCTAATCGATCTTGTCCATCCATTCTAACTAGGTCTTTCCTATAAACCTAGCCTCCTCTAATCCATTTAGGAGGAGGCAATCTAATTTTATACCGTTATGCTGCCAAAATCTTGAGCAAACCAACATCCATTAAATCCATTAATCTCATCTTGTCTCTCTCTTTCATCCACTTCCCTCTTCATCTTGCATCTTTCTTCATATTGCATCCATCATCTTGCAGGTATAAATCAAGCCATCATCTTGCGCATATCAATCGAGGTATATTGAGAATTTGGATTAGCTGAAATGATGAAATGATTAGGGGTGTGTATGTTCTTCTCATGCGCTTTATGCGATCTTGAGAATCAAAAACACCTCTTATCCATTCATATTCACACCTCACATTTTGATTTTTCTAAGGGTTAATTTACAACTACGAGTGTGAATCAAGTGTGTGTGTGTATGCTCTCTCCTCACATCGCAAGGTGATCTTGGATATCAAAAACACCTCACTTGGTTCACTTTTGTTTACCCTTCTTAGGAGGTCTACTTGGAGACACACCACTCCAAGGGATGACCTCAATTGAGGCTTAATCGAAAGACACCGTCATTGGGAGTTGGAATCTTGTCACTCTTGGCTAAACCCCAAAGAACTTTATACCTTTGGGAAGTGAAGGTGAAGGGTGGGTTACCCCTTTCTCCCAGCTGTGTGGTAGGATTTTGCTTTCAAATTCCTAGTCAACCTCGTGTAAACATTGCCCAAGACCTAATTGTTCAAACTATACATTAGGCTTGTTGTTGTGTCTTCAAGTGTGTGCTTAATCATAACATTTAAACCTTGAAAGGAAAATTCATCATCTTGTTTGGTGTGTGTGTGTTCATCTATATGGTTGTGAATCTTGTGTTTGATATTGCCCTAAAGCAAGCTTCCAATAAACACTTGCCACATCATCATCTTCAACCAACTTGTCATAACACATATCTTAGCTCACATCATCCACACAACCCAATCCTAATCATCCAATTCATCATTTCAATCCAAATCATCTTCATCCTCACTAAAACCCTAATCTTATCCAAGTCATCATTACACATCATCGTCATCAACCTCATTCTAATCAAACCCCCTTCATTCTAATCATCATCCTAATCACATCTAATTCATTCTAACCCAATCCTAATCATATCCTCCTCATTCTACATCAACAAATCAACATCATCCTAGTCATCATCCTAGTCGTTACACATCATCCAATCATTCCAAGCCAAATCACATCCCAACTACTTTCATCCCAATCCAAATCCAAATCAACCCAATCAAAAAATCAAGACCTTAGTTGATCATCATCAACCGTTATCCAAACTTGCTTGAGATCATTAGTCTATCTTAAGTAAGTCATCCAATTAAATCAATCCAATCAACCCTCTATTACTTAAGTGTCATTAGTCTACCTTAAGTATAGAGAATCAATCCAATCAATCCTCTATTACTTAAGTGTCATTAGTCTACCTTAAGTATATAGAGCCATCCATAAAAAACAAAATAAATCAAATCATCCTAAAGTCTTGAAATTTGATCCCAATCACTCCACATCATCACCTACATTTCTCATTGAAACCACTTTCATCCCAATCCATTCATCCTAATCACCTCAATCCAAGTCATCCCACCTTGTTATCCCACATCACTCTTACCATTATCCTAAATCATCCTAGTCACCTAACCTAATAATTCCACCATCATTCATCCTAATTCCTCCAAGTCATCCAATCTCATCATCCTAATCATCATCATCATCATAGTCCTCATCATCCAAGTAAAACCCTAATCATTTCTGACCATTACACATCATCATTCAACGTAGCCAATCAATTCTCCACATCTACCACTTGTAAACATGGACATGGCATTTCTAAACAAAACCTATGAGAATGATCCTTATGGAACCAAAAGAATGCTTAATCAACTTAGTCAACTTAGGTGGTTGTATAGAAAGGAAGAAGACCCTGTGTCACCACAACATCAATATTTCCCACAACATCAAGTTCTAGGCCAATATCAACGATCCCACATTCAATCACAAGCCCAACAATCACATAATCCAAACACTAATGCCACCACATCCATACCACAAATCACCCTCACTATTCCTAACAACACCACAAACACAAGTGCTTCCATAATCATACCATCCAATGATCCTAACTCCATTGCCTTCATATCACAATTACTTTCTCAACAAACTTCCCACATCAACCAAACTCCACAACAATCCACCTCACAAAACCTTTCACCTACAAATCCTATCATGCCATCTCAGCACCAAAGCTATCCACATGGCAATCAAATGTCCTTACAAGAACAACATGCAAGTCCAAATGGCCCTATGTACATGAACCAAGCAAGCCCAAGTTCACTTTTGCAATAAACATCATTGATAGACTTAATTTATCTTATGCAAGACCTAAAATCTTTTGACAAGGTAGAAACTAACCTAGCAAGTGCCTCCTTTGATTCACCTTCACCATCCAATCATATGCCAACACATGAGCCAACTAGTCCTATCCCAACACCTTTATCAATCCCTTCATCGCCTTCATCACCTTCATCCCCATGTTCCACTAATCCTTCATTGAAAGATTCCATGGAGATACTTTTAAAAAAATTAATCCAAGCAAATTTGATTGAGCTATACCCATTCAAAGCATATTCTCCATCTATGTTTAAACCTAGTTGGTATAAAGATGATGCATATTGTGCATACCATAGGTATAGGGGCCATACCATATCCACTTGTGTCTGATTTCAAAGATTAGTCAAGAACCTAGAAGATTGTGGTAAGATTGTCTTGGATAAAACCAATCCCTCTAATTCCATTATATTTCCATCTAGCCCAAATCCTAATCCCATTATCCAACCAACAAATCCTAATCCTAAGCCTTCAACTTCCACTATTATCATCCATCCACTATATTGTCCATTTACCCATACCCTTGCAAAGGATGTGATCCATTGGCTACTAGCAAGGAATAAAACATTGCCATGTCATCAAACACCTATTCTTGAGCCTATAAAAGAGTCCTACATCATGCCTAGTCCTATCCTAACACCATCATGTGATCCACAAACAATCAAGCCTATCACGAACCCAAGTCAAGAGCTATTGTACCTTCATGTCAATAACCCTCAGGAACATGTCAAGCCTATCCAAGAGTTATCCCCTTCCATTCAAGCAACCCAAGAGGTATGTTAAGAGTTTAATCTTAAACATGTGGAAATATTTTGCCCTAGTCCAACTCAAGGTCAAATCACTTTTATGCAACCCATCCATAACATGTATCTCTTCCATGATCAAGATGATATCCATAATAATGAACCTTTCCATGATCCACTTGATCCTATCCATCCCCAAACAACTATTCATGAGCAAGCTATCCAAATTCAACCTATCCATAACATTTACCTTCTTTATGATCAAGATGATACCTATGAAGAAGCTATCCGTGAGCACCTTGATCCTATCCATAATCCTATGATCCATGAGCAAGACATCCAAATTGCACCTAGTCATCCTCCATCTAGCCCAATCCATGATCCTACACCTTCCACTTATCATGATGAGACATGTGCCTCCAAAGCAAACATAGAAGATCGAACAAATAATTTGGATCCCAATGAACATAAGAAAGATCCTAATGATCCTTCCACATCCACCATTGATCTCATTTCAAATCCACCATATCCTACTAGTCTATCCACATTCATTCATGAGTGTTCCTCCTTAGAATACCAACAACCATTATCCACTTTACCTTTTCCATCCAATAATCAACTCAAGTCTAGTGTCCAAACTACACCTAGTCCTATAGTCAATCGTATGCTCCAAAACATGAACTACCAAGGCAAAGGTTTAGGCCTACATGAACAAGGCATTTTGGAGCCAATCCATGTCAAGGTCCCTCCTCGCTCATTTGGCCTTGGATACACACCCCAAGGTCAACAATCTAATGATGTTGGTACTTCCTCCACACTTCCTAAATCCACTTCCTTCCATCATAAACCACATCATACACCCAAAACATATGTTGCCATTCCACCTCCCTCATCATACAAATTTCAAAAGCATGTGACCATTCACCTTCCACCATCCACTTTACCTCCACTCCTTCCAACTCCTAATATCCCTCCATCCACTTTACCACCATTGCTACCAACACCCCCTTACCCAATCATTCATAAATACCCTAAATATCCTAATCGTGACCAACAAATTCACGCATTGTATAAACAAGAAGCTTCCACTCATTTCATCTGCCACATGGGATTCAAAAATAAACATTTGGATGGCTCCATTCAAAAAGCCACAAATCCTAAGGGTCCTAATGCCTTAGGAAATCAATCCAAAAATTCAAAGCAAGGTACATTCAAAAATCCATCCAAGCCCATACCTCCAAAAGCAAAGTCAAAAACTAAAATGATATGGGTCCCTAAATAAAAATCAATCAAGTCAAATGAGGCATCCATATTCCAAAAATCCAAACCATCTACTTCTATCCAAAAATCCCACAAGCAAAGTAAGAATCGAAAAAATACTAAGTCCATGTGGGTTCCAAAAGTCCTAAATCAACCATCTCCTAAGCAAACATGTCATGCCCACATTTCCCATGCGGTCACGACATGCAACACACGTGTCATGTCCACATTTGTCATGTGGTCATGACACGAAATATCAAAAACTTTTCCACGTGTTCCTAGAAACCCCCTTGCACGCGTCAGCGTGCTCGGTGGCAAATGCATAAGGCATAAACATGTCAATCGATAATCAGGAAGTGCATCTACCTACGCAATCCCCTGCGTGATGGTAGCCAACAGGGGGTTATGTGACGCAATGAGCATCGCTACTAGGGCTAGAATTGAATTAATTCAAAACCCTAAGCTTCCTAGGTGAGTGAATTAATTTTGACTAAATCGAAATCAACCCTAATTCTAATGCATAATTAAAATCAAATAATAATAATAATAATGCTTCAATGATAAAATGGTCGCATGATGAGATGGTGCGATTAAAAGAAAGTCACAAAATGCCATAAAAATAAAGCCCTAAATTCTAGGAAAAATTCAACAGCATAACGCGTTTTCAACATATGAAATAAATATTTTTAAAAAACCTTTCCCCAAGAAATAATTAATGCAAAAATTAAATAAATAAGGTATAACAATAAATTAAATAAATTCCCAAGGTCACATAAAATTTACCACTCAACAAAATTCAAAAATTGAAATTAAATAAACGACCAAAATAAAATCCACTAAGTCATTTAATAAATACAATTGCAACAATTATATTTATTAAATAACTCAAGTTAAAAAAAGTATAGAAAGGGAAAAAATTAAAACATCTCTCCCCATAAAATAATAAAATCCACCAATTAAAATAATCAAATTAAAAAGGGTTTCCCCAATGAAATTTAATTAAAAAGCACTAGACAATAAATCAAGGTGTCCAAAATAAATAACTTGCAAAAGGGATAAAGAATCCCATTAAATCAAATTCCCATTCCCATTTAATTAAATCCCACATGGAAGTAAAAATACCGAACCCCAAAATAAAATTATAAATCAAAATAAATCTAAAACACTATGGAGGGTGGAATTAATTCAAAAGGGTCAACAAGGCAAAAGAGAGGGAAAACTCAATTCCCGTGCACAAGAGAAAATAAAAGAAATAATTAAATTAGAACTTCTAATATCCCACTCACTCATCAACTAAGCCCTAACTATTATTTTATTAATTTTCTAAGAGAAAGCCCTAAATTATTTTAATAGTTTTCCTTATGGCTAACCCTAACTCATCTTAACCTTTTGTTTTGTTTTCCATTTTGTTTTCTTTTCTCTCCTTCCTTGTTTCTCCATTTTTTTGTTGCAAGTTGAAGGTTTTCCTCTCCAATGGCTTGGCATCCATGATACTTCCTCATACAGAGGTATTCTCGGATGCAAACATGATATATATATATATATATATATATATATATATATATATATATATATATATATATATATATATATACAGCCTTCTAATTCTAGGAGTGTTTATTGATTTATCTTTTTTTTTTCACAGAGTTTGCTACATATATATATATATAGCCTTCTAATTCTAGGAGTGTTTATTGATTTATCTTTTTTTTTTCACAGAGTTTGCTATATATATATATATATAGTTTATTTTCCATCTACAGAGAGAGAGCACTCACGAACTAGCAGAAGGGCGTTGCAGAAGAGGACGGAAGGAGGACAACTTTAGGTGCAGTGCCGACGCCCATACTTCCTCCCCCACCGTCATTTTTGTTCGAAGTAAGGGTTCTTGGGGGGGCAGTTCCTCCACCCACCCCCCACCATATGGTGGAAGGTGGCTGGGGGAATCGTCCCCCCCACCACACCATAAGCAAAGCAAGGAAGCAATGGGGGCGGCGGTTATGCCGCCGTCCCCTCAACAATCTTCTTTTTGTGCTTAAAAAAAACTAACCCTAACCCTAGGGTATCGGCCAGTAAACTAATCCCTTTCTCATTGGTTTCTATGATTTCCATGTAATGAAAAAAATACAGTGTTTAATAATTATTAATTGGCTTATACTATGTTAAACAGTTTATTATTGATTATATATATATAGACTGTTTATTCAACTTTCAGCAGTAGGTTAAAATACATTTAAAATTCAGAAATATATATATATATATATATATATATATATTTATTTATTTATTATATCATATATATATAACCACAATTTCATAATAAAAGAGTATAACCAAGTTTGTTTATATATACACAACCACATTAAAGGAACAAACCCAGATTTGTATTATAATAATAACCAGTAGAATATACTTGTTTTCTTGCAAATAATTAAAACAGAAATGCCATCCCTCCCTTTTTTTTTGATAGAACTAAATAAGACAACACATTATATAATTTTTTTTTTGAAGCAAATTTCTATTTACCACTATCCTTTGACAGCAAGTAAAATAACAACCATATAATTTTTTTTTGAAGGAACACAGCAAGCATTTTGAGGGGTAAATTTTTTTATGAGAACCATAAACTGAAATCTATATTTTTTTTTTCCATCATAGCTTACAGCGGCATTCAAACAGCAACACATGCTCTCCTTTTTTTTTGAAATAACATAACAGCAAATTTATATTTTCCTTTGACAAACTTTCCAAAAAACACATAAACACTAACAGCAGCTTGATGCACATATTTTTGATATCACAATAAGAGGTGTTTCACATTAAGTTTATTTACAACCACAAGAACAAAGAAAACCAATATTTTTGACAACAATTACATTAAGGCCTCCAAGGCCATGGCTCTCAAACAGCCAATACAGTAATGTAAAAGAATGCTGAAATAAACTTTTTCTTCAAATTTCCAAGACTCCAACAATGACCTGCAAAACATAAACACAAATGGGGAACCAAGGCCATGCAAATCGCCCTCCTCCCTACCATAGACCCGCTAGTGGGTCACCCCTGAGCTAGGGAGGTAGAAATCACACGGTTTCACAATCACACCACAACAATGAAATCTCCAAACACACAAAAATTACTCCCAAGGATTTGCACAAACTAAACTCATTAAAATGAGTTTGGAGGGGGTAGGGGAGTGGACCCCTCAACTCAAGAGGTCACCCCAAGAACTCCAAAAATCACAATAACTCAAGGCCTCAAGCCAAAATAATTTCTCCACAATACTCAAGGCATCACTATGGCACTCATGCCAAATCAAAATGCTCCCAAACTCCATAGAATGTGTCAAAGCTATAAATAGAACAACACAAGGAGGTGACCTCAAGGAGGTTCACTCTCCCTCACCCCATACGATTTGAGCCTTGTCTCCAAGTGGAGATGCTCTTACCAACACCTAAACCCACACAAAAATGAAAATAACACCCAACATAAATTTTCAATCACATACACTAAAATAAAACATGCATAGGGAAATGGCTATTGCCATGGAGCTTACCTTCAAAAGCCCTACAATAGAAGCACGTTTGAAGAAGAGCCCACACGTCTCCAAGTTTCCAAGCCTCCAAGATTTCTCCAACACTCCCAAAACCTCCAAAGATAGAAATAAATTCCCAAAAAGCAAGAACCCCCAACTCCTCTCCAAGAGGAGATAAAATAGGCCTTCAAATTTGGCCTTAAGGAATGAGAAGGTGACACTTGTCACCTTCTCCTTCTGCATCCCATGCCACTTGCAAGGGAGAAGGAGTGTGAGGGTGACAAGTGTCACCCTCTAATCCATTCAAACCCTCACCTTATCCACTTGTGCTCTCACACATGTGTGAGAGACCAAGTGGAGAGGTGGCAACTCTCCTCAAGGCTCCATGAGGATAAGGGATGCCACATGGCATCCTCTTATTCTCTAAGAGATCCATCTCCCTCCAAGATGCTCTCACACATGTGTGAGAGTCTTGGAGGGAGATCCCACACACTTGGGGGTCTTGAAGACCTCCCAAGTCTTCTTGGTGGAGGAATCCCCAAGCTTTGGGAAGGGAGATGGGTCTTTTCCAAGGCATGACTCATCTCCCACCCTTAGCCAATTTCAAATTTCGTCACATTTACTAAACCCAAGTTTAGAGTGACTAGATGTGAGTTACCCTAGGGTTTAGTAAGTCCAAATGGACCCTAGACCCTAGGGTTACCACCTAGGGTAAGTTTGGAACTCTAAAAAACACCTAGGAAGGTATAAAATCACTTTAAATGGCCCATAAATAAAATAACACCAAATGGTGTAAATCAAAACATAAATTTACAACACATAATATAAATCAATTAAAAAAAGGTAAACTAGGCCAAATAAATAAATTAAGCATGTACGAAAACATCATCCGATCAAACATGATCCTCATCCCTCTTGGGAATGGATCAGTCTTACAGGGAATTACATATGTGTGAAAACTGCCTCTAATTTCCCATGGCCTAGGAAAATAACCTGTGCAACTCGATCAAGCGGTCAATCACATCATAGATATATCATAGCCAATGCAACAGAAATTAAAGTCATGTCATTGCATACAACATTAATCATTCACATCATAATTAAAATTAAAATTGTATTTCCTATTTAATATCTCATAATCATCATCAAATAATAAATCCACATAATGAATTCGTAATCACATCAATAATCATCATCAAATATATCTCACATGTCTAACATCATAATAGCATCAAAATATGATCTAATCAAATCACCACATGACTAATCAATGCTAATCCAAAATCAGGAGATATAGTCTAAATCTGCATAATGAAAATCAATAGTCTCAAAAAGTCTGATAATGTCACCAACTATAATGTAAAATGATCAAAATAGGGAAGTGAAATAAATTAGCCTCACAAAACATCACCATTGCTTCCTACACCACCATCCAATCAAAAGCTTCCATGTTTAACATGGTGTGTGTAGTCGTTGGTCATGATTCCTTTCCTCCATCACTCCATCATTCACTCATTATCCTGCATATCTCCCCCATCACCTTCCTATGGTCCATGTTTTTGCATAAGTCCATTATAATCCACATCATAATCCACTTTCACCCCTACATAATCCACATCAGAATCCACTTTCGATCCCTTCATAATCCACATCATAATCCATTATCTACCTTATCCATCACTCTTCCATGTAATCACCCTACCAACATCTTGAGCATAACAACTTGACATGGTCCATTTGTGATGACATCCTTCTCTAATGGGACTATAACATTACATGGAACTAGATACTTGAGTCCCACCCATCCATATCCCCCCCTTTCCCATTCAAAAGTCAAAATAGTCACAAAAAATAAAAAAAATAAAGTCAAAAAAAAAAGAACAGAAAAAAATCAAAAAAAGTAAAGAGAAATCCTTTCGTCCAATGGTGAAAACCTGGTAAACAGGCACCTTGGATAAGTACCATGATGAAAACCTAGTAAATAGGCATCATGTGTAGGTCAATCTTCTATGTCACTTACACTTGGGGGCACCTTGTCTCATCATTTTCCAAACCATCATACTATTTCCATATACATAACTATCACATTACATCCATTCATCCTCCCTTCCTCTTTTGATCTTGACAAAGATTGGGGGCAACTATTGACAAGTGTTTTGGATATCCCTTTACATACCTCATCCTTTCCAAACTAACCCTATCATCCAAGTCATAAGCTTTGTCATGTCAAATCCTATCATCCTCTTGCCTTAAGCATTGTCCTGAAAAATCCTAAGTCTACTACCTAGACTGGGGCATGTTATTCCTATGCGACATAGCCTTTGGAGATCACATCCTAACTCCCTTATGAGGCCTACATCTATCCACTATAGCCTATCCTTGTATCCATCCATTTATCATGAGTTTTCCATTCCATTCTATTCCATAGCCTATCCTTTTATCCTATCCATTTATTATAATCCTTTCATCCATCCACTATCGCCCATCCTTTTGTCCGATCCCATTCATTCCCTTACACATAGACTTGGTTCCCCTTGTCATTGGTATCTAGCATACAGGCTACTCAAATTGTAAATCCATTGACATTCAAAATACAAAAAGACAAAAAAATCAAAATATTCAAAAAACCCAAAAAAATCCAAATATTTCAAAAAATACAAAAAAAAATCAAAACATTTTAAAAACCTAAAAAAATCAATATATTCCCAAAAAGACAAAAAAATCAAATATACAAAAAATCAAATATTCAACCAAAAAATCCAAGCAATAAGATCAATCACAAATCCATCATCAAACAATCCCATCACATCAATCAAATCATCAAATCAATTCACATCACTTCAAATTCTTCATCAACTTTAAATCAATTCAATCAATCAACTTCATCAAAATCAAATCAAATCATTCATCAAATCCATCAAGACAAATCCAATCAAATCATCAAATCAAGCCAATCTATCAATCAATCAAAATCACATCAATCCAATCCCTATAATCCCATCAATAATATCATATGTCATCAAACATCAAATCAATCCCAATCAATCCATAACCCAATCAATCCATAATCTGATCAATTCATCACTCCACTTTCATCATTACCATCAATAAAACACAAATCAGATCTACATCTCATCTCTATTGTTAAATGCCTTGATCCCGTGGATACAAGGTATGTAGTCAATCTAGGATACGAAGGAAGTGCCTAGATTCAGGCATAGGCGATAGACTCCTTCCATCCTTCGTCCAATCTAAAATCAATCATCATCTTCATCCATCTCACATTTCTTCTATCATCTATCTCCCACATCATCAATAAACACCTGCAATCCAATCAAATCAATTCTTTAATCATTCAAATCAATCATCATCATATTCAAACCAATTCTTTTTCAATCACTTCATCCAATCATCCTTCAATATCAATCCAAAATTCGAAGCAATGATCCAAATGCAAGTCATCATTTATCCATACCAATCAAGTTAATCAATCTTGTCAAATTATCCAATCGCAATCAATGGTCTTGATCCTAATCTTGTCGTAAACCAAATCAATCAATCAAAACATCATCATCATCAATGGGATATATCGTTCCCTGCAATGACAACACTATCCTCATCATTAATCAATCACTTAATCATTGGTTTACAACTTGACAGGGGCAATACCTTGTTTGTTTTTGTATCATTTGTGCATGCTTGTTTGCTTGCTTGTGTATGTTATCATTTTTAACTTGCATTTGTATCTGAATCCAACCCAGCTAATATTCATATCTTGTATCTAGACAAGGTTGTATTATACCAGGGCACAAGACACATCGTCACCTTGGTCCTTATACCTTGGTGCATAATGTCTCATGCTATATCAAACACCATGGTTGCTCACTTTTATTGCAGCATAACGCATCCTTACCTTTCTTCTATCCATTCCCTTACCTTTCTTCCTTTTGCCATTCCTTTCATTTCAAGAGCATACCCGTGTTTGTCCAACCCGCCTATCCTCTCGAAGGGGCATCATCATCCTATCCTTTTCCTCTGTCTGTTTCCTTAACTTCTTTGAAATGATGTTAGTCGACATAAATCTTATCATCTCGCAACATCGTCTCAAAGAGGGGCAAATGTAGACACTAAAAAATGTCCATGTCTCGACATAACACCTTCTCGACATGACCTTGTGTGTTTTGCCCTAGGTCCTAGGTCATCCAACCTCATCCCACTCACAAATCTCACTTACCCCACTCCTAATCCTATCATAATCACTTAGCCAATTAATTAAATAAATCATATTTATTTAATTAATTCCCCATCCCATTTGTCCAACTTAATCATCTTCTTGATTAATTAAATAAACCCACTTTATTTAATTAATCCCACTTAATCACATTCCAATTAACTAAATAAATCCTATTTGTTTAGTTAATAATCTCCCCATTCACATGTCTCACATAATTTAAATTAAAAATTTGAATTATTCCCTCACCCCTCATCACATTGCGACACATGTCACATGCTACATTATCCACTTAATCCCTTCACAGGTCAAACTAATTTAAATAATCTTTTATTTAAATTAGATTCCTTTTATCACAATTGAACACTTGTCCACTTCCCTATTTATCTCATGTGGGGTAGTACAACTTGCATTTAATACAAGTCACATGTGCAAGCTAATTCAAATAAAATATTTGAATTAGATTCCTTTCATTCTCCTTCGCACACTTGTCACATGACTACTATTTTTTGATGTGCAAGGAAACCTAATCAATCCTAGCCATCCATATCATCTAAACCCTAATCGATCTTGTCCATCCATTCTAACTAGGTCTTTCCTATAAACCTAGCCTCCTTTAAGCCATTTGGGGGGATACAATCTAATTTCATACTGTTATGCTGCCAAAATCATGAGCAACCAACATTCAACCATATCCATCAATCTCTCCCTTGCATCCATCTCCATCTCCATCTTGCATCTTTCATCATATTGCATCCATCATCTTGCAGGTATCAATCAAGCTGTCATCTTGCGCATATCATTCGAGGTATATTGAAGGTTTGGGTTTGGTAATGCATGCATTTGTTTCATCATTTCAGCCAATACAAATTTTTAGTATACAAATGTGTTACATTTAAATTGTCAAACCAAGGAATCATATTCTTCTTGGATGGTGCCTGTACTATATGTACAGTCAAGAATTCTTGAATTGTAATCTAGAAGTTGTGCATAGAAACAAACTATGGAAAAAGAAACAAATTCTACTTTGCAAGGAATAACAATTACTACAAGTAGGTAATATTGTTAAAAAATAATCAATGCTTTATTTAGTTGGCAAAACAGTTTATGTAAATCAAAATAGAGAAACAATCTATACACAAAGTCGGTGATCACCTTAAACCAAGCAGATCAACAATATTAACTAATCCACATAAACATAAACTAACAACATGAACTAATCAACATAAACATATAAGAGAACTATAGTTACCTCAAGTGGCCCTTGCTTGAGTGACTGTAATCTCAACAGAATTTAAACTAGATCACTTATACATCAACAAATCATTGATTGAATCCAAATCTGTGTTCTTTATTGAATGCTGAAAATGTAATACAATAACAACTTGACAATACAATCTCTTTCTAACCTCTCCTATCATATACAAAATCTAACATATATAGACAAGATCTAAGTTTCCTAATTGAATAAAACTTCTAAGCAAATTATCCTATACTTGTCCATTCTCCCACAAACATAGGGAGAAGGCATTATTATTATTCTAATTAGACTAGAAAATAAGAAACTAACTACCATGAAGATAATCAAACATCACAGTCCCACTATGACTCTTCTTAGTCATCATGAAGACAGTCATAAATGAAAATAGAAAATAAACCATGATCTGAGCTTCCTTCATTATTCATGACTGTGTCAACTATTGAAGGAAAAACCATCGAGAAGTGGGGGGTTATGGTTAACTCATGCCCACTCAATTTAGAATCCTTTTCCTTTGGTTGTAGGTAACTCCATTGTCCACTGTAGATGAAAACACCTTCTTTGTTGTGAGCTGACAGGTGGTCTTCATCATATGTAATCGCGTGCTTGTTGCATAGGGGTTAGTTCACCATATAATATTTATACATCACAAACTACTAAAATTAACATAAATGTCTATCACATCTTATGAACAATCATTAATCCACGTAGTCATTCACCAACATATCATGTACTATTCTTAATGCTTTCAGTGTCTTAAAGATAATTATAAGCATAGACAATGTATGGAAAAGTCTGGGAATGTCTTTAAAAAGTATGAACTAAAGCAAGAGAAACAGAACAAAGTACAGCCTCATCAATGAGGTTGCAGATAATAGAATAAGCTTATTAGTTTTCCCTAAAGGATGAAGAGAAGTTAAGCAAAAGATTTTAGATCAGACAAATTAAGGAAAGAGGAAGAACATGTAATGCCCCTCCATTCTCATCTTAAATGTACAGATGGTCTGGCTAAGGAGCATGAAGATGAAGGTAAAATAATAGGAATATTTAAGGTATGTTAGATAGTTGATGTTGTACATTATATGATGTTGGTAGATGCTACATTCATGTTGATGACAATCCTAATTATGCTCATGTGTGGTTTCATATGACAGTTAGTATGTTTTATCGATAATCTTTGTTGAGACACTAATATTTACTTGAGTTATGCATATGTTATGATAGCTTTATAGACTTAATTGATTATGTGGATCAATCTTATTATGTGCATCACACGATTATCTGATGATGTTTCTTATCTATTTGATCAACTATTGATTATTATGCATGATGTGGTTACTTGTTTGAAGTGTGTTTGTGAGAGGAACAATGTCGCATTACTCATGCGTGAGTACCTTGTTACACTGCAATTTCCTTTCACAGTGTGTTTGATTGTATGATTATATATACATCTATATGTTTGACCTTTTTTTGCTTGTTGCAGGTTGCAGGTATCAGGCATCGACTCCACCTGAATTGACAGGTCTGAGCGTGCCTTAAACCCAATGGAAACTGTTGAACGAAGATGACATATGGTCCCCTAGTTAGCCATCATCCTTGAAAAGGATGAGTATACAGTTTTGCACCCAGTCAGTGTTGTCTGTATGGACATTATGGTCAGTCACTGTCATTGTGGTCATGCTTTCAATCGTGCATTATGTCAGGTATTGTTTGGCATTTGGGTTATTTAGTTTGGCATTGTTTGATTGTTGCTTGGTTAATTGTTGCATTAAAATAATATTATTAGTTATGAAAGCATTTTTGTTAAATAAATAAATATATATATGCCTTTATGAGAATTTGAGATTATGGAAATAAATAATAAAAATAATAATAATAAATGTAAATGCTAGCTAAAAATAAATTAATTAATTAATATAATTAAATGTTGTGTTAAGTGGCAATAAAAATGGATAATATTTATGAGTTGTCATAAAACTCATATATAGTAAATACTAAATAAATAAGAATAAAAATGATTCTTGTTTAGCTGTAAAGGAAATAAATAAGATAAAAAAAAAATATTGTCCAGTCTGGTTGTAAATGATAAAAAAAAATAACAAATTGTAAGAAAGGGATTTAGGTAGAATTTATTGCCTTTTAGGGAGGAATCTTCTAGAAGATATTGGGGGGATTTCTCTCTCATAATAATCTGGATCAGATGGAACTTTTGGGGGAGGAGATGGGAGAGACTGGTTTGTGACTGCAGCAGTGGAACCCGGCATCTAATCTTCAACCCAGTCAAGCAAGCGAAATCAGGTTCCTTTGGTTTTTGTAATGCCCCATCATGCAACCCTAGAGTGCTAGACTAAAGTGCAAAAGTTACAGAAATAATTTTTTTTTTTTGAAAGCAAGATAGTGCAAAGTAGTAACCAAACATATCGTATTACACCGTATAAACGAAATTACTCTTCTAACAACTCTAGGGCAACATAACTGCATTAATGACAGAAAATAAAACTACAGAAGCAATAGCCATTACACTGCTAAAATAGATACAAATAACTTTTACTGTAACAGGATAGATTAATTACAGAGTCTCAGTACAGGATTACATGATTACAAGATTATAAGACCGATCATGTCGGTTTACAAAGGAATACATAAGAAAGCATACAACTCTGAAGGAGGAGAGCGAACTGGATCTGGAACACCTCTGCGCGGAACTCAAACCGTATCTCCAAAAAGGACCAATGGATAGCTCTTACCACCCAACCATGTGGGACCCTGAGGCCCACCCCTCCGAGCTAGGAGATAACATAAGGTCCCACAACAACGAACAGTCAGGTAGACAGAGGACTAAAGAACAAGGATAGCACATGACTTCCAACCGCACAAGTCAATATCACTAACAACACAACAGTACTTCCAGAGGCAACACTTAACAAATGGGGAGAGTACAACTAGGGAATTCTAGGTTGTAGTAAGGAGAGTGTCATCGCATGGTCCTAACATGGGTTACCTAAGCAGTCTCTCTCTAGACACCGGCCCCCATCTATGGTTACCCTGGCAGTCTCTCTCTAGACACCGGCCCCATAGGATGACGCATGCGGGAATCCACCTTCCTTTCGTGATGACAAGGAAGTAAATCTACCAATCCCGGCCTTCTCCCCTCATCCTTAGTCTGAACTAGCACTATAGGCATGAGTGAGGAACAAAACATCTTATTGTCTTGTTAGTGTGAAAACTACCCAACCCCTAGGTATTTTATTATGTTATCACTGAATTACCAACTCCCAGTGGGTTACCTTGGCTAGCCACTTGGCACCGGCCCCCACATTGGAAGCACTCCCTTACCTACTACTAGGAAACCCTACACAACAAGCATAGCAAGACATCACAACAACGAGGATACGGAACCATGCAAGGCATTGACCATCTTGCATAACAACTATCCTTATATAACAATACAAAGCATTAACCCTCCATAACATAATTATAAGGGCAGGACTCCTAGACCATTGCCCATAATAACACATATTCATTACAACTCTGAGATTTCCATGTCACCCTATTCCATATCTTACCACAAAACTGGATACAAGACTAGTACGACTAGTTGGATAACAATACAATCACAAGAAGTGCATTTATCATTCAATTGTCATTTAGTCCATTCATAACTAGAGATGACAAGGCTTCTTATAACATCATGATCTCAAGACATAACAACAGGACTAAATATACTGAGCAAGGCATTATCCCTCTTGCACAGTCGTTAAAATCATATAAACCATAAGCAGAGAGAAGTCAACCCCACATAAAACCAAACATGCTCATTCTTTAACAAGATTGAAGTATCACAAGGGTCAACTCACAACAACCTCTCCTAGCCTCTGGAATCAACTTTCACTAGACACCACTGTAACACAACAATTCCACATCAACATTTACTCTTAAAAGCACAACTCCTTCAAATAGACCAATCCAATTAACATACCCTAAGTGCAATATATAGTATGACATACTAATCATGGGTCTTCAAAATAGTACCATACTCATAAGATGCCCATGAATCAATACAACATTCACTTCAATCATTCTACTATTCCTTGTAACTAAGAAGATATAAACAACATAATTTATTATATCAAATGGGATCCATGAATGTGGACTTCATTATGAATGCAAACAACAAATCATCAAGGTCCAAAACACTTATAACAAAGAGTTAGCACTTATACTCAATATTTAATTCACTACTAGGAAAAGTTAACACTAACCATTACTCGACAAGACACTTGACGAGCAATGCTTAGAACTAAACTATCTAAAAGACATCACAATTGATTCTATTCTTAACCCAATAACATGATAAGCATATCACTTCTAAACTAAGGTGCGATGCTCACTAAGAACCTCAAGATCCAAACCCTACATCCTACCTTATTTATGATAACTAAAGTTCTCATACAGGAGACATAATACTCTACCGACATATTATTATTAACAACATTACCTGGATTAAAACATAGACAAGCTAGGTCTTGAGAATTCAAACTTGATCACTTGCATAACCTTTATTATGCCAATCATTAAACTTTACTTACACAAGGAGTTCCTAACCAGTTAAATTCTAGCATGGATACCATTCTTGTAAATCAAAATAAGAATAAGTCATAGTCTAAACTCAATACAACATCCTATCTTCAAATGCAATGAAGAACAATTATACCCAAATTAGATACTAAAACAGCTTTAACATAATACACTTGGTTTCCCACTTATTCACTCCTAAACACAATTTTTGATAGATAGAATACTTAATTTGAACTCATATTTTCGCTTCCAATATATCTCAATACAATAGTTAATTAATAGCATATTTCAATACAATAGCCAACACAACGCAAATACGATAGGAACTTCCGCTATATTCACTAAGATAGTAGACTAAATTGTCCAAAATCTAACTATCAAGCTACTAAACTTATTCGATAATATTAAGTGCAAATTTGGTTAAGATTGAATTTGTTGACTAGTGTAGTGTAAAACAATAATTCAAAACATTCCTATTATAAAATACTATTAATATTACTTCTTACCAACAACAATCTACCTTCCAAATGACTATAAAAACACATATTACAACATTGCCTTAATCAATTAGTCTAAAATTATTATTTTATTACAAAAAACCAATTACTACTGATTCTTAGTTTATTACACCATAACGTAAATTTTAATAGAAAACTTTATTTTCTAAAAATAAAATCTGCTACTAACTTAAGGAATTAATATGACATAAGACGAAAAGAAAAGGTGACTGTAAAGATATAAGGAAAGATATTTCTTGAGTTATCTAGGAGGAATTCCATTTTAGTCTTGAAGATCTAAAAATAGAGTTAAAGGTAAACATGCCATCTGGCACAATGGAATTAGAAGTGACAATTACAATAAGAAAGATGGGCACCATCATAAGTATTGCAACATTGGAATGGCTAACAAAATTTCAAGGATAAAGCACAATTGCAATATATATGCGGAGATGGAAAAACTAAATGAAACAAATACTAGGTGCCTGAACTTTGACATAGTGCCTCAAGGAAATGTCACTCATGGGACACAACGATGACATGATATGCACAATATGGATTAGTCGACAGGTGTGGTGAGGGTCAAATTTGGTAAAGAGATAAAAGAAAGATAAAGGGTTTAAAAAATATCACTGGCTGCACTTGGATTTTGTCATGTCCCCTTTCTAAAATAATTAATTAATGGTCAATATTAACCCATCTTATTCTTCCATGGGTTAATTGGGCAAGCATAGGAAGAATAAATATTTAATATTTAATATTGTCCAACTAATATCTATTTCCAAAGGATAATTAAATGTTAAATTAAATATTTTGAGACTCAAAAAGGGGCATTGGGTTTGGTGAGGTGTCCATTTGCATGAAGATTTTGAAAATCTTGGTAAATCACAAGTGGCGGGGGATTTTATGACAACTTATGACAACTGTCATACCCCAAAATAGCAAGGAATCAAGGAAAAACGTGGGAATCTTGGATTTCCCTCTCTCCCACAAAATATTGATACAAAATATGTAATTTTGGTGATTTGGGGCTATTGTTGATTTGATATTTTTCTCTCAAACTTGCAGATTTGCAGATTGTGGCTTCAATGGACGAAAACCCATTGGAGTAAAGAGGCTTGTGGATGAAAACCCATGAGTTTCAGGTGGCCAAAGGATGTAAACCCTTTGATCACAAAGAGCAGCTTCATCCAGAGGTTGCATAGAGCTTCAAGGATTGAGTAGTTTCCAGCAGTGTCCATTGTTTGTGTGTGCAGGTCTTCTTGTGTTGCCATGGTAGTTCCAGAAGTGTTGGAAAGAGTTGATGTTGTTATTTACTTTGGTTTTCTATGTATTAGCTGTAGATTCCTATTTTCTAATGTCATAGATTAGTATTGGAGGTTGTGGGTAGAGTTGTGTTGATTTTGGCTTTGTGGGTCAGAATACCCAATGCGTATTTCAGCATTATTGTGAAGTTTTGGTGGTGTAGATTGCTGCTGAGTGCTGTAGGTTTTGCTGTTGTTACTTTAATGGTATCAGACCATATTTCATGTACTTTCCATCTGAAAATCAAACAATATCAGTTTGGGTGTTTTTTGGTGTATTTCGGTGATTGACAATGTTGGCAATTTTTGTGGGTTTGATCATATTTGCTCCAGATTTGGGATTTTGGTTGTTGTTTATGTTATGGCTGTTATGACAATCCAAAATGATATAAAATCCATTTAATATCAGATCAAATCAATTCCATTAATTTCTGGGCAAGTTTGTGTTAGTTTGGTGTTGTTATGTGCATGACTAGCTTGCTAGTCTTGGTGAAATTATTGTATTTTCTGGTGGTGTTAAATAAATTCATTTTCAAATCTGATTTCAAGTTAAAATCTTAGTTTGGATCATTACAGATTTAAGGCATAAAATGGTACATGCTTCTATGTAGTAGACAGATCACATCCATAGATGAAGGAGATCTATGCAAAGTTGGAGAAATTGGCTTGGAAGATGAAGGCAGCAAGGTATTTCCCAGATTCAAGATATTTGCTTAATACTGTGGAGAAATACGAAGAGGAATTATTTCGTTGTCACCATGGTGGCAATCGCATTTGGTTTGTTAAACATGCCCCACGGAACAACTACTAGAGTTGTTAAGACCTTTGAGTATGTGCTGATTGCCCCAATATAATACTAATGGCTTCATTTTATAGTTATGAGAGAGATCAATTAGTGGGCAGTTTACTTGTTAGTGACTTTGATGCTTAACAACAAGGTTGGGGATCTGATCATAAGCTGCTTAGCCTCAGGGACATTATTAAAAACCTTCATTGTTCATGCTATATAATATTGAGTTTGATAGCATCGAAATACACAAGACTATATCATACGCGTGATGAGCTCAAGTTAGAAACACAAAGCAAGTTTGGAAGGTAGGAAAGAAAATGGGATCAACCAAACCTGGTGTCCGCAATAACGTTAGTGGGCGTGGAATACAAACAACACAAATCTCCTGTAATGAGGAAGCATAACACGAGAGGAACTTTGTCAGATGTGGCAGTTGCAAGTGCCCTGGTGGACAGGCATGCAAAACGTGGGATCCCAAAGAAATATGGTCACATAGAATGCCACGTTTACAGGATATATTCAAGGCGGATTCATTGAAAGTCTAAAAACTTTCAGGCAAGTGCCACCGGTACACATGCATTCAAAATGTAGAAGCTTGCACGAAGCACATGAACTGTTTGACAAAATGCCTCAAGAAGTGTAGTATCACAAAATGCAATGATTGCAGTATACACAGAAAATTGACGTGTTGAAAAGGCTTTAAAAAGTTTCAAGCAAAGGTAGTTGGTAGCGTAAATCTAGACTCCACATCCTTTACCAGCATCCTCCCTACTGAGCCAAACGAAATGGGAGTTTTGGACGGGGTAAGAACATACGTCAAAGCATAGAGGAAAGATGAAATCCAACACATGTTGTGGTTACAAATGCCCCGGTGCATATGTATGCAAAATGTAGAAGCACACTCAAGGCACATAAATCATTTGATTGACTACCTCAAGTAATGCCGTAATCACAGCACAGGCAGAAAGCTTAAAGCATAAGACAAATTCCATTCATAACTAAGATTGTAGGGTATGCGCACAATGGGTTTGTAGAAAAGGCTTAAGCAAAATGATGAAGGGAAGATTAGATATGTTGAACAAACCAAAGAAAACCATTCAAATGAACTATGAAGCAAAGAGATAATATGACATACCAGATCTGCATGCATCGAATTCGATCTTATACTCATCGAGCACAAAAGTAGAGAAAGACCATGGAACAATCAGTGACATCGCCCCCACCGAGGCCCCTATGGCTCATCCTCTGCAGCAGTGTCCCTAAACCTTACCTAAAAACCCCAACAGCAATAACGGTCTGTAGACAAAACTTGTATTCCCTGGAAGACATTCCAAACTAAATATGACAGGAAGCTGTGCTATTCTATTTCTGGTTTCTTTAAATGTGACTGGACGATCTGCTTTAAGTGTTCTAATGACGGCTGGGGCTATTCGGAAGGTATGTGTCTGAATAGTAATTTCTTTAGAGATTGAGGTGAAGGAGAGTGAAATCGCCATTCGATGAATCACTTACAAGGTTTGCAGTTATTCCTAAACATGGAAATCCCCCCATCCAAGAAAGACCAAGGTTTGAGCTTTTCTCTGCGGTCTTCTCAATAGTAGAGCGCAGGGATTAGTATATCAGGAAGTTCTGTAGATGAGAACCCATGATATGCCTTCGCATACCAAGGCAGAAACTATTGAGATTGAGAATATGAGGAGACTGACTGCGTATCCTGAGATAGAATTGACCAAGCCATATTGATGTGTTCCCCCAAAGGAATCTCAGTCAGACCGAACAATCTAAGCCCAAAGCCACGTTGGGCAAGCATGTAATTTGAAAGCCACGTTGGGCAAGGATGCAACTCGAAAGCCACAACACCTATGAAAACATGCAAATAGTGATACCTTGAATATTGCAATTTGATACACTCGCCTAACATCAAGAAAGCCATTCAAAATTCTCACACACACGCACAGATGATACTCTTTACAAAAAGACAAATTTTAAGAAAGTAAGTGTTGCTAATCCAACATTTAAAAGCATCTATAAAAAGCTATGACGGGGAAGATGCCAAAATATTGGCTGCAGAACATCTGGCCATGTTATCATTGTTAATAAATAGATATGCATAATAAGCTTTCAAATTCACTTTAAACTGGGTCCCTCCCACGATATCTTGATGAAGTGCAGAAAGAGTGTTGCTTCAGTTGAGGCATCTTCTCTCCCTCGTCTTGTGGATTATAGCCATCAAAGACCTACTAAACCTTAGGTTTCTTCTTTGTACATTCAAATAGTGCACCTTCCTACAATATCCATGTGCAAAAGGAGAGTTTATTTTCATTAAATAAAAGATTAACAGTAGTGGACAACAAATTCTCAGTACCCGTAGTTGTCTCTTTCGACAAAGACAAAGAAGAAACACCTAAATGCATTCAATTATTAATTCATTTCATAGGATTAAATCAGTACATAAGAGCTTGTAGGCCTTTTAGGAGGAACCAAGAAAGAAAGAATTGCTTTCTTTAGCTCGGGAATATTATCGTCTATAGCAATCAGATAAATCATTTAGTTATTACCTCCAGTTCTAGCTACACTCCTCAGTTGTAGGAGTTTGGTACTAAATAGAGCAATCATAGCTTGAGCCTAGTCAAAGAAAGTTATTAACGGATTTCCCACTTTGTTCCAAATGTATGGCCCAGTTAGACAACCCAAGGATCCACAATTGTTCATATGAAGCACCTCTTGAAGTTGATTTCCACAAGGAAATTTACAGTCCACAACCAGTCTAACTCTATCACTTGCACTCTTTATCAAAATATGGCATATATTAATTTTATCAAAACACAAACCAATTGAGCATAAGATATGTTGAATATCTCAACATTTCTTAGATAAAGTAATTAGAAAAGGAATAATATATATTTATGATGACAATAATCTTGACCTTTACAGTCATGACTACTTATTTAAATTTATAAATACCCTCAGTTAAATCGATTTAATAATAGTAATAAAATAATTCATATTCAAACAACTTTAAATAATTATCTTGAACTAGGTAATTGTCAATTACCATTTTAATCTTATTAAATATTAATAATAATAATGATAATATGATGCAACCTTGTTAAGTATCTTAGTGGATCGAATGATAGTATGACTATCTAACGAAATCTGGGCATACAACCTAGCCCACTGAGCAGGACAACCATCAAAAACCAAATCAAACATGTTCTCAAGTCAGGCCAAAATACACTTAGCCAACAAGCTCCATCAAATATAAATCAACTGCAAGACCGACATACTAATAGAACTGACAGGTTGACTAGACATGTCATGCATCCTGATTGAGGATAATGACTTGGGATGTGGGACCTTAAGTTATCTCCGAAACAACATATCCATTGGGTTCAAGGCACGCTCAAACCTGTTAATTCAGGTGGAGTCAATGCCTGGTACCTGCATCCTGCAACAAATGTCACGGTCAAGCATGTATAGATGCATACAAGCTAGCACTAGGTGGAAAAGGAATCACAACATCGCAGGGCGCTCACAAGTGAGTGATGCGACATCGTCCCTTCCACGTCATATCAATCTAGATTAGCTCAGTCATAACCAAATCAAATCTATCTCTTAATCTGAATAGAACCCTACACTTAACATACAAGTGCATGAAATCATAAGTGTCAGAAGTACCATCATAACAAATAAATCTAACAAAATCAGTCACATGAGATCCATTCAATATATAACAATTGTAGTAAGATCAACATCTTAATCATTGGAATGCAAAACAATATCAAAGCCTGCATCATCAGTGCCGCAATAGAGGTTATCAATAAAACACATTATCTTTTATATGAAACCACACATGGATGAAGCATCTACCTATATTGTACAACATCAATTGTTTACCTTATCTTGAATATTTCGGTTATTTTACCTTCACCTTCCTGCGCCTTGACCAATTCACCTATACATCCAAGGTGCGAGCGGAGGGGCACTACAGTTTTAATTTTTGTCTCAATTTTCTGTTGAAGCAAATGTTTGATTTATAATTTATCATGTTGATTGTAATTTGTTGGAGAAGTTAGAATCCTTGTTATCAGATCTAATTGTGCATGTCTATATCATTGCATTTCTGGGAATCACCGATTGAAGTGACTGTCTATCTCTCACCCATTTCATCTATGTTTTTATAGTTTGTTGCGGCATCCATAACTTTACTTTTACGAACTGGGTTCCTCTAAAATTTTTATATATGGTGTACAACTTGGTTATCTAAATCATATCCAAAAATTAGCCATACCCAGTTTGTCATTTGGGAGATATGAATATTTTGTGACTATCTACCTCTCACCCATTTCGTCTATATTTTAGCAGTCTATTGCGTTAGCCATAACTTTATTTTTACGAACTGGGTTTCTTTATTTTTTTGTATATAGTACAAATCTTGGATATCTAAATCATATCCAAAAATAAGCCATACCCAGTTTGCCATTTTTGAGATATGAATATTTTGTGACTATCTACCTCTCACCTGTTTCGTCTCTGTTAAAACAGTTAGTTGCGTCACCAATAACTCTATATTTTCGAACTAGGTTTCTCTGAAATTTTTCAACAAATTCATTTTGTGCATATCCTACAATCATTGCTTTCCATCATATGACTCTCTTTGAGGCATTCTACCAATCAGTCTATGTGCCCTGTCTATGCTTTCACATTTTGCATTGTTGGTAGCTTCTAAAGCCGCCTCAACAAATTCATTTTGTGCTAATCCTATCTTATGCATGTGGTTAAAAGTGAGGTTAATCAGTCTGCGTGCCATGTCTATGCTTTCACATTTTGCATTGTTGGTAGCTTCTAAAGTCTTCTCAACAAATTCATTTTGTGCTAATCCTATCTTATGCATGTGGTTAAAAGTGAGGTAGATTTAATGAAAATGTTAGATCTATAGGAATGTTTTGTTGTTCGTATTTCTTTCCTTTAAAGCTAAACTTAGAACAAGGTTCTTTTATTGTAGCTACTGGTTTTGTATCTTGTGATTCTAACTAGTGTAAGAGATGTATAGCATGGGCTTTTAGTCTTGCTTATACATTTATATTTAATAGTATTTACAAAATTGTCTAGATTATTAATGAAATCTACATCAGTGTAAATAATTGTTGTGTTTAATTTGTATGCCTTAGGGTTATTTGCATGTTGTCCGCAATCATTTTAATTAAATGAAATTAAAATAAGTCATGAGAATTATTAGTTAAAAAAATTGTTGCTCGTGGACACTTATATCTTATGATCATATTGTAACTGCTATTGGTGATTAGAAAGTTACAGTTCTGTATTATTGAGATAGATTCACTTTATAATTGTTAGATGATTGATCATGCTTAGATTAATGTTACATTTCTTAAAAATATTGTTGAAGGGTATTAGTTTATGATGTGCTTTGAGAGTGAATGTGATGTGAAACCATTGTGTTTTTTAATGGTGTCAAGTGTTGTGTCATTTGGAGAAGTTGTTTCCACAAGCCTAGAAGGGTGTGATTGTGTGGGGGTTGGCTATGTGTGCATCATATGAAATGCATTCTTGAAATATTGTCTCCTATTCATATTAGTATGATACATGTGCAAGATGGATAATGCCTTGTTCAGTGTACCTATTCATGTGGTTATGATGATTATGCAAGATGGATAATACCTTGCTCAGTGTACCTATTCATGTTGGTATGATACATGTGCAAGATGGAAGTGTACCTATTCATGTGGTTATGATGACTATGCAAGATGGATAATGTCTTTCTCTGTGTGATGTGAAATGATGTGTATTTTGTGTTGTAAATGCATTGTAACGCCCGCCTTGAACACCTTAAAGAAATACACACTTATGCTATATGAAACAGGAAAAAAAAAAAATTTATAAGATGATTAAGTAACGTTAACATAACTAATTACGACATATTCTCTAAGGATTCAAGGCTGCATTACTTTACAAACCAACTAACATAACTTAACATACATCAGTAACTGATCCAAATCCATGCTCAATTAAATAACTTATTCATATTCATTGCATATTATCAAATAACGGAATCTGCATGATTAAATACATAACTGAAATGCTTTCATGTAAGTACATCATGACATCATTACATTGCCATTTTCAGACTACATCAGAATTACATACATAATGAATGTTCTGTTGCACAAATCTGGTACAAGATTTTACACATACATCATCCTCATCATCAACTGGGACAAGTACAATTGTCTGAAAACTGGAATAAATCTTTTATGCATATGATCTTGACAAGGAATAACCAATGGATAATAAAGCTCTTCCACCCGACCATGTGGAACCCTAAGGTCCACCCCCCGAGCTAGGAGTTAACATGAGGTCCCAAACAATGACAGTCAGGTAGACGAAAGACAAACAAGAACAAAGGACGACCAAACGCCAATACAACACATGGCAATAACAATACAACACAACTTAACTTCCAGAGGCGACACGTAACAAATGAGGAGAGACCGAACAAGGGATGCTAGGTTGTAGTAGGGAGAGTGTCATCGCACGGTCCTAGCATGGGTTATCCTGACAGCCTCTCACTAGGCACCGGCCCCATAGGGTGACACATGCGGAATCAATCTTCCTTTCATGAGGACAAGGAAGTCAATCATGCCGACCAGGCCTTCTCTACCCATCCTTAGTCTAAACAAGCACTACAGGTCATGGGAGAGGAATCCATTAATCTTATTAATGTGAAATCTACCCTTAACCCTCTAGTTTATTTTAGGTTATCACTTGATTAATCTACTTCCAACAGGTTATCCTGACTGCCACTTTGGGCGCTGGCCCCACGTTGAAAGCCACTCTCCTTCCTAACACCTAGTAAACCTTAAACATCAAACAAGACTTTATAACAATACACGTACATGTTCACTGCAAGGCATAAACCCTCTTGCATCACAATAGAATCATAACACCAATTGATATCCAACGCTTTTAACATTACAATACTTTACTCTTTTACAGATTTCAGGTCTCTCCATACGACAAAACGGTACAATAAGATCACAAGTGGTTTAATATCCCCACCAGAAAATATTACTTTCAATACACATAAACAACTTGACATTATCTCAATATACTTCATACTATGTTTGATCCACATACTCGTTATTACATCGTAAACACAAAAACAACTATACACAAGTTGCAAATACTCAACTATGACAACTTAGCCTCTGGAATTCGAGTTTAACCACCCTCAATTCGACTCGTTACAACAACTGGAATACTTAACTCATACAGTTTAATACAGTTCTAGAGTTAACACTACAATTTCTTCTCTGTTCAAAGTAAACAACTTCTATAATAAAATCAACATTAGATTACATTCTCTACTATTACTGTTTATTATGATCCTACTGTCTTGTAAGAGAATCGTAAATGATCCTATTTGAATGGAACGTGAACAGCTCGTATAGGTTGTCAATGAGGAGTAAAATGGCTATTGACTGTTTTATCATTGAAATGGATGACAGTTGATTAGTCTAACAACTTCCTCAACTTGCAAATCTAATAAGATTGACGGTATCCAATAATCACAAAAATAACGAAGGCAATAGGTTTGATGGCTAAGTTTTTACGGTATCCAAGGACGTTCTTTGAGATCCCCGCATCTTGTTCATGCTTCTAACTGTTGTGCAGATCTCCCAAACATGAAAAGTGTAATTACAAGTTCAGAAATCACTTCCCCTCAAGTTTAATTTCTGACAGAAATGGATAGATTACAAACTCTCTGTAGAATTCAAATCGCTGATTGTTGTATGTGCTTGGCTGTCCCTTGCTGCACCGGCCTTTAGAGGCAGCGCATCTCCATCAGTGATATATCAGTTAAGACTGTGTCGGTTGTGTGGATTGTATTGCAGTCCGTTAAACTAATGTAAAAGTGTGATCTGTAGGAAAGAACCTCTCAGAAGTGTGCCCAGGTAAAACAGCGATCCTTAGTAAAAGAATGATTGCAAGGTATATACGAAATGGAATTGTTGCAAGGGACTCAAGAACTCTCCATAATGCACACTATGGTTGTCATCTAAGTTCTTATAGAGGACTACTAGAGATGTAATCGTCTAATAACCCGGTCAATGAACAACTAGGGAACTGGAGAATGTTTATGACGTGATAAAAGAAGATAAGAATTTTGCCAACACAGCAATCTTATTTCAACTCTGTAAGTGAACTGCATTTGTTAGTTTACTGGAAAAGCTTTCTGCTTGCAAGAAGAACTATGTCGATGATTTTTCCATCACACTGTCGCTGCCGAGTCTGTTATCAAATTTTTGAAATATTCAGGTGTTGAGGATTGACCAAAAATGAGACAGTAAGCTATCAGAAATAGACAGCTGCTCAAATTACATTTGGAACCATTATTACATTACACCAACAGTTGGTTATTATTTGTGCATTGTTGACCATCTTGCCTTCGCTGGCTATCTTGAGGACACCCCAACTTTTCCCGGAAGTGTGCCAGCCAAGACAAGGGCGCTCTACAGATATATTGACTAACTTTTAGATTTTAATATTTAGTTATACAGGAACCTCAGCCAGATGCGCTATGAGAGCAGTAGTAGTCGATGCCTGACAAAATAGACAAGCACTTAACTAATGAACTCGTTCAAGACAAGGGCGATCTACCCAGGATGGTAATATTCATTCCATTTGAAGGTAATTAATTGTTTGTAGGCCAGCATGATTTCGATGACCCAAGCTATGGAGTGGGCTAGTCAATGGAAACATCGTATAATACTAGATAAATGGCGAATGAAAAGGCTTCGAAACTTTCATTCAAAACGAATGATAATAAGGCAGCGAACTACCTAATTCACCACCTCCCTATCACACCCTAGCATTAAAACTTGCAGCGTTACCTGATATTATCGGTCCACAAAAAAAATAATACCAAACACCACAAAAACAATATAAATAGAACCTCAGGCAAGTTCGCTCACCAGTTTTTTTTGAACAAGCAGAACTTCAATCGCAGACATTTAAACAGATAATATGTGCGGCTCTTGGCATAACCCTAACCCTGATCATTACGATACCCATTAAGTCTGTGTTGACACTATGGATGCATTTTTTTTTTGTTGCTGATGCTTTAGTTTAAAGAATATACTCAACGCTTATGCAGAAAAGGCAAAAACGGCCTGGAAATTATTGAAAGATAGAGAAATTTGAAACGATTCCGGGTACAGTTCGACTCACAGCCCTCAAATTTAACACGTGGGACAGAGATAAAGCAGATCTAAGAATAGCTACGATTTTTTTCTAATTCAATAGCTCAAACTGTTATGAGTTACAGTGCCGAACTGTTAGACAGAATAGTTAATAGATGAGAGGATAAGGGATTTGCAAAAGAAAAGTTTATGATTGAAACTATGTGGAAACTTTAGAAAAAGGAGATCTGAGAGATCTTAAGGAA
This sequence comes from Cunninghamia lanceolata, assembly GCA_027924645.1. Classification (NCBI taxonomy): domain Eukaryota; kingdom Viridiplantae; phylum Streptophyta; class Pinopsida; order Cupressales; family Cupressaceae; genus Cunninghamia; species Cunninghamia lanceolata. The sequence continues at coordinate 7,869,664 of BSBN01000150.1, forward strand.
GTGTCATTTTACATCTACAAACCCTACCAATATTACGCCGGTCTGAGAGTGCATACAGATGAAAATGCCGAAATACATCATTCATGATATGAAGAAGACTATCAGAAATGAATTATTGCAGGGATGATTAAACGATTCGGCAAAATAGTGGAAGGAAGACAATTGAATAACGGAATCCTTGAGCAGAAAGGAAGAATTTAAAACCCTAAGAGAAGATACTGTTTAAACATAGGGAGAACAGTCTACAGACATGAGCTTTGATGGCACAACACAGAATACAAACTGATTTCGGATTGTAATATATCTAAAGTGGATGTCCAACCAACAAACCATTTGGAACAAAATAAACAACAACAACATTTGCAGATTCGGAATAAAGTTCAGAGATAAGGCATTCGATGGAACCTGGCTACGATATCAAATCGATGAGTCTGCTTCAATTGCTGCAGTTCCAAGCTGCTTATTTCAGCCTTCTTCTCTTTTCTTTCACCTGTAATCCTCTTTGCCTCTACAAGCTTTTCTTTTATAACACAGCCCCTTCCTTCTTCCAAGGGACTCGGCACGTGATCCCGTGCATCTCTCCTCTAAAAAATATATTTTATTTAATTTAATGATCCCAAAATGTTATTTATTTATTTTATTTTTTTTAAATGTAAACACATAATTCCTGACAACATTTAATTTCTTTATAGCCGACCAACTATATTGTTATTAATAAAATTGTAATATCACGTCAATCTATAATTTTGTAACTATATATTAATTTATTTTATTAATTAAGTTGTATTCACAATTTACAACTACCACTATTTTATTTATTTAAATATTTATTATAAATAATATTATATTGAACAATACAAAATTTCTTACAACTTTATTTAACAACTACACTTCTAATAAAATAATAATTTATTTATAACGATAATTAGCAACTAACGACATTATGCTCAATTATCGACATTTATATTCTTTCGTATAATGATTCTAATTAAAGCACAACACTACCACACACACTTAGACACCTTCGAACCTAATTAGACTCCAAGGTACAGTATTACCTGACAGCAAGACATGATCGAATGACAATCAATAACCACAAGGGTAAACTGACGACCAGACAACACTGACTAGGGACCTCACGTCAACTCCAACCAACTAATCCATTGGCGAAGGCACGCTTAGACCTGGTAATCAGGTGGAGTCGGTGCCTAGTACCTGCATCCTGCAGCAACGCACGGTTAACCATAACAAGATATATATACATCACATGCAGTCTTATAGTGAATGGAAATCGCAATGGGGTAGGGTACTCGAGAGCGAGTAATACGACACTGTTCCATTCACGTTTACGAATAAACAATTAACTATATTGAACAAGGTATCTGATTACTAGTCAACAACATAAAATGATCAACTATCTTCCAATCCCATATAGTGAATAACATCAAAGCATCTATAACATCCAGTTCATTTATCAAATTGTAAAGCATAAAATAACATAATCCAACATCAACATCTGCTATCATAACAATTAGGTTCATACTGAAATAGCAAAATAACTAGAAATCCATCATCAAACAATCTAAAATACTGTCATAATGTCCAGTACTACTAAGCAAACATCAGTCCGTTAGATGACCAGTTGAGGGGCACTACATGCATCATGATGAGAATGTGGTAGTTCATGCTTGGTTTATGTTTTAGGACAAGAATTGGTCCTTGTGATTATGATTTGTATGCAAGAAGGTAAATGCCTTGCATTGTATATGTTACTTGTCCTTGTGATGGTAATTGTCTTGCTTGATGGATAGGGTCTTCTAGATGCAGGTAGGGGAGTGGCTTTCAATGTGGGGTCGGTGCCCAAAGTGGCTGCCAAGATAACCCATTGGAAGTTTTTAATTCGGTGATAACATAATAATAAATTTAGAGGGTTGGGTATTTTCCACACTAAATAAGATAATTGGTTGCCTCACCCATGCCTGTAGTACTCGTTTAGGCTAAGGATGGGACAAGAAGGTCGTGGTTGGCAAGATCAACTTCCTTGTCCTCACGAAAGAAATGTTGGTTCCGCATTTGTCACCCTATGGGGCAGGCATCTAGTGAGAGACTGTCAGGATAACCATAGATGGGGGTCGGTGTCTGGATTGCCAGGATAACCCATGGATGGGGGATGACGTTCGATGAGAGACTACCAGGATAACCCATGTTAGGACCATGCGATGACACTCTTCCTTACTACAGCCTAGCACTCCCTAATGTGTGTTTTTCCCTTTCATTATGTGATTGCCTTTGGAAGTGTTGTTTGATTTACTTGTGATATTTATTTATTTTTTACCCGTGTTGTATTGGAGTCATGTGTAGTCCTTGCACCTGTTAGTCTTCTGTCTTTCTAACTATTTTATGTTGTGGGACCTTATGTTATCTCCTAGCACGGGGGGTGGACCTTAGGGTTCCACATGGTTGGGTGGTTGTACTTTTATTTCCATTGGTTTCCCTTGCTGTTGTTCGTGCCCGAGAAGGATGTACCTTGTATGGCAGATTTCAGATCTTGCTCTAGCTTGAGGAGACATATACTTATGATCATGTTTCAGTCTTGTATATCAGTTGAATAATGTACTGTTATCTTGATATATGTACTCCAATGTAATCTAGATAGCGATATTGTAAACAATGTAATGTTGTACTCTCTTATAAAGGAACTTGTCTATGTACTCGTGATCTTATGTGTAGGATCCTGATCTTACTTATCTGATGATACAATATGGAATTGTATGTGTTTATTTATCTGATGCAATTAGACTTAGAATGAATTGTGTTTGTTAGGTAATTCATAATGTTGGTTAGATCTTATTTTAGTTTGTTAGTAATGTAGCCGGGGAACCCTAGAGGATAAAGCTTAATTTAAATGTTATGAATAAATATATGATTGTTGTTATTTATTTCGTTTAAAAATATATATATTCGACCCTTTTATAAGCTTAGTTGTGTTATCCTCTGGGTTCCTTGGCGGGGTGTTACAGAACATGTAGGTTTTAGAGAGGAATAATACAAGGTGATGATGAGGCAAAAGAAAAGGAGAATTATAGTTCTTACCACAACAAGAAATCAAACATTTTTTAGACAGGTAGAGACAAAGTTGGTAAAGGAGAAAGATCATGCCATTTTACCTATTTTTAGTGTGGAAATTAAGGGCATAAAGCATTTGAATTTCCTAGGTCTCAAGGAAGTAATACTAGAAAATTAGAAGGTAATTCTAGAGCCACGTATGCAAATAAAGCGTTAATAGCATCACCAAGCCAAGTGAATGAACTAGATAAAGGAGAATCACTATTGATGAGAAGAGTTTTGATGGAACCTACTAAGGAGAGTACTGATCAAGTACAAAGGAAGAACTTATTCAAAACAATTTGTAAAGCTAAAGGTAATTGTTGTCAGGTAAATATAGATAGGAAGTACATATAATATTGTGCCTAATGGAAAGGTAGAGAAGTTGAAGTTAAAGTTCTTGTTGAACATACAAATCCATGGAGGGTATCATGGTTGTGAAAAGAACAAAGATATTGGTAAGTGAAAAAGGTTTTGTAAAATTAAATATGGGAGCTTATTGTGATGAGGTTTTATGTGATGTTATGCCAATAGATGTATGTCACTTATTGTCGAGTAGATTTTGGAAATTTCACAAGAAAGCTATTCATAATTGAAGGGAAATACATACACATTGATGAAAGGAGGTGAGAAACATATTCTTACTCTTTTAAAAGACAAAGGAGATCATATGAGCTTTGTTGTTAAAGTATGTTTGGTGGATGCTAAGAAGTTCCTTTAGTATTAAAGCATTGAGAAGTTGAGTTTTGTTATAATGCCTAAAATATGTGATAGCATAGATGAAAATGAGTTGTTTATTATAGAATATAGTATTAGATAATTTTCTTGAAGGATTACCACCAATGAGGAGTATCAGGCACTGTATGGATTTGATTCTAGGAGCTAGTTTACCAAACAAGGCAACTCATAGGATTATGCAAGTAGAAAATGAGGAGTTGAATAAGTATAAGAGGTATTGAAGTAAGGATTGATAAGATAAATTATAATTCCTTGTACGATACCAATAGTACTAGCACCAAAGAAAAAAGATGAATGGAGGATGCATACAAATTCTAGAACAATAAATAAGAACACTATCAAGTATAGATTTTCATGGGCAGAAATAGATGATTTGGTGGATTGTTTAAGTGGCGCTAAGTATTTCAATAAGATAGATTTAAAAAGTGGTTATCATCATATTAGAATTAGAAAAGGTGATGATTGGAAAATAGTTTTTAAGACCAAAGAAGGTTTGTATGAGTAATTGGTTATGCCCTTTGGGTTGACTTACTCACCAAGTACATTTATGAGATTGACGAATGAGGTATTGAAATTATATTTGGATAAGTTTAATCTTGTTAAAATAAATGATATTTAAATTTTTAAGTAGAACTAAAGAAAAACATTTGAAGTATATCAAATTGGTATTATAGAAGTTGAGGGAAGAAAATTGCTAATTAATATTGAAGAAGTGTAGTTTTATGAAGGAAGAATTTTTATATCTAGGATTTGTAATTTCAGTAGATGGATTGAAAATGGATCTAGAAAACATCAAATTAATTGTGGAATGACCTACATTAGAGAGCATGTCAAATGTAGGGAGATTTCATGGATTGATTAGTTTTTAGAGGAAGTTCGTAAGAAATTTCAATGAGATTTTGTGCCGATGACAGAGACTATGATAAGAGATAAGAAGATATTTAAGTGGATTATATCAACTAATAGAAGTTTTGCATTATTGAAGAAGAAAGTTACACAACAACCAATGTTAGAATTATTAGATTTTGAGAAAGTATTTCAAGTTTGATTGTGATGCAAGTGGTACAACAATTGGACCAATGTTAAGTCAAGAAGGAAAACATGTGAATTTTAATGAGATGTTGAATGACATAAAGAGAATATTTAGTTTATTATCAAGAATTTTCTAACATATCAGAGCATTGAACAAATGAAGACATTATTACCAAAAGAATTTGTTGTGTATATTGATCACTAGATATCAAGAAATATCTAAATAGCTGAGGTAAGTTGAATCAAAGATATGTGAAATGGATTGAGTTTTTACAAAGTTATAATTCTTTTGTTTAAAGCATAGGAGTGGAAACTAAAATAATGTAGCAAATGCATTGAGCAGGAGATAAAATTTGTTGACTAATATGAGAATTGAAGTTGTTGAATTTGATGATATGAAGAATTTGTATGAAGATATTGATTTTTCTAAAGCATGGAAGGCATGTAAGGAACCTAGAAGTATGGATAGAACTAAGTAGTTAAATTATTTAATTCAGAATGATTTTTTGTTTAAAGGCAATCAATTATGTATATAGGTAAGAGTTCAATGAGGGATAATTTGATAAAGAGAAACATAGTGGTGGTTTTGCTAGTCATTTTAGAGTTGATAAGATTGTAGCATTAGTGGCCGAAAGATATTATTGGTTGAAGTTATATCATCTATGTCAAAAAGTATGTTCAAGGTTCTAGAATTTGTTAGTTAGTTAAAGGTGGAAGTCAAAACATGGGTTTGTATCAAGCATTACCAATTCCAAAAAATCTTGGGATGATTTGAGCATAGATTTTATATTAGGGTTGTCAAAAAATTGAAGAGGGTTTGATTCAATTTTTGTGGTTGTTAATAGATTTTCTAAGATGACGCATTTCACACCTTGTAAGAAAATTAGTGATGTGATACATATAGTTGATGTATTATTTAAGGAGATTGTGAGATTGCCTAGAAGTATAGTTTCAGACAAGGATACTTAGTTTCTTGGATATTTTTGGAAGACATCGTGAAAGAAGATGAAGACAAATTTAAATTTTAGTTTAGCATATCACTCACAGATTAATGGGTAGATAGAAGTGGTGAATATGAGTTTAGAAAACTTGTTAAGTTGTTTGATAGGTGAAAAGACAATTTGGATATGGTGTTAACGTGAGTTGAGTTTGCATATAATAATTCAATGAACAAAAGTACAACAAAACATAGTTTCATATTGTGTATGGTCAAAGTCCAAGAAATATATCTGAATTGATGGATATAGCCCATAAGAAGGTTAAGAGTGCTATAGCAAAAGATTATGTAGAGTATATTAAGGAATTACATGAAGAGGTTAGAAAACAATTGGAAAATATTAATGCTAAGTATAAGGAGAAGGTTGCCCAGAAAAATGAGATAAGAGTGTGAAGTTAGAGATAAAGTGATGGTGTGTTTGAGGAAGAAGAGATTTCCATAGGGAACATATAATAAATTGAAGATGAGAAAGTTTGGACCATGTAATATTGTGAGAAAATCTTCAAGTACTGCATATGAAATTGAGTTACCACAAGATTTTGGGATATCATTAGTGTTTAATGTTGCAAATTTGTATGAGTATCATGAACCAACAATATGAGGCACAAATGTCTGAACAAAGAAATTAAGGATATTTTGGATAGGAGAATTGGAAGAACAAGAAATAAATGCTATGAAGAATATTTGGTGAAGTGGAAAGGTAGACTAATAGAAGACTCTGCATTGATGTCCACAGCTCGGGTGACCTGTTTTGGTTTTCCTTTAGCCTAAAAGTGAGAAACTAACTTTTCAATTACCTGAGGTGTTTGATGCAAGAGCATCTCAAGCCTATAAGAAATCTTATATCAACCAAAAACATGTCTTATGGTTGTTTCTCTTTTTAAATTTTTATTTTAGTTGCAATCATCAAATTCTTGTCACAATGTAATTCAATTGTGTGTCACCACAGTTACATCCAAACATCTTCGTAGTTTAACCATAACATCTTAAAAGTTTCATAAGCATGTCCACATATTTCATTTTGTATTAATGCAACATTATAAGTTGTGGCTTTCAATGTTAGTTTAATGAGACCTATAAGCTGTGCACCATGAAATTGAACTTCACGCTAATAGCTAATATCATTTATGACATTATTGGTTTTAGGGAGGTTCGTGTTTGGACTTGCATCGAGTTTGGAGATATATTTCTACACATCCAAAGGTGGTCATCTACACGTTTCAAGACAATGTGCCCAATTCCAAGGCAAAATCAATGGTGTTCATTCATTTAATATTAGTCCCAGATCCTTATCTTAAGATGCATGGGGCATTGTACTATATTTTTGGTCAATTCTCCCTTACTACGCCAACCATGGTTATAAAAAGGTAGTAATAGCATTTAGCGAGAGGGGAAGAAAAGAAAGAGAAAGACTAGAAGAGAAACTAGATTTGTGATTCATGAGTCTAGAGAGCAACAAAAAAGATCTACTCCTAAGGATTACGATTGAGAAGTTGCACACTTGTTTGTGTTTGATTTTAATTGAAATTCAAAGCTGAAGCCAATTTGATTGTAAAGCCCATTAGGCTAGATCTATGGTGTACTATTGAAGATTGTGAATTGATAAAGTTCTATTCAACATATTTCTTGTGAGATTGAATTCTATTATGAGTTTTTTAGGGTATTTGTTATTTGACTATGTGGCTAGATATTTTTTAGTAGACCCTCCATCTGTAAATGCATCAGATGATGGAAAAATCCATGTAAACGTGAGTGCATATTTAGAAAAGCATAAACACAAGAAACAAGGCACAATCAAAAAAGTCCAACAAGATATATAAAAAGAAAGAAAAAATGATGAGAATAAAAGGGGCACAATAATCGCAACTAAATCAAAAACTCCAATCATAAACCAAAAAGCAAATGAAGATATGTTTTTGGCCAATATGAATGAAAGTAAGTTGAGAACACTTGCATTGTTTTGCATCATTCCAAATCCATAGGGAAAAACACAATGGTAAATTGAAAACAATAAAAAATGGATTTTGGAAAAGGAAAAGAAGGTCGTGGAACAAAAAGATATGTTTGTGTACACTTGTGTCAACATGCTCCAATAAAGGTGGCTTTGTGTCAACCAAAAAGTTTCAATGAACCTGAGGAGCAACAAGTTTTAACACCATAATTAGCTATTTACATGAAGCATCTATATTAGGACATTGGAATATTGATTGTTAACTAAATATTAAGTCATATATTTAAGAGATGTATGTTCAAGAAGTTGCTTACACGTAAAGAAATGTAATGTTCTATGTTTAGTAAAAGCATGTGCATGGCTTGCATATTTTAGGGATAGTTCTAGAAGAGCAATAATGGTAAAAATAAGAGGGTCTTCCATCTCTAATAATCATGCCTCCTATGCATATGAAAACATATTGAGAACTAAAAGAATACATTTCATATTCTATAACATGTTAGGGCAAGAAAGCATAGGAGGTAGTGTGACAGTTTTAGTGGCCCCCTTGCTCATTGAGAGAATGCATTCCATATTCTGTAACAAGTTAGGGCAAGGAGTCACCAGAGGTAGCGTGAGAGTTTCAACTGCCCCAAGGGTGAATTATGTATGTATTCATTGTTGTGATATGAATGGAGATGCTTATATATTATGTAAATCATGTGTTTGTATTCAATTATTGTATTTGCACATATACTTTGATATGCAAATTTATAGGTTAAATGTTAGCATCAAAATGTAATAATTTGAATAGTTAAATAATATAGAGAGATTCTAGAATGATTTATTTTGAGCAAGTGTATATTATTAAGATTACAAAATAAGAATGTAACCTAACTTTTATGCAAATTTATAGGTTAAATGTTAGCATCAAAATGTAATAATTTGAATAGTTAAATAATATAGAGAGATTTTAGAATGATTTATTTTGAGCAAGTGTATATTATTAAGATTACAAAATAAGAATGTAACCTAACTTTTAGGAGTTTGTACCATTCATTAATTAAAGCTAGAATTGATTAGTCCTAATATAAATCAAGTCTAGATCAAGTTGGCACTACATACAAGCACCTATATAATTCCCATTAATATAATTGTATACACCTAAAATTGACTCGTGTCGAACTAAATAAATATTTTAATATTTATTTTGATTCTTATTCTTCTATCAATTAAATAAATATCCTAATTTATTTAAATGGTTCATATCCCTCTAGTAATTAAATAAAATCAATTTATTTAATTAAATTCCCTAAATCTTCTATAGTCTCATCTAAATTATTTAATTAATCATAAATTCTTCTATCCCAAAATCCTAATTTCATAAATCTACGTCACATTTCCACATCATTCTTCCACCTCACCATGTTGCACACATAATTAAATATTTTAATATTTAATTAACTAATATCCCCTCATCCACATGTCCTATTTATCTTCCAGTCAAATTAGTTAACTCATCAATCAAATCAGTTAACTAATTAGTCAATTGAGTTCGCTCCTCAATCTATTCTGTTAACTCTTTAATCTATTTTGTTAATTTTTCAATCTATTCTCTAACTCCCATAACTCATGAAAGAGGCTTAGACACTTGTCCTCTTCTGATTGGCACACATTCCCTCAAACTTCCTCAACCGTACACATCATAGGTAATTCCTCTCGTCATGGATCTATTGACACTTGGATTTGGCCTTTCTTGAGCCTATAAAAGGAACCCTCATTCCCTCATTTTCATATCTCAAGCTTTTGCAATCTTACTCTGCAGAAATCCTACCCGCGTGCCTTTGGCAAAGTATCCTCATTTGTATTTGCATAATCCCATTATCATCCACAATCATCCAATCATGTCTCCATTATCAATCATCCATCCTCACTAGAATTGCTTTTTTAGTTTAGTCTTCATTGCACATTCCAATCACAACCATTCTCATATTTTCATCTTCAACAGCAATGAAGTACACACTTCTGAAAGCTCAAATCATACACAAGATTGATACAAGATAGGCAACAATGGAAGCAACGACGTAAATCAATCTACAAAGGTAATATCTTTGTTTATTGTATTTGCATCAATTTCATTGAGTTATTGGATATTTAGTTGTTAATGCTATTATTCACATTTTCCTCTAACAGTAACAATATTGCACCTATATAGACCCCATTAATGTAATGATATTTTATGCATTGAATAATATAGTGAAGCCTTGTAGTAATTGGTTTGTAGTTATTTTTATGATATGTACATGAATGTTTATATTTTTATATTGCTTTATAGTTATGATTAACAATGCACAAGTTATTAAATCATAAGTTAATGTAGTATTTTCAAAATAGATGCTAGATGCTCCTACCCATTCTCATGCTAACCCTAAGGTGCCCGCTATTGGTGGTAATAGTGAGATGGAAAGGCAAGGATTAAGGGAGTCTTGTGTAATGGAGATAAATGTTTGGCAAATGTTGCAAAGATGGGCCCTCTACTATCTAGGTTTAAGGAGAAATAACATGTCATTTCCATTTATTTTTGTGCCCACCTTTATAGAATGTCTTAATTCAATAACATATCAAGAGTAGCATAGGCTTGTGCTTTGTTTGCTCGTGACCAATTCCTATCCCTATCGATTTCATTCCTATTTGCATCAATTTCCATGCATTATCTTCTATTCATTCTAATTTTACTCTCATTTATACTTGCTTTCATATATTCATCCCACCTCAACTTCATATTCAAAGTTACTAGTTGTCATGAGCCAATTTGTGCAAGATGTTATGTCATAATATTTAAAGACATTCAATATGTAATTAATTGATCATATCTAGGAATCAAGGATTGAGAAAGATAAAAAGAACAATTAGAACACTCTTAGATTTGTAAAGTGATAGAACACTCTTAGAACACATATAGAGCATTCACATGTTGATGAAGTCTTTAATATTTCTCTCAATTCAACCACCAAAAGGCTTGACCTAAGAGAACACATTTACATATCCTTAACACAATCTCACAATATCAAATCAAATTTACAAATTGATTATAAACAACTTCACTATCACTCACTAAATTTATAGATAAGTGCCCTAACCCTTACATTTAATATTCACAAATATATTTCAATTATCTATTCCAACTTTTTTATCTAAATTAATTTGTGTTTTAATTAAAATTGATAATTATTTTTTAATAAACCTATATAATAAGGATTACAATAGATAAATTCAAAAAGCAACATCAATTAAAAATGAAAATCTAAAGCAAATTAGTAGAAGATAACAGTCATATATTAATATGACTTTTTATATTTCCCTCTTTCATACATGTGAATGAAATAAAGCTTATTCTGAAATAGAAGACTACTTTTGTTTTTAATAAAAGTGAAACCCATTTACCATAAAGTGAAAAAGAAAAAAAAAATGAAGATATATTCTTAAAATTTTGAAAAAACCCTGACTTTTTTTTTTTGACACAAAGATATGCCATCCTATAGACGAACCCCTTTTGTGAATGATGCAAAACTGAACAAACGACAGAAAAATAAAGATTGCCATGATTTCTGTAAAAATACCAAGTCAAATCCATCTACCAATGATATTAGATCGAAGATGCTCTTAAAAATGCTTTCATGCGATATGCCACAATGACACTTTCCTATGATGCAATTTTCCAATGGTATAGTGCTCTTGGAGATGCTTTATGCTTTATGTCATGTCTCACTCATACTTTTTCCACCGTGCATAGTGGCACCATTTACTTCCCAACGTGATTAGTGGCACCATATACTTCCCAACGTGATTAGTGGCACCATATACTTCCCAATTACTTTTCCAATATCTTTTGTGATTTTTTCCAATTTTTTTCAATTGTTTCCAATTTACTTTATATTTTTTTATTTTTTTTTCAATTGTTTCCAATTTACTTTTTGTTTCCAATGCCCCTCTTTTTTTTTTTCTCCACTTTTTTTCAATTGTTTCCAATTTACTTTTTGTTTACAATCTACTTTTTTATTTTTTTTTATTTTTTTTCAATTGTTTCCAATTTACTTTTTGTTTCCAATCTTTTTTTTTTCCCCACTCTCTCTCTCTTTTTTTAAATGAGAGTTGATTTTTTATTTTATAATTTTTATTTTTAATTTTTTCAAATTTCTTTCTTTTTTTTAATTCTATATATTTACCCTGAAAAAAAGAGTGCTCTCATATCTAGAATGCCTCTAGCCATAATGACCTAAGTTTACCTACAAATACACTCATGATTTTCTTGTAAAGTACAATTTACCTACAAATACAATCATGAATCGTGATTTTCTTGTAAAGTGCAAGAATCACTAAAAGAATCGTAAAAAACTTTAGACTTACATGGATAATTCAATACTAATCAGTTTATTTTTTTAATTTTCTTATTTTTCTAAATTTCTCATCTTAAATTCCTCAAATTTTCTTTAAATTTTAATCTAAACTTCTCATCTTAAATTTTTCAAAGATATCAAGTTTCTCACCTTGAAATCCTCGCAGCTAAAATTTTCCTATAAAGAAACCCATTTTCTCGTCGTAAAGGTTACATCCACTTCAAATTTCTTATCAGAAACTAACTTAAAAACTCGTTAAACAATTTGAATTATATATATGATTTTTTCAATTAAAACCAAAAACCATGAATTCCATCTCGATATCGAGGCGTCTTACAGCAGCAAAAAGGAGAATTCAGAGAAACCCAGAGAAACCCGAACCAGTCCGAGCCAATATTTTTCACTGTTAGTTTAGAATAAGTAAGCATAATCAAAATAATGTAAGAGTATTTCTGATTCAACTTCAGAATGAAAGATAATAATGTAAGAATGCTTCTAAATTCCGAACCAATATTTTTCACTGTTAGTTAAGAACATGCAAGTATAATCAAAATAATGTAAAGAGTATTTCTGAATTCAACTTCAGAATGAAAAAATAATGTAGAGAGTATTTCTGAATTCAACTTCAGAATGAAAAGATAATGTAGAGAGTATTTCTGAGTATTTCTGAATTCAACTTCAGAATGAAAAGATAATGTAGAGAGTATTTCTGAATTCAACTTCAGAATGAATATAATAATGTAAAGAGTATTTCTGAATTCAACTAGTATTTTGAAGCATCTTGCAAATTGATAATCATTTCAAACGAATCTTTGTGGCAAATTGATAAAACGAATTAAACTGAAACTTAATTTAGCTAAATCAAATACAGATTTCGGATCGAATCAAGGTTTCGAATCAAATCAAGGTTTCGGATCATATTCCGATTGGAGAGTTGATTTAGATTACAATGCAAATTGATAATCATTTCAAACGAATCTTTGTAGCAAATTGATAAAACAAAATAAACTTGAAACTTGATTTAGCTAAATCGATACAGATTAAACCTTAATTCCCAACAGACAAACAATAAGATCATGTAATCAAATACCTCTATAGCATCCGAATGGAAGAAATAGCGAGCAACTCAAATTTCCATTGCAACAAGACAAAATAAATCCGCCCCGAGCAGCTCGAATCGAGAACGTTCGAATTTGCATTTTAAACCAGAAAAAGAAACTAATTACAGTCAAAACGATTCCACATCTACGTTATTAATCCCATAAAATTACAGGGAAAGCTAACATTAACAGTAATGTACATGTAGCCAGAAGGGCAATCGCTATCCTCTACCAAAAGGGTGGTGTTAAAGAACACCATTCATTTTCTAGACTTCCTGCAAATTTTAAAAGAAAAAAGAGAGAAATTTAACTTCTCTCATTTAGCCGACTTCTTTGCCTTCTTAGCGGGAGGAGCCTTTCCGGCAGGCTTAGACTTAGCAGGAGTCTTCTTCACAGATTTTATAGATTTAGGCTTCTTCGCCTTTACCGGCTTTGCAACAGGGGTTTTCTTCGCCGGAGGCGGCCTCTTTGCAGCCGGTTTCTTTGCCGGGGCGACTGGTTTCACAGCCTTGGAAGATTTCACAGCAGAAGGCTTTGCAGCGGCAGCAGGGGCCTTAGCGACCTTCTTTACAGCCTTTTTAGCCGCTGGCTTTGCAGCCTTTGAGGCCGGTTTTGGCTTCGAAGCGGTTTTCGCCGCAGGCTTTGCAACTTTCTTTACGATCTTCTTGGACGGCGCCTTCTTTCCCCCCTCAGAGAGCTTAAAAGAGCCCTTCACCTTTGTCAGCTTTCCACTGAGCACCAGCTTCTTAATCTGTATGGCCAGCATCTTCTTGTAATTAGGGGGAAGCACGGCCTTATGCTTCTCCTCCATGAATTTCGCAATCGCCCGGGGACTCGAACCGCCCTTCTCCTTGAGAGCAGAAATGGCCTCCTTAATCATCTGTAACACATGAAACAAAGTAAAATATTTAAACTTAGAAATCACAGATCGTAATTCCAAGCATCAGAGACTTCCACAGTCCTTAATAGACTCAAAATAACAGCTTCTGGTTTAAACTGTGTACAAATTTCTGGTTAACACATAAACCTGTACACAACTTCTGGTTTAAACATGAAACAAAGTAAAATATTCAGAAACTACAGATCTTAAATCGAAGCATCAGACTTCCACAGTCCATAATAGACTTAAAATAATAGATTCTGGTTTAAACTGTATACAAATTCCTGGTTTAAGCATTAACCTGTAAACAATTTCTGGTTTAAACATGAAACAAAGTAAAATCTTTAAACTTAGAAACTACAGATCTTAATTCGAAGCATCAGAGACTTCCACAGTCCATAATAGATTAAAAATAATAGCTTCTTCTGCTTTAAACTTTGTGCAGATTTCTGGTTTAAACATAAACCTGTACACAATTTAAAGCAGAAGCTATTATTTTAGATCTCAATTCATTACATTGTACAAACGGCGAACCACGAATCTTAATTCATTAAATTTTTCAAATTGAGAACCACAGATCCTAATTCATTCAATTGTAAAGACAGAGAACCGATCCACTACAATTGTGCAACCGACCTGAAAATAAGGGGGATGAGCCGGTGTTGCCTTGGGAGCCCTGGGCTTCTTTTCCTTGGCCGGCTTCACCTTCTTCTCCTTGCTTGGCTTGGCCTCGGCAGGCTCAGTTTCAGCCGCGGCTGTCTCAGTCTGGGCAGGGGCATCAGCGGCCGCAGGAACAACTTCTTCCGGTGGATTCACCTGATCATCGGTAGAAGCCATTGCTGAGAATCGAACTCGAGATCTGTAGTATAATCGAGAGATAAAATCTTCGGGAGTTGATGAGTCACACAATTGAGATTGCAGAATGAATGGGGGGCGAAGGCTTCAAGTAGTTAGAGGCCCGTATGTTCCCTTGGCATAGGAGGGCTCCTATTGGACAGAATGCCGCACGCACGGATTCATCTGACTCTATTTTTAATTCCGATCCGTTCGATTGAGGCCTATCGACGGCCCACGGTATCGCATTAAAATCAATCCTCGTCGGCGGGTTCTTGTTATTTTTACTCTCTCTCTGCATTCTTTGTTTCTTGAATGGAAGGTGTGTTTTCCCCCTCTAGCTTTTTCAATGGATCTCACTCATTTCTCCATGGTTTTTAATGAAACTTGGTTTAATTTGAAGAGTGGGAAATAACCTTTCAAATGAGCATGATATTGTTGAACTTCGATGTGTACAAAGAGCAATGAAGAGCACCAAAGTTTAACAGATTCGAGAGGGCCAAACACATTTTGAGTGAATGGTTTGATGGTATTTCTATTACATGTGTATTGCCAAGTTGTAAGGCATAAAATGTGGTTAACATTAAATGTTTGTGTTTATATGTCATAATTTGGATCTCACTTTGCAATGAATGACACTCTCAGAAACTCAAAGATGGTCTATATTATTGATCATTCATTCATCAACAAGAAGCATTCCTTCCTCACTGGTATAATGAAAGAGGGCATATACATGAGATGCTCAAATATATGTTTATATTGTGTTTGTGTGTAATGTGACAAGATTTCTTCTTCCTTAGAGTAGAATTTTCTTTTCTCTGCTATATATTTAAAACATTTTAAGGGAAAGGATGGTCTATACATAAATTTGAATATCAATTCAGTTAGTATAAAAGGTTTAAGCATGTTACAAATTTAATAAGGATTTTAGTATGTGTTTTATCGCTTCAATAGCTAGTTTGATAAGTAACAAAGACATTGAATCTAACATACTAATATTGACGTGGAAACATGTCATTACCATTAAATCAATAAGAAATTAGGAGATTGTTTGAAATTGTCCCGGGTAAAATATGTGTGACATGTTTATGAAAAATAAATAATGTTATTTTCTTTCAATAGTAATTTGTTTGCACATTTTACCACCACTAGGCTTGCACTTGATCTATAATATGTAACATGGATAATATTTAAGAATCCAAGAATATATGCACCATCATATTCGTTATTAATATAGAAGACTCCATAATGACAACTCACTTGAAGTGCATAAAGGTCCAAGCACTTGTCCACTTGTATAGATAGCTATGGTCATTTAGATACAAGTATACTTTCTAGCCTATATGTGTAAACTCCAACAAACGAGCCCTCCATAAAACTATAGTCAAGGGAAATACATACACACAACGAACACACATAAAGCACATGGGAAACTTCTTTGTTTGTGTAGACATGTACCATTACAACTGGTCTCCCTTACCCTAATGAAACAAGTGGAAAACTTCTTTATTTGTGTAGATATGTACCATTGCATTTGACCTTCCTTACCCTAATGGGCCGAAACCCCACTTAGACATGGGAGTAACCACATAAACTTAGCTTGCTCAACACACTATCTTTGAATCTTATGTTGGGCCCAATGAAGTGTGTTCAAATATGTGAGTGCATAGATCATTTGCGTGGATACAAAAAAGAATTGGAATTCCAGACAATAAATTTATCAATCCAAAGGTAGTCATCTAGCGGATTCCCAAGCACTAACACCACGACAAATTATAGAGTGCCATCTATTACAATATAATTAGCATCAAACCTAGAGTTAAGTGCATTTATTTATTTATTTTCATGTACATTTATTGGCATATTTATTTGTTGTTACTGTCTCAACTTAATAATCTAGGGATCTTTATCGATTATTATTTAATTAATTAATTAAACTTTTTTTATTTGTGTAGGTTTGATTTGTTCCCTTACAATATTATAAAGTGCACATCCCAACTCATCCTAATACATGCATATTATAACCCATGAGGCCCCCATATATTACATATCTTGGTATTCTTTTGGCATCAACAATTACCCTATATTAGGTAATTTATTTTATCCTAAGATATTATTATAATATATTAATTAATATATTATTAATTAAATGTGTAATCCCACATAAAGCAAAATATAGATTTGCCTAATTTTTTATAAGATTTTTAACTGAAGAAATTATTTTGATTTTTAAATAGTAGACCCTCTATCCTCTCCCACACTTGTGAGGTGTTCTAACCTTAGAATCATATCCACGCCCCATGTATTTGTAATATGAATTGCTCAAAGTAATGTCAATCCAAATGTTTTCCATACATCTAGGGTCTATACTCAACCCTTACATGAATAAGTGATCAATTTGTCATGTCCATATGGTATAAATTATACCATCTTGCTAATGTTCATGAATAACTAGTCATTATATATACCAAGTGTATAAGGATAAACACTAAATACATAACTTATCCCGCCATGGCACTCATCGTGCAATATGTCCATCTCTCTATCTCAAATGCACTATGTTTATTTTTTATGTCACCACTATAAACATATCTATCAAGGAAAATTTTCCATCATAAATATGTCCTCATCAAATGTCCAACACATTTTTATATTTCCTAAAATTAGGAGGTCCAACTTTCAGAGGCCATAATTTTGATCTGGGTGTCTGATTGATGAACTGTTTAATGCGTCGGAAAGCTCGTGAAGAGATCTATCATGCTATAATTGACTTTGTCGGTTATGACAAATTTCAAGATGTTTAGGGACCTCTAAGTGCCTCAAAACTCAATTCGAAACCTTTTTCGGCAGTTTCAAAAAAATAGAAACTTTAATATCTCATAATCCAAATATGATCTTGAGTCAAAACTCACCCGATATGTTTACTTAGTAGTTCTGCACCTTTGGAAATTTCGTGTCAATCCAAGGTCAAATGTAGAGTTACTAAAAATAGTAAGTCCCGCCATTTTTAGCCCTTTTTGGAAACTTTGAAAGTTCTAGACCATTCTCCAAGATAAAGGGTATTCAAAAAGACTAAAACTGGGAAGAATAGTAACTTGTTGAAGTTGCAAGGTTGAGACACTTTTCCTAACATTCTCCCACTTGTTGAACACCTTACAGGAGCAAAGAGAATATCAACACCATGATTTAATTGCTAGGGGCCGAGAGGCCCATAGACTCTGAACACCATCTGAACTTCTCTGTGCTCACAGGTTTTGTCAAGGAATCTGCAACATTTGTCAAAGTGTCAACTTTCTCCAAGTTTACCTTCCCATCCTCTACCATGTCACAAACAAAATACTACTGGGCATCAATATGCTTAGTCCTCGCATGGAAAGTAGGATTCTTCGCCAAACATATGGCACTCTGACTATCACAACAAATAGTAAACTTCCCTACATCAAAACGCAATCTCTTAAGCCAAATGTCTTCTTTACAAGCATGAGTTGATGCCATGTACTCAACTTCAGTAGTGGACAAAGAGACCACAGGTTGCCACTTACTCATCCAACTAATAGCACAACCAAACATAGTGAACACATAAGCATTGGTGGATATTCTACTATCAATGTCACCTGCCTAATCTGAATCCACAAATCCATGAATAGAAAGTGAATCCTAAGGTCTTGTAGGATAACCATGATAACATAAGGAATACTCAGAAGTACCCCGTAAATATTTGAACACTCTCTTCACTGCATCCCAATGTACCTGTCCAGGATTAGCCATAAATCAACTAAGGACTCCCACTGCTCGGGCAATGTCTGATCTAGTACAAACCATTGCATACATCAAATTGCCAACCGCACTAGCATAAGGAACTCTGCTCATATCCTCCGTCTCAGAAGAAGACTTTGGACAATCGACAACATATAACTTTGTCTCCATTGTAACGGGCACAGTCAAGGGTTTGCAATCCACCATGATGAATCTCTCCAACACAGTGTTAACATATTTACTCTGGCCTAATTAAAGTTTTATGCTTGCTATGTCTCTTATGATCTCCATCCCCAAAATGTACCGAGTTGCCCCTAGATTTTTCATCTCAAATTGTGCTGACAACTAAGACATAAAATCAGAAATTAAACTTTTACCATTCCCATTGAGTAACATATCATCGACATATAATGCAATAATAAGAATGAGATCATTGTCAAACTTGTAATAAACACAATGATCTGATTTCGATCTAAAAAATCCAATACTCAACACAAAGGCATCAAACTTCTAGTACCACATCCTAGGGGACTATTTCAAACCATACAAAGACTTTTCAGCTTGCAAACCAAATTTTCTTTACCTTTCACCACGTAGTGCTCTGGTTGTGAAATATAGATTTCCTCCTCCAAGTCACCATGAAGGAATGTTGTCTCCACATCCATTTGTTCCACTTCTAGATCATACATTTCTGCAAGAGATAACATGAACCAAATAGATGTCAGCTTTGCAACGAGAGAGAAAATCTCACCATAGTAAATTCCCTCCACCTAAGAATACCCCTTCACAACCAATCTAACCTTATATTTCTCAACATTGTCGTCTACACCACATTTCTTTTTGAACACCCATTTGCATCTAACAGGTTTTCATCCTTTAGGCAAAGGCACCAAGTCCCAAGTATTATTCTTTTCCAAAGAATCCATCTCGTCTTCTAAGGCCTCCTTCCAGGAACCTGCATCTTTCATACCCATAGCCTCTTTCACTATTCTAGGATTATCAATGTTAGAAATCAAAGCAAAAATACAACTGGAATCATGAAATGAATAACCAAACCTATCAGGTTGTCACCTTGTCCGTGTGGACCTCCTCAAAGATTGAGGTTGAGGTTCATCTTCTTCGGAACTTTCAGAGCTACTAGAGCTCTCCTCATTATCAGGTCCAATAGATGTTTTTGGTTCAACTTTCTCAGGGGTGGAAGGAAGTTGAACCACGTCCTCTTTCTTCTCTTCTTTCTCTGGCTACAAGACAATAGAAGAAGGATTGAGCTCTCTGAAGATCACACTTCTGTGATACAAAACTCTCTCAGCCGCTGGATCTCAAAGCTTGTACCCTTTCACATAGATGCCATAACCGATGAAGATACACTTCATAGCCTTGTTCTCCAATTTAGACCTATTCTCCTTAGGCACATGTGCATATGCCTTACAACCAAATACTCGAATGTGTCTCAATGAAGGCTTTTTCTGGACCACACCTCCATAGGTGTCTTGTCAACGAGCACTGATGTAGGAGACCTGTTAACCAGGTAATGAGCAGTAGCAACAGCTTCAACCCAAAACTTTTGCTCAAGGCTAGCTCCACTTAGCATACTCCTTGCCCTCTCCATCAAAATTCTATTCATCCTTTCTGCAACTCCATTCTGTTAAGGGGTATACATAGTTGTCTTGTGCCTCTCAATCCCCTGTTCTTTACAAAACTTGTTAAAATTTGTTGAACAAAACTCACCACCGTTATTAGTCCTCAAACACTTAATCCTTTCTATCCTTCTAATTCTCTACAAGAGCTTTGAACTCTTTGAATTTACTAAATACTTTAGATTTGCTTCTAAGGAAATACACCCATGCCCTTCTATTGTAATCATCAATGAATGAAACAAAGTAAACAGATTTTGAAATCGAAGGAACGTTAATAGGACCAAACACATCAAAATGAATCAAGTCCAACACCTCAGAAGATTTGTGAGAACTGGAATAAAACTGAACATGATTTTGTTTTCCATAAATGCAATGTTTGTAGAAATTGAACTCAAGATTACAGTTATTCATACCCTCAACAAGATTTTTTATTTTTCAGGGTCCTCAAACCCTTTTCACCAATGTGACCAAGCCTTTGGTGCCATAACATTGTCTTGTCAGCTGGAAGTTTCAACTCCATAGAGTGAGCATCTTTAGGTACCCAGAAAGCATGACCATCAAAAGTAGATGCAACAGTCCTCTTCGCTACCAGTTCCAATGGTGAGGATGAAGACTCTAAAGCTCTCTTCTTCAAAATAGAGGCACTATTGCACTGAACCGCACATGCATCAAGTTGAAACAGAGTGCCAATCCGAACACCCTTAGCCAACACCATAGATCCTCTAGTCATCTTGCATCCTCCATTCAAGAAAACAACTTGCACACCCACATCATTCAACTTACTTATAGAAAGAAGGTTATGTGTCAAACCAAAGATACACAGAACACCATTGATTCCCTTCACTCATCCATCAAGGAATCGAATCAAGACTCTTCCACGTCCAACAATCTTCAGGTGAGAATCATCACCCAAGTACACCTTTCCACCATTGTATTCTTCATACTTCAAAAACCAACCTCGATGCAAGGTCATGTGCAAAGATGCACTAGAGTCAATAAGCCACACATCCTTAGATGCATGTGTTACTAAGGTAGTGACAAACACTTCTCCTTGATCCTGAGAGGACTTGTTAGAATCCAAATCATAGTTCTTTTTCTTTTTCTCCTCCTTGCACTCCTTAAATAAGTTCAACCAAGTTTGCCACAGTTTCAACACAGAGCCTTGGACTTTCTGAGAGACTTAGATCTCCCATGGGATTTGGATCTTCCTTTTTCTTCCTTCTTATCCTTTTTCTTTCCCTTCTCTTTAGATCTACCACGAACCACAAGAGCCTCCTTAGCTAATTCAGAAGACTTTCTCTACATCTCTTCAGACAACAATGAAGAAACCACTTCATCCATCTTGAAGGTGATAGTGGTACTCCTAATGGCCATAACAAGGTGGTCCCACAAATCTGGTAAGGAACACAATAATGTCATACATCGATCCTCCTCCATTTTCACACCAGCAAAGGTCAACTGGGCAACAAGCATATTGAATGTATTCATGTGATTAGTGACAAATCCTCTATCTTCCATCCTAAGAGAATACAATTTCTTTTGTAGGAATAACTTGTTCACCATGGATTTAGTCTGATAAACATCTCCAAGCTTTTTCCAAAGATCCTTTGTAGTCTTCTCTTCATGGATATTCAAGAGTACTGAATCAACCAAATAGAGTCTTATCAGACCCTTAGCCTTCCGATCTATCAAATCCCAATCTTCTTGTTTCATGCCCAATGGCATGGTTCCGGATACTACGAGCCATAGATCTCTGTCCATCAATAAGTCCTCCATCTTGAGTTTCCACAACTCAAAGTTGCCTCCATTGAACTTCTCTATATCAAACCTCCCAGATGTGCTCGCTATCTCTTTTCTACAACAAAGATTTCAAAATCCTCTACACAAGCTCCCACTCAAATGAAGATCAATTCAAAAAACCCTTTACCCAACAACTAGAACCAAAGGTGATTAGGCTTTGATACCAACTGAAAGGAAGCAAGGTAAGCAAAAAATGCTTCCTACACTAATCTACTAAGGAAAGATTTATGCAAATTTTAACTTTTCAATTACAAATTAAGATGCACATTAACAAAAAGATAATAACAATATTCAAATGCAAAACTCACAACACAATATATACATGGGGAAAACCCTTTCAGGTAAAAAACCCACACTCCAAAGCTACCCAATATATTATTCAAGAATCAAGAAGATTACAATATACTTGCAGAGCAAGCTTTCACAGGAGTATAACCAACCAGAGATCCATCAAGTAACTCAACATCTATAAGACTCTTACACACAACCTCCATCTCAAGCTTCTGATATATAGGAGATACAATATAGTAAACCATCAATGATAATTACAAAACCATGAGCCAAAACCACCCAAAAGTGGCACCCAAATTATCTCCAATCAAATATGCCTTGTGATGTGCCAAATCACACACCAACACATGTAACTCTCCCCTTTACATCTCTTTTGAGTGTCCAACATGTTTTTACATTTCCCAAAAATAGGAGGTCCAACTTCTAGAAGCCATAACTTTTGATCCAGGTGTTTGATTGACGAACCGTTTAATGCGTCAAAAAGCTCGTGAAGAGATCTATCACACTATAATGGACTTTGTCAGTTATGACAAATTTTGAGACATTTAGGGACCTCTAAGTGCCTCAAAACTAAGTTCAAAACCTTTTTTAGCAATTTCAAAAATAGAAATTTTAATATCTCGCAATCCATATATGATCTTGAGTAGAAACTCACCTGAGATGTTTACTTAGCAGTTCCACACCTTTGGGAAAAATTTTAGGTCAATCCGAGGTCAAATGTAGAGTTACTAAAAATAGTAAGTCTCACCATTTTTAGCCCTTTTGGAAACTTTGAAAGGTCTAGACCATTCTCCAAGATAAATGGTATTCAAAAAGACCAAAACTAGAAGAATAGTAACCTTTCAAAGTTGCAAGGTTGAGACACTTTTCCTAACATCTAGTAACTTCAAGCAGACTAAAATGTAGACACCTTCTGCTCACTACATCTGGAAGTCATAAGCATTTAAGATCGCACTCAATTCACCACCCTTGATCACATACGCATTTTTTTTTCTCTTCACACTTTCTACTCAGATTTTAGCTTGCATTTATACCAACCATGACCTAAAACAATCTCAACTAGGTCAACTTTAATGAAACGTGTACACCTCGAACGTGCAACACCAAAGTAGGTCAGCACCAAACACTTCCACGGTGGAGAGAAGTGAATATGGACCATGTCAAGGGTTAAATAGGAGTCAAATCTGTATCACCATGCTACTCATCACATCCATAATCCACAAGGTACCTCTGCAAATAGCACTAGCAAATCAGGTCAGCCAAACCTGAGCTAATACTACAAGTGACCACATACACGCCTCTCCAAGTCCAAAATAATCATGTGGACCACAAAGAAACACTACACATCATCCTGATATCTTTTCAGAATATTCAACATCATCAAAATCTTTTGCAACACTGTCGCAACCATCTGAGGCAAAGAATGCCTTCATCTTGTGCATCAAGATGCACTACCACTGAACTCCAACAGAAGAACTAAACTTGCAGAGCAACCCAACACTATAAACTTCAAGGGAAAGTAGATATAGACAATATAAGCACATTCCCAAACCCGCAAGACAAGAAACCTTAATGCAGAGAATGCAGAGCAATCTCATTTCTCCTAGATAACCTTCTTCATAGGAAAATACTCTGTCAAACACATCTTCCACTTTCGCATGTTCCAGAACCTGAAACTCTGGATATAACACCTCTAAACACCTATGATCATCACTTCCAAACCGTACAAGCATATCTTCAACCATGAAGAAATGCAGAGTACAACACTAAACACCTTTTTATTCAAAATTTCTCAAAAACACTTGGAAACCAAGTGAACCATTTGCTAGAGGTTGACATCAATGACAATACCAGCAAGCTTCCAACAGTTATGTCTGGATGAGAACAAATGTGTGTGCATGTGTGTTTACTAAATTGAATGTAAACTTGGTGTATATATTATAGTATGAAACACATGTATATATATTATAATTTATGGAAGTGTGTACATATATATGTTATAGTATGAAATACATGTGTATGTGTATTATAAATTATGGAAGTGTAATATACATGTATTCCATACTATAAGATAAACAAGTATACATTCAATCTAGCACACATACATGTGCATGCACACACTATACAAGATAAAAGTGCATACTAAATTACTCTCACACCTCTATGTTTTATGCCACTTTGTGTGAATGTCATTGATGCATGATTCTATAACACATGTTTATGAACATAAGAAGGTCCCTTCTAGAATTAACTATCTTAAGTGGCCTGAGATCCTAAAAGGTGTCAAGTTGTGTGTCTATACTTTTGTATTTAAAGACATCATCTTTATCTATTTTCAGGATGACAAAGGATCAAAAATTAATTACAGAGAATCATCCATCAATCATACACATAAAAGAATCAATTAGCATTAGTCTTAGTTTTCATTAGACACACTTTACTCAAGACATCAACATACAACATTCTTTTTTCTCTTTTTTCAATCTTATTAAATAAAAGTTCTAGAGGTTTGAATTTCACCAACGAAGATAATTGTTCTTCCCTTTGTATGTAGTAGGCTCCCAATGATGCTTCTTAGAACCACATTATTCTCAAACAAAGATATATATTTAGGCAAATATTTTTTAGGTATCAAAGGATAAATTCTACATCAAACATAATCATGCCAATAGTTCTAGAAGAGGAGAAAAGTGTGTATCATTACAATTAACCCTGTTCATTTTACACTGCTTTATGTGGATGTATTTGATGCATGATTCTAACACATAATTTGGATCTTTTGGCATGCCCATTGACTCGAAGCCTAAACCCAACACTCTAATATGTAATATCCCTTAGTTTAAAAGCATCTTGGCTCAATTCTTAGTAGTTTTCCTATTCTAGATTGAACTGTACCTATGATTTTTTCCCCTAGACTAGATCATGAATGTGGTTTCCTCCACCTTTTCCAAAATTCAAATTCCTTCTTTTTAAGTCTAAAATTCCAAGATTTGATTGTTACCTATTGCCATGCGCACCAAAAAATAAATCATGTCTAGGGTTGTTTATATAAAAGAGTCATTCTATAACACTTTAATATCATCAAAAAACACATTTTGAAATAGTATCTAAAGAAAATATATATTTTCTCCTTTCTTAGGAATAGAGGATCAATCATTTGCTAGTATTAGGAATCAACAATAATAAATAATTGACATCCACTGTCAAAACACATTGCAAAGATATTTTAAGGACAAACTCACTCATCTTTGTGCATCAGTGTTAAATAGCATTCATATATAAGCATGATGACATTCATTTCCACCCTCATATCAATATTCTTTGCCACACTTTATCTCTCTTTACTATTTATAACTTGATCTTGAGAGCTTGAGTAGAGGTTAACAAAGTTGCACACTTCAACACTTGCATAACAGGATCACAATAGTGTTCCTTAGAACCACATTATTTTCCTTACACAAATATACATCAAGCAAACACTTTTTGTAAGTACCAAATATTTGTTTCTATAGATGACAAAATTGTGCTATTAGGATAACACTGCACGAACTAGACTAAATCATGAAAGTGTGGTCATGTCAGGTAGACTCTTAGATAATTCTTAGTTGTCTCAACTCTCTAATATATAATCTAATATCAACTCTTAGTTTTTTTTTCTACCATAGCATTACATTAGCTAAGATCCACATCAAGTTGATTCCAAGGTAAGCCCTAATCTCTCCCATTTTTATTTCAATGCCAATGTAATTTCTATCTTAGTTGTTATATCTCAATCATTTACCACACTTACCTCATTTATTTCTCCAATATTATGAATTGTATTTAATTTATCTTCCCTAGATATATCTATAAGGTTTACTTTTTTTCCTTACATATTTTTGAACTTGTAGCTTCCACGCATATCCTTTAGGGTTAGATTTTATAATTTTTCAAAGTTTAGATCCAATTACACTTATTTTTCACACAGTTTTTAGATTTGATTTCTCCTTGTGCATTTAGTGCTTTATCTATGAATAATAAACCATGATGGAGATTCCATATGAAATTAACAACAAATCTTTGTGAAGAATACACATAAGTACTATAATTCTTTGAGAAATGTAATAACTTAGAAACTACATTGAAATTAGAGTAAACAATCACCACAAAATGAATATAGAGGTTTACCCCAGAGAAATCCATGCATGGGATAAAAATCCAACAAAATTTGATCCAAATTAATCACTTAAATCCATAAACTTCAAGGTGATTATAATGTTAGGCCAGTTAGGCACAAAACTAGCCTAAATCAAACTTAATTTTATCATTGAGATCACTAGCAAAGTCTCTTAATACCTCACTTTCATGTTTTTTCTCCAAGCACAATCTTTTGAAACTATGAATTTACTCAAATTTACTTCTAATTCCAATCACATGCCCTCTAAAATACCTAATTTGGGTTTACAATAGTTTATTTATACAAATACAATGAAGAACAAAAGCTTAAAAGTTGAAGGAGGCCAAATAGTTGAAGAAATTGGAATACCACAAGCCATTTTTTCATGTGTAATTGGCCACGTTTCATTAGGAGGACATTATGAAACCATTCCTTTTTTTAATGAAATTGCCACTTTTGATTATGAAACTATAACTTATCTAGGTGAAACTATCTTGATGATTACAAAACCACCACTTGTTAGAAATTGATAGTTTAGTCTAGAAGCCAAAAACATTGACTTTTCTTAGTTTTCTCAATTTTCAAACCTAATTTGATATGTTCCATACTATCCTTGACCATATAGACAACATCCAAGTGTTTATCTCTATCTTGAAACCTCTTCTTCCTTCATCAATCACGTTTCTTGAGTTACACACCTTATTGTCATAAAGTAAAAATAGTCCTTTTATAGATCACACCTCCCTAATATAGATGATTTTGGTCCCAAAAATCTATGAAGATTGAACAAGAGATGGATGTTCCTCTCAATAAATGACATGGTTGTCATCTCCACTTGCACCATAAAAGAAAAACCAACCAAAATTTGGAAAACTTGTCTCTTATTGTCTAAAGGGTTTTATAATGTCAATAAGTTTGAACTAGAAGTATCTTGATCAACATTCTTTCTCTCCAAGGGAACGATCCTAGTGATTCTATACAACATCCTCTCTCCATGGAAATTCAAGACCTTAGGTTGCTTCTTCTTTCCTTTGTAATAAAACAACATGAAGCTCTTACCACCTTTGATCCAACAACTTTTTTACCATTGTGTAATAAAAACTCTTTTGTCATACATGTATAGACTAAAAAACACATCTCCACACAGATCCATAGGAATAGCATGCACAACCACATCATCAACAAAAGTTTTGTTAATTATAAACTTCAATATACATTATATACTCATAAGCAAATCAACGCCTTCTATGATCCAACCTAGAGCACAAGGCTATTAGAGTGTTAGAGTGTTCACACCAAGCTCAATGTTCATGTCATTTCACTAGGCTAGTATCAATCTTATTTTTATTTATTTATCCACTCTATTTTCTTAAGCACACTTAGGTAGCTTGTGTCATTCAGTCATGTGCCCATGTCTTATGCATCTAGTGATTAACACTTGGCTAGTTTAGGTTGAGTTAGCTCCCATATATAATGCTAGTTAAACTTTAGTTAGCTTTCACTTATCATGCTAAATTAGCTTTAGTTAACTTCCACATATTATGCTAGTTAGCTTCCACCTGTAGACACTGAAAATTGACTTCACCTTCACCATCACTTTCGACATCATCCTAGCACCACTTTCATCCTAACATGTCCCCTCTAATCACTTAAATTAATTAAATAAATTATAATTAATTTATCTAATTCTATTTTCCTATCACCTAAATTAATTAATTAAATTTTATTTATTTAATTAATTAAATCCTTTTATCCATCACCTAAATTAATTAAATAAATTACATTTATTTAATTAATTAATCCATTTTTCCCTTAACCAAATTAATTAAATAAATTTTATTTATTTAATTAATTTTATCCTCACACATGACCCCTCTCCAATAATTAATTAAATAAATTTTTAATTAATTGTTTTTTCACTTGTCTCCATCTTTATCCATTTCCCACAATTCCAACTAATCACATGACTAACTAACCTTATCCATCCAACCTTTATAGAAAGCCCTAGAAGATTCCATCCTTATCCTTAATTCCACCTCTTAATCTCATCCGTCTGTTGCACCTCTTAATCTTATCCCTCCATCCCTCGTATCATGAATCTATAAATTGAGACTCAACCAAGCCATCACAATCACATCTTTTGATATTAAGCTTATGTTGCTATTTTACTTTCGTATAGGCACCATTATACAAAGATTATGCTAGTTTAATGAACAATCCACATAGTATCTTATCAAGAGCATATCTAGTGAAGCTTGGGTGCACTTCATTCCACTCTATCCGAGGAGAAAGAATAGTTTGAGGTGAAGGTAATTGTGTTATTTGCTTCAAATTATTTTCTTCTCTTCACAACCCTCATGTATTGATTAGTTTCACCCTTTCTCTATATAAGCATGGGCTCATTTGTACCATGTAACTAATGTAATCAATTAATTATTCAATTGAGTTAGCTATCAATTATTATTGTATTATTTTTCCTTGCATTCTTATTTGCTTGCACATAGATCTAAGTTGAAGGTCATGTCAATTTAACAATTTATGGGACATCAAAGTATTTGTTTATTCCTACATGGTATTAAAGTAGATCTAGCTAAAGCCCTTCCGTTTGCAAGCTTCCCTTTTCTAGTGTCATGCTGTTCATGTATCCTTTATGGAGGCGGATTGTTTACATATCTTATAATACATCCATTGAAATGCCAATAGCAACTAATTGATCAAAGGTTACCAGAGAAAAATTAAGCCAACCCTTATGTTTAGAGTAGCCAAAACAACTAAGTTCAAGCCTATAATTTTATCCAAATTGGATGTTAATTTATTATGTTATTTAGTTATATGATTTTCGATTCACTTATAGGCTACACATTTTTAGAAGCAAACTTGATCAAATAGGTGGATAAGTTTATTGTTGCTCATGTGGCGTGGGTCAATCTAAGGGTGGTGATTGAGGTGGACTACCCTCTTCACATGGAAGGAGTGGGTGTAGAATGCCATTAAAGTTTGGTTGTTGTGTGTTTTTTGTTGAGGGCAACAATTATGTGTTGGTTTATTGGAAAGAGAGCATATAAATGATCAATGGCATGTTCAAATATTTTAGCAAGTTGTGTTATCTTGATTACCTCCAATTAAGAAAAGGTTAGGTGTTATTGAATAATAAACAATTTAGAAGTTTTTCAGTATGTGTGAAGGTGCAGTGGCGAGAGCACATTGTGAGGAGTAGAAATAGGTGAGTGGTGCAGAAGAGGAAGAAAATGGAGATAGGAGGTGAAATGGTAAGTGGTCTAAAGTGGTTAGGGGTTCAAACAGGATGCAAGTTTTTGACCCTTTGGCAGATAGTTTTCGAAAGGAATCCCATCCTTTTGTCTCCCACGAACTCATGGCTCTCATTCCATCTACAATCAAACTCCATATAGATCCACAAATCTACGCGGCCTACAAGAATTTTTCTAATCCATTCCATGAATGTAGTACGTTTTGCAG
Organism: Cunninghamia lanceolata; assembly: GCA_027924645.1. NCBI lineage: Eukaryota > Viridiplantae > Streptophyta > Pinopsida > Cupressales > Cupressaceae > Cunninghamia > Cunninghamia lanceolata. The sequence goes on from BSBN01000150.1 coordinate 7,899,794, forward strand.
GTAGCAAATCGCTTTGGCAAGCCATAATTCCTCACCTAAAAAGTTGGCACGAACTGTGGTCGATGATAATCCTCAGGCCCATAGAACTAGATTGGATCTTGTTCTCTCCCCTTCTTTGATTGAAAAAAATACATTTTCCTTGGGTGATTCAAAGGTCGTGTTAGTGGAGGATCCCATTGATTTTCACATCTCTAATGCCTATATTAATGCAACATCAATTGATGTTGGGAATCGATCCCTCATCATCAGATTTATGAGGAAACGACCATCATATGAGCTTTTTGTGGAATGGATTAAATCAACTTGGAGCAATTTGGCCACTCTTGAAATTGAAATTTTGGATTTTGGCTTCTTTCTTCTCTGCTTTAAATCTCAGATGATTGTAGCTATGTGAAACAAAATGGTCCCTGGTTTTATGAACTATCTGGCCTTTTCATTACTCCATGGACCCATTTTTTGATCTAGTAACTGCTAAAATTACCTCTATCCCAATTTGGATCTGATTGTATAATCTCCTCTTGATAATGCACGAAATAGATCTCATTAGAAATATGATCGATTAGGTGGGATCTTTTGTAAAGTAGGACTTTGACTTAGTGGATTCAATAATTAGATTCACAAGGGTTTGCGTCATGATTGATATTTTGAAACCCGTGCATCATTCTCTTAGAATCCACTTCTCTTTTGGAACTTGGACTCAATTTCTAATTATGAAGGCTTACCACACAAATGCTTTCGTTGCAACATGATAGGTCATAAAATTGTTGGGTGCACTGTAATTAAGTCATCAGGGTTAAAGGTGATCAGTCTCAAAAAGTAGATTAAGAAGCCAGGTTCTCCAGATGTAGATTTCATTTGGTGTAATCATGGTAAGTTATTGGAAACTCAAAAGGAGATAAGGTCCAATCATGTGACTCCTCAAGATGCCACAAATTATGTGAATCCCTCCCCATGTCATTGTCCCATTTGAAATGATTTTTGTGGTATTAATTTACTTTTCGAGAGGGAGGGTGATTGCTCAGAAGATGAGGGCACCTTTCCTTTCATGGATGATTTAGATGGTGAAATTCATGACTTCATTGACCATGATGATGTGATGGTTTATGTAATAAGTGCTACATAGCTCAATCTGTGAGCTGCATCTCAAAACCAAACATTCCAATGAATAATAAAGGATGAAAATTTGAAGCGGAGAAGCTCCAGCTTGAAGGAAGGGATGCAGTTGAGAAGGGCACTCAATGGACCATTGGATGCTCTTCTTACTAAGAGTAGAAGGAAGGGCTTAGCCAAAAGGGCCTGATGGCTTGACCTAGGTGATTGGCTATGTTTAGTTTCTGACTCTTAGTGCTACTTAGTGTTCTCTTACTCTAAAGTCTTATCTTTCTATTCCTAGTCTCTTGTTGGGTTCTTTAAAACTTTTCTTCTCCTCTAGGTTAGTTTTCCTATTCTATGTGCTCCCCTTTCGTGGGTTTGAAGTTGTTCTCTTCTTTTTCATTTTGTTATTATAACAGGAGTGGGACCTAACCCCACAACTTACCTATTAAAAAAAAGATTACCTCCAATCAAGCATTATCTTGTTATATTTCCTCAAAAATAGATGTTTGCTCTTTGAGAATAGTAGTTTCTATCGTAGGTAAAATACCCCTTGTATCTCACAATGTTTCCTCTATTAAATCTAGCTTCAAACTAAGACACAAAGGCATGAGATGCCAAATATGACCTACAAAGCTAAAATGGAAAGTTTGAAGTTCCCTTGATATGCTTGATTTAAATGAGTTTTTGTTAATATTTTGCAATGTGTTCAAGTTGTGGGTTGTTCAAATAATGAAATGTATAAAGTATTTGAAACTTTCAAATTACTTGTTTGAGTGTAGAGCATTCATCAGTTGTAAGGTTTTGAAATGATGCTAGAATGTGAATTTTTTGTTACTTTGTCTTTTTTGAATGTTTTGATGTTTTTTGTGCTTTTTAAATGTAAACTAAAAATAATCTTAGTTCGATTCAAACAAAGATGTTGAAACTAACCAAATGAACATTTTTTTTTGCCTTTTTATAGATGAAATGAATTGATTTAATGTTGAAAGTTAAAGACTTGTGCAGATTGAATCTACTAAGCAATAAACAAATCTTTTCTTTTTTGAAATATTCCCACAAATAAGGGAAAGAGGAAACCAAATGAAATTTGAATTCTTCCTTTTAATTTCAATAATGTAATTCAATGTATTTCCCTAAATTGTTTGCGTCTACAATTTGTGTTTTGATTTCTTTGACAATTCGTAAGCACATGCTAAAATAAAACTCTTTTTTTTATGTAAGTTAAAGTTTCAATCTATTATTTTTGTAATAGATTTAAAGCTTTTTGATTTAATTTCCCTATAACTTTAAAGCAAAGAAAAATAAAATTTCCAACACTAGATTCTAATATTTCTTTGAAGCAATGATAACAAATTAATCTAAAACTACAACTTTTGAAAGTAAACATACCTTACAATAAAATCTAAATTTTAAACACTTCTTGCAACACCTCTAAAACTACAACTTTTGAAAGTAAACATACCTTACAATAAAATCTAAATTCAAACTAAGCTACACACTAATCTAAATTTTAAACACTTTTTATAGATGAAATGAATTGATTTAATGTTGAAAGTTAAAGACTTGTGCAGATTGAATCTACTAAGCAATAAACAAATCTTTTTTTTTTTCAAATATTCCCACAAATAAGGGAAAGAGGAAACCAAATGAAATTTGAATTCTTCCTTTTAATTTCAATAATGTAATTCAATGTATTTCCCTAAATTGTTTGTGTCTACAATTTGTGTTTTGATTTCTTTGACAATTAGTAAGCACATGCTAAAATAAAACTCTTTTTTTTTTTTTTTTTTTTTTTATGTAAGTTAAAGTTTCAATCTATTATTTTTGTAATAGATTTAAAGCTTTTTTATTTAATTTCCCTATAACTTTAAAGCAAGGAAAAATAAAATTTCCAACACTAGATTCTAATATTTCTTTGAAGCAATGATAACAAATTAATCTAAAACTACAACTTTTGAAAGTAAACATACCTTACAATAAAATCTAAATTTAAACTAAGCTACACACTAATCTAAATTTTAAACACTTCTTGCAACACACAACAAGCAAACTTTTCTAAGACTAAAACTAATCAAAGAAAACTACACTAAATTCCATACTCAATATTTGAGATATCCAAAGTATGGATAAAATTTGGTGTGGGCATGTCCTAAAAAATCTAGCTACTCAATATCCTTCTCCTTCAACTCTTGGAACCTCCTCCCATGGTGTAAAATGGTATAGACACATTAGATTATATTGAATGTTAAAAAGAAAAGCTTACAATGGTTGAACAAGAGGTTGGTTGTAGAAGCTTCGAAGCTTAGTGAAACAAAGCTAAGGCAAACACAAGTTCATTGGGGCAAACTAACAACTTAAGGGGTGAACTCACAACTTTTAGCCAAAACAAAGATTTTTAAATAGATATGGATGCTTTGTGGGTGACTTAAGTTGACTGAAAGCAACAAGGCAAAAGATCTAATAGGCTAAATAAGCATTTCTACCACAGAGAAATAAGTTTTAGGTTAGTTTTTATTAATTTCATGCCACATAGGGTCATGAGATTGGTTACCAATCATCATTAGACTGCCATATATGCATGTTCATTTTTAGTCACTTACAAATTACCCTCAAGGAAAAGCATCTCATAATATTAGGTAGGTGTTACTTCTTGAAATTGGCATAGGGACCTTAGAACTTACATGTACTTACCCTAGCTCGATTTCCTGAATTGGAAACATTTACACTAGGTTTGAGAAATACTAGCCCAGTAGTGCTTTTCTCACTTGTTTGAGACCTACAAACAAATAGTTTACATTACTCAAGTGTATTTTTTATACATGGTTGCCTTAAAGTTTTATCAAAATCAAAGACAAGAAGATGTACCTTTCACGCATGAATGTAAAGTATACTTATGTCATTTTGCGTGGGTCACCTACACTAAGAATAATATTCTATGGACAAATTGGCTTAGCGCACGCGCACACACACACACACACACATAGGGTTTTGGAGGTTAATTTATTATTGTGTGCTTGAGAAATTTATGATCTTTAATTGAATGACAATTGAACTGAACATAAAGGTAGTCTAGGAGAACCTAGTAGGACATTGTTATAGAGATGGAATAGGTGAAACCATAGGTACACATTTCTTGAAAACTCCTTTATGCCCTAGATTTTAATTTCAAGCTACTAAATATACTAAAAAGATATACAACACATACGTCACTAACACACACCATAGAAAAACCATAACAAGAAAGGAGACACCAAACAATTCATTCCTTATATACATCAACTGGGGTACATAGATTAGTTAGATTCATTAAAAAGGAATGCACAATCTCAGTTACATCCTTAGCACATTCACAAGAATCCTATGATGTTCATTTCTTCATTAAGGTCATTCACCCATTACACCTTCACAAGTGTGAGAGATATATTAGGCACAACAACCATAAAGCCCACTCATTCAATCTTTAACAACCCAAGAAGAGAGAGAAAAATATGACCATTAACCATACACATAAAGTTTAATTCTTAACTCTCATATTACAACATTCATCATATGCAAATATAAGCACATCTTTCTTTTTCCAACACAAAGAGGAAGGATAATAATCACAATGTCAATCTATTGATCTCATTGTTTCATCCATCATCATAATGAGAAGTAGAGAGGGATAGAGATGATTTTTTCACAAACACACTCAAACAAATGGTATTATTTCACAATCCATTTACAACATGGGCAAAAGAGTAAGAACTACCATTCCATTACTAGCGGCAATCAATGAGACATAAATAATTCAATTACCAAGAATTGACACTTCAAGTAAGAAAAGAAAGGTAGTGAGATAAAATGCATCCCATGTAGACAATCAATCTCTACATCAAAAATGTTTTGGGATGCAATAGGGAACAATAAGACACGAGAGTTATATCATACATGCATCCAAAGAATTAACCAATTACTTAGTTCAAGAATAAGGAAGAAGTGGATGAACTAAACATCATTTAATTCATTTTAATTCCATGAGTATACACAAAAATGAAGACAATAACATCTATCTTCCTTGCAAATCTCCAAAACATGAATATTAAATAGTACTAGGCAACTCCCTCTAGCATACTATAACCCACAAACACACTCTTTCTTGCAAAAGAATTAAAACATGATAAAAGTTCATCAATACTATAATTTGAGAACTCTAAGCTATAGAATCAAATACAGTGGGTCTTTTGTTCTACTTACAATGCATTTTTAGCAATGATCTTAATGACAAATGAATTAATGAACTAATTCCAATGTTTTCTTCACATTCCTTTCACTCACAAATATTTTTATAAAATAAAAGAAAAGGTACAACTATCCTATCACTAGCCTATCAAGTGGGAAATACCACACTAGCCTGTCACTTGGATCTACTAAGAGCACAAGAAATCATGAAAAGTGCAACATTCCACCAAGACCCTTATTAGAACAAATTCACGAGAATGTGAGGTTGTGGTGGTGTTACATGGATGAAGTGTTTAGTAGAAGTTAATAATTTGCACAAAACTATCTATACTCAACATATATTGGCTAATTGAAACATTTATCATAATTGTGCACCACATTATCATTCAACACAAATAAGTTGGTACAAAACATGGTCCATTGCATTTGAATCATCATTTACATTTAACAATCTATTCCATGGCTTTATACAAGGTGCATGTGAATATCTATCACTACTTAGCTATCTATTGATATATCTATTTTCCCTCCAACTTCTATGTATTTGACGAATGGTTTATATCTATCTATCCATGACTAGAGGCTTTACTCTATTTATATCTTATCTATAATCCATTTTCTTGGCCAAGATTTACTCTTAAATCAAGGGTCACGATCTATCTGGATTTGCTTGTCCAAAGTTGATCCTCCTCATTCTTTTACAATTCTCTTACCACATGGTCTACATGACATTTAGATGTATACTAGTTATCTTTCCTTTGAGGAGGTTTTCCTCTGCTTGGGTAGGCATCTTCTTTCTTTTATGGCTACTTATTTCTCATCCTTATACCATAGTGTGTTTCTCATATGTCTTATTAGGCAAATAATTCAAGAAGTTTTCTATTAAAAGTAATGTTCACCCAACAAGGGTTTATACTATGCTTCTAACAAGGATCCCACTCTACAACCCCACTTTCATAGTGCCAATATCTCAAGTAAACATCTCCCTAGGCTAAGTATCTTATCCATCCTTAAATAATCTAGCATTGTGATGGATTTTTAACAAGGTAGTTAAGTGTTGTCCCATGTAGTTCCAATCCCTTGGGACCTTTCCAAACAATCTAATGCATCACATTCTATTCCATTGCACTTGAATAATCCTTTACATTTAATAATCTATTCCATAGATTTATACAAGGTACGCATGAGTATCTATTGCTACTTAGCTATCTATTTCTATATCATTTTTTCCTCTAACTTCCATGTATTTAATTAATAGTTTCTATCTATCTATCCATGAATAAAGGCTTCTACTCTATTTATATCTTCTTTGTGATCCAATTGCTTGGTCAAGATTTACTCTTGAATTAAGGGTCACGATTTATCTTGATTTGCTTGGCTATGGTTGATATTCCTCATTCTTTAATAATTATCCTACAACATGGTCTACCATGAGAAGTATTCTTTGAGAAGCCTTCCAAATCAGATTACTCTGAAAGGTACCCTTGTGGAAGTGCAAGCATTTTTCTTGTTTTTGGTGAGCCAGGTGGATCACCTTGATACCATTTAAAAGTACTACCAATTTTGTACACTTTAGGTTCCAATATAATTAGTGCACTTAATTTTTGTGACCTTGTTGACCAATGTATGCCCAAAGCTTTATCTATTTGAACCCTATGAATTGCATCTCAATAAGAGTTGTCTTACTAAATTTTTTTAGCAAGACGAAGGACTTTATGAACAACATATGTTTTAAATTCCTCTAAGCTTTTTCATTCCACGCCCTCTTAGACTCCAGACCAACCATTTTCTTTCTTTCCCTATTCCTTGAATCTTGTGTGAACCCTTACTTTGATCCCTATCATATTCTTCCTCTTAACAATCATCTAGGTTACTCCAATTAATCAAGTTCTCAATCCATCAATCTTAATTTGTTTCTACAACTCCTTTCTCAAGACTACAACCTTAGTTTAAACATTTGAACAAAATTATCCCAAAATCAATGGCTTTGTATCCTTTGTCCCACATATCCCATCAATGTGTCATCCATTCCCTTGGATAGTGGAGCTTCATTCTTTTTCCTCCTACTATCACGTGTATGAACTTTTCCAATATGTCATTTCTTTTGTATCACTTCACCTATTCTTTCATTCCAATTCTCCCAAATTCCTAGGTCTTTGTGATTTTTCATAATTCATGTATCTCCTTTATCTTTCCACATTCATTCTACCCCATAGTTCTTAACTAGCTCCTTGATTATTGTGTGCATTAGGGAATTCTCTATTTCTTCTAGCATTGTGCCTTCGCTCTTTTCCTCTAGATTACCATTCCCTCTTCAAGGGATTATTCTTAATTTCACACCTTTCCTTTTATGTCTTATTGTCCCTATCAATCTAGTTAAAAATTCCCTACCTTCTCTTATTTTACTTTATTGCTTTTCTTAATCTTTATTTTGTCTCAACACTTATTATTTTAGTCTTTTTGCCTTAGCCTTATACTCTTTTTATTCCTGCTACTATAGTTACTATATTAATATTCTATGTTCTTATACCTTCCTCATTTGTTATTCCTCTTCCTTTTCTACTACTACTCTTCTCCATTCAAAATTTGGTGCAAGTCTCTTTTGCATGTACCTTAGGGTACAATTTATTATAGTTCTCCAACCTTATTATATAATATGGATTTTTCTATTCTTTTTGGATTTTACCACTTAAATAGTGGATTGATCTTGATCTTCCATAAACTTGGACTAGGTGGATCTTTCAACATTTCCTCTTTGGTTATTAGTTTCACATGTGGTACCATCTTTGGATTTCTCTACGTGGCTCTCATTGTATTCTTAATGTGTTATTATGTTGACCCCTTCTTTGTGGTATACCCTCTTTGCATCTTTCTTTGTTGAACTACTTCTTTAACCCTTTCTGTGAATGGTAGTAATGCACATGATTGAGATAGTCAAACCTTGTATTTTGGTTTTTGTTGAACATTTTGTGCATGATTACTCTATGTTCTTTGTGTTTTCATGTTCCCAACTTGGCACATTGTTTTAATAGTTTCATGATTTTGATGTGTTCTCTTCAGAAGTTGAGTGAATTTTTGGTCTACTTGCCATAAGATGTCTACTATGAGCAGTGTGTTGTTTAGCTTTGGCATGTTGAATTACCACTATTTTCCTAACATCATCCTTATTACTAGCAACTTTCGTGCACTTAAATGTGTATGCCATTGCATCTTCAACCAATTACTTCATACTCTTCTTGAACGTATAAATAGCAAGAAACACTTGTAGTATCTAACTCTGATTGTGCACTTCTTTGGTTGAGAATTCCATCATCTTCCTTCAAGGGTTGTGTCACACGTTAGTTCTTTGCATCTTTCTCCTTCTAAAATTTAATCTTCCATTAATTTCTTACAGTACATGCTACCCTAATTTGACATGGCCACATGTACCTTACCTCTTCTTTGTGTGATGCAGTGTTTCTTCTACCCTTGCAATTCTCATCTCCACAAGTGGTGCTCTTTGACTTCATTAGATTTTGGTATTTATATTTCAAAGATGTGATTTATATTTAGATGTAATTTAAAACACCACATGATCAACCACAATATTCACATTCTTAATGCATGACCACGTAACATTAACCACTAAGATGTTAAACATCAACCCCTTAGTATTTAAATCAAGACCCCATGACCACATTTGACTCCTACATTTACAACATCTTTCCTAATATTGCCTATAAACAATAGGATCAACTAGAAAACATACCAAAGAGGACACTAGCCACCACATGGCTAGGTACTAACAATAATAGGGTTCATGGGTTTTACACAAGACTTGGTTCCTCTTTATTGTCTAAAGAGAAACATAAATTATGCACATGAGATCAATGAACACTCCTTTCATCTCTAATTTAACTTGTTATCCACACACATAAAAGTACATCAAATACACCATGGTAATACATACAACTAAAGTGTGTTGCACCCGATCTAAAACTGGATTGTGTTACTCCTTTCTTGTCTTCAAATTATCACGTGTTGGGTCACTTGTTAAAAAATACAAATAATCATTTTTGGTCAAATATAACGTTTGTGTAATCATTTGTATTGTCCAAGTCCAAGTATCGAGTTCTCAAGTCACAATGTTCAGTTGTCGTAAATGTTAAGTCATCAAATTTCAGTGTCATCTTGCCAAAACCTGAGATGTCAAATTTTCGTTCATTCTCAATATTTGTTCATAAAAATTTAATATTAATATAATAATTTATTAATATTATTATAATTAAAATTAGTTAAGTGTTATTGTTGTTAAAAATCAAAATCATAATCATAAAAATTATAATATTGTAAATTATTATTATTTTTTAAATTTATTATTAACATAAAAAATCAAATATATATAATAATATTGTAAAGGTGTGAGCAAGGGATAAATCCCACGCCTATCAAAGGTTTCATAGGTTTCATAAAGCAAAATAAAAGACCATAAGCACCTCAAATAAAGGAAAGACAAAGGATGCAAAAGCACGTCCAAAGGCTCATCAACATGCCACACCACAAAAGACTTCCAAAATAAGAAATTAAAATGCTTGAAAATTTGGTTAAGTACTTGGTCACCATATATTTCAATTGATATTATTACAATTAAATGATAACATGTTTTATATTATATAGTGATCATGTAATCATTAAGTGCAGATATTTGCCTTGTAGATGTGTTTTGATGAGAATACTAATCCTTGTTTTGAAAATTGATGATTCTATGGTTAAATTAATATTATATTAATTTAATATATATGACATGATTTTGATGAATCGATGGATTTTGTGATTAATTTATATTGTAATGATTTCTATATGAAGATTATTGATTTAGCAATTAATCTCGGACTAACTACTTTTTTATGGTCATGAGGTGAATGCAAGACAAGTATATCCCCCTCTCATTTGAAGAGAGGGAGCATCATTAGGGAGAGGGTGACATATTGAGGCAAAGTGGTAGATTGTACCATAATGTTGAGAACCATCCACACACTCCACCATCTCACAAGTAAAAACTAGAGATGTTATGTCAAGGTTTGACTTCATCATTGTCTTAATGTTTAGTTAATGTCACTTTGCATTTTTCGATGTCAAACTTGCAGTAGCCTCATGCATATGTTGATGTCATAGTTGTGATTATCATTTCCATTTTCCATTGTCACATTTGCACTAGATGGTATAGTTTTATGCCTCTTTCGTAGTCATTGACATTGATTGATTTTAGCCAAGTTGTCTTGCTTGCAAAAGTATGCTAGGGTCGTATTGGAATCTAGAGTAAGTTCTGCATGAGTTATTTTGTTGAGCTTGATTGTTAGGAGTTCAAGAGTTTTATTTATAAAATAAATAAATATTAGTTTAGATCATTATTTATCCCACTTTTAAATTTATTGTAATCATGGGAAATAAATGGAAATGAGAGGACTATTAGCATGGGAAGTTAGACTATATTTTGCTAGCCATAATGGCTGCCATTTTTACCTTACTCTCCTCTGAAGAGTTATTATTCCCAATGAACTAGGAAGTGGGGAGAAAGTGCATTAGTTTGACTACAGAGCTAGCAACAAAAGAGAAAACTTTGGGGGTTGAATGGCCACCTAGATTACAAAGACGTTTTGGGGAAAGTTTAATGGGGTAGCTAGGGCACGATCGAGAGAGAATGAAGATATTATATAGTTTGAAGGGAGAAAGGAGTGGAGAGAACAAGAGAAAACATCTTACATGTATGAATAGATGTTTACATGGTTTATTTATTTCAGAATAAGTATGAGAACTATTTACCATTGGGAATACACTAGTTTGGGATTCTCACTTTGACAAACTAGAGAAGGAAATTTCTATTAGTGCATTCTTTTAACATTTTGGGTGAGTGTTTTTTGGTTGTTTACTCATATGAAATCTTTAGTTTAATGAATTTTGATTTTATTCCCTTGGTTTAATGCGAATGGAAAGTTTTTGTGTTAAATAGGGCATGTATGTTTTAAACCCTTATTCACATTCGAGACTGTGATAGTGATACTTTTTGTTATTGTTGAAATGGGATCATTCCACATTGTTAGCAAGTTGAACCAAAGAAAAATTGCTTTACCTATACATTTCAGTGGTCGAAGCCTTGTATATTATACTGAATTGTGTTAAAATTATTAAAAAGTAGTCGCTTGGAGCCTAAGTGAATAGAATGTCATTTAGTTCTCTCTTTCTGAGTTCTCCTAAATAGTTCATGTTCATTGTTGCTCCATGTAAATGTTTGGGTTATACTTTTGTGTTGGTAATTAACAACAGTGTTGTTGCTCGACTTGTGTTTAGAGTAATTTTTTTGGCAAAATAATGTGGTTTGTGCCTTGTTGTTTGACCTATGTTTGGAGACAAAATTGTGCTACAAACAATTTGATCCGTTTCCTGTTGTTCGACCTGTGCCTAAGTAAAATTTTCATAGCAATAGAAACTGGTTTTCTTTCACACACACACACACACACACATATATATTCATGTATATTTAGTTATGTGGAGGTTAAACTCCTATACAAATAGTGTTGGTCATAATTTTATGTTACGCCTCAGATAACTTGATTCTCGTAAAAAAGGAAAAGTTGTTATTTCACTTCAGTTTGGTTTATGGACTAAACTAATGTTTTGTGTCTTTAGAAGAAAAGTTGTTTCCACTTTCTTATAACAATTAAGTTTGTTTCTAGCTGCTAGTGGTTGGTTATTATGAGAATAACTTTGTTTAACACTGTTGCTTAAATTAAAAATGGGAGGGACAAAATTTAATAGAGAATATCTACCTTTTTAGATAGGGATATGTATGCATTAGCTAAGTTGTGTTAGTTATTTTTGATACTCAAATCCTTAGAATCCATGGGTTCATTACTTAGTATTGGAAAATATGCATGATCTTGTCCTTGGGAGCAATACATCTACACTTAGCCTAAGATACACTCACAATTAAAAATAACAGAGCATAACTCTATACATTAAGTATTTACATCATTTACCAAAAACATATAAATCATTTGCTAAAGGATTTGTCTCAATCATAATGTTGATTATTTAACTATTGAATAGCAAGGCAACAAAACTATAGTTGTTGTCAGTGATTTATGTTATCAACAGTGGGTATATGTACATATTGGATTGTATAAATTTTGCATTGGGTATATGTTGCGGTAAATAGTGATAAATACAGTTAAGTTAGAGAATGTTCTTTTACTACTGTGTGGAATCAGTGTTAGCTTGGTTGCTAATTTGTTGTGAAAACAGTCCTAGTTAAATAGTGGTTTATTTACATTGCCACAAACTTGATTGGTTTTGAATTAAATAAAATGAAACTAGGTGATTAGTCAAGTGTGTGATGGGATAAGTAAATCAAGTGGATATTTTATTGATTTAAATGCTTGGAGTGATGTGGATCCATTATGTATTCAGTAAACTAGTTGTTCTCATTGAGTCAAGCTGAGATAGTAGTGTGTGAACATTTGACCCACATATCCATATTGGAATGTGATTTTTCTCGAATGCTTTAGCCAAAGTAATGCAATTGTTGCTTGCATTGTTGGTTCACAAATCTATCAGGGTTGCATGTCAGTTAGTCATCATACTTAGCTAGGGGGTATATAGGGGTGTATGTAATGGCGTCAGTACTATACACTTGGTTCTCGGATGGATTTGGTATATTGTGTAGATCCCTTTATCTGTCACCCTTGTGAAGGGTAGGGCCGCTTCCAATAGGAAGGTGCACGAGGGACCGCCAGTTTGTGGTTAGAGGAAAAGCACCTAGATGATGTTCTCCCTCCACATAGCAAGACAAAACACCATGAAGCTTGAACTCAAAAAAATACATGATTTGAATATTGTGACATTCAATTTATATTTGTTCACATTGAATATTATGATAGTGTATTTGGTATTGACGTACTTGTCCAATATTTTATGTAATCAATGAAATGAATGTTCTGAGAAACAAATATGATATACATGTAAATTTAGCTTTGATTGTTTTGAAGATGCACTATGGTTTAAATTGGTGTATTGTTATAGTTATTTAAAAAAATATAGTATATTTTACAATTTAAAACTATTCATTAAAACATGGTTGTAGTTTTGTTCATTAGATCTGTAGTGCATTTCATAAGTGTGCCTCCCTCACACCAACATTAACCAAAGATGTGCCTATTTAGAGACACACATCACCAATAGTCTACAAGGAGCATGTGCCACAAAAAGGTTTCAAAAAGGATAAAGAATTTAGAACTTCTTCATACATGCCACAATAGAATGATTGTAGTTAAATACAAAAGGAACGAAAGTTCAAAACAATGTGAAGTCAAACAAAGAAACATAATTCCATGCTAACATCAATATATTCACCATGTAAATATCAATAAACACAGAGAAATCATGCCATCCTGTTTATCTTATGTAAAAGAGTAGCAGCAAAAGGAATGAGGTCAAATTAGTTAGCCGACCTTTAGAAAATTGAAAAATCAATATTTGTATTAAGAATCCAATTGAATTGGATGAGGCAACCAGATCATCATCATTCAATTCTTGACAAGAAACTCATTGAGGGATTGAAAGATATCCTATGTTCTAATAGGTTTGTATTCCAAGGGCAGAAAAGCAATTTGATGTAACAATTATGTTGTTGGCCACTTCTATAAGGGAGTTTGAAATGGTATATTAATAGTTGTTCATGATTTTGATGTAATAGAGGAATTCTATACCAAAACAAGTTCTAAGTAAATTTTGAGAAGTATGAAGATCCCAAACATTATTTGTATGGAATGATCATGTTATTGCATCAATCTTTTATATTCCCTTAAATTCCATAGATGGTTAATCCATTTACAAGCCTTCTACTTTGTTCTTTAATGTTAGTTGGGTATGCCATTACAAATGGGCAGAATTCTACTTTATAGTGGTGTGACGATTTTGTGATAGAGAGGTTCTGAGAGCAATTTTTGAATGCCATTTTAAATGATCTTCAAAAGTTGTAGTTGTTGGCATCAAAACCCTCCTATTCTTCATTTTTCATGCTATACAAGGAGTCAACAAATGATTTATTAGATTAAGAGTGTTAGGTTTTTTGAGTTTTAGAGTTTCCAAGGATCTACTGTGTTTGAGAAAGGAAAGCATCATTAAGCCATAATTGCCCATAGTTGCCTTCAAAGAGACTACTTTTAGCCCACGCTAAAAATAAATCATCTTTTTTGAGAAAAAAATATATTTAGAAATTTGCTATTTTTAGCATTCGCTATTTTTAGTGTTTACTAGAGTCAACTTTTTGTTCAATCATCATGCAAGAGATGTGAGCATGAAGTCATAGTTTTCAACAAGTTCGATCTATAGTTCAATTGAAGGATGCATGATTACAGTTTTATTTTAATCATTAGTTGAGCTGGCAGTTACATGTTTGTAGTTCAAATTTAATGGAGTAGATAACTTGTAATAAAGTTTGCATGTCATACAAACAATAATCAGTTGGGATAGGAGTATAGTTAATTTGTTTTATTTATTTTTGTGCAAGTCTTTGCAAACAATATAAATAAGTGCCTTTTGCACATAGAGTTAAAAGGGTTCAAGGATCAAAGTTGATACCATTAGTTGTATCAGGGAATTAATATCAATAAATATCAATTCTTATGCTTACATTATGCTGAAATTCCTATTCATTGAGTATTCATTCTTATTGTGATTTTGTGATTGATTCAATGACATTTATTGTGTCTATTTTTCTCATGAATGTTGATTGAAATGCATCATTATGTGTGTTGAAAGTTAAGTCACTTCAATAAGTTTACAAGCTTTATATTGCAGGCAAAATTAAAGACATAGTTGGTGGCTTTGTACCATCATATATTTGATTTAACTGTAACATTCATGTTTAGACAGTAATCTATCTAATGCATTTGTTATACATTAATCTATTTCAATCCATGTGTACTTAATCTGCGCAGTCTCTAAATTTAACTGAACGATGTAAGTGTCTAGCAGTAGGTTTTGATTCAAGTCAAAAAGCACAAAATCCTTGCTTTGTGTGGAAAGAGTATTTCAACCTTTTGCACATCTCAAACCCAAAAAGATTACATATTTATGTTTTATTTAGCATAAGCATGAGAACACCTCTAAAAACATTACAAAGTTTGTAGATTGCAAGTATATGTTGTACAATTCTATGTTAGTTTTATTTTATAGGGAGCTTCCTCTTCTAATTCAAAGTGTTAGCACCTATAATTTTGGTATATTCTCAGTACTTAGCAGCATTGCATTTGATGGTTTCAGTTAAGTTTCAGGCCCCATGGCACTTAGCATGCTCCTAACTTTTGGGATTAAAATTTCTCAATCTATGATTCATCAAGAGAAATCCTTTGGTGCAAATTTTTTATGGATTATCAAAAGTATATGTGCCAGTTTGTGTTACCCCGAGATGTGTTTTAACATGTTTTTAATCTGTTGCCACTTCAAGTCGAGTCCGAAGGGTCCTGCAAAAAAGATCAAATTTCTTAGTTCTGATGACAACCTAGTTGATTATTTGCCTTCATATGTTCTCAACTCCATTTTTATGGCAATCTGAGGTGTCCTTGTGTGAAAACAGGTTTTTTAAAAATCGGGCTCCCGGGGGCCTAGTTTACAAAAGAGGTAACAAAAAACTTTTGGCGGTGCGAATTTTGAGGAAATGGGTATGTTTTAAATAATTGATTATGGCCCTATGCAAGTTTTTGCAGCTTTCAGATGTCCTGTGTGCCCACAGTGAAGTTGTCTCATTTGCCAGGAAGGAGAAATTAATTAATTGCCATTTTCCTAAGTTGAAAATGCAATTTTTAAAACAATTTTTGGCAAAATAATGCTTGAAATAATAAATATTTTAGACTATAAAGTACCGAAATTCCAAAACACATACATAACTGAAATAAAAGTTAAATTAAAAGTAAGTAAATTAATTGGAATTACACTATCAAGTAAAAGGGATAGATTTATTATTTATTGTCAAATACAATATTTCATACATTGATGTGATATACATTCAAGCTACAATTCATCTTACTGAAGTACAGTTACAGAGCTCAATGAAGCATTAAATATATACAATTTTCAATAATGGCTTTTTCACCTTACAATTCATTTTGGTTCAATGTCGAAATACAACTGTCAGCATGAACAAGTAGGATCCAATACAAATCAATCCTTGATCGCCATCAACCATCTACTCATCTGTTGTGTCAAAGGACAAGAATATGGTTCAGGTGCTTTTTTGCCCAACCACAGAGCTTACGCTCCCTCGGTATTCTTCAGATTTGAAAAATGTCTGACCCTACTCGAAGGGCCTAGTAATCTGTAAACAAGCGGCAGGGTGGAATCTGGTGCGTGCCTATTAACCTACATGCATCCCTAACTTGAATGCAACATCACATTAACGAGATATGACAGAGAATAAAAATACATAAAACTAGGCATACAATCCATCTATTTCAATGGTACAATCGTCTATTTCAACATCAAAAGTTAACTTTAGCTAAAGTATAAACTAATGTGTAGATCTTGAAAAGAAGACATACTTCTTTGTTTTTCCCCATATTTGGCACCCGTCCCGGAAGGTAACTTTCCCCAAAAAGAACAAAAAACATAGAAAACAAAATAGCCATTCTCTTTTCAAAACACATTTTTACGACAAAATAATAACTCATTTTTTGCGTGCAATCATACGAGTATAGATAATTTGTTTCTGTTATGAATTCAGTAGCTAATTGTTTTCACATGTAGTCAATTTCCTAAGCATGTAATACAGTATGATTTATACATATATATCTGTTTAGTTCATGAATTTGACTTGTTTCTTTGTTGTTGCAGGGTAAATACAGAGTTTTTCAGCCATAAGTAAAAAGATGGATATTTCAACATGTATGCTATCTTATAGAGGGCATGTGCGTATGTGTATATGTGTGTGTATGTGTGTGTGTGTGTGCGTGTGCGTGTGTGTAAAGATCTTAACTATAATTATATACTACACTCATGTGTATATTTGAATATAAAAAAATAAAAAAATCCATTTTAAAGTTAACATGCAATATTAATAAAGTATATATTTACATGATAAGAACTTCTTTGATTAAAAAAATGCATGCCTAATCATATATATATTTATATAAGAATAATAATTAACATCACTAATCATGATAAAGGAAATAGGAGCAAAGCAATTAATAAAAGAAGATGATAGGCAAGTCGCCATCATTAGTCATGGGCCTGATGCAAAGTTATCATATAGAGGTGTTTGAAAAGTGAGAGGGTGATTATATAAAAAGGCAGACCAGATTTAAGATACAAAGGCTTATTATAAATGATTATACATAAAAGGCTGGTTATATGGATTTGCAGACCAAAATAAAGATACAGAGGCCAATTATATGAATTTGTAGACCAAAATAAAGATACAGAGGCCGATTATATGGAATTGCAGATCAAATTAATTATAAAGAGGTTGTAAAAGTGATGTTTGAGGCCGATTTTATGAAATTTCAGACCAACTTAAAGGTAAAGCGACCGATTCATAAGGCATATCAGGCCATTTAGTTGATTGGAGGATAATAATGTGGACAAAGAACCATAAAATTTGCTAGATTAAGATCTTGGAGCGGATGATTTGGCAGAGAAAAGGGTGCTCCAAAGGGAAACCGACACCATTTTTGCAGGTAGACAACCAAAGCACACAAGCCGATCCATACAAAATTCAGGCGCTTAAGCATTAGGTGGGTCGCAATGGAACACAAAAGACGTCTCAAAACAATTTAAAGGCCACCAAAAATGGTTCGAAAGGTTGTTTGAGTTTTCATGATACAAACATATCAACATATAATAAGGTTAAGTAGATTAATAGATAATGGCCACCAATTTAAAAAATAATAATGCAGGCTACATCACGAAAGATGCAATTACATAACTAGCAAGCCGATACAATGCAAGAGGCGAATGAATTGATAGTTTATATAAGAATTTTAAGGCCTAAACAATCAGAGAACAGGTTGACATCTGAGCTAAGAGGTAGATTCATAATGTAAGGGCGACCAAATCAAGAGAAAAGAGCACAACAACTTGGTAGTTTTTATATAAGAGTTTAAAGATTTATGTACCCGATTCCACTGAGTCCCTATTTCCTTTGCTGCCCCTTGTTGTGTACAAGACTGATGAAATTTATCCTCCTTCTGTCTCCAATATCCTCTCTTTCTGTGTCATCCTTTTTCCTGTATCCCCTTTTACTCTCTTTTCCTTTTCTTTTATTTTTTTCCAAACCCTAATTTTGCCCTTCCCCCTTTTTTTTTGGGTGACCATCTTCATGCAATCTTTTTCTTCTACTTAAAACTTACCTAGCATGCTACACATGCCTCTAATTTTTTAACATCTTCATATTACAACCCAAACAAAATGCCACGTATGCTCTTTTTAAAAAAAATATTCTTTTTTTATTTAAATAAAAACTATAAATATATAAATATTTATATAGATTTTGTTTTTATAAAAGTATTTTTTTTTATAAATTGGCAATAAAAATTATTTATATATGAATATATACAAAGAAAGACACATTATAATTTTGCAAATAATATATATATAATATTATTTATTTATATATATTTCAAATACAAGCTTATTTAATTTAACGGTTCAGGCATCGAAATCATGCATATAAACATTTGCAAGAAAACAATAGTCACATATGTATGTATACCATGAAGAACGTTAAACAAATAGTCATCAAAGAAATAAATATGATTCTACGTGAGTGTGTGATAGGGCACCAGACAAAACCCATCCGATTATTGACAGACAGCTAGGTCCCCTCTACCTGGAACATGTTCTTGCCTTCGACAAAACCTACAGTCAATCCCACTCATTTTCCACGGTCAATAGGTTAGTTCCATAAAAAAAACATAGCCAAAGCGACATATAGTAACTGAATCATAAGCTCAATAGTGTATCATCATCATATTTATTTAAAATCAAGCATCATCAAATAGAGTTCAATACTTTTCTATGCATTAACGTAAATGAAATCAATTCCAAAAGTTTGAGACGTGACATCGACTAAACATTATTATTATAATGTTTATGTCAAATAAAGGCAAAATAAAGGCATTTTGGGGTTGAGCACACTAACGCACAACCCACTTCTCCTTCCTTCCTCATGGCTACATTGGTGCGTTGAACGCCTCTTTGGGCAAATTTCTGGTCAAGATTATTCCTAGACATGCAGATTTGGTGTGCTATCTTCTCAATGGAGGTGTTTATGGAGATTTTGGTCAGATACGAACAAAGACATTGCAGTCTTCACATTTTTGGTTTTACGACAAAATTTTGGAGGTTTTATTTAGTTCAAAATTGCTCCTCCATGGTCTGAAATCATCCACCTATCATTCCTAATGTCTGGGCATTGATTTTAGTTATGTCTAAGATGCGTTTTGAATGCCAGAATTACAAAAAATGACCCAACATAGCTGAAAACGCCCCTTTTTATCAATTGGCAAATATGATAAAATGTCTCAAGTAAATATTATAAAATAAACATTATTAACATAATGTTTATGCTCTATAAATAAAAATAGAGGCATTTTATAGGCTGAGCGCACTAGCGCACAACCCACTCCACCTCCTTTCCCCAGGTTTGTGCTACTGCACTGAGTCTTCTATTAGTCATGAGGATGCCAAAGACAGAGTCCTGTGCAAATTCCAGGTTGCAAATACTCATAGTAATGAGGAAGATTATTTTATATGCAATGGGAAATCAATGCAAAACAATCCAACCAATCAAATGAAACAAAATTTCATGATTTTTACAGAGGAAAACAAATTAGAAAAGTAGTTCAACGGACTTGATAGATTAAAAGAAAATGTGCTACCAAAAGATCCAATCAGTTGAAGGATACAAATTCCCAAGTTGCAAATATTAAATAAATGTAATTAAAAATTTGTAGCGGGAAGTTTTGGCTGACATAATTTGTTTTTCTTTATATAGAGATTAAAAAAGTTGTAGTTGGGGGACTTCTGGGCCTTGGATACAAAATATCCACATTTTTGGGGGAGTAATTTTCTGTTGTAGAGGAGGGTTATTTTGACAGGTTTGCAGAGCAAAATGTTGCTTGTAGATGAATAAGGTTCTATATGATAGTTTTTGTTAGTGTGAATAGGGGTATTTCATATCTAGTTTCATTATTTACTAGCTATTTATCCCTTGTGTCAATAATTCATATTATTATACTATTTATTAGTTAAATAATATTCACACACATATTCACATGTTAAGTTAACTTAGTGAGTTTTCTAGGAGTCTAGTTTTGTGTTGAGTTATTGATAGTTGGAGTGAGGTGTCTTATCCTCCACATGTGTAATTAGTTGGTATCCTCTAATTGTCACATGTTGTAGGACACTTTCCACCTTTAACTCCACCTTTCTTGGCTCTCATCCTTGCCTTAATAAGCAAGGTATGTCATAGCTTATTGTAATGGGAGTGTTATCTTGTATTTGCATTCATTAATAGGAATGCAATTCATTCTTGTCATATTGATCTTCTCTTTTATTTGTGCTTTCCATTAGGCTTCTAGATCTTGGGCGGCTATCTCCATAGCCAAATCTTACATGGTATCAGAGCTTGTAGATTGCCTTTGGTTAGTCTATTGAGAGACCATGAGTGCAAATCATGGTGGATCTTGAAAAATTGAGTATGCTCTTCTCTTGCATCGTATGATGATATTGAGAATCAAAAAAATTTGATAGAAATACCATATTTAGAGGATTTTCCTCTTTTTGGCATTGTATTGCAGGTTGCAGCACGTCTTTTATTGAATTAGGTGGTTGATTCAACTTCTACATGCTATTTTTTGTTGCTGGAGACTTTTTTTACACTATGTCCAAATCTTTAGCATGTCAAATCAAAAAATGCCTTCTGGGTTTTGTTCACTGCATCAAAAAACCATCTAGGTATCTTTTAGATTTTGTATATAGCAAATAGATCTTCCACAAGTTTAATCAGAAAGTTTCTGCAGGACCCCTCTCCAATGGACTTTTCGTTTTGACAGTCCAACTTTGAAAGCTCATATCTTGCTCAATTTTGCTCCTTTTTTCAAGAATTTTTTTTTTTTATTTAGATCAGAATTTCATAGGCTTCACAGTGGTGTAGACAGTTTTTTTAAATTTTGGTGTCTAGATTTTCCAAAAATTGTAGATATTCATCGTTGTTTCTAAGCAGTTCCCATTTTCAAAACTTTAAAGGCTTCGTTTGGGCTCATACGGTAACCTTTTCAGGCAAATTATTTTTTGAAAGTGCATGATTTTTTGAGTACTTCTTAGATCTGAAATCAATTTGGTCTAGTTTTGCTTAGAATTGTGCTTTTAATTATAGCCTAATTTTGGCATTTGCATGTAACAAAATCAAAAGACCACTTAGCTATTTTGGCTTGTGGAAATTGTAATCGCACTAATTATAAATTTCCAAGATGATATTTTCCTAGGGGATCATTGATTGAGTGAATTTGGGGGGGTGATCTTGCAGTGGTTGATTGCTTTCAGTTCTTGGTTGTGTGTTTTTACAATGGGGAAATCTCAAATTGAACTTTTAACTCCATATAATTATGCATCATGGAAAACATCAGTATGGAATTATCTAATGGGAAAAGGTTTCACTGGATATGTAAAAGAATCTATTCCTGAACCTACTGATGTGAATGTAAAGGCAGTACGGGAGATCAATCGTGAGAAAACTCTTGGGTACATTTGTTCATTTGTCTCTTTTGATTTGCAATTCCATGTTGAATCGTGCACAACACCTAAGGAGGCTTGGGAGACTTTTGAAAAATTATATGGTAAAACTGATAAGATTAGGGGTTATCAAATTGATAATGATTTGATGAATCTTGATCCTAAAGAGTTTGACAAAATCCAAGACTATATCTCCAAGATTAAGCAATTGAGAACACAACTAAGGGATTGCAAGATTACTAAGGAGGATTTACAATTGATTCTCAATGTGTTATCCAAGCTTGGTCTTGAGTATTCAGTATTTGTTTCTAGCTTTCACACTCAATGGGTTTCCATGGGAGTTGCATATGTTCAACCTACTTTTGATGACTTTTCAAATCTTCTAATCTAGGAAGAAGCAAAGTTAATTCAAATGGGCATCGTCAAGTTTTTCAAACCACAACCATTGGTGGCTAGTGAACCTAAGGTACAGAAAGAATCAGAGAATCCTGAAAAGAAACAAAAGAAGAAAAAGAACAAGCCACAGAAAGAATCTGAGTCCTCTCTCTCCAAAGGAGAATCATTTAAGAAGGAGAAGCCTCAATGTGCATATTGCAAGAAATTGGGGCATGATGAACACCAATGTTACATAAAGAAAATTGATGAGTTGCAACATCAACTAAAGAAGGTTCAAATGAATTCATCTTTAGGGGGTTCATCTTCTTCTTCATCATCTTCAAAGTCAAAGTATGAGAAACAAAGGGGGAAAGCACTTTTTGTAGTTGCAGATTCTGAGTCAGGGAAATGGATCCTTGATTCTGGAGCTTCACATCATATGGCTTCATCACAGAGTATGTTCTCTTCATTTGAGACTTGTTCATCACCACCCATTCTGATGGCCAACAACACATCTATGAGTGTTTGTGGGAAAGGATCAATTGAAATTGACGAAGGTTCATTCAATGATGTCCTTTGTGTACCCTCATTGTCTACCAATATCCTTTCTATTTATCAGATTACACATGGTGGAGCAAGAAAGAGTGTTGAGTTCACACCTGATTCTGTGAATATTCAGGATTGCATAGTAGAGATATAGTTGTAGTTGGGGAGGTAGATCATCAATCTCGAGTATACACCTCACATTTAGCTCCTAATGTTCCTTCGGCTGAGGATCACACTCATGTGGACATTTTTGAGGAGATACAATATGGTCATTTGCATCTTGGTGTTCTTTCATCGACTGAGGTTCTAGAGACATGTGCTAACATTCCATCTCCTCCTACATCTCTTGTTGCATCTACAGAATTTGGCATTGCTGCATCCATGGTTTCCAGTGATTCAGTGCAGCAGGACATTCATAGTCTTCCAAGTTCAACTACTTGGGATGAGCACTTGACAGGTATTGCAGGCTTGTTTTGTGAGTCCTATCTTGCAGACTTGGAGGACACTATTGATGACATTCATCTTCTCTTTGATGAAGTTGCTTCATCTTTTTCAAATGTTGAGGGGGAACCTTTAGACCCTCTTGTTCCTTACCCACACGATCATTCCTCACAGTTTAACATGACTGTGGCTACTATTGAGCAACATTTGGAGGAGGCACCTTTGTCTTCAGAGGAGACTTCTTTGTCTTTGGATCATGTTCTACATCAGTTTCCACTAGATCCTGGATTGTCACATTCTTCAGTTTGGCATGAGACTCCTGATCGGTTTATGGCTTCTTTTGACATTGACATGGCGACACCTGAGCAGAGTTCAGAGACTTCATAATTTTTGAGTTTTCTTCCTACATATTCCTTTCAGGAATGGGAAGAAATAATGCATACATTCTTGGTCTTGTTTCTTCCTAGGGGGAGGAACGTTGTTCGACGATAGTGGATCATCTTCAACATTCATTATCGGGCATCTACCATTAGTGCAGGAGACTCTACATTGAGGGGGGGTTACTTGATTTCTCTTCTTTTCCTCTCTTTTGGGGGGGATTATTCATTGTATATATGTGTTGGGATTGGTAGCATATGATTCATGTTGACTCTACCTTTCCACACTTCTTACATTCTCACTTTTGGGGAGGAGTTTTTTTCCCATGTGGTTTTCTCCTTTACTCCACTTGAGATTTGTTTGTACATGGGTACCTAACATGGCCTAGTAGCTGAGACCCATCCATCATTGCATCCTTGCATTTGTCAGCTTCTCCCTAAGTTGCACTTAAGGGGGGGTGTTAGTGTGAATAGGGGTATTTCATATCTAGTTTCATTATTTACTAGCTATTTATCCCTTGTTGTGTGAATAATTCATATTATTTAACTATTTATTAGTTAAATAATATTCGCACACATATTCACATGTTAAGTTGACTTAGTGAGTTTTCTAGGAGTCTAGTTGTGTGTTGATTTGTTGATAGTTGGAGTGAGGTGTCTTATCCTCCACATGTGTAATTAGTTGGTATCCTCTAATTGTCACATATTGTAGGACACTCTCCACCTTTCACTCCACCTTTCTTGGCTCTCATCCTTGCCTTTATAAGCAAGGTATGTCATAGCATATTGTAATGGGAGTGTAATCTTGTATTTGCATTCATTGATAGGAATACAATTCATTATTGACATATTGATCTTCTCTTTTATTTGTGCTTTCCATTAGGCTTCTAGATCTTGGGTGGCTATCTCCATAGCCAAATCTTACAGTTTTCAATTCAGGTTGAATTATATGAATAACACTATATGTGTGTGTTTCTTGAAATTGTCTCCTTGAATGTATGCATTACTTTTGTGAATGAAGGAACCAAAGATTCTGGAGTTCATCTATGCACATTTGTTGTATTGAATGTCTTGTTTTACTGCTTCTATTCAAGTAATAGATTAAACATGCTTTGAGTAAGATACAGGGAGTGATGTATTACATTAGGGATTGTTGAAGAAAGTTGCAGGAAATACTCTTTCTTGGGTGTATCATTGTAAGGTAGAAATACAAGCATACCCTCTAAATTTGAAGGTTTTATGTCAAAAAGGCCACATGCATTGTAGCTTTTGAGTCTGTTACCCTTGATAAAGCACTGATTTGAGGAATTATTTGCCCAAAGGTCTAGAAAGAACACTGAATTTAAAGATAAATCATTTGAACCATTCTATTTTATTTTGTTTTAGTATTACTTTAGGTAGGTTTTAGCACATGTTCTCAAAGCTAGCAATGTTGAAATCTCCAAGAACATTGCCAGTTGGGTATAATCTTACATATCTTGGTGCAAATCTATGAGAACATTTCTGCCTGATATAGTGAAAGACAAATATGTTGATACTGAAATAAGAGACACCCCCTAGGTTTAGCAGAGCTTGAAGTGCAAGGGAGATAGGTGTAAACAATCTCCCAATCTGTTGGCCAAGTCTCCCATTGAATTTGATCATAAGAATTGGTAGATCTTTAGAATTTGATGTGTGCAGATTTAAGAACCAACACAAAGAGCGGTTCTACCGTATGTCTATTCTATTTTACATCACATTGAAAGGTGTAAAATAAAATGGTAACAAAGTGTAATGATAACATTAACATCATCTCATCATATTTACTATGCACATTTTGGCCCCTTTTAGGGAATTTTGAAAATATTCATAATTGGGATGACTTGTCTACTAAAGACAACTTGACACAATAAAATTGATTCTCAGAAAAACATCTTGATGTAATAATTTATTTTCATAAATATTGAAATGGTAAAAAGTTTAGGTTATTTTTTAGATTGTTATAAGTGATTTGAAATTGGTGTACCAAATTTCCTTTATTCAAGTATTTTATAGAGAAATTAATTTTTCATTTATCTTATTAAATATTTAAATATATTTTTGTAGAGGATAAAACTATATATTTGCATTTTTACCTCTTCTTCTTGCCATATTTTGTATAGATATCGTAAATGTATGATGTTAATACTGAAGTATTTTTCTAACAAGTGATGTCCCTTATATGACTTGGCTTGCACATTTACAATTTATATAATAAAAAAGACTAAGTGATATCCCATATACAACATAACTATAAATAAAAAAATATCAAATACAATTTTTTTATATTATAAGGAAACAAATACCACACTACCCATACAAATAACTAATAAAAAATAAATAAAAAATAAAAGAAAAAATACAAAATAACCCACATATATAATGAATATTCAACAATTATTATGTTGAGAGGCATTTTACAATGGCAATAGGGCACATAGTGTCATGTTGTGACCGCACACATAAAAATCAAAACATATCTGACATATATTTAAAAAAAAACTATAAAATAAAAAATATATTGAATGAAATGACAACAATTAGGGTTTGAACAATGGAGGGAGAAAAAATGTAGCAACCATTAGGGTTGCAGCTGGCACCTTAAAAGGTAATTTCTTTTTGAATCTGAACTACATAATTTTGAAGCTTTAGTTACAACAATTGGGAGTTAGATCACAACTAAACTTCCTCAATCTCATTTTGTCAAAAAGTTGAATATGGTGCCTAAAGTTACCTTTAGCCATGATTCTCCAAGGAAAAAATCTTTAACTTTTTCTAAGAAACTTTTAGTTGGAAAGTTTATGGCTCTTTGGCCAAGATCCAAAACTATGGATGATTGGATCAATCTCCATTGTAAACCTTGTTGAAGGGCAGAATGTGCATTTGGTTTTGTGATAGAGGATTCTATGCCTTCTTTTTATAAGTAAAAGGGTAAATATATGATTTTAAGGAGTGGCCCATATTTTATGGGGACAAAAGGATTATTTGAATTATTGGTCCATGAATTTTAACCTAGTTGACAATATACCTTATGCAGTCCTTGTTTGGGTGAAACTTTCCAATCTCCCTCTTATTTTTTGGTATATCAAATCTTTGGCTATTGTTGGTAGCACTCTAGGGCATTTCATTAATAAGGCTGAGACAAAAAAAAAAACTTTGCATGTGCTCAAGTTTATGTGGAATTTGATTTGGAGAAAGGTCTCCCTAAGGTCATTGAGTTAAATCTCTATGGATGATCATATTTGTAGGAACTTGACTATGACTAGTTGCCTCCAAGTGTAAAAAATTCCATGAGTATGGCCATTTTGATAAGAGCGTGAAAGAGAACAAAACATGCTTCAGGATCCCCATAACTCTCAACACATCTTCATCACAACCAAAGAAAATAGACATGCCCAACAAAAGATTGGTCAAGAGAATGAAGGTATCAATAGGACCAAGCCACTATGGTTTCAAACAAGTTTGAAATTTAAAGAAATAACACCCAAGACCCTTTGGAGGATGAAATACATAATTATGCTAAAATTGGTTCGAGAGAAGTGCAGAGGGAGGTAGGACAACAAAACCCTTTGGAAGAGAAAAGGCATAATTATGCAGGCTTGAGAAAGGTGTAGAGACAAGGACAACAAAGCCCTTTGGAGGGAGGGAATAAAAAATCATGCCAAAGTTGATTTGAGAAAGAAGTAGAATGAAGTAAAAAATATTTCAAGTCCTCAAAAAATGGAGGAAGTTGTTAGCCCTTGTGTTTCTCCAAACAATGTTGAAGGGTTTATTCCTTTCAAACCCTTGCCTTGTATCTTAGTTTGGAGCATTGACAATTCATTTCTCAAAACTTAGTATACTAAGGATGATGATAGGTGGATTGCTTGTTCTTAAAAAAATATTAATTTTCTAGGTCTCATGTTATAGCCTTTTGGCTTGTTATTTGCTCTCTCATTGTCTATTGGGGTGTGGTTCAATTCCACCTATTTTTTATGTGAACTCATATATCTTATTTTTATATTTTAATAAAGATAGTACACTATTCATCATAAAAATACAACCCACATAGTTAAATATAAAAATAAAATGTATAAATATAAAACAAAACAAATATATATTTTTATTAAATAAATATAGTACTCTATTCATCATAAAAATACAACCCACATAGTTAAATATAAAAATAAAATATATAAATATAAAATAAAACAAATATATATTATCTTCAAAGTCTTCTACTCCTGAACCCGGTGAGTAGGTAGCCACATCATTAATCTCCCCCTCTGGGTTTGTCATTTCGATAAGTTGCTTGAGGAATTTTGCCCCCTCCCGTGCTGAATTCCTACGTGCCACCTGATCTTCACCGACTGCTGGGGTAACAAGGGAATCCAGGGTCCGCTGTATGCAGGGAGAAGGTCCGACCACACACCACCATCTCGCCACAAACTGATGTTAGGAATGGCCAACTCCAACACTTTCTTCAAACCCTAGTGCCATTTGGCTTTAATTAGAGCCATTGCCAAAGCCCGAATTGAATCCTTCGACTCCCTAGTCTCTAGTAGCACACCAACAAACATAGCAATGAGGTCCAAATTCACTCTATATTTGGTCTCCAAATGCAAAAATGTCTCCCCCAAGACAACACTAATAGCATTCACACCAACTGGAGACTTTGTATTGAAGACCTTCATCAACCTTTGATTGGAAATGGGCCCTAAAAAGGCCATCTGCCTTTTCCCAGCTAGTAGGGGTATATTTGGCTCCATGTCCACTACAACCTCACTGGGAGAGCAAACAAGAATAGAATAACAAATGAAGACCTCATCTCACCAAGCCCATAAAATATCTTCCCCAGGCCACTGCTAGTCGAGTTCACACACTACAAAGTACCATCTTAGATTTCCTTTGATTTGGAGAGCAAGGGGAAATAAATTCCCAAGGCTACAGACCATAAACAGAAGCATCCATAGCACCTACCAAAATCAGTGACACACTGTCTGTCAGTCTGCACATCATTAGTCTCCATGTTGGCTGAGAATGCCACCTCACCTACCACAACATCGCTGTCATTTTCCCACGCCTACACAATGCGGCCTGGCCACTTTAAGAATAAGGTTTTCTAAGCTGGGAGATATAGATTTTATCTCCTCCAAAGAATATTTAATTTGGAAATATTTAGTCACGCCAAAGGCTAAATTAGCCAACATATCAGCCACCTTGTTTGCCTCTTGAAAAATATGATTAACTTTGTAATCCCTGAATTAACCTCTAGCCAACGAGTCACTCAATTTCTAGTTTGGAGTTTGGCTATTTTGTACGACATTCATTGTGATCTGAGAGTCCCCCTCTATGCGAATTCTTCCAACCCCAAGAGATAGCCCTCGCTGTAGACCCAAGATGAATGCTTGCATTTCTGCTTCATTGTTAGTTAGAACTCCAATCTTCCTTGAAGCAACACCAATCAACTCACCCTGCTCACTTCTAATTACACATCCAATCGACTTGATCCGAGTCCCCCCTAGAAGCTCCATCAAAGCCGAGTTTGGACCATCCTTCATCTGGGGCTTGCCATCTTGTTGTGGCTCTACTAACCTCTGGATTATCCCAGAAACCCCTTGAATGAGGACATACAAATAGTTTTTGTTAACACACTCACGCCATTACACTCCACCCCTCGCTGCCACTGTAGTTATGTTATTTAAAAAAAACTATGTTGACTCTAATTTATTTTTATGTACATGTTCATAGTCATCCCCTTGCAATTATTTTTATATGTGGGCTCTTTAATAGTTTCTGTTAAACTATTTTATTATAAAGTAAATAATGTCTAAAATAACATAGTTCTTAAGTAAAAAGTTATATTAAATAATTAATTAAAAAATATTACTTATTATTTTATTTATAAAGTATATTACTTATTTACTCAAGTACATAACTATTTACTATTTTATTTATCAAATGATATAATAATTTTAATAAATTTTGGTTACTATTTTTATTATAATAATAAAAATAACTCTTGGAAGTTCACAAGAGCATGGTGTAGTTGTCTAATCACAACATTGTTGGGACAACCACCAAGATTTAAACTATTGCTAAGTTGTTAAGCTCGCAGGCCATGTGCCTTCACTGGATTTTGTGCTTGCAGGTTGTGTGAGGTGATGATGACTTGGGAACTAAGGCTCCCTATAGCGGTCTTGACATCTCTTATCTTTTATATAGATTTTTCAAAAAATAGGTATACTAGTAGATAATTCTTTTAAAATAATATATGGTTAAATATATTAATATATAATATTTTAAAAATAACTATATAATTAAATATGCAATGAATAAAACAATAAGTTACATTAAAAATATATAATGTTTATTATATTAAAAAAATCAAAACAAATAAAAAGAAAATATAAAATATTAAAAATAATAACTAAAAAAATTATTGAAATTATTATGTAATTTAAAAAATAAAATAATAATTGAGATAGAGTAAATTAGTATATAAAATACATCTACAATATATTATTATTGGATATGTATACTACTTTACTCCATATTATAAATGATATATTATAGATAGATGTAATTAAAATATCTATAATGCTAACTATAACTATAATTTAAAAAAAATACAAAATAACTTATTAATAAAAAAAAAAAACACGAAGAACAAAAGTTTGATGCTCAAAATCTTTATCCATAACACTTTTAGCACTACCTACATTACAGTTTTAAAAACCATATTTAAAAAAAATGAACGTATTTTTTTAGTAGTTTTTTCGTCTATATAACCAAAATATTTATCCGCAGTCCAAACAATTTGAGCGAGCATGTCCGTTTGAAGTGGGTATGTAGTTGCGGTATCAATCTCCATTGCCGTCTGGATTTCGGAATAAATATGTTGTAGCTTTTCCACTAGACATTTTCTGGAATTTATTGTATTGAGGGTTTGATGATTTTCGAGAGCTAGAAAGGCTTGACCTTTTTTGGGTGATATTTGGAGATTAATTTCTGTGTACAGAGAGGTAAGATTCCATTGGCTATTGTATAATTTGACCTAATTTTCTATTTTATACTAATGCATTTGTAGTTTGGGGTTAAATTTGTTTTCTTGAGGGTTTTGATGGTACGCTAAATTGAATAATTTGAGAGCACTCCAAACTGTAATTATTTCATCTTAAAAGTTGGTTCAGAAATGGCAATCCTGTTCTTTTTTTTATAAAGATTATTTTATACCTTAAGGGAATGATTATTGTTGTAGGTCTCCCCACGAATCTGTGATCATATGATTTCAACAGTCTTAGAAACCTAGGGACGACATATTTATTTGACTGTCCAAAATACTTACAGACCTGTGGGTTTTAAAACTGAAACTCATAATTAGTAAAAACAGAAATTCAAGTGAATGAAATTCACCTGTAAACAAAACACTGACAGACATATCGATGATAAATGGGGGCATATGGAATAATTCCAAACTGAGCCAGACATTTGACTTTGACAAAACAAATACAAGTTCTTAAGCAGCAAATATGACTATAAGAGAAGAAATTTTTCTATATCTTAAAAAAAGTACAAGCATGAGAAAGTAACTGAAACTGGACAGAGATCCAAAAGGACAGAGGTGTAGCGAGAATAACCATAAGGTTTGCCACGGTTCAATACTCTTCAGTGAGGGTTTAAGTGTAAATACTTCCTTGCTGCCAGCATTTATGTCTCTTTGGGTAGATTGCATTCTGGATTCAAAACTTGTGTCAAAAGCATTTAATAAGCCAAAACAAACTCAGACTGGATAGAGAAAATATAGATAATTAAAGAGAAATGAAGAACTCCAACGTCAAAGGTGAGCTATAGCCTATACTACTAACCATTCATCATGTTAACTCACTAAGGCATGCAAATTAGGATCTTACAACAGCAGATACACAACTTGGTTGATAAAATCTGACTACAGATGTATAATCAAGGTTTTTCCCTTAAGATATTTTCAAATGTAACTTCCCAAAGACTTATATAACCAGCTAAAAC
The DNA here is from genome assembly GCA_027924645.1 of Cunninghamia lanceolata. Taxonomy (NCBI): domain Eukaryota; kingdom Viridiplantae; phylum Streptophyta; class Pinopsida; order Cupressales; family Cupressaceae; genus Cunninghamia; species Cunninghamia lanceolata. The sequence continues at coordinate 7,931,641 of BSBN01000150.1, forward strand.
CATAAATTGCCCCATATGCTAAGAAGATTTTAAAAAATTTTGCTTTGATCAGATGCTTTCGTGACCAGTGCCTTATCCATTGGAAACAGAGTAAAAAATCAGAACAATACACCAAGATTTAATGCAGGCTTAAACAAGTGAACCAGAATTTGACAAGGAATCCAGTTAGTCTAGCTACAAATTCATCCCAATCAACATTCATAGATGAAGAAAATGCACTCAAAGACAAAATTCTTAGCAATCCATTGATGATCCAAAGAACTCTTTATGACATTCCTGAAAAGATTTTACATCTGGTGATTGGGCCTTTCTCCATCAAGGGGTCCTTTTCTAATTTCAGAATACTAATCAGGGATTACCAAGAGAACATCAAATGTCAATCCAAGGATACAACAATCACCCGTAAAAGTACAATCCTAACAATGGAGAAACTATGTTTGAAGTGAAGATTCCTATTATTACATTAGTGGAAGGAAGCTCTACATGAAACTTGTAGTGACACTGATTAGATGCACAACAGTTGTTTGCTAGAGAATATACCAATAACACATGGGATCACAAACTAGGTAAAATATCCAAAATCCAAAGGAAAAACATCCTTTTACACTGAGCTGAAACAATCGAACTTCTTGATTTATGACAGCTGTATTTAATCAGACTGTCTGTTCGCATGCACATAATATAACAGGGGTTTTCGTTCTCAAGAAGGGAGAATGAACTCTCTGGTTCAATTCCAGCAGCATAACATTATCAAATCCAAGCATAAGTCCTCAAAATGAGTTCACATTCTCTTTATAAAGGCACCTGGGAGTTACACAAGAAATTAATTCTTTCTTGGAAATAATACTTTTTTCCTCAACTTTATAATAAGTCCATTTTATCTCCACTTAAGTGCTCACTTTTAAGTGCCTAGATAAAAGAATATAATTTCCCCTTTCCAATGAGCTATAACACTTAAATTCTTATTAATTATTTTCACCCTTAGGAACTTAAGTGAAAATAATAATTTAAAACAGCTCACTAAATACTACTTTTTGCGGAAAATGACAAACTGCATCCAACCGCCAAAAAAACTGAACCAATACGCTCCACAAGGTTAGAGATGCAAAATGATGCCTTCCGGGGAACTTTCCAAAAATAGACGGCTCCTCCAAGAATCTTGGAGAGCAATCCAAGAAGCCGAATCAACTTCAGAAAGTTGCATTGACATCCTGACACCAAACTGAGCTCAAAACCAACATTAGAGATCAACAAAACCACTAAACCATGAGTTCTTCGAAAAAAGGGAACCCCTTATCATACCGAGGTAGCCTATCAAGGTTCTGAGAAATAGGCTATCAGGCCCACAGCTGACTAGGCAGAAAAAGGGAACATTTCACCCTTCGCTTCCTTTGCTTCGAAGGATTCTCCTCAATTTTAACCTTCCCCTTATTTCTCCCACCCTTCTTGCTAGCCCCACACTTCGCTATAGAGGTTGAAGCCATCGTCGAGGAGCCTACACCTGTACAATAAGAAACATCTGGAAGTGGCAAGAAACGTCTACACCTAACCACACAAAACGGAGCCTCCAGGTACTGCCAATGCATGGCAGTAAATTCCCACGCAGCACAACAATCATAACAATAACATTCCTCGCCGCTATACCAACCCATTATCAAGTAGTACATCTATATATATATATACATACACACATACACATATATATACATATGTATACACACACACACATATATTTGGGCTTTGATCTCGTGATCAAGCTCTGGATTAAATTGAACCTTGCTAATTGACCTCCTCTAGGATTGTGGAAATAGATCACTCACCTTATCTTATGAATATCATAATGGTTTTGTTTTAATCTATTAATTGAATAGGTCATTGAAGAGAGCTCCACATAAAATGTATTATCTAATCATTATTTCATTAAGTTCACCATAGTTATTCAGGTTATCATCTTATCACTAGTTAAAGTACCATGTTGACTACACCCTAGACATGTACTAATATTTTATAGGAAATCTAACACCCTTTTTGCCTTATGGTAGCAGTGTTTAACGATGATGCTATCAAAGGTTTTGGAAAGATTATAAGCTTCCCCAGTGATTGCTTTATGACTTCAACAAGAATCTGTGCTTTTATTAATGTTTGGTATAATTACCACTGAGTCTCCTTCTCTTGATTTTTAATGCCCTGATAGAGTCTTGGAGACCTTCAACGAGATGCCTCTGCCTCCACTAAGTTATTAGTAACCTTGTTTAATCCTGAAGAACACAGCTTTATCAAGGCTATTTCAAATAAATCGACATCCTGCAGTGCTATTTTTGAAGCTACATTATGTATTACAGCTACTGATGCTCAAAAACAAAAAATCCATAGGCTTACTTGATATTTTGAAGCTATGTTTTGTGTTGCAGCACCGATGTTCTTACACATGCAATGTTTTTCAAAATTTTCTTCAGCTTACCACATCAGAATTCTTGCAGGATTGCTTCTCTTTTGTACAAAGTTACAGATTTTCCTGATAAGAATTCCTTGAATAATGTCTCCATCTCCGTCTAAAAGAAGGGATTCTGTAATGCGTGCAAATGATAAACACAGCAGGAGGCACAGCAGGAAAGAGAGAAGTCGTTCACCCTACCGAAGTTCTCACAACAGGTTTGTGTACCATGTAGATACTTAATAGAGCTCAAACACTATGGCACATGTTTTTTCTTTTCATATTTGTTCCCAGAAAATTAATTGTATTTGAGAATGAAACCATGATTGATGAATGTATAAAATTATTGACAACAACTGTTGAAGTTTGTTGATGTTTTGGATAGAAGCAGGGTGATCTGAAAGTCCATATTTTTTGTGGATGCTTAGACTTGTTAAATCCAATTTCATGTTTTTGTTCCTTGTAATCAATTTTGGGGAAATGTGTGCAAGTTTTACCTGGGGTAATTGTTTTAATCCATAATAAAGCATGGCTTGTGAAGTAGATTTCCATGGATTGAAAATCCTGATTACTCTAAGATTGCTGTTCAAAATGTTATCTTTATCGGGTAAGTGTTAAATGTGAATGTTGTAATGTTGGAACTAATCATTATTACACTGAGGAATGAATGAAGTTCTTAAACATATTATAAGATATAACAAGTTGATTTGCATAAAATTCAATATTTGGGCAAACTGGGCAAACATGTGTGTAAAGCTTGGGAAAACTTAGTTGTTATTGCATCTAAAGTTTTTGAACTGTCAACAACACGAAAGTAGTATAATTCTTGGAAAAGGTCTATTTACTATTGCAACATAGAACATTTAATAGGCATAAAGAAATTAATGCTATATAAGAAAGAGCAGACAGAGGATGAAAATAGCATTAGGAGCCAAAATTAAATGCATCGTGTTAAATAAATTGATCACTAATGATTGGGTGATATTGATATTATTTGCTCTTTAACTATACTGGCTTCTTAATTTTGTTTTTTTAATTTATTATGTGGCAGGCGCAAAAGCCATTCACCCTCCCAAAGATGGCATGGAAGTACTTCAACATCTCCAAGACGACAGCGACACAAGAGGCACAGAAATAGGAGTGAATCAAGGTCTCCAGCAAGGAAGCTGAAAAGCCCAAGGTCTCCAGCAAGGAAGCTGAAAGGCCCAAGCCCCAGATTGTCTGAACGTAAACAAGACACTGAGAGGGCTCACAAGGAAGAAGAAGAGAAGAAAAGGTGAATATCCTTCACTATGAAAGCATGCTGTACAACTTCTTTAATGGTTGTCCATATACTAAGCTTTTTTATTTTTTGACGAGTCGAAGCTAAGGCATATTTCTGGCTTTTTCTAACATTTCTCTAAGCAAGCTTGTGTTGCCAAAAAATATATGTAGCAGATGATACTCTCAAACAGCTATATGGTGGGTAGAGAGGTGATTTATGTAATTATTTCATTGGACGCATTAATGGCATGTTTTATGCTTTACATATATGAATATTTTACCTTAAAAAATTGTTCCTATTAATTAACTTGCTGGAGGAATAGTGAAATGTTATTCTGTGCCCACTAGGTAACAAGAAGACACAAGCTTAACTGCTGATGCTATGCCTGTTTCCAAACTTTGATATTTATGAAGCTTTCAGTGATTGTTCAATGTTTTTTGACTTATCATTTTCTTTTAGAAGCAAGTGAGCATAAATGCCAAGGATGTAAGGAAATTGATTGCTTTGTGTTATGAATTTATAATTTCATTTTTTTTGGGTAGTAAGTTCCATGCCTCTTGATAATGGATAAAATTACCTCTTATTGACTTGGGAATATTCCATGCTTTATGTTAATGCAGAAGTTTTCTGCATTGAGTTTACTTTTTTCTTTGCTTTTTAAATTCTTTTCTTTTTTGCTTAAAAAACTGCAATTCCTATTATTATTAGATTACAGTTCAACATTTTTATAACAGAGAAATGCGCAAAGTTAAGATGCAACAAGGAGTTAAAAAGTAGGTTGTACAACATATTTTACAAAGAGAAAGGGGCAAAGTTAATCATGCACCAAGGAGTTAACACGATAGGTCATATGGCATGATGCATTTCAACTTTGCCTTGGGAAGCCGTGACGATATTCTGATCTATGCTGTTTGTTGGACTGTCTCTATGTGGCCTGAGTCATCATGGGGTCTTTGAGAATACCTTGTGGAGACCTGTCATGGGACCTTGCTGGCCATGCACAACGTTGATCTAGTGAGCAATAAGCTGTCAGTGATAGTCAAGTTCACAGCGACATTCTCAGCTCGACAAATCTCACTTCAATTAGTACATGAAAAGTCAAAGCTGTGTGATTGCCTGCCAAGCAGATTTGCATTTTAAAATTTCCATAGATTTCAAATCTAATTAGATGCAAAGTATTTTTGAAATTTGACAGTCCACCAGTGATTTTCCCCAAATGAGGTAACTTTTAGAGATACAGGAACACTAGAAGAATGTCTACAAGAGAATTTGCCCAGTGCTGAGCTACTTGGGCTTTTGTGATGGTACCAGATGATACGCTAAGGAGACTTGGACCCATCTCACAAGACACAGATGGAAGGTAGATGGATGGTTTTTTGGCTCATGCAAAACAATCATGAATTAAAGACCAAGAGTAACAAACTCGTTTGGATTCTGCAAGAGCTTGCTGATCATGCACCATGCCAATCTAGTTAGCAATGAGCTGTCGGAAATGGGAAAGTTTACAGAGACAATCTTAGCTTGATGAATCACACTTCTATTAGTACATGGAAAGTCAAAGTTGTGCAATTGCCTTCCAAGCAGATTTGCTCTTAAGTTTTTAACTTTTCCATTTGCAGCATTTCAATTCTAATTAGATACTAAGCATTTTGAAAATTGTCAGTTCAGCAGTGATTGTCCCCTAACAATGCAACTTTTAGAGATACAGGATCACTACAAAATGTTCATAGAGGAATTTTGTGCAATGTTGAGCTACTTGGGATTGTGTGACAATACCAGATATGCTAAGGACACTTGGGCCCATCTCATAAGACATGGATGGAAGGTAGAATTCCAAAATGGATGAACATGTGGCACAGGGAATACCATTATGAATTAGTGACCAAGCATAACAAGCTCTATTGGATGCTACAAGAGTTTTTTAAATCCCCCAAATGCTGAATAACCAATTAAAATGCTTGAAATTAAGCTTCTAGCCTTCTATGGTGCTCATTCAGCCTCTCTTCAAGGAACAATGTCTGCTATAGCCATTGATAGTAGTTAAGAATGTAGGGCATGAAAGGTTTTTTGCAATTCAATGTCCAATCTTGACACTAACAAAAGAGATAATTGATGTCAAGGTTGAAAAATTAACACTAGAGAACCAACAGCTCACTTGTTTTTAAAATAATAATCTAATCAATAGTCACTGGCTTAGAAATAAGAAGAAGAGAGTGCATGGCCACAATTCCTTTCTTGTATGGCTGTAGAGTTGAGAGCCATGCAATTTTAGTGATCTGCTGCTTATTATTAACTAGACCTGGTGACTGCCAAAATGAATTTTCATTTAACAAGTGATTAATATAAATTGGTTCTTGACTCATTTCATGTACTTTTAGTCTTTTTGTTGGTCTTCCATGCCTTCTAAACACTTTGGGCTACAAAAAATGCCTCTAAGTTTGACATGAGCAGATGTGATGAGATACTAGAAACTAAGCACTTTCCATGCTTCCTTGCCTAACGGCCATAACAATTCACTTGATACATAAAGCTTGGGCTTTATTCCCCTTGATGACAGCTTCACATAATGATATGGTACCTTTAGCTTGGATCCATCCAATCTTGGGAGTTAAAAATGCCTTTGTGTGAGTCTTCTAGAATCAATTGTGCAGTATTTGAATTGTCCGACATTTTGGAACTCTGCACGTTATCATCATCAGGGTATTATGAATTAACTGTGTCGGAAATCTAAATACTACACAGTTGATTCCAGAAAACTAACATGCAGCTATGCAATGTGAACAATCACTCAACAACATTAAAATACCTTAATTGCCATCTTGCTATATTGCCAGGTGATTAAGATGGAGTCGGTTGGAGGTTCAAATCTGTGATGCCTTATTATTGATGAATGGTGATGCTTATCTATTGGACATGGTTTGGTTATGGTCTCCATTTACAGTAGAACTATTGTGTTTTGGTTTACTGACATATGTGGAATATGTGTAAGTGATTAGCTCTTGGCTTTTGTTTTCCTGTTGGCTGTAGATAGCAGGTAGGATGTTTTGTACTACTGCCATTGGAATAAGATTAAATTTCTCTCATCCATCCCGGCCATGGCCAAATAACAACCAATCCAATCAGGAAAATACCTCTAAACAAATATTCCAAGCATTAGAAAAATAGTTGGAAAATATTCAAAGTATATTAGAGATCTAAAAAAAATGATGTCATTTAAGGACAACTTTAAAACTAGTCTGAGTACATGCAGTGAGGGTTAAGATAAATAGAGAATACAAAAGAGGATATAAACACAGAAACAAAGACTCTCCTATACCTTCTCTGACCAAAAAAATGAAGAAGGGTAATGTACTAAACTTTGGCTCCGAGGGAGATGATGTATGCAGCATGGCTCAGGTCAGTTGACAATTTTTCTTACGTGAAATTGTAGAATATTAAAAGATCAACTCTAGAATGACAAACTAGTATTGAAACAAAAGTCAAAATGACCAAGGAACCCATTAAAGGTACATTTCAAAGTCTTTAGAAAGTGGTTAGGATCGAGACAAATATGAAATGCCAAAAAAAAAGATGGATGCCATCAGAAATATAGCAACACAACTCTTCAATCTGCCCCAAAAGGACTAAATACTTAGATATATGGAAGAACTTAAGGATTTATCATTCCTAAATGAAATTAATAACTTTATCTCAAGCCACCACATTAACCCTCAAAATGGAAAACTTGAAGTAAACCTGTAAGCTATCCTTTGAGAGTACAACCACCATAAGAAAGAGAACAACTGAGAGAAACTTGCAAAGAATCATCATAAGACAAATGAACCACCCGATGCAAAATTTAAAAATCAATTTCTATACTGCAACTGTTTCCATCTTAGAAAGCATTCAAGGAATAACACTCAACAAGAAAACACAACAGAACCACAAAACAAAAACCAAATGATAAATCTGCAGACAGCAAGCATTATAAGAAGTCAAGCAATAAACCACCGAAAAGCTAATAGAAAACCATTTGACAGTTTTGACTCCATTGGACCACTCCTACTTAGAGGAAAACTTAATGACAAAGAAAATGTGGATCCTTGTAGATCTTGGTTGCACACATAACCTAATCTTCAACAAATTCACTCAAGATTCTAATGCCTCCACCACTGAAACAGACCACATGAGTTAGAATTAGCAAGATCCAGACACTACTGAATATGGGATACAGATGGAACTAATGTCAAGATACATTTATAAAATATAGTGATCATCCTGATTTTGATGTAATGAAAATGAGTAAATGCAACATAATTCTAGGATGTAAATAGAATTTTAAAAATAATGTCATGATACATGGAAGCAGTAGCATCTTCAGAATACAAAAGGTAAAGAGAATTAAACCATATCTAGCAACAGATTATCTAACTATATGAACGAAGGAATTTGAATGCATGGAATAACAACAAAATTCTTGTGAAACTCTTAGAAGACACTAATACAAGCACCAATCTTAACATTACTTGGCCCACTAATACTGTTTACACTCCATACCAACACCAGCAGTGCACTATATCAGTTATTTTATAAGAGAGAGTAAAGTTACAACCAACAAAAGTAGGATACATTAGCCGTCTTTAATGCCATTTCAGATTTGAAATTCCATCTTAATAAAAATGAGTTTGTTTGCATGGAATACAAACCCATTACTTTGCTCCTAAAGAACTTTTCACTAGTCAACTAATGGTCCTAAATCATCAATAGATGTAGACCTAAACTAGTTTACAAAACAAGGAAAAGAGGGTGTTGTAGAAGACACTCTATCTCAAGTTTATTCAATCCTGGTGGTAAAAGGACATCTGAAGGAAGGTGTTGTGCAGGAGTTAATAATGGAGAATGTGAAAACATTATCAAAGTCCTAACAAAAAATGCCTTTGTACCAAGATATAGGCTAGAAACCAACACATGCTATTTCAAAAGTATAGTCGTAACACCCATTAATGACACTCTTATATGCAAATCAATAAGTCATCACGAGACATGGGGTATAGGGACACAGACACCAATCACTGATATGGAGGTACATGAATAAGCGTATGACTTTATACCCACTCACAAAATCATTAGGATATTCAGGTATAGGTATTGGGTACTTGTCCTTATACTCGTGTCTCCTAGTGACTTTGTATAGTCCTTATGAATTACATGATAGCTTGTTTGCAAGCCACATGGGAAAGGATAGGAATTTAACAAGTTGCTGAAAAACACTTATACAAGAAAAGAAATATACATGTAAGATGTGATATATGACAAATGAACAAAGTCGAGAGAGCACTTTTGACAAGAAACTTAATGTCTATTTTTAATAGACAAAAGATAGGAAAACAAATACATAGAATTTCTAACTCATCTCAGGATTACCCAAGCCAATATGGTCACATGCAGATTAATCAAAATGGATAGACTCATCCCTTGTGAATTTCTACACAAAGCCTTAGACTTAGTGTCTGTTTCACATGGAAATATTGTCTATAGACGACATACAATTGATAGAGATCACAAATCTATTGGAAATTTATGGAATGATAGGATAGGAACAGAATTGAACTCCATAATGAGGATTACCTATATTTTGATGGAGAAATTCAAAGAGTAAATTTAATCATAGTGGATATACGAAGATCCCATGTAGCAACAAGACAAACATAATGGTAGGAATTATGTCTCCTAGAATTTGTGTACAACAGTAATATAAAGTTTACCACTGGTATGCAAGGCTACAGAAAACTACAGTCTGACATCAAACGATACAAGAAATACATGAGCACCAAGTAAATGTGAAAGGAATATGGAGATAGCCCAAGCAGTAACAAAGCTCTATCAGAATCAACATCGAACATTCAAAGTAGGAGTTTAAGCTTACCTAAGTGTTAAAGCAAATAACTCATTATCAAGTGTGAAATACACTAGAATCTCTTCTAGATAGTAGAGGCCCTTTACAACATGAAGTAAATGATGAGCACATGGTTATATTGAGAGGAGGGGGGGGGGCGGTGAATCAGTATAATACAATCTTTTACCTTTTTCAAATCTTAACAGCCATAGCAATATCAATCACACAAGATTTATCAATTATGCAACATACAGAGAACACGAGATTTACCCGGAAACCCTTATGGGAGAAAACCACATCAAAATATTGCTTATATATATAATTCTCTTACAAGCTTTGTCAGCACCAACCTATAGGAGACTCCAATCCCATCTTGCACAATCTGTGAGCACCAACCCACTAGAGACACCAATCCTTGTCTGTAGAATTCGTGAGCACCAACCCACTGGAGAAACCAATCCCCGCAACTGAGTACCAACCCAGCAAGGCACCAACCTACGAATTCTTCAATGGATGATGTCTTCTAAATGTTGATACACTTCTTCGTACAAATCTGATCACAATCATACACAATCTCTTTTCACAATACTGATCACAACTATGGAGATCTCCACACAGATTTCTGCCTTACAGTATGCTCTAAACTCCCTTATCAATCTGCTCTTCAATCTGCATTTATTCCTCTCTATAATTTTGCCATAAACTCTTACAAATCTGCCTTTTATTCTTTACACATGGGCTGCATACGTATTTCAGAATAAGTCTGAAATACTCTTCATGAAACTCTGCCCTAGATCTGCTCTGTATTCTCTTCATACTCACACTTCTTTTCTCACCTCAACCCACACTATTATCTATCTCTTATACATGAAGCAATCAAACAAGAGACACACCTTTTCACAATGATCCAACACCTCTTAGCAAATCACATCTCTTCTTAATTCTTTCTAATCACACTCCTTCATATATTAAATGAATAAGACTTTTGTCCAAATTGGAATCACACCTCTTAATATTATATGCTTCTCTTCACATGATCGGACCACACACTAACCACTTTATTAAAATGATTGCTGCCTTTAACATATATTTACTTGTCTTCTTGATAGTATTATTTTATATGATCACTTTATGATATGTGTTTTAAATAAGACATTTTGTCTTATATGTGGAGCACTACTTCTAGGGTTGGCCTCCTTAGACAAACTCAGATTTATATATTAAATGTCTTCTTCTTGTATTCGCTGCTGATATAGGAGGACAGTCTCAAGACACAGACCATGGATGATTTGAGTCAAGACACAGAAATAGGATGGTGGCATGATGGCATCATTTGATATTAAACAAGCATTCATCATGTTGCATAATCCTTTATAACATCATAATTATGTCTACTCTTTACAATATTGAGATATTATAAAACCATCAAGTCAAAATTTGCTTGATTGGGTCAAATACTATTGCCCAACCTGCTCAAATTGGTTGTTTGACCTACACCGAGTTTTCTTTTATGTGTTTATTTTATGGCAGATTGGTTCAATCTACACATCTTTGACCTTTCTTATTTTCATGGTGCATGTGTCAATTGGAGAAAAATTCTCCACGTTCCTAGTGTGCTTCACAAGGTAGAGGCAGAAAGGAGGAGTGAGCTGACTTTAGCAGAAATGTTGACTGAAACGTAACAGAATTGGCTTAAGTGACAATGTTGGCTTTTTGGAGTTTGGTTGGAATACAGTCAATCTTTTTGTAATGATCAAATCCAAGTGAAGAGTTCTTGTGTTGTCTTTTTGCAGTATCATGTTCATTATTTTGTAGCATGGACTTTTGTAAAGCACACTTGACCAACAACTGTAACTGAAGAATAAATGTGTTTCAAGTGTAGTTACAGGACTTGCTCAAACTCTCCTAGACTTGCCGAGTCACGAGGCAAGCAGACTTGGGCGAGTCCCAAGAACTTGGACTTGACAAAGACTTGGCCTTCTGATTGCGACTGTAGAAAACCCTAAAAATTCAACTGCAAAATGCCATTCCTTCTACCCACGACTGAAAATGATGCCCTTCCTGTGCAAGCATGCCAAATGTGACCAAACATGACTGTATTTTGCATGCACTATTTCGACTGTACTTCATTGCAAATTGTGCATGCCTCTGCTCCAATTCTTGCTTTGGTTTGCTCACATTTATTGTTTGGGATTATATCTAGTCTTCATCAGTGTATGCTGTGAATAAATATTATAGATTGGGTTTCAGTTGTAGCATTTCGAAGTTGGGTGCAAAAGACAAATTATGCAATTAGGGCCTGCTCACATTTCAGACACAAACTGGAAAGGAGTGCAGATGGAGCAAATAAAAGCTTTGATTTTTGATTTTTCAATTTGTCGAGTCTTTGTCGAATTTGAGTCCAAGTCAAAAATCAGTCAAACAAGTCAGAGCCGAGTCCAAGTATTGTAACTATGGTTTCAATTGACTGAATATACAATTACCTATTTTGAGCTGACATTTCAATGTTGTTAACTTGTTGACTTTTTGTTATTGAGTATTTATTTTTAAATGTGAAAATAATGCCAGTTACACTTTTGAGGTTGAGTTTTATTGAAAATATTTTTGCTATGTTTTGGAGCCAATAGTCCCCCAAGGGGTGGCAAGATTGAGTGATATATAAGTCAATAGTCTTGTGGACGATGGCACAATCATACAAGCTGGTTTGGTGAGGCGAGGTGGTAGCACTTAGTTGTGATATGTCTCTTTGGTCCTTTCTTGGCATGTTGGGGGATTGGGTGATAAATGTAAGATGGTACTTTTTTAGTTTTTCATCGGTGAGGCCCCAATAGATTCTCTTAATTTACCAAGCAAAAACAATATTAAATATATTATATATTAATTATTTTAAAATATTTATTTAATATTTAATATTATTTGTTAAATATTATAAATTTATGTATTACTAATATTAAATATATTATATGTTAACTATATTAAATATGTATATGATATTATCATATTAAATACACAGGATGGAGTGACAAGGTGTGAATAGAGTGAAGGGAGTGAACAAAGGAATAGGAATGAAGGGAGTGAATGAGGGAAGAGGATTGAAGGAAGCAAATCGTCAAAAGTGTAGCTAGAGAAAGAAAAAAAATTGAGAGACAAGATTTCTATTGATTTGAATATCAAAAGGATTTCATTTTTGGGAGTTGGATTTCTTCCCTAGATCAGAGAAGTTGATTACTTGTGGATCAGTATATCACTTCTTTTTAGGCAACCGAGGCAAATTTGATTCCATTGGGAAATCGAAATTTAAAAAATCACAAGAAGATTTGGATTCACATAAAAAAGTTTCGATTGACCTAACTAAATTAGATGTCAAAGAAAATTGTGAAAAAGGTTTGATCGACAAATTTGTAGGAAAATCGCTGAAGATTTCTGCCCTAGAAAGTTGGATTAAGGAAAATTGGGGGAAATCTTTTGAAATTAGGGCAATTCCAAAAGGTTTTTTCTAGCAATATGTCCAAACAAGGAAGAAAAATCCAAGGTTATGAGTGGTGGCCCCTAGTTTTTGGATGGCTTTGGTCTTTTTTCTCTAAGACTAGAAACCAAAAATTGATCCAATAAAATGTCAAATTGGAAACTATTAGAATAATATCTTTCTATTTATGTTATTAATGGTCATCCAGTAGTTTCTAACTCTGTTTTGTGTTAACGATTTTTTCTTTTTAGAAACATCGTCCTTGTATTTCTATTTAAGGAGCCTTCGTCTCCTCTGTATAATGAACATCATCGATTCTTTGAACATGGTATCAAGAGCTAGGTTCGAACCTGGTTAATTATTTTTTTCTCCCGTCTCTTTCTTTCGTCGTGAATTCTAATTTACTTGTTCGAGGGTTTTTTGCATATGCTCGCGGTTTCTTTTTCGCCCTTTATCGCGATTTTAGTCCCGTTCTGCGTCTGTTTGTTGGCGCAATTTATCTACTCATGTTTGTTTGGAGATTTTATTCCCGTCTGTGTTTTTTCTGAAGAAGCATCAATTGTTAGGTCATTCTCTTTAAAAGAAGTCGCGTTTTTAAAGGCATGGCAACTGTATTCTGTAAAAATCGTGTGTTTTGCACTTGATCGCGATTTCTTTCTATACTCTTCTGGGTCACACTACTCTGATCGCGATTACAAAAGAAGTTTTTTTTAGATATTTTCGTGCCTCTGATCGACATTTCTGCCTCCATTGCAATTCTCTAATCGACTGTGTCTGGGTTGTATCTGTGTTATCTATGACTGTATCCGTGGGCGGGGTCGGCGCTCAAAGTTTTCGTTTCAAAAGCCCGACGGTTTCTATTCTTGTATTTCTCTATTTTGAAACAGAAGTTATGTGACGTTTTTTGAACGGGTCTCTTTTTACTCGGCAAAATCTTTTGTGGGCCCCTCTCTCTTTTTGAGCTGTATGCCATCTGTCTTTGCTTCTTTCTGGCTGTCTGGGGACATCGAGAGTTGAAGTTCTTGCTCTCGTCTGTATATGCAAATCCTGCTTTGTTTTCTTTGAAGGGTTTTTTGGTCGCGAGTTAAAGACCGTTGACTCTGTTGGCAAAATCTCTTGGTCGACCGGTTGTTTTTGGCGGACATTTCTGAAGGCTTCTGTTTTGCTTCCATCGGAGTTTAAAAGCAGCATCTTCTGTTATATGGTGCTCTCCTTTGAGCGGACTTATGGCCGTTATTTTTCTCTGCTCTAATTCCTCAACGGATTCATGCTCACTTCGTGCCTTCAATCCATGATTTCTGTTTGGTTTGCGGGTGATCTGGTTTCTACAGCTTCATTGGAGGATGCAGATTTTGTTCAAAATTTGTGGTAGCACCCAGCAGACATATTGCCTTGAAATCCGTGTTCAGATGTTCTGAACTTCAGCTTTCCGTATTCTCGAGATCAGTATCCTAAAATCTGTGTTCGGATTTATCTTGAGATTTGTACCTCTGTTTTTGTATCTCAGCTTTATTTCGTGTTTTCGGAATCTATGCCTCAGTTCTATTTTCCCTCTTAGTGCCGTCTATCTGCTTCAGTATCTGTGCCATCCACTTATAATTCATTTCTTTTCGTGTCTCGGAGAAACGTGAAGTATGGCATCTTTGACCAACATTCTGTTGGAGAGCAGTTAGAAATTTAACGGCAAGAATTACAACCCCTGGAAGCAGCGCATGATGACTATCTTTGAATATCGACGTCTTGACCAGCTAGTTCTGGGGAAAACTACACGTCCTCACTGGTGTGGATTTGGCCTTTCAATTTACCCTAGAATATTGGTTTGTTAAGTGTTTATCAAAGATTGGAAATTATTTAGTGTAATTTATTGAGGCTGATAAAAATGTTAAAAATGGAAGATTCGGGGTCTATGCATGCATATGCATTAGCTTGGACAATTTCCTTCCTCCACCATCTATAGATTTAATTTTAGGGTAAGGAATCTGAAATCGATTAGTGGAATTGGGAAGGCTGTCCAAATATGTGGCATATGTCAGAAATTGGGTCACTTCTAAAGATCATGTATAAAAAGAAACAAAACATCCTAGTTTTGGAGAATTAAATACAAGGCTGAGGAACCCGCGGTAAAACAAGATTTGAATATGGAGCAAAACAAATCATCTAAATCTCCTCTTCAGTCAAATCCACTTCCAACAAATAATAGCCCAAAGAAAGCCCCCTGTTTGGGTAGGAACTCCCCTCCTCCACTCAATCCACTTCGGTAAGGTAAGTTCAAAGATCTTTATCTAAAGATTTGGATTGGTTTTATGAAAATCTTAGCAAATTGCTTCCACGAATAAAAATAATGAAATGATTCCAATTCGATTAAAAGTAATGAAGGTCCTATTGAGGCGATTCAAGAAGAAAATTCACTTGGCAGGGTTCAAAAGGAGAATTTGAAGAAATTGAAGGAGAAGAAAATGTGTTTTCTTTTTAAGTCAACCATATCTCAGTTAGAATGCTTGAAATCAAAGCCAAATTGTGACTCTAAGGCAAAAAGAAGGAAATCAAATTTGGAAAATGCAAAGGAACAAGCCACAATAAGTAAACACAAATTTATGAAAGGCTTTTATGTGTCTTGAAATACCCCTGATAATTTTTATATTAAACTCACAGTTTCTGCCTTAACCAATGTTATGTTTTTATTCAGTCAAAACTAATTTTTATTCAGTCAAAAATAACAATGCACTTGAAATTACAGATTTGTATGGGTTTCAAGAACAATACTGTCAAAGAGATAGCCTCTTTAGTTGAAATTTGCCTTAGGTCTACTTTCTTCTCTTTCCAAGGCGTGTTTTATGAACAAACAGAAAGAGTGGCCATGGGTTCTCCTCTCTCCCCCGTGGTAGCTAATCTCTACATGGAGTATTTTGAAGAGGTTGCACTTCGTTCTTTCCCCCTTGAACTCAAATGGTGGAAACGCAATGTGGATGACACCGACATTTGTTGACCACATGGCTTGGAAAACTTAGATAAGTTCCATACCCATCTTAATAGCATTGACAAGTGTATCTCTTTCACCAAAGAGTTGGAATCCAATGGCCGACTCCCTTTCCTTGATGTCCTGCTCATCAAAAAACTTGATGGCTCTTTAGGTTGTAGTATCTTCAGGAAAGCAACTCACACTAACCTATACCTCCATTCGTCTTCTCACCACCATCCTTCCCAAAAAATTGGTGTTCTTAAGACTTTAGCAATCAAACCACATCGCATTTGTGATAATGATCACCTGGATTTGGAACTCTCACACCTTACTAAGGTTTTCAAACTCAATGGTAAGAACAAGACCACTAAGAGAACACTCAAGCAAACCATTTCTCTCTCTTCTCCCAAGTCTTTAGATTCCAATCCTTCCTCCCAACTAGTGGTCACGTTGCCTTACATTGAAGGGATTTCCCAAAAAATCTCCAAGATTTTGGCAAGAAAAGGCATTAGATGTGCGTTCAAACCAATCGCTCCTCTCTGCAACCGTATCCGTTCCCTTAAAGATCTTGTAGATTTGTTTCTCAGTTCAGGAGTCTATAAAATTGAATGTTTGTGTGGTCTCCCATACATCAGGGAGACATGTTGATCTTTCAAAACTAGATTTAAAGAGCACGGAGCCGACATCAACCATGACCAAGTCTCCAAGTTTGCTCTTGCTGAACATTCTCTCACCACTAAACACCACATCTGCTTAGAAGATTCTCAGATTCTAGCCAAAGAATCCAACTTTTTCAAAAGGAAAATGTTAAAAGCCATTGAAATAGTCAACCACCCCTCTAACTAAACCGTGACGTTGGTTGGAATGTTAGTCTGTCGTGGAAACCTTTGTTGTCCTGTATTCGTAACAAAACTTTCCCTCCTACTTGATGGTTGTGCTGCCTCCCCTCTTGATGTTCTCATGTTCTCTTTCTCGTATTTTTTCTCCGCCTTTCGACTTTTATTTTACACCCCTTCTCATTCTGGTTGTTTTAGCCTTCTCTTTTCTTTGAGCTGATTTTTAATTTATTTCTTCTCTTTAACGATTATTTTTAATTTTTTAATATTTTATTTTTACCTTATTTGGCAATTGTTTCTTTCTTTTTAATTTATTTTTATTATATTCTTTTTTATTTATTTATTAAACTTATTTTCTTTTATAATTTTTAATTCTTATTTCTCTTTTTATTTTATTTCTTATATTAATTTTCTATGGTATTTTCTTTTCTCTTTAATGATTAATTTTTAATTTTTTAATTTTTTTAATTCTTACCTTCTCTCTTTTTATTTTATTCTTCTTTATTAAACTTTTCTTCCTCTTATCCTATTCTTACGAACTTTGCATATTTCTTTAACTTTCATCTTTATTATATTTTCATATTGTGGTGTTTTTTTCTCCCATGTCGGCCATTTATTTTTCACATTCTAATTTTGTCCTCTCCCTTATATTTATGACCTTTAGTCTTGCAATTTTCTAATATGGTCTTCTGTAATTCCCCATTTTCAATCTAGTCGTCTTGAAGCCACTTATCCTCATTCCAGATCCTTGGAGTAGATATTTAATTATCAACTTTGGTAATTGGAGGAAAATTGATAATTAATCAGGTTGTTTATATTTTCGGTGCACTTAAGTTATAATGTTATATTTTATAAAGTGACTTAAGTGTGGGATGAGGACATATTTATATTTTTCTCCTAGACTTATTATTAAAGTGAGCACCACTTTGGGAATAAGAGAACTTTATAAAGTTGAGGAGAAAAAAAGATTATATTTTGAAGAAAGTGGATTTTGTAATTCCCAGATGCCTTTATATGCTGATGGAGAGCTCATTTGGAGGGCATGCTTGGAATTTGTATTGTTACTCTGTTGGATTGAACCTGTGTGTTCTTCCATTTTCCTTCTTGTGGACGAAACCCCACTCAAAGAAGATCAGTTTCGGTAGTGTGATATCTACCCTAGCTGATAATGGTGGTTTCTACTTCAGGGAACCAATGGCGCTGATTGGAGTTATGTGTTTTCTATGAAGTTTTAGTTGAGACTCAAATAGATTACATTGTAATAAGTTTAGATGCATTTTGGTGTGTTATTGAGAAACTTTTATGTATTTGGTCTGTTATCATATTTGGCCGTACCAGCAAGGGAGTTGAACAGAGTTTTAGAGTGAATGATGTTATTGCTAAGACTTGATATGGATTAAAAATATGCTTCATTGCATTGTCTTCCTATGTCCATGAGATTATCATTTAATATGCTCTAATCTGAATATAGTGTGAAGTGGCCGTACTTGCTGAAGACCGTACATTTCTGGTACGATTGGATCTTGAAAATTCTCTTTATTGTCTTTGGGCATTTTGAATGTTGCATTTGCATTGTTATGGATAGGCAATCATATTCAAGTGATCTTTTGAGAGTTTGAAGCAATTTTGAAAATGTAGTGAATATGTCCATACAGCCATGGCCATACAGGCTGGGACAGGGTTGATGTTGATCAGAAATTGTTAGAAGACTATTTACTTTCCTTGATCATTGTAGAATGATTGTTACGCATGGGCAATCACATTGTTTTTGTTTGTTGAGCATTTGATTGAGTTTCTTGGTTGCAATGACCATGTCCGTACAGCACATGCCATTCCAGCTGGAAATGGGTCGATCCATATTCTAATTGATTATCAACTCTTTTGCATTGATTGATGATTGCAGTGTCTTTGTGATGTTTAGGCGACCCTTTTGAGGTCACTAGCAGTAGTTTTGATGCTTGTTGGAGACTCCAGTGAATACAGCTGTACTATACCTGCCATACATGCCTGTAGATGGTCGATACAAATAAGATCTTCATTTTAATTCCTTTGCATTGATTTATGCCTGCAGTGTTATTGTGATATTCAGCCAATCCCTTTGGGATCAATTTGTAGTGTTTGTGGTGTGGTTGAGGATGAAATGAGATATCCGTACAGAATGGACGTACTGCCCAGTGCTGAAGCAAGATATTATTAAATGCAATGTTAACTCTGTTCTACATTGTCTTTGTGCTTAGGAAAGTTGTATATGGTATTGGGATCAGTTTGAGAAGCAGCTTGAATTGGTCTCAAACATCTATGTGTTGCTTGCATTGATGACTCCTCCTTGACAGCCGTACAGTTTAAGGAATATCTGAAACATGCAGTACAGTGAACAGTCATCAGCAATTAGTCTTTCTACCAGTTTGGTCAGCTATTGAAAGTTTATTGATGACAATTCTATGCAGGGTATGATCTTTCTTTCTTCAGGGAAATCTTTATCAAGTTCTCAATCAAGTGTTACTAATCATCATTGTATTTGCTTTCATTGAAATCTCTCATTAATGCAATAACATTAAGGCCCCTGGATGGTTTACCGCCAGTGAGGATAAATGAACTTTCTTTATTGTTCCCACCCACTGGATAAGTGGCGAATACCCACTGAGTCAGTGGATGACTTTGTGATCTTTTCATGTTGGTATTCATACCCACTGAGAAGTGGTGAATCCCCACGATAAGTGGATGCCCGTCGCAGCGGATGAATTGTAGTTCCTTGATTGTATAGTTATTCATTGTAAGCCAATCACCGTATGCTCTCACCTTGCCCATTCCGAGATCTGGGTGATTAGAAAGTGTGAGGCATTTAGTTGTATATGCAATTTATGCCAACACTGCTATATCATTGTATGTAATTTTGAAAAAATTTGGGGTAGAACCTTACATCTTCTCAAATTGTTTTGCTTTTCCTGAAGAAGGATCATATAGTCTGATCCAAATGATTCAAAACGTCGATTTAATTTTATCTCTACATGGTTTCACCCAGAAAGTGGAAAAAACATCTTTTATATAAACTGATGTATGCTAGAGATTCCAATGTGAAATAAAAATATAGTTTTGCCTCAATAATCTTGATTACAATAGAAACAGTCAATGCTCTGACTTACAATAATCACTTGAGAGTCCTTCTAGCAGGGTGACTTGATATGATTGACTACATAGTTGATCAGCTTGAAATGCCGCCAACTCCCAACTACTGATGAAATGATGTTTATTACTGGATCGCGACTGTATAAGGGTGCACTTCTATATATTGGTTTAGGTGGGACTTCTAAAAGACAATCACCAATCGCCGATTGTAGACTTGCGCCTTCTCCGAAGTGGTTCGAGTCTTGGCATATGAATACTTGCGCACAGGCGATGTGATCTCCAAGATCTTGGTCAGCCTCAATGTGATGCCAATGATGGATTGCTAGGTGATTTCCTGTGACCTGGAATCCACGCTCGCGTTCCTATGTAGTTTAGATGTAGAAATGTCCTTCAGATTGCAGCGGTGTGTAAGTATCTCTAGATCTCGCCCATAAATGATATGTTCGACGCCTTTCTCACTATTGCCTGTATGAAGGTGGACGCACTGATATACAACTTATTCTTTGCCAGTTTAGGGGGTACGACTTGGTTTCAGACACACCTAACAAGCCTCTGTAACCTTGGTGCTAGATTTGGAATTATGCACCCAACGCCTTGTCAATTTATTCAACTTTGTCCTTATCCTGCCAAAACAAATTCAACAATTTAGTACAACTTGTACCTTTTGAAGTGAAGTCGCCAAGGAGAAGTACTTGGGGTTTCGTCCAAATACCTAAATATGTTAATGCAGGGGTTTTTGTCCCAGCAACAACAATGCATTCCAAATTCGTAAGCTCATATAATATAAACGCAAACGTCCATCAAAATGCTTCCAACTAACTTGCATAAATACCGGTTTGAAATAGGACCCAAGGTCCTAAAGTTGGCGCCGACTTGATGGTATTTAAATTTTAATTAATATAACTTATATTCTTATATATATATTTTTGGTAGGTAAGAGAGATTTCATTATATTTAAAACAAAAAAGATTACACACATCCCTTGTCTGTGGGGCAGAGGACTCCATAATTGTCAGACTTTACTAAAAGACCACCCAGGGTCGAAGCTAACAACCATACAACCACCATCGCTGTAATACAACTTATATTCTTATATATTAATATATACATATTATATATTTATTAGTGTTAATAAACACTTTTAATTATTATAATAATAATATTATTTATGATTGTCGAGGGGGACATGTCAGCCCTCCCTCCCAAAATATTGCTTGTCCTCAAGCAATTTCAGATTCGGATGATAAAAAATCTTAGCTCTTTCCCATGTTGCGTCCTCAAGAGGCAGGTTTTTCCATTTCACTAAATATTCCGGAATGACTTTGTTTCTTAGCTTCTTCTCCCTCATATCTATGATCGCTTCAGGCTCCAAAATCAATTTCTTTTCGTCATCAAGTGGAGGCAGTTCCAAACAACGAGTGATATGCTGTCCCAACACCTTCTTGAGGCGAGATACATGAAAAACATTATGTATTCTGCTGTCAGCTAGTAACTCCAGCTCATACGCCACCTCTCCCACCTTCTGTGTGATCTTGTAGGGCCCATAAAATCGGGGATTAAGCTTCTATGTACCACTTCCCTTGAGGGAAGATTGCCTATTCGGTTGTAACCTCAGAAAGACCAAGTCTCCCACCTCAAAAGTCCTCTCCAATCGGTGGCGATCAGCATACATTTTTTGCTGATTTTGGGCCTGATGCAAGTTCTCTTTGTAAAGTCCCTACCACAAATTTTTGTTCCAATCTTGCAATATCTCTGATTTTTGGCTTGTAGACAATTCGTCAAATACTTTGCATACAACTAATCATACAGAATTTCTGAACTCATTGGTTTAGAACAACTATAACTATAAATTAAAATTAAGAATTCACCACATATACATTACAATGTTCGATGATAAATAGGGGACAATTTCTCAAACATTTGTACAATAATTTCTGGAATTAGCTGATTCAAATCAGAGATACATGCAGAAATAAAGGCTCAAATTCTGATCTCAATATGAAGGAATACTTGTCTGCAGTTGATGCTGGTCAAGGTATAGACACTCTTGAACACTGTGGAAACAGCTACAGTAATCCTTATACCGGAAATTCTGAACAACAATGGATGAATACAGATTTTCTGAATTTTTGTACCTCTTGTTACAGCAACAAAACTCCTTATAACTCCCACAAAGCAACGAACTCCTTATTAAACACCATAGACCTCCAAAATAATGGCGATTAGGCAAGATATGGTCTAAAGACCCAAGTTAAGGCAGCACTTCATCTTCTACTAATCATGTCCCATCTTCTATTCCTCATGTATCCTTGCTAACAATGTTGAAGACTTCCAAAAGGTGGCGACTGGGAGTTTGAGGGTCCCACGACCCCTATACATCAGCAATAATAGTCTTCAAGGGCTGCGTCTATCTTAGAATATGCTGCGATAGCTTTTGAGAAGGCTTTCAAGCCTTACATATACAATCGCTTCCCTATGATGTGAGTGCCTCCATTAATAAAGGGGTACGGTCAATATAATATGTGCCTTCAAGGGTACGATGTAAGATATCCCACTATACTTAACCAAAATTTAGCTAACTTTTTCTTACTTCTTACTTCACTTAATCAACATCTGACATAAATGAAATCAACATGAATTGAACAAGCAATGAAGTTGAGATATCTTATTGCAATTGTCAATACAACTTCTTATTACATTCAACAGATGCTTAATAGCGTCAATGTTTATCTTATTACAATGATTACAAAAGATAGGCCTCAGCGCCTAGATTGAACAATGATTGTCTTCAAACTACAAGTATCTTGTCTTCAAGTTGCTAGTGTCTTCAAGATGTAAGTAACTTCAGGTTGCAAGTAACGACTTCAATCCTGCACAATGATGATAATTGAATGTCAACACCTCTCGAAGGATAAGGGAGCATCACCTTATCAAGGTTGAGGAAGCATCACCCCAACAAGCATGAAATATGCAGGTTTCATGAAAAGAGCATAAAGCTTACCAAGAAATATCAAATAGCCAAAGATGCCAAATGAAGTCGCTCTCCTCCTTTTATAGTACTCCTCAAGAGCAAGAGGCAACCACGACACATTTTCCAATGAGCATATTCTAGAGGAATATTCCATTGGGATGACTCACTTCTGAGTTGGAAGCCTTATCAAGCACGCTACCCAAGGTCATTCTGGAACCCACTGCTTGCACGATACTCAATGAAGCTTAGGCGCACATTGGAGATTGCAGAAACCAAGACTGGCGCCTCTCCAAAGCTAGGCGCACTTTTGAGGTGACAAAGGCTAGAAGGTGCGTCTCAACATCAAGACTTGTCTTCTGACACTTAAGCAATTTCCAAACATTGGCAATAGCTAGATTCTTTTCCTTGCAAGTTGATGAGTCCTCAAGGCGCAACTGAGGGATCCAAGTGAGGCGCATATCCAGGGCTGAACAAGAGGCAAAGTGCGCCTCAAACATCATGATGTTTTCTTGTCTTTGATTAAGATCTTAGTTGGATGAATGATCCCTCAAACAAGTTTTACCTCCTAAACAAGATGAATGATCAAATTGTGACTTCCATTCCATTTCTAGCTTAGGTGCATATTTAGGGTTCTAGAGTCATGAAGTTGCGCCTAGCATCTTGAGGTAAGTTTCAACTAAGTTCAAACCTTCAAGGCCTCTCCAAATGCAAATTTGCCAATAGCAATGATGATGTCTTAAGATCCTCACCTTAGGTGCAAATTGAGCTTTCTAGAGAAGGCGCAAATGAGAGGTTGAAGATGAGGAAAAGTGCGCCTCACTCTCATAATACTTCTCTTGTCATAGATGATGATTTCAATTGAATGGATGATCTTTTGTACAATCTTTAACCTTTGATGATCAATTTAACCTTCTAATTCACTTCCTTGGTAAGGCGCAATCTCAAGGTTGCAGAGGCATGATCTAGCGCCTTAGACATCTAGGCGCACATTTTGAGTTGTAGGATCAAGAAGTGGCACCTTGACTCTTAGGCACACATTTGGAGTTGTATAGTAGCAATCTTGCGCCTTAAGTCCTCCTTGACTTATTTTGATGACTTTAATCACTTCAACTCCTAAGAACTCCTCCTTACTTAGGCGCAAGTTCAAGGTTCCAGAGTCATGAGTTAGCGCCTTAGTCCTCTAGCTAGTTCCCTTGGCACTTTGAAGTTCTCCAATTCATGTTTGAGTATTTAGAAACCACTCATCATTGAAGCGCTCAAGTACTATCTTCCTATTCATGTTTGAATGGATCCTTGCCAAGGCGCACTTTGGTGGTTGAACAAGTGGGAAAGTGCGCCTAGATCACTTAGCATGTTCTTCAACTGTTTCAATTCACTGAATAGGCATCAAGCCATTAAGGAGACTTCTTTCCTTTACATGACATCAAAATGACACTTCATCTATTGTTGAAGATCTTCTCTTTGCAAGGCGCAAATTTTGAGCTCTACAGATGGAAAAGTGCGCCTAGCACTAAGACAACCTTATGTCACTTGATAATGGTCTTGACTTGCAAAACAAAAGTTCATTAGCCAAAACCAGGTTCATTCCCTTATCATACGTATTAGCCCACGGGAATGATGAATAGGCTAATCCGTGTTCATTGTTGACTAGGCCGGAAACGGGGACATGACATACGATTAGGAGTTTAGCTACAAACAATGATTTCTGTTTTATTTGCAAGACTACCTCTTCACACACTGCATTGGAATGAATTAAATTACCACACACACAACACTAAATAAATCTGAATAATGAAGACTCAAACTGAAATCTTCAATTACAGTTTGCCTGAATATTGAACCTGTAAACTTCCGTAAAATCCTATCAATATGCTCACCTATGAATCCTAAATGAATTCATTGAGGACTGGCTAGGTGGGTTTGCATCCACGAAACCAATATTCGCCTTAGGGTTTCGTCCAAGGCTAGAAGATTGAACTAGTTGTTCAAGCTCCAAAATAGGGTTTCAAAGAAAATGAAATGTCAAGAAGTAATTTCTCTTTGCCAATGCCTTTTATACTCCTTTCAAGAAGCTTCGAGAAATTACATTTAATTATCCCCATAAAGTGACTTTTAATTTTTAATTTACTTTTCGGGTTCATAGTAAGTCACTTTTTAATAGAATGTTCAACTTAGCTCAAATAATTGATTAAATATAAGTCGTCCGTACAATAGCAATTTGAGGACTGGCTAGGTGGGTTTGCATCCACGAAACCAATATTCGCCTTAGGGTTTCGTCCAAGGCTAGAAGATTGAACTAGTTGTTCAAGCTCCAAAATAGGGTTTCAAAGAAAATGAAATGTCAAGAAGTAATTTCTCTTTGCCAATGCCTTTTATACTCCTTTCAAGAAGCTTCGAGAAATTACATTTAATTATCCCCATAAAGTGACTTTTAATTTTTAATTTACTTTTCGGGTTCATAGTAAGTCACTTTTTAATAGAATGTTCAACTTAGCTCAAATAATTGATTAAATATAAGTCGTCCGTACAATAGCAATTTAAGACAACTTAATTTAATTAATTAATTATTCCCTACCAAAATCCCAATTAGCCTACAGGAATTCAAATAGGCTAAGGGTCTTCTCCCGTGCTCACTCCTCAGAAGGGGACATTACACTCTTTGAGTGCATTCAAAATACCCGTACTTTGCTGTACCAAATCTCTAACTCCAGGAACTCTGCTGTCCAAAAGAATCAAATCCACAAATGACAAGCCTTGTAACCATATAGTGCTTTGAAATGAGTCATACCTATCGACATGTGATAAGTGGAATTGTAGCAATACTCCCCAAGATGGAGCCACTTAATCCATGTTGTTTGTTGTCGTGTACCATAATTTTTCAAATATCCTTGAAGCCATTTATTCACAATCTTTGTTTGTCCATGCATTTGAGGTTTATAGCTAGTGCTTGGAGTCAACTCTATGCCTGTCAACCGAAGAAGTTATTGTCAAAACAAACTAATGAACTTGCTGTCCTTGTCACTCACAATATTTCTAGACAACCCATGCAATCTAAACACCTCTCTAAAAAATAAATCAGCCACTTGTGGAGCTCTATATTCGGAAGATATAGCATAAAAATAGCATACTTGGTGAGTCTATCCACCACCACAAAGATACAATCCTTACCTTGCGCTTTCGGGAGGCTCATAATAAAATCCATCGAGATGCTCTCCCATTTCTGATTTGGAATGGGTAAAGGCTGCAACAGACCAGCTGGAAATGTTTGTTCTACCTTGTTTTGTTGACAAGTCAAACACTCTTTAACATGCTTCAAAACATCCCCCTTGAGGCCTTTCCAAAATCTCACTTTGTATGTCTTGTAGTACCCCTGATGACCAACCAATGGAGTGTCATGATATGCTCTCAAAATCCTCTCTTTAATCTTCGATCTTGGTACAAGGTACACTTGGTCCTTATAGAGAATGAGCTCCTAAACCACCTTGTACCTATCATCTTGCAACTTGCCTTCGAAAATATCAATAGCAAATGCATCTTTTGCATACTCAACTAATATAGAAGCTCTCCAATTAGCAGATATGTCCGTCATAGAACATAAATAGGGCCTCCTAGATAATGCATCAGCCACCACATTATTCTTTCCCTTAACATACACAATATCAAAATTATAAGCCTGTAACTTACGCACTTCTGCTGCCTATCATTCAAATCTTTTTGATTGAGGAAGAATCTCAAACTGTTTTGGTTTGTCTTCGCCACAAATCTCCCACAAACCAAGCACTGCTTGAACTTAGCCAAAGCATGCATGATGGCTAGCATCTCCTTATCATAAATAGAGAAACTTTTCTCTGACTCCTTGAGCTTTCTACTCTCAAATGCTACAAGATGTTTGTTTTGCATCAATACCGCTCTAGCACCCTGTTCTAAAGCATCACACTCTAGTACAAATGGAAGTGAGAAATCTGGAATAGCCAACACAGGACATGAACTCATTACCTCCTTGAGGCTTGTCAAAAGCTCTCTGTGCCTCCTCACTCCAAGAGAACGCTCCCTTCCTAGTCAAATTTGTCAACATGGCAGTTAGCTGCTAAAACCCTTTGACGAACCTCTTGTAATAGCTGCAAAGTCCCAAAAACCCTCTCAAGTGTCTTGGGTCGAAGCCAATCCATTATTGCCTTGATCTTCTTCTCATTGACACTGATGCCTTGGGCACTAATCTTATGCCCTAAATACAAAATCTCAGTCATCCCGAACTCACATTCAGATGCCTTGGCAAAAAGTGATTGTTGCACTAGTACCCAATACCTCATTTATATGCCTCAAACGATCCTCCCAAGTCTTGCTATATATCAATATGTCATCAAAGAAAACCAATACAAATCTTTTCAACTGCTTACTGAATACTTGGTTCATGTAAGACTGAAATGTGGTTGGAGCATTTGTCAACCCAAATGGCATGACTAGAAACTCATAATGCCCAAAGTGACACTTGAAAACTGTCTTGTGAACATCCTCCTCTCTCATCCTTATTTGATGGTACCCGGATCTCAAATCAATCTTAGAGAAATATACTGCACCATGAAGCTCATCTATCAACTCATCGATCTTGGGAATTGGGTAGTGGTTCTTGATCATCTTCTTGTTGAGTGCCCTATAGTTGATGCACATCCTCATAGTGCCATCCTTCTTCAGCAACACCATGGAAGAAGCAAAAGGACTAGAGCTCGGTCATATGTGTCCCATATCCAACAACTCCTTAATCGCCTTCTCGATCTCTTCCTTGTACCTCCTTGGATGGCGATATGGTGTAGTGATGACCAACTTAGATCCTTCCTCTAACTCAATGACATGTTGAAATCCCCTATTTGGAGGTAGTCCTAGAGGAATATCACTGAATACCATGCTATGCTTGTCCATAATAGGTTGAATATCTATATTAGTAGTCTTTTCACTCGTGGGGGAAAAATCCATCGCTAATCAAACATTGAGCTGCCCAATCAACTTGTCCTCTGCGAAACGCTATCTCCATCCTCTTGGTTGAAACAACCCTTGGTGCTTCGTTAGACAAGTCCTAAACAATCACCTTCTTACCCTCTGATTTGAATTTCAGCTCCATAGACTGATAATTCTGAGAATACTCCCCAAGTGAATACAACAACTGCGCACCCAAAACTACATCTGTCTCACCTATGCCAACCACATAGAAGTCATCGTGAACTTTGTCTCCCAAAGGTGATGTCAAGCTGTTGAATCCTTCATGTACATGGGATAGTGAATCCATTATCCACAATCACATTGAACTCCTCAAAGACATATGTCTTCAGTTTCATCCTAGTCACCAAACCCTTGTCAATGAAATTATGAGTAGCTCTACTATCAATCAAGATTGTCACCTTATGACCCTGCAATACGCTAGGAACTCGAAAAGGGTGATACCTAGGTGCTCTTGAAAGAGTCGCAAGTGTGCCTCCCGAGGAACCATTTTCTGCCTCATGTTCCTCTGTATCCTCTACAACCTCAGCCTTAGGTTCTTTCGTCTCTGAATCATCATTTGATAATACCTCTATGAAATGCACTTGTTCCTTGCCCAAACACCTATGCCCAGGCACCCGCAACTCCTTGCATGAGAAGCATAGTTTCTTCCTTCGGAGTTCGTTCTTTGCCTCTTCACTCCTATTGGGTCCTGGAGGTAATGCCTTGGGTCGAGAGAAATTCTTTTGGAAGGGTTTCTTTTGCTGTACTATTGGAGATGGCTTGTGGTCGAACTTGCCCTTAGCCATTGAATCCTCCAAACTCAAGGCTCCCCTGATGGCCTTCTGCAAAGACCCTAGTTCAAATGCTCTCACCAACCCCTTGAGTGAATCACTTAGACCTTCCACAAAAAGCACTATGAGTCTCCTCTCCATCGCATTTGGATCCATCACTGAAAGCCTCTGAAACTGTGCTACATAATGCTCAACTGATCCCTCCTGTTTCAATTGTGCTAACTCTTTGAAGTAAGTCTCTAGATCCTTCCAGTCAAACCTCTTTGTCAATCTCTGGCTGAACTCCTCCAAAGTGGTAATGGAACCATGCCCTTGTGTCACCATGCCATGATACCACCATTCATGAGCTACACCCTCAAGATGTAAAGTAGCGAACTTGATGGCTTCTTCAAACATGGGGTTCAAAGAGAAATATGTATCCAACTTTTGCAACCATGCTCTAACTGAACAACTGTTTGATCCATCATATGTGGTATAGTGATCTTTCCCAAACGTTGTTGTATGTCCCTACGGGGCTGCTTCTCATACCTTCTCTTATGCTCATTTCTTGTTTTCATATCATAATACTCAACAAAAGACATGTCACGATGGATGGCTGGATTTAGGGCATTATATTCAACATGGTACTGTTGATGTTGGTTTTATGACCGCAACAACATTTAGAATAAAACACTAAGTGCTCTATCCTCTCTTGAACAAAGCATCTCAAACGCTAAACTTCGTGATCGAGTGAGACTACTCCATGGTTCCTTGAATGACAGGTCTTGACTTGCACAGGGATAGACTCAGTGGAATGATGTGATAATGCTGGTAATCACAAATGGACTTACACAATTGTTCGACGCAAGACTTAGTGTTTTCTTCACAAAGGGGGGAAAGACTTGGGTTCTACTGCTTCTTCCAAAGGAAAGACTTGGGTTTCACCGCTTCCTCCAAAGAAAGATTTGGATTTCACTGCTTCCTCCAAAGAAAGACTTGAATTTCACTATTTCTTCCAAGGAAAACAGGCGTGGGTTCTTAGTTCTACTTCTGAATGGGGAATGATTTCTCAGTAGGCTCCGTATGAACTATTCCTAACGAAGATCTAAACAAATTGCAAAAGATGAGTAAGGGTTTAGGGATTTAATTTGATGCGAAAAGACTACTGCTAATCCATGGAAACTGAAACCACGCTTTGCTTCGTCATGAGATGTCTACTACGCAGAAATGGTGCAATCTTCTGGGGTGTTAATGACGATTTTCAGATTGCTTAAACATAGAACATGGAAATGAAATATGAAAGACAATCGAAGTTAAGCTTGGAATGAGTTCAGGCTAACCATGCACTGTGATTTGCAAGCCACAAATCGCAAATGGTATGAACAAGGAGTTTCAATCATGCACCAACAACAATATTTTCCATCATTCTAACTAATGAAAACTGAAAGAAACTAGAAATGAAACAAATTAGAACTTGGAGCTTATGATTTGCTTTAAGGAAATTAGAAAACCATGCCACAATCCAAAGAATACTACAAACATCAATCCTCAATGTTCATTTATTGATTTGGAAATGCTTTACAACAATCTTGCTGATACCTCAAAGTTCTTTGCTCTCAAAAATGGAGTTTTACAACAGTGAACAACTAAAACTACTTTCTATTCTCTTTAGTATCTAATGGAAAATGAATGAATTGAATGGAATCCCCAGAATGAGGTGCCCAG
Source organism: Cunninghamia lanceolata (assembly GCA_027924645.1). NCBI lineage: Eukaryota > Viridiplantae > Streptophyta > Pinopsida > Cupressales > Cupressaceae > Cunninghamia > Cunninghamia lanceolata. The sequence goes on from BSBN01000150.1 coordinate 7,962,041, forward strand.
GCCTTTATATAGGCATCCAAGAGTACAATGGAGGGCCAAGATTGAGTCCCATAAAAAACCTACTGTGGAGGTAGGTGATACCACCAACTTTCTGACAAATAGAAAAGTGACATGTCCTAGGGTGCCCATGCTGATTGGGACCTCCAACAAGGCAAGGTCTAGTCAGATGCCACCTCATCCTACTCCTTGGTTTCAAACTCAATGAATCTGGTTAGGACCACCTCCAGCTCTTCCATGGGAATACTTGGTATGTTTTCCAACCTATAATCCATGACCGATAGGCTGGTATCACAGGCAACAAGGATGTTTTCCCAATATGTTCCCAGTTCCTGGATGCTGTTCATGAGGATCAGAAGTGTGGAGGCATCTTCAAAGTGTGATCCCTGGACAGGATGAGCAGCTTTGAAATACATGCTCTGCATCTTACTCTTCAAACTTTCCATGCTTATAACTCCATCATCCCCTATTTCCTGATCGAACCATGCTTCCACTGAAATGAGGATTTTATACTGGATTTCCTTCAACATCCCGATCGCTTGGGTGGCGTCACTCTCTATCTTCTCAAGGATTTCTCTCTTCATGAATAGAGCAGAATACGAACTGAGGAAGTCGTAGGCCTGATTTGGCTGTATTATGTTGCCTTCTACCAGGACCTACCTTGGAGTGTTCATCAATGCCTTCAACCTTGGAATGGGCTTCTCCTTGATGATGTTGAATTCCTGACATGTCTCCAATATCATTTGAATCCTATACAAGAGGGTGATAACCCTCTCATAAACCTGGATGAGATCATCCACGAATCTGTGAGCCCTCTCCGAGACATTCTCTATCCATTCCTTCGCTGCATGACTGATTGATCTCATCTCCTCCAACTCTGCTAGTGAATCCCTTGAAATACTTGCCGGTTGAGCAATTGTCCCTTGGGTTGACTGTAGCAGATCCATTAGGTGCTGGATATAATGTTTCAATTCCTCATTTTCCTTCTTTAGCTGATTCTTCTTCTCTTCTTCCTTCCTTAGCCTTTCCTTGACACCTCCTGCCTCTTCGTAGTTGGTCCTAAATCAACCGTCACTACGTCATATTCCTCAGGATTAATATCTTCTTTTGGCTTGTCCATCCTTGGAATTGCAATTTGTACTTGGCGAGACCCGGATTCTCCTCTGGTGATCTTTGAATACTTCTTTGCCTTTTTCTTCTCCACGTGCTTGCCTATCCTGCTCAGGAAGTTATCTAGCTCGGCGGACGGGTCATATTCCATGACGGATTTCTTCTTCAATTTTTTCCGCAGCCATTTGTGTCTTGTGGATGGATCATTATCCTCAGGAGGTTCTTGTTGTTCTTGACCTCCTTGTTGCATGGGTATCTCATCGGAATTGAATTCCTCGTTCAGGAATTCTAGGTCTGGGTCTTGGAATATGCCCTCAATATGGATTGTCTCTGGATTTTGCGGGGAATGATTAGGAGGCGTTCCTGCAACCGGGTGGGAAGTCCCTTGGGTAGTGGATTTCGTGGATTCACTGTCACTCCTATCCGGTTCATTCGGGATCACTTCCTCTTCCACGTGCTCCTTATCCTTAGTAGTTGATTGCACATTGTCAGTAGGAAATAGATTGACCTCCTGGATGGAAGAAGTACTGGCTGAGTGAGGCCTACTTGTATTCTGTTCTTCTTGCACTGGCTTCCTAGTGGATTCCTTTAGAGCCTTCACTCTCTTTGCCGGTGGATTATCAACCGCCTTGTTCCTTGCCTCATGCATCCTTGTTCCTTGTTCTTTCTTAGGCGATCCCTTAGTCATTTCCTCGTCGGAAGATTGCGATTCCAAGTCCCCCATCAAATCGTAAGTTGGGTGGATGTTTTGTTTCTTCAACCTCTCAATCTACTGATTTATCCACCTTTTGGTACTTGTCAGCATTGGTGCCATGAAGTCATCCAAGTTGGTGATTTCATGTTTGGACCAATTGAGTGCCGAAAGAAGTTTATCCATTTCGTCTTCAAAGAAGGGTTGAACTTGCCTCCCATCCTCCTTGACTTGATCCGGAACAAAGAATACACTCGGGTTGCTCTAATCATATCTGTTGATGCGTGTTTTATGACAGCAGCAACATTTAGAATAAAACACTAAGTGCTCTATCCTCTCTTGAACAAAGCATCTCAAACACTGAACTATGTGATCGAGCAAGACTGCTCCAAGGTTCTTTGAATGTCAGGTCTTGACGTGCACAGGGATAGACTCAGTGAAATGATGTGATCTTGCTGGTAATCACAAAGGGAATTATGCTAAATTACTCCTTCATGGACATGTCTCATTGGATTGGTGAATGAATGGAACTTCCCAAACAAAATTGAAAAAAAAGCAAAAGGGGAAGGGGTTTAGAAATCTACTCTGATGCAAGGATTGCTATTGCTTTAATGAAACCACAACCATGCTTTGCTTCGCCATGAGACAACAACTACACAAAGATGATGCAATCTTCTGAGGTATTTCAATTACGATTTTAAGATTACTCATACATAGAACATAGACATGTATTACGCAACAAGCAATCGAAGTTAAGCTTTCAAAGCGTTCAAACTAACCATGCATTGCAACTTGCAAGCCACAAATCACCAATAGTATGAACATAAAGGGGCTTCAACATTCATCAATAGCAAAATTTTCCACCAGTCTAAGTAAAAACTGAAAATGAAACTGAAATTAAGAAAAACAGATCTGCAACAATGGAGCTTTTGATTATTAAAGATAATAATGGTCACTCTTTGTTTTTTCCTATTCGATAGGTTCTTTTTCCGTCTTTAGAGATTTTGCTTTCTTAGCTTGAGTTTTTCTGCTTTAGTCTATTTTTAGACTTTGTAATTTCTTTATATTGAGCTTTCGCTCTCATTGTAAAATATATCATTTTGTAATATATTATTCAATTTTCTAAATCATGTAACATGGTATTAGAGCGGGAAACAAATTTTTTTTTCTGGCTCCTATCCGCACATTCATACGTCCGTATCGTCTTCTACTAAGCTTCGGCTTCTGGTTTCTGCAGAAGAGTCATGAGTTTGTTTCATTGTCTTCTGAAGGACGTGTTGGCTTCAGAAAGTCGTATTTCCTTTAAAGACAAGATCTCATGTATTTGCGCCTTACAGTTCGTGTTTTCATCACTTGGAATAAAGACTAAGTTTTTTTGTCTGGTCGTGGCCTTCCTAGCGGGCTTCATCTAGTCGCGACCCTCTGAGTCGTTATTTTTTGCCTTGTTTCTAGTTCGTGACTCTTCTGAAGACGTGTTTTCGGCTATCGCGAACTTCTAACTTGTGATTTTCGTGGGTTCTTGTACTCGCGATTTTTCAGTGGCATTTCTTTCCTCTTTGAGGTTGTCTTTCAGCATCTGAAGTCGTCGTTCCAGTACTCGCGATTGATCCCTTTGCACTCACGTTTTCATCTGAAGGTTTTGTCTAGTCATCTCTGCTTGTCACGGGTTTTCAATTCCGTTTGCCTGCCCATCGGAGTCTTCATTCGTGGATCCTGTGCTTTCTTGGAAACCATTCGCTTGGCGCTTTTCTGACCACGTCTTCTTTGGTGGTTGCGAAGCATTATCTGCTATTGGTCGTGACTTCGTTGGCTTCCTGCGGTTTTTTTCTTTTGTTTTTATTGAAGGTGGGAGTCAACGTTCAACATTAACTCTTTCACTTACAGACATCAATATTCGGTTCTTTGTCTTGGTTCCAATCCTCAACAGATATGTAGAAATATTTTCTTCTTTTTGTCTCAATATCCGTGTTCAGATCTTTGAGCCCGTTCTCTTGTCTCAAGACATTTGCCAGTTGTTTCTTGTTCCTCCTCCAGTATATCGTTTTTCGTGCCTCGAAAAGCGTGAGGATGGCCAAGCACACTGGGCAGAAGGACTCTGCGTTATATGCCCTTATGGCTAAGTAGTCCGTAGATCATGTCAAATCCTCTTCTTGGTACATAGATTCAGGTGCTTCCAAACATTTCACACATCGGCGAGACTGGTTCACGGAATATACACCATTCAAAGATTCATTCATTTTTGGAGGAGGAGAAGAATATTCTATTGAAGGAAAGGGCAATGTACAAATTCAATCTGGTGGGAGAAATTTAATATTTCTCGATGCCTACTATGTCCTTGGCATGGAATTGAACCTCCTCTCAGTTAGTCAAATTATGCGGCACACTACTCATCTAGACACTGTCTTCAGCATGCACACATGTCGCATAATAGATCGTGAGACTCGCACCACCGTTGCTCAAGGGCTTGAGGATCATGGTCTGTATAGACTCATTGACTGTGGTGATTCTCAAGAACACGCTATGGCAGCCAGGAATACATCCATCAGCAGACTCTGGCATTAGCGTTATGGGCATCTGAATATGTACTATCTGTCTCAGCTAGCTCGGGAGGGTCTCGTTGGTGGACTTCCAGAGATTCAGACTCAAATTCCTAGCATATGCGATGCCTGTTAGGCTGGCAAGCTGCATCGCACTCCATTTTCAAATAGAGATAAATGGAGAGCATCCAAGGTTTTGCAATTGGTTCATGCTGATGTATGTGGACCAATGAACACCCCTGTTATTGGGTGTAGGTATTTTCTGCTCTTTGTTGATGATTTTAGGAGAAAGATGTGGGTATATTTCTTGAAAAAGAAATCAGATGTCCTTAGTACGTTTCAGCAGTTCAAGGCCTTGGTAGAAAAAGAGTTAGGCTATCCAATCATCATTCTTCGATCTGATAATGGGGGGAGTTTTGTTCCTCTAACTTCACTCATTTCTGTGCTGCACATGGCATCAAATGTCAGCTGACTACACCTTATACACCTCAACAGAATGGTGTTGTTGAGCATATCAATCGCACCATTACAGAAATGGCACATTCTATGATTGAGCATAGAAGCGTTCCTAAAAAGTTCTGGGCTGAAGCAGTCTACACTGCTGTCTATCTTCTGAATCGTTCTCCCACCTATGCTGTTAGGAAAATGATTCCTGAAGAAGCCTGGTTTGGCCGTAAGCCTCGCATCAACCATCTGAAAATATTTGGCTCAATTGCTTATGTTTGGATTCCAGATGCCAAGCGCACTAAGCTAGATTCCAAAAGCCAAAAACTCATATTCACTAGTTATAGTGAAAATCATAAAGCTTATCGACTGATTGATGTAGACACTGATCGTCTCATTTTCAGTCGTGATGTAGTGGTTGACGAGACTATCGGACCCTTTCTGCTATCTACTTCTGTTCACACTAAGGATTAATCTTCGGAGGCTTCAGATTTGGGTGTTCGCATTCCTCTGACTCCACCTGATGGGAGGGTTCCTGTCGTTATGTTCGCACCTCAGCTTGATAATCAAGCACCCACCTCTTCTCAGGATATTCTGGATCCTCCTGATGTTGTTCCTGCCGCTCCTGGTGTGTAATGTCCCCTTTCCAAGCCTAGTCAGAATGGGACCATTAGCCTATCTCATGATCCCGATGGGCTAGGGAATGGTTTGGGATCATTTTTAGTTTAATTATCAAATCGGAGTTATAAGGTTTGTTTAATTTGATAATTAAACTAAGCTTTATTATTATTGGTGCACTAAAGTCTAAGGTGGGTTATTTTAAAAAGTGACTTAATGTTATGACTTGAAGGGAAAAAGGGAAATGTTATAATTTTTAATTCCCTAGTCACTTAAGTGTGCACATAGCTTGATATTAGAAATTATTTCCAAGGAAAGTGCAAAAAAGGCTCTAATTTCAAGAAAGATTGGTTTTGTAACTCCCAGGTGCTTATAAAAAGAAGATGTGAGCTCATTTGGAGGCATGTTTTGGAATTTGAGAATGATATGCTGCTGGATTGAATCTAGGGATCAATTGTGCCTTCTTGTGGACGGAAACCCACTCGAGGATGATCAGTTTCGGTGGTGTGATATCCACCCTAGCTGGTAATGGTGATTTCCACTCAGGGAATCACACGGTGCTCAATGGATTTTGAGTTTTTGTGAATTTTTTCATTTGTAATCAGTTTAAATGGAGAATAATAAATGCCTATGCAAATTTTGTGGTGATTGTTATAGTTCTGGTGAAAATTGAATTTACTTGCCTTAGCCGTACCATCTCTGGCCGTACACTTGCTGATACATTGATTTTCATCAGAAATGCAAGTTGGTCATTTTGATACCTATATTGATTGTAGAGTATTCATTATTGGTAGATGATCCTTTGCAAGTGATTTGATGAGTTTTGGTGCTGTTTTGTGTTTTCTGGGAGTGATCCGTACATATCCTTGACCGTACGGTTGAATGGCATCGATGCACATAAGGAAAAATTGTTGAAGACTTTATAAACTCTGTTGATTGTATTCTTTTTACCTCCATTGGACAACCATTTTAAGAGTTATTTGGTTGGATTTGGTAAAGATATGAATTTTCTAGAGCCACCCGTACATGTACCTGGCCGTACATGGTGACTAGCAAAAATGCATATTAGAAAAAAATGTTAATGAGTTTGATCTGTTTAATGATTCCATCCTTCTTATCTCCTATCAACAATCATTTTAAGACTGACTTGGAGTTGTTTGGTGAAGAGATGAAATTCCTATGATATCCGTACCATTCTTGACCGTACGGTCCAGGCAAGAGGAAATTTGGTAACCAGATCAGAATTTAATGATATTTGTTTGGTTTGAGTGCTCAGATTTGTTTGTTAGGTGTATTCAATTAGTTTGTTTCAGTTTTGGAGTGGATTGAATAGACATTTGGAAATTTGCATTTTTGAGCTACATCAATGGCTGCCGTACAGTGCAACAGTCAGCAAACTTAATGAAAATCAGTCACAGTCAGTTTAATCAGCAATTACATTCTCCTTCAGCAATCTTGATCAACTAATTGTTGATTGGTTATCATTCTCAGTGCATGGTATGATTCTATGCTTTGATCTCAAGATAAAATGCTCATCTGGTTTTTAATGTATGGTGATGTTGTTCAAGCTTAGATCGAGTATTTTATACTTCAATTGTAATCAAATTTACATTAAGTCCCCTGGATGGTTTACCGCCAGTGAGGAGGGAAAGAACAATTAAACACTATAACCCCTGGATGGTTTCACCGCCAGTGAGGATAAAGAATATCTTTCTTTCTTTCTACCCACTGAACAAGTGGTGAATTCCCACTGCATAAGTGGATGATTTTGTAAGCTTTTATGCATATTTATACCCACTGATAAAGTGGTGAATCCCCACGAAATGTGGATGCCCGCCGCAGTGGAAGAAGTGAATCTCTTTCTTGCATATTTCTACTGTAAGCCAAAATCATTGTATGCTCTCACCTTGCCCAACTTGGGATCTTGGTGATCAGAAAGTGTGAGGCATTTAGTTGGATGCATTCATTATGCTAACACTGTGTTATCTCCATTGTTCAATATTTTGGAAAAAAAATTTGGGGTTGTTTATTACAGTGGTATCAGAGCTGGTCACTCCTGCCAGCCTGTGTTCTTCTTCATATCAGCCTATAGTGAGTCCCAGTTTAGTGGCTTACACAATTGATGAATCCAGAGGATACTGAGTTTATCACCTACAGAAGAAGGCGATATCCTCGTGTTGATTCAGAATCAGAAGAGGATCAAAATATGGGTGAAAGGCAACCAGAGGAGCCCAGTATGAGGGACATATTGAATGAGCTTGCCCGAGGCCAGCAAGATCTTGTTAGAAGTAATCAGCAGATGAACAGATTGTTGGCTCAGTTAGTAAGTCAAAATCTGGGAGGAGAGACACCTCGTAACAATAGAGGTAATGATGGAAATCAAGGAGAGGCTAGCAATTCCAATAATGCTGGTCAACTACACAATGCCACTCATGCATCTAGAACTACATCTTCCAGGCCTATGATGCCTGTGTTTTTGGGTCAGCAACAAAATCCTAATGGAGGACAGCAGTTGGTCACAAAAAGCTTTGCTGATTATAGACGTGAATGGGAGTTTTATGGTGATGATTTTCAGAACATTATGTCTTTCAATGAATTTTGTCAAATCAAGTATCGAAATAGACCCCGGATTCAAAATCAGGATGTGCAAAAGAAACTTGGTAAAGTTCCTATTCCGCCTTTTGATGGTTCATCAAAATGCACAGCCAGGTCTTGGGTACAAAAGATGGACAATTATTTGAGCTTGAATCCTATGTTGGAGTTGGATTCTATCAAATTTGCAGCTGCCCACCTGGAAGGTGATGCACATGATTGGTGGACTCATGGCATGATCACTCAGGGTCATAGCCTGATTACGTCCTATGCAGATTTTACTCAAAGATTAATTGATAGATTTGACAAGTATGAACCTGAAAGTCACTTTAAACAGTTGGCTCAAGTGAGACAAAAAGACTCAGTGGATGCTTACATTGCTGAATTTTAGAGGATTGCTGTTATGGTGACTGATATTTCAGAAGCGAGGTTGACATATCTCTTTGTTGAAGGATTGATGGAGCCATTAAGAGGTTTAGTTAAGGCTTTAGAACCAAACTCATTGCATGAAGCCATCAAGAAAGCAAGGAATATGGAGTTCACTACACCAAGAAGCAAGTTCTATTCTAAACCATTCACATCAAAGAAGGATAAAAGACCATTCAAGAAAGAATTCAATCAGCCCAAATCCTCTTTCCCCAAGATGGATGATGAAGTCAGAAATGAACTTAGGAGGAAAAAATTATGCTTCACATGTAAGGAACCTTGGTCTCCGGGGCATAAATGCTATGAGAAAGGGAAAGCACAACAAATGGAAGCATATGTTACTGCTGAATCTGAATCAGAAAATTCAGATCAGCAAGATGAATCAAGTGAAAATGAAGATGTGGATGACTTAGAAGAGGCAGAGGCAAACAAGGAGAATGTAGTAACTTTTGCTCAATTATTTGGGAACCAAAGGAATGATCCTTTCAAGGTTCGTGGGGTACTTGGTGGCCAAAGAATAATTGCTCTCATTGACACTGGTGCGTCACACAACTTCATTGATGAAGGAGTTGTTGCTAGAAGGGGATTGAAACCTGAGGAGTTTGAAGGTTTTAAAGTTGTTGTTGCAGATGGATTTACACTGTCTTGTAATAGAAGATTACCTCAGCTTTCCATGCAAATTGGCAATCATGAAGTGGTAGATGATTTTTATGTGATAAGTATTACTGATACTGATGTTGTTCTTGGTATTCAGTGGCTGAAATCATTAGGAGATATGAGTTTGAATCTACAAACTTTGGAATTGAAGTTTGACCATAATGGTAAGAAGGTTGTGTTAAGAGGTATATCCACTGGAGGACCAAGGGTCGTGACTGCAAAAAGAATGGAGAGGCTAATTCGAAATGACCAGATTGAGTGGGCTGCTCAATGTGTCATCATGCCTACCCCTACCAAGGAGGAAAGGAGATCTTATCATCCTGATATTCAAGATTTGTTGAGTAAGCATAGTAAAGTTTTTAGTAATCTTCCTCCTGGAAGGCCTCCTGATAGAGGCATTGAGCATATTATAGAATTTGAAGATGGGACAAAACCAATCATCACTACTCCATACCGGCAGCCAAAAAGATTCAAGGATGAAATCGAGAGGACTCTCAAAGAATTGTTGGACATGGGCTTTATTAGACCAAGCAAAAGTCCTTTGCTTCATCAGTAGTGTTGGTGAAAAAAAAAGATGGTACTCTCCGTTTATGCATTGATTATAGGGAGCTCAACAAGAGGACCATAAAAAATAGATATCCGATTCCAAGAATTGATGAGTTGTTAGATGAGCTCCATGGAGCGGTCTATTTTTCAAAAATAGACTTGAGATCTGGTTATCCCCAGATAAGAATGAGGGAGAAGGACATTGAAAAAACTGCCTTTAGGTGCCATTATGGGCATTTTGAATTCTTAGTCATGCCCTTTGGTTTGACAAATGCCCCTGCAACCTTTCAATCTTGTATGATCAAAATTTTCAGCAAGCAGCTCCGGAAGTTTTTGTTGGTTTTTTTTGATGACATACTCATCTACAGTAAGACATGGAAAGAGCATTTGTAGCATATAGATGTGGTTCTTGGTATTTTGGAGGCTAATTCATTGTTTGCCAAAAAAGTTAAGTGTGAGTTTGGCCTAACGGAGATTGTATATTTAGGCCATGTTATTAGTGCTAAAGGAGTTAGTATGGATAAAGAGAAAGTCAAAGCCATTCTAGAGTGGCCCCCACCTACAAACCTTACTCAATTGAAAGGGTTTTTTGGTTTGTGTGGGTTTTATAGAAGATTTGTGAAAGGGTTTTCCCAAGTTGCAGCTCCTCTCACGGACCTTACAAAGAAAGGAGCCTTCAAATGGTCTCAATCAGCTCAAGATGCTTTTGATAGGTTCAAACAACTCATATGTAGCAGCCCTGTTCTTGCACTACCAGATTTTTCTAAGCCCTTTGAATTGGAATGTGATGCTTCTGGAGAAGGTATTGGGGCTGTTTTGATGCAAGATAAGCATCTTATTTGTTTTGAAAGTAGAAAATTAAGGGGTGCTGAAAAAAATTACTCTATTTATGACAAAGAAATGCTTGCCATAATGCATGCTTTAGTTAAATTTCTTCAATATCTAGTGGGAGGCAAGTTTATTGTCAAGACAGATCATAACAGTTTAAAATACTTCATGAGCCAAAAGGATTTGAATGAAAGGCAGCAAAGATGGGTAAGTAAGTTGCAAGCTTTTGATTTTGACATTGTTTATGTTAAAGGCAAAAAGAATGTTGTGGCTGATGCTTTGTCTAGAAGGCGATATATGCATTCTATGGTGGAGTTGGTGGCTGATTGGAAAGAACAAATCATTCTTGAATATGCCAAGGACTCTTTTGCATCAAGTGTTGTAGACGGGACCTTCAAAGACGATAAATATGAGGTAAATGGTGGTCTGATTTTATACAAGAATAGAGTCTTTTTGGTACCCAACTCCAAGATTAAATCTCTGATTTTGAAGGCATTTCATGATTCACCCTTGGCTGGTCACCAAGGTATATTTAAAACATATAAACAGATAAGAGAGAGATTTACGTGGAAGGGGTTGAAGGAAGAGGTTTGCAAACATATCCGAGAGTGTTCTGTATGCCAACAGAACAAGTATGAGAACACTTATCCTGTTGGTCTGCTCCAACCACTGCCCATTCCAAATCAGAAGTGGGAAAGTTTGGCTATGGATTTCATCACTGTCCTTCCCAAAGTGCAAGGGAGGGATAGTATCTTTGTGGTTGTTGATAGATTAACAAAGTTTGCTCATTTTTATGCTGTTTCTACAGGATTTACTGCAGTTCAGGTGGCTGAATTGTTTTTTAGAGAAGTATTCAAACTTCATGGATTGCCAAGGAGCATTGTTAGTGACCGTGACAGCAAGTTCTTGAGCATATTTTGGAAGGAACTATTTAGAATGTGTGACACAGAATTAACCCCAAGCACTAGTTACCATCCTCAAACGGATGGACAATCTGAAATAGTTAACAAGTGGCTTGAAGGTTATCTTAGAAGTTATGTATCAGGACAGCAGAAGGCATGGGTAAGATGGTTACATGTTGGTGAGTATTGTTACAACTCTTCTTATCACATGTCAATAAAAATGTCTCCATTCATGGCATTGTATGGACATGAAGCTCCTAGCTTCACTGACATGTTGTTTGGTGACAGTCGAGTTCCTAGAGTTAAAGAATTTTTGCAGGATAGCCAGGACTTGCTGAAATCATTGAAAGAAAATATCAGATCTGCTCAAAATCAGCAGAAGTTGTATGCTGATCAGCAGCGTATAGAGAGGGTTTTTGCAGTAGGGGACATGGTATATGTCAGAATTTAGCCTTACAAACAGTCTTCTATAAAAAAGAGTGGGGCTGAAAAGTTGAAGCCTCGTTTTTATGGGCCTTTCAAAATCATTGGTAGGCATGGAGAGGTTGCGTATGAGTTGGAATTGCCTAAGCATAGCAAAATACATAACATTTTCCATGTCTCTTGCCTTAAAAAGGCTCTTGGACAGAACATTGTGCCATCATCAATATTGCCACCTATTGATGATGAAGGAAGACTCGAACTCGTACCTGAGGCTATTCTTGATGAAAGAGAGAGGGTGTTGAGGAAGAAAACTATTAAAGAGTACCTAATCAAATGGAAGGATCTTCCTCTTGAGGATGCAACGTGGGAAGGAGAAGACATCTTGCAGCATCCTGTATTACAATTGCTTGGGGGCAAGCAATTTTTGGGAGGGAGGACTGTAATGTCCCCTTTCCAAGCCTAGTCAGAATGGGACCATTAGCCTATCTCATGATCCCGATGGGCTAGGGAATGGTTTGGGATCATTTTTAGTTTAATTATCAAATCGGAGTTATAAGGTTTGTTTAATTTGATAATTAAACTAAGCTTTATTATTATTGGTGCACTAAAGTCTAAGGTGGGTTATTTTAAAAAGTGACTTAATGTTATGACTTGAAGGGAAAAAGGGAAATGTTATAATTTTTAATTTCCTAGTCACTTAAGTGTGCACATAGCTTGATATTAGAAATTATTTCCAAGGAAAGTGCAAAAAAGGCTCTAATTTCAAGAAAGATTGGTTTTGTAACTCCCAGGTGCTTATAAAAAGAAGATGTGAGCTCATTTGGAGGCATGTTTTGGAATTTGAGAATGATATGCTACTGGATTGAATCTAGGGATCAATTGTGCCTTCTTGTGGACGGAAACCCACTCGAGGATGATCAGTTTCGGTGGTGTGATATCCACCCTAGCTGGTAATGGTGATTTCCACTCAGGGAATCACACGGTGCTCAATGGATTTTGAGTTTTTGTGAATTTTTTCATTTGTAATCAGTTTAAATGGAGAATAATAAATGCCTATGCAAATTTTGTGGTGATTGTTATAGTTCTGGTGAAAATTGAATTTACTTGCCTTAGCCGTACCATCTCTAGCCGTACACTTGCTGATACATTGATTTTCATCAGAAATGCAAGTTGGTCATTTTGATACCTATATTGATTGTAGAGTATTCATTATTGGTAGATGATCCTTTGCAAGTGATTTGATGAGTTTTGGTGCTGTTTTGTGTTTTCTGGGAGTGATCCGTACATACCCTTGACCGTACGACTGAATGGCATCGATGCACATAAAGAAAAATTGTTGAAGACTTTATAAACTCTGTTGATTGTATTCTTTTTACCTCCATTGGACAACCATTTTAAGAGTTATTTGGTTGGATTTGGTAAAGATATGAATTTTCTAGAGCCACCAGTACATGTACCTGGCCGTACATGGTGACTAGCAAAAATGCACATTAGAAAAAAATGTTAATGAGTTTGATCTGTTTAATGATTCCATCCTTCTTATCTCCTATCAACAATCATTTTAAGACTGACTTGGAGTTGTTTGGTGAAGAGATGAAATTCCTATGATATCCGTACCATTCTTGACCGTACGGTCCAGGCAAGAGGAAATTTGGTAACCAGATCAGAATTTAATGATATTTGTTTGGTTTGAGTGCTCAGATTTGTTTGTTAGGTGTATTCAATTAGTTTGTTTCAGTTTTGGAGTGGATTGAATAGACATTTGGAAATTTGCATTTTTGAGCTACATCAATGGCTGCCGTACAGTGCAACAGTCAACAAACTTAATGAAAATCAGTCACAGTCAGTTTAATCAGCAATTACATTCTCCTTCAGCAATCTTGATCAACTAATTGTTGATTGGTTATCATTCTCAGTGCATGGTATGATTCTATGCTTTGATCTCAAGATAAAATGCTCATCTGGTTTTTAATGTATGGTGATGTTGTTCAAGCTTAGATCGAGTATTTTATACTTCAATTGTAATCAAATTTACATTAAGTCCCCTGGATGGTTTACCGCCAGTGAGGAGGGAAAGAACAATTAAACACTATAACCCCTGGATGGTTTCACCGCCAGTGAGGATAAAGAATATCTTTCTTTCTTTCTACCCACTGAACAAGTGGTGAATTCCCACTGCATAAGTGGATGATTTTGTAAGCTTTTATGCATATTTATACCCACTGATAAAGTGGTGAATCCCCACGAAATGTGGATGCCCGCCGCAGCGAAAGAAGTGAATCTCTTTCTTGCATATTTCTATTGTAAGCCAAAATCATTGTATGCTCTCACCTTGCCCAACTTGGGATCTTGGTGATCAGAAAGTGTGAGGCATTTAGTTGGATGCATTCATTGTGCTAACACTGTGTTATCTCCATTGTTCAATATTTTGGAAAAAAAATTTGGGGTTGTTTATTACATGGTGATGGTGATGCACTTATTTCAGATGTTGATTCATCTACTCTTCGGCCTAAATGGTGGGCCAAAACAATTGGTGAGCTTCATGACAATGAACTCATAGAGGGTAGATCTGCCCGGAAGAAAAGCATGCAACAAAATACTGTCAACTTTCCCCTCATGGCCAATCTTCACAGCATCTCAGAGCCTCAAACATATTCCAAGGCTAAAGGCATCCTTGAATGGGAAAAGGCTATGGAAGCTAAGCACCATAGTCTTCTGAAGAACAATACTTGGGTTCTTTTTGATCTTCCACCTAGGAAGAAGCCCATTGGATGCAAATGGGTGTACAAAGTCAAGTACAAGTCTGATGGAACCCTCGATAAATATAAGGCTCGGTTGGTAGCCAAAGGATTCTCCCAGAAAGAAGGCATTGACTATGAGGAGACTTTTGCTCCTACAGCCAAAATGAGTACCATTCGACTTGTCCTTGCTATGGCAGCTTAGTTTGGGTGGCAAGTCCATCAAATGGATGTCAAGAGTGCCTTCCTCAATGGCGATTTGCAGGAAGAAGTTTTACATGACGCAACCTCCGGGCTTCAAGGTTGCTGGGAAAGAACACCAGGTGTGCAAACTAGTAAAAGATCTCTATGTCCTCAAACAGGCTCCATGGGCTTGGTACATCAAGATTGATAAATATCTCATTGATCATGGTTTTCAATGGAGTTATTTTGATTCTAATCTGTATGTCCATCAGTATGCTGATGATTGTCTCCTCGTCGTTGTTTATGTAGATGATCTGATAATTACTGGCAGTTCCGAATTGTTGATTCACAAGATCAAACATGATCTCAGTCACACATTTGATATGACAGACTTGGGTCTCTTACATTACTGCCTCGGTCTTGAGGTTTGGTAGCAATCTGACAGCATCTGTATCTCTCAGTCAAAGTATGCTTGTGGTCTGTTGGACAAATTCAGGATGACAGACTGCAAACTTGCTTCTACCCCTATGGAAAAAGGGTTGAAACTCTCAGCTCATTCAGAATCTCCTATAGAGAATGAATCCACCTTCAGACAATTAGTGGGCAGCCTCATCTACCTTACTGCCACTCGCCCTGATCTTAGTTTTGCAGTCAGCTACATCTCTCACTTCATGACAGCCCCTAAAGCTAATCATTGGGTTGCCGCAAAGCATGTGTTGAGATACATACAAGGAACTCTTGACTTCAGCATTGTGTATGGACATTGCAAAGATCCTCAATTGATTGGTTTTATAGATTCAGATTGGGCAGGTTCTATTGATGACCAAAAGTCTACCTTTGGGTATGTTTTCAGTTTGGACCGGCAAGAAGTAGCAAGCAGTGGCTCTCTCTTCGACAGAAGCTGAATACAAGGGAGCTGTTAAAGTAGCTTGTGAAGCAGTTTGGCTTCGACGAATGCTTTCAGACATTCACATGTCTCCATCAGGGCGTTCACCCTTGTATTGTGACAATCAAGGGGTCCTTAAACTTGCCAAAAATCTTGTCTTCCATGAATGGACAAAACATGTTGATCTTCATTGTCACTTTATTCGACAGCTGGTTGAAGACGGATCTGTGGCATTGCGATATGTTCCTACCGAGGACCAAAATGCCGATATTCTCACCAAATCTCTGAGTTCAGATAAGTTTGTCAACTTTCAGAGGCATCTTGGTGTAGTTGACCAATTGACCATTATAGGAGGGTATTAAAGATAATAATGGTCACGCTTTGTTTTTTCCTCTTAGATAGGTTCTTTTTCCGTCTTTAGAGATTCAACTTTCTTAGCTTGAGTTTTTCTGCTTTAGTCTATTTTTAGACTTTGTAATCTCTTTATATTGAGCTTTCGCTCTCATTGTAAAATATATCATTCTGTAATATAGTATTCAGTTTTATAAATCATGTAACATTGATTTGCTTCAAGAAAACTAGAAAACCATGCTAACACATCCAAAGAATGCCATAAACACCATGCTTCAATGCTCATGCATTAACTTGGAGATGTCTTTGCAACAATCTGCCAATGTCTTGAAGTTAGATTGCTCTCAAAAATGGAGAAATATTACAGTAATGAACAGCAACTGCTGCTCTCTTTACTTTTTCTATCCTCCTCTCCTATTCTAATGTCTAATCTCCCTTGAAAATGAGGCAAATGGGCCTTTATATAGGCTTACAAAGGGGCCAAGATATGATTTCCTTGAAATCTATCCCCAAAATTAGGTCAAAGAAACCCTAAAAAGGAGGAAGGTGAGAAAGAAGATGAGGCTGCCAACATTTTGGCCAATGAACAACTGACACATGTATTAGGGTGCCACCTCATTTTCTCCTTTTGTGGTCACTTGGCATGCCTTGATTGGTAGATGGTGATGGAATGCCACCTCAACATAACCCAAACAATTGTTCCTTGAGTGTGTTTTAGACTTGGAAATTCCTTCTTGTGTTGCACTTGACTTGGGTCTTTGTCTTTGGCGTGGAATTCTTGTCATAATCCTTGTCTTCCTGATGCTGAACTTGATCCTGCTGATGAATGGTGCACTGCTCTTATTCTTGGATTTCCAAGGATTGGTCTTCTCATGTTGGAAGCAGTCTCCTCCTCCGGCATTGGAACTCTTCTTTGCATCCACCTTGATCGTCCTGGATCATCCTTGCACATCCTCTTCATGGAACTTATCTTGCACAAACAAAGGAAATTTCGAGTAGTTATGCCGAACAAAACCTTGAATGTAATGCAATTTCTGATATATTTGTGAAGAAAGAAAAACATTCAACATTTGCAAGCAATCACTTCCGAAATCTGTTCTTCACTTGAATAAATTTCACCTCCTTCTACAGAAATCTGTTTTTTTACTAACCAATTTGCCCTCTTTTCAATGAAAACTTCGCTTTTTATGAAGAGTTCTAATTTGATTTGATAGGTTCTTGTTTTGACTTAGTGAATTTCCGATCTTTCTCAATGAAATCTTGAAGAAAACTGATTTTTTCCTTGGTCAAAACTGACCTGCTCCTTCAGAAATCAGACTTTTACCAGGTGAAGAAAAGTCGGATTTTGTTAATGAAAATCTGACTTTGCTTGATGAAATTTCATTTCTTCTTTGATGAAAAACCGTGAAGAAAACTCTGTTCTGAGGTGAAAGAAAGTCTGAAAATCTCAGAAATTGAAGAGGAAAGGTCTGAAAAAGGCTTGGTTTTAATGGAGAAAACTACTTTGACTAGAGAAATCTGCCCTTTGCTGGTATTTCGGCATTGGAGCGTGGAAAAATCGACCATGAAGGTGAAGAAATCTGGGCTGATTATGAAGAAATCAGACCCTGATACCTGCCCTGCCCTTTGCTCTTGATCAAGAAATTTGCCTTTGGATGGAGAGATATGTCTTTGCCTGGCTGAAGCAACCTGCTTTTGAAGCAGAAACCTGTTCTTCACTCCTTTAGAAAGGTGCTCCTTCAGAAATCTGCCTGAATATGTTGAAGTATATCTTTTGTTGTTGAAATGGATGAGTTATGGGAAGACTTTGCTTGGAAATGAAGTAAAGTGACTTCAAATACCCTTAAATATGGCTAAATTCACCTTTTGGAGGCTGACCTATCACAAGAGATTTGATTTTTTTTTAAATCAAGCTGCTCAAGCTCCTCACTTGGCCGCCCTAGCACAAGAAAAGTGATTTTTTGACTAAGCAGCTCAAGCTTGTCACTTGGCTAACCTAACACAAAGGCAGCTGGTTTTGGGTTGGGCGTGGATTTCACTAGTCATGGATTTGCCTTAAGTTTGGAATTCTACTTTCATCTAGGCGTACACTTCATCTAGACAAGGATTTGGAATTGTTTAAGATATTTTCTCTTGGTTTTAGGTTTTCACCTTTCCCCATGCCTTGGATTTAGTGACCTCCACATGTTTTCCTTCGATTTAGTGAGCTGACTCATTGCTTTTCCTTGGGTTTAGTGATTTTTAGACATTTTCTAATGGATTTTGTTGTCTTCCCCTAGGCGCACTTTAGGAGAGTCTATGGATTTGGATGTTTGGATTTCTAAATCCATGGATTTCATTTTTGAGATGCCTACTTATTTGCTTGGGGATGGTCGCACTTTCCATGAATCCATGGATTTCGTTTTTTGGATTCCCAACTCCATGGATTCCATTCCTTTGTTGCCTTCTTGCCTGCTTGGAGGTGCTTGGTGCACTTTTGGTGAGGGCATGGATTTCGTGACTACTGTTTCCTCTTGGCGTGGATTTTAGGACTACTCTTCCTCTTGGCTCATCCTACTAAGCCTTGAGTTTTGAGGAGCTTATCTCTCCCAAACGCGAATTTCTCTCTGTGAGGAGCTTATCTCAATAAGCAGGTCATTCTCTCTCCTTGAGGAGCTTATCTCTCTAAGCAAGACGTTGAGGTGCTTAAGGAGCTTATTTTTTTAAAACAGGACATTCTCTCTCCTTGAGGAGCTTATCTCTCTAAGCAGGACGTTGAGGAGCTTATCTCACTAAGACAAATTTTGCCAAGGAAATGCTTACGTTAAGGCGAGCTTAGGGCTTTGGATTGAACTGAGAATTGGACTTTGAACAGAGACTTGAAGACTTTGGAGGGGGACTTCATTTGCCCTTGAAACTGCGGATAAAGACCCCCAGATTGTGGATTGATAGCCCATTCACCATGGATTCCTATGCTCAGGGTGAAGGACTTAGACATCTTCCTATGAAATGATGGACTTCTTAGCAATAATATGGCGGAACTTGGGCAAAACGACACTACCAAACCTACAGACCCAGAGAACAACCAAAATCCTAAAGCAAAATGATGGCGAAAGCGAGGAAAAAAGAGGGGGTCCCCATTTGCAATGGGGCAATGTGTGAAAACGTCACAACAATATCCAAGGATAGTCTGGAGCAAATCCTCCTCCTTATCTCGAAATCATCCTTCGCATTTGCCCAGTGATCTTCAAGGTGTACCTTGTGCTTATGCTTCCTTCCACAGGCTACTCGGGTGATGTTGAAAGGATCGAAGTTTGCCTTGGAACTGTGAGTCACTAGGCTATAAAACTACAATTCTTCATTGGATCTTTCCGCAGCCTGGATGGATGGACACATCTCAACGACATCTCCAATCTGGATTGGGAATGATAATCCAACTCTCTTTTTCTTCTTCTGGACTATATCATAGGCTGACAGTTGCCTTGTCAATTCCAGCAAGATCATCAGGTCAGTAGAATACCTTGGCAATCTGTACGGATAGGAGGAGAATCCCTGCACTCGGATGTAAGTGAACTTTGGAAACTGGGTGAACCAGGAGCCGTACTTCTTGACTAACTGCATGGCTTCTGGTGACAGTCTCCTATGAGTCCCTCCTTGAAGTGTTCTTGTAATGTGCATGGAGAATGCATCATTGTACCTTTTGAAATGTGCTATGTTTTGGAGGTGCAGTTGTGGGTAACAATCATAGACTTTGATTTGTCCGTTGGCATTCCCACTGTGTCCTCTCCATGCCAATCCCTTGTATCTACAATTCCTTGCCAGCATGTAAATCACGTAGGAACTCATGTAGAAAGTCCCTGATTCCTCCAGATTCCTGAACTGTTCGTCAATGTTGTCACTGATGAGCTGGGCCAAATCGATCATCTTTACTCCGTCAGTTATCTCTTCCACGAAGTAGAACATCCAAGCTTCGAAAGTTGAAGCTTGAGGACATCCCATGACTCTGTTCAGCAGGACGACGAGGTCTCCGTACTCTTGTCTGAAGTCGGATTTGAGGAGCTTCTTTGGCAACTTGGAATGATGAGGTCTTTTCTTTTCCATCCATGAGTTATTGATAATTCCCAGGCAAGTATCAGGATCAGCCTCATACATCTCGAGTGATGCTTCCTTGCTCTTGTAGACGGTGGGGGTGTAGGCAGGAATGTTGAAGGCTTCAACAATCATTTCCTTGGAGAAGTAAGCCATCACTTTGTCGTCGGGAGCAACAATCCTTCGTCGGTCAGGATCATAATGCATGGAGCATTCCACAATGAGCTCGAACAAGGTATGGCAGGAGGGAAGCATGCGGCTGGCACAATCCCATTGCGGACCATCTTCGCCGCGAGCTTTGATGGAGGGTGTCCTTCGGTCCCGTACATCCGCTTCTTGATCTCCTCCATGTTGACAAGCCCGATATTGGTGTCGCCTACATTCTTCCACTTCGAAGCAATCCTAGATTCCGGAAGCAGTCCCTTGAGGACGTCCCACATTTGAGCTTGTCGTGAGGATCTGGCCTTGGCACTTGCCATTCATCTAGGAGAACAAGACGAATCAATTAAGAGCAAAGAGGTAAATAGTAGGATTTTACCACATAGGTAAAGAGGATTTATTCCAAATGTAAAGAAATTTTCACCATCTCATGCATGTGGGATTAAACTTTGTGAATTGTAATGCATTTTCAGGTGTACTTTGAAAAGAAAGATTAACAACTAATAGTATTTTCAAGTAATGTACCCATAACTCTACTCTTTACTTGTGTAAATTCTGCCCTTTACCTACTAACCAATCTGCCCTCTTTTCAATGAAACTTTTGCTTTTTTTGAAGAGTTCTGCTCTAACTTGATGGATTTTGTTCTGATTTAAAGAATTTCTGATTTGACTCAATGAATTTCTGATCTTTTGTGTAAAACTCTGCTATTTTCCAATGGATTTCCTGCTGTTATGCAGTTCGCCCAATCTGAAGAATTCTGCCTTCCTACAGAAATCTGTGTTTTTATCTGAAAAATCTGCTTTTTGGTTTGAAATCTGCTCCTAAATAGTGGCGAATTCTGCTTTGCTTGATGAATTCTGCTTTTACTTGATGAAGTCTGCCTTCCTTTTGATGGAATCTGCCCTTAAATGGAGAGGTCTGCTCCTTTTATGGCGAATTCTGCTTTGCATTTGTGTTTGAATTTGTTCTGAGAGGTGTGAATTGGAGCTCTTACATATATAGGCAAATGAGTTCCCACCTTAGAGGGCCGACCTAGCAATTATAAGGAAAAAAATTTAAAGTTTTTCAAGCTACTTTTCTCTAAGGCCGACTTGGATTTTTTGTAGTTTGGCTGACCTGAATTTTGACTTGGCCGACTTGGATTTTCATGTCTCCAAACTCCTCCCTGGTGAGGCCGACCTAGATTAATGAAAAATTCTAAAGTTTCCATATTTCCCTTTGGCCGACTTGGGAAAAGGTTAATGTTTTTCATTAAGGCTTCCCAAACGGTGGCTTTGTGGGTTGGCCATCGCTAGGAGTTTTGTCCTTATCCTGAGCGCATCCTCCCTAAAGTTAGGGATTTGGACATGTCAGGGAATTCCTTGTCCACGACGCGGATTGCTTCAAGTACAAAATTCCTTATCCATGGCGCGGATTGCTTCAAGTCGGGGATTTTCACTCATCACGGAATTCCTTGTCCAAAGCACCCATTCCATGTTGGTGTGGATTTTGGAGTCTTGGACTTTCACGTTTTGGAATTCCCTGTGTTTGGCGCGGATTTTATAGTGGCGAGAATTCCTTTATGTTGCGGATTCATCATGAATTGTGGATTTTCCTTGTCCAAGGCGCACCTGTAGCTAGGTCTTGGATTTTCCTTGATTTCCAAGTCATGACTTATCCTAGTCCAAGAGCGCATAGAGTGGGAGGGTGCGGATTTTGGCAAGTTGAGGATTTTCCTTGGAATTTTTTCCCTTAGGTGCATATTTGATGACTTCATGGATTCATTTTATGTCTTGGATTTTTCCTTATCCAAGGGCGCATATTCCACCCAGTTGCGTATTTTCATGAGTTCGGGACTTTTTTTTGTCTGGAATTCCTTGATCGGAGCGCGGATTTCATAGTGGCGGGGATTTGACCATGTTGTGGATTGTGGATTTTCCTTGTCCTGGAATTCCTTGCTTGGAATTCGCTCCATCTCTTTAGGCGTACTTTTCACCAAGGCGTGGATTTTCCTTTGTTGTGGATTTTCCTTGTTTGGAATTCCTAGTCCAAGGCGCACCTTCACTCTAGTTGTGGATTTTCCTGAGTTGAGGTGCGGATAACTGATGGTCATGGATTTTTTTCCTTCCTCAGGCGTGGATTTTGAATGAACTTGGATTTCTTCTTTCTTGAGGCGTACATCCCCTGTTTCCATGGATTTGGACTCAACTTTCGATGGGATTTTATCCGAGAACTTTTATTCCAGAGTCAGGATTTCATGGCTTTGACAAGGATTTCTCAAATTTTGCTAAGGAATTCTAGAGTTGTGCTTTGGACTTTTCCATGTTTCTGAGTCAGGAATCTAGGATTTGCCTAATGGAATGAGGAGTTTTGACATGGAATGACAAGCTTTGTCGCGTTCAGGACCTTGGATTGGACTTTGGAATAGGATTCCAGATAGATCTTGGAACATGATTCTTGATAGGAACTTTGGACAGATTCTTTTTGATTAGAGTCTTGAAACAGGAATTTGGATTGGATTCCGGA
The DNA here is from genome assembly GCA_027924645.1 of Cunninghamia lanceolata. Lineage (NCBI taxonomy): Eukaryota > Viridiplantae > Streptophyta > Pinopsida > Cupressales > Cupressaceae > Cunninghamia > Cunninghamia lanceolata. The sequence goes on from BSBN01000150.1 coordinate 7,984,703, forward strand.
TTGGACTTTTGGATTGGAACTATGGACAGAAACCCCTGGATTACAATTTTTAACCAGGAATCTGGATTGGATTCCGGATTGGACTTTTGGATTGGAACTATGGACATAAACTCTTGGATTGGAGTCTTGGATTCTCACTCACCTTTGAAATTTTGGATAAAGACTTGCAGACTCTGGATTGGAACAGCCTATTCAACATGGACTCTTATGTTTAGAGTGAAGGACTTGGACCTTTTCCTATGAAATGGACTTCTGCCATGGATTGGCCAGATTTGCTAGAGGAATGATAATTAGGGTTTCATTCAATCCTCAGGAAAATCACTCCTTTTTTTCACTATTTCAAGCATTCTTCATGTTCCCTGTGAGCTAAACGCATGAAAACTCCTTCCTAGGTCAAATGGATCTGAGTAGGAAACTGCAAGATCGAAGCAAAACTAGGGCCAGGCCAAAAACAAAGGGGGACCCCCTTTGCAATGGGGTGATGTTGTAAAAAGGTCACAATAGGTACCTTGCCATTTCATCCTCTTGTCGTGGGGGTATGGGCTATTCTTCCTCAATGGGGTCTGTCTCATCTCTTTCTAAAAATTTGACGCTGAATGTCCTTGTGGGTGGTTTAATTGAAACTCTGTCATTAGCTGAGTTACTTCCTTGTGCACCATTCTGAATAGTTCTACCAACACTCCATTGTTGGTTCATCCTCTTCAATATTCGAGCTATTTCTGCCATGGATTCCCTCATGGATGACAGAAATTCTCTGGCCAACTCTATGTTTTCTTGGCAAATGAACTCCTAGTTGTTTCCTTCTTCATTTCTGTCTCCCATGGTTTCCTCTTTTCTCTTCTTCCTTCGTTGGTATCTGATCTCCCTATCACTCTTGTGCATTAATCTGCATCACACAATCCCACAGGCTGGGAAGAAACGGTGGCTCTGATACCACTGAAACCTATTTTTAATTCGTTGTAGCCTATATAAGAAAGCGTTTGCTTCTTATTTTATTATCGAATATCTTGGTAATCATTTTGTGTTTGATTTATGTTGTTTGGTATCAGAGCAGGTGACATGTTTTAATTTTGCTAGGGTTTGAAAAGATGTTTTAATTCTGCTAGGAATTGAAAAAATTAAAAAAATTCAGGGTTTCCAAACAGCTAGGGCAGAATTTGTATTCTGTTTGTGGAAAGAGTTTGTAGGTATTTTGAAAATTTTCCAGTTCATTGTTTGGGTTGTTATTTTCCAGAAATGGAATTTCCATTCGATAAATATTCCGGTTTCAACTTTCACACTTGGAAAGTTAAAATCCAGATGCAATTGATGCACAAAAACTTGTGGGGAATCGTAAACGGAAATGAGAAACTTCCTATAGATGCTAGTAAGGTACTGGAATGGCAAAGCAGAGATGATAAAGCGAAAGCAATTATTGGTCTTGCTCTTTCCGATTCAGAGTTACATCACATAGATCTCGCAAAATCATCTAAGGAACTCTGGGAAAATTTGAACAAGTTGTTTGTAGCAAAAGCGGTTAATGTTAATTTTCTTTAAAGCTTCATCTTTTCAAGTTCAAGTTGACTGAAGGAGTCACTATGTCAAGCCACGTAAACAATCTGTGATCTCTTCTTCAACAACTAGCAAAGGTTAATGCCACAGTGGATGATGAGGATGCTAAAGCCATTTTATTGAACAGTTTGCCTTCAAAATTCAGTAATGTCATCTTTACACTTTGTCAACTTTCTACTAAAACTCTGGAAGATATGATTTCAGCTCTCATAGCTGAAGAAAAGAGGACTATTGCAGGAGATGCAGCGGATGAACCTCAATCTAAGGTAGCATTATATGCAAATCTCAGAAGATTTGATAAGGACAAAAAGGAAATATAATGCTATTATTGCAAGAAAATGGGTCACACAGCTTGGAACTGTAGAAATCGAGCAATTGATGTTCTGAAGTGAAAGATCAGAGAGGCTAATGTAGCCATTGTTGAAGATCCTCTAGATGCTGACAATGGTGGAGAAGGTGGAGAAGTTGCTTTTAATTCATTCTAAAGAAGTTCGGTTCTTTGAAGACAAGTACTGAAGAAAATTGTACCTTCCCTTTTTACCTATACACCTTTTCTGCCCACTTGTCTCTTGACGTCAAGCCCCTTCCCCCTATCCACCTATCAAAACTATCCGTAGTAGGGGGCGGAAGGGGGCACACTCTAAGATAGGATGAGCCCTACTACTAGGGATAGGGCCCCTCTCCTGCCCCTCTCCTTCCTCTCTCTAATTCGTGAATACTTGGAGGGGAAGAGGGCATAAATATTCTTTCATTGCATTTCTGTGCTTGTCTGGGTGATGAAAGAGGACTGTGGGGTATTTTGGAAATGTGATCAATGTGAGGATAGAAGATAATATAAATGTTGAAAAGTAGAAATCAAGAGATTCCCATTTTACAAATAAGTCTCGGTCTTCCCCAAAACCAAGTTTCCTCTTGTAAAATCCCATCTTTATGATGACACCATTGAAACTCAGAATGGAACAACAAATATTTTGGGTTAAAGGTAGAGGGTAAAACCTTGTTTCATGATAAGTGCACTAGTTGAACATCACTGCAAAAGAGACCAACGCAAATCCTTTTATACAACATATATGGTAATCATGACAACTTGAACAATTTTACTACCCATTCTGATCATACACATTAACATAGCTCACTTTGGTGGAGAGGGCGGATTCGATTTTGAAAGCATAATTATATAGGTGATGATGATTAGCACTGTTCGGTAAAGACTGACATGGTATATTGGACACATAAAATAAGGGATGATTTATGCTTTAGAACATTGTTTTTATAATTGAGTAAAACCACCAGGCTCTTACTATTTTAATAAGCCAAAAGATTTTGAATTTGTTAATATCATAAAAGTAATCTATTTCTAATTAATAATAATGGTATGATAAGTTAGCAGAAAAAGATAATCATCTTCAATTGCCTTTGTTATTAGAAAACTAAACAATGTTTTTCCACGGATTTTAGTGGTTTCTAGTGCCTAGTTTCACTTTGAAGATTATGATAGTTTATTCTACTTTTTGGCACTGCTCATTCTTTTTTAGGTTGATGATATTAGAGAAATAACTTTGGTCAATCAAGCAGAGTTCATTAATTCTTTTTAGTGCCTTGGTTTTAATTTGTATTTGTAAAAGTTCATGATTTCATCATTGTTCTAGGTGTCACCTTCAAATCTTGTATGTATGCAGGTTTGATCCTCCTTTCTAATGTCCATGTAATACATTAAATAAATTAACCAATTATACACGCTCTTTTCACCACAACGATTGCAATCATCATGCACCAATGCTCTCTGATACAGGAGTGCAACAGTTCCCATTCTTGGACCTTGTTGCATGTTTAGGATAGAATTCCTCACTCTTAACACCAAAACATTAGATAATTGGCCTAATTATATTTGCATTGTTTCAATATTTAAACCCTCTAGAAGTCTTGCTTACATTAAGAAGGAAAGGAACATCCATGGATATTTACTCACCTAATTATTACCAACATTCTAATGTTTGGATGTGCACCTGAGATTACTTCAAACAATTTCCACATCACAGTATTTAAATTTACCTTATCATGTGTTACAATCATTTTTCTTTGGCCATATGATGCTCCTGGTCGTAGATTTTTGAAAGTGTGTACACTTGACTAGAGATCATTTAATTTGTTGATCACCAACTATTCGAGAAAGTACCTCTCTTCTTCAATCAACTACATTAGCTAACCCTATTACTTGCACTTATCTATTTTGCAGACGTGAATGCGTTTCAATTTAAGTGGTCAAGTCCCTAATCTTACTTAATTTGTGACTAATAAATAGAATAAAGCTCCATTATTCTCTTTCTTTTTTCCCCCTTTAAACCCTTCACACAGAAAAACTTGAATTGAGTCTTGTGCTTCAATGCAGTGAATTTGTTGACCAATTTTCCATGGGTACATTTCAAAGTCCTATTTTTCACCACATTCATCCCCAATTTGGGGAAATCCCCTTGCTATTTCCATTAAGAAATAAGGAACTTGATAGATACTTTTATCAGCATTAAATACAGAGATAAATGATTTTTAAAATTGACTTATTTTATTTATTTTAACAACTAAATTGATAATAAGGATATGCCATCTAGTTATTTATTTACAAGTTCTGTAATCCTAAAATTACAAGTTACATAGATACAATTTTCTTCAGTACTTGTGTTGAAGATAGGAAAAACTCAACAACCAATAATGAACGTACTTTTCTATGTAATTCAATCTTTATTGTTACAGATGTTTTCTATTGACCAATCAAACTAAATTCCATTTCTAGGTTTAATTAGTGTGTTAAAGTGGAAATCAAGATATTCTTATATCTACTTATTTCAAATTTGTTGTGCGGTCCCTTGTTTACCATACAATGAATTTTCAAATTGAGTTCATAGCACTAGGAGAAATTATTGGAGAGAAAGGAAGTGCCAATAAGGGAAAGGGAAAGTGAAGACAAGGGAAGGGTTAGAAAGATACGCGTGAGCAAAATAATTCCAAATTAAAAATAAAATGTACCGTGATTTTTTTCCCTATACAGTGGATGTTTATGCACAAAAAATTAAAAAAAACTTTCTCCCAAGGGTCTGTTAAGTTTTTTGGGATTTTGTTATCCCATACATTATCTGCCTGGTTTGTATGTATTGAAATTGCTATGGTTGGGGTTTGGACTATAAGTGTTTGCTTCTTTTCCATTGTGATCATGACTACAAGCTGTCTTGAACTGTGGAATAAGTATGAAGTTATGTATTTCCGGCTGTTGTACTGTTCTGTTTGGAATCATTGTTGAATTTTCTTTTGAGATTTTTCATTTTGTATTTTATGTTCATCTGTGTGTGGGGGATTATAGTTGTTAAGGTTTGCATTGTTGAAGATAATTAGTAATTTTCAATTGTTGGATACTATACTATCCTATCCATGAGAACTTTAAGGGAGTCGTTATATTGATTCTATTGTGCATAGGCAAAATTATAGCAAGAAAAATATTATATAGAAATACATATAACAGTAGCAATGTGTTATCTATGTATTGACTGTTGTTTCTGCCTTTGTCTGCCGAGTGCAGAAATATTTCTGAATCTGATCTCTTCATTTTATTGCTTCCTTTCTTCCCCTTTTGCCACTCCACATAATCTGAATATGTATCTTTTTCTAACATTGAAGAGATACACCTAATGGTGCTGTCCCTATGCTGCCCAAGAGACACAACCAATTGTTAGACTTTCAAACCCATTCCTTAAATACTAATCACAACCCCTTTTAGAATGTTTTCATTTCACAAATTAAGTGCTGCTCTCCTTTTATAAAACATGCTTCACTTAATATATCGATTGTTTCTTTTTAAATAACATCCCCTCTTTTATAAGTCTTTTGTCTTATTTACTGTCTTGACTTTTTCTACACTCCATATGTTAACATAATCATATCTCTTCAATATTAAACTAACCGCTGCTTGTAAACATATGTTGATCGTTGTTTTCTTTTGCAAATTGCATGTCTTGTAATATAAAACCTATGTTGCAGGGTTCGCAGGGTCCCCTGCCGAATCCGGGTCCGGTCCGCACTAGGTTCGCGGTCCGATTTGGTCCGCCTGTGGGTCCGGCCATAGGAGATCGGGTCTGTCCCGGACGAACCTGGGCGATCCGGGCTCGAACCCGGGGCCCAAAAGGTGAACCCGTCCCGAACCCGAGCATTCCAACGACCAAAACACAATTTTTTTTGTTTTTTTTTTTAACATTATAACTCAATTTTATGTTTTTTTAATTCATCTAAAATGAAAAAGTAACGCTAATATCACATTATAAACATAAATAGAAAGCCATTTCAACTCATTTGTTTGCAAAACACAAAAACTTTCCATTGTGGCTGAACTCACATATTTGATTGTGATTGAAGAAGGAGGCTTGAAGATTGATTCTTGAAGGTTGGAAATCTCTTGCACCACCATTCCTACACATTTGCAATTGTTTAGAGGCTGCCAAAAAGATCAGAGGAGGAGATTTTTGCAAAGAGGTAGGTTTTTTTTTCGTTTTTTTTTTGCATTTTTGAACAAAAAACAAATTCTTTTTAACTTGTTTTTTTTTTAAATCTTAGTTTATATGAATCATGAATGTATCACCATGCTTTTGTTTTTGTTTTGAATGTTTTCATTGTTTTGTTTAAAAAGTTTATTGCCACACCCACAAGAATCACAATGGCAGCTAGTTCTAGCTTCGTATCCCAATCTAAATTCAAAATTGATCCACACTCACCTCTTTGGAGGCATGTTGAAATGATACAACAAATGCCAGGTGGTGGGGGTTACATTTGGAGATGCAAGGGTTGTGATGTGCAATATACTAGTTCATATAGTCGGGTGAAAGCCCATTTGTGTAACATCTCTGGGTGGGGGATGAAAGCTTGCCCAAGAAAGAATAAAAAACCTATACCACCCGAGCAAGTGATGGCATATGTCATGGAGCAACAAGCAGCATATGAAGCAACAGGCTGTAAATCATTAGCAAACTTGTCAAGGAAAACTAAAAGAGGTAGAACTCAAGGAATGGAGCCTCCATCTATTCCCACTGTTGTGGTAGAGAGCCACCCATTTTTGGTCACTCCTCAAGAGGAACCCACAAGCACTACAAACAAAAGACCAAAGGGACCTTTGGAAACATCATTTCAAAATGAGGCTCGAGATATTGCTGACCAACATATAGCCAGATGCATTTGTGCAAATGGTTTTTCATTCAATGTTGTTCGCTCACCATATTGGAAAGAGATGGCGAGAAAAATTAATGAGGCTCCAAAAGGGTATAAGGGCCCAGGGTATGAGAAGGTGTGTGGAACCTTATTGGAAAATGAGGTCAAGAGTATAGAATATGCATTGAAGCGCATAAGGGATTCATGGAGTGAGATAAGGGTGTCGATTGTCTCTGATGGATGGAAAGATGTAAAAAATTGGCCTTTGATCAATGTTATTGCAGTGTCCCCTAAAGGGGCAATGTTTTTGAGAGCTTTGGATTGTGAGGGGCAGGTGAAGGATGGAGAATTTATTGCTAAGATCCTCATTGCAGCCATTGAGGATGTGGGACCTCGTAATGTTCAAGTGATAACGGACAATGCAAAAAATTGTAGAGCTACTGGGTTGTTGGTTGAGGAACGGTATTCACATATCTTTTGGACACCTTGTGCTGTACACTCTCTCAATTTTATGCTACAAAAGATTGGGAAAAAAATTGATTGGATTAGAGAGTTGTACATAGAGGCCGAGGAGATACAAATGTTCATCACCAACCACCACATGTCCCAAAGCATATTTAGATCATTTTCTACATTGGAGTTGTTGAAGGTAAGTGAAGCAATATATTTTTAATTTTTTCTATGCTTTAATTTCAGATATTCTAATTATTCTTAAAGTTTGTTTTTAATTTTTTAAATGTTTAAATTTTAATTATTGTACTTTTTATTTTTGATATTTCAATAGGTTGCTGAGACCCATTTTGCTTCAAACACAATTGGCTTGAGACGACTTGTGAAGGTCAAACAGGCTCTTATCAGCATGGTTGTTAGCAATAATTGGTCCGTATGGAGGCAAAGCAACACTGAGAGGGCAGCAAATGTTAAGGGGATGATCCTAAATGACCATTGGTGGGATCGTGTGCAGTATCTCCTTAGTTTCATCGAGCCCATTTTGAGCATGATTCGTTATACTGACATGGACAAGCCTTGCATGGGGGAGATATATGATGGCATTGATTCAATGATAGAGAAGATAAAGACCATCATAAATGAGGAGAAAGATCCTCAAGAAATTCTCTTCAACCAAGTGCATGAAATTATTGAGGCTAGATGGAACACAATGACAACCCCATTGCATCTTCTTGCATTTGGATTGACTCCAAAATATTATAGTGCTGAGATTCTTGCGGTGTCAAATAGGATTCCCCCATGGAGAGATTTAGAAGTGTCTGAAGGGTACAAGGCAGCATTTCGTAGACTCTTCCCTGATCCAGAATTGCAGGATATGGTCACGAATGAGTTCACTGATTTTGTACACTCCAATGATCAAAGCATTGAGGCTCCTCATGATAAATTCAAGAAAGATGCTCATAATTGGTGGTACTTTCATGGCCAACAATTCCGATGCCTACAACCTCCTGCAATCAAGGTTTTATCACAAGTTTACTAAATTTCTATGTTTTTATGATTTATCTTAAAGACTTTTAAAAATTTAAACTTTGAAGTTTCATAATTCATTTATAAGTTTTATAACTTGTAACTTGTAAGTTTTAACTTTTTTATTTTTAACTCTCTCTCTACTTTATCTTCATAGGTTGCTAGTTCCTTTGCATCTGAGAGGAATTGGAGCACATACTCTTTTATCCACTCAATAAAGCGTGACTGATTGCACTCCAAAAAGGCGGAGAATTTAGTGTATGTGCATTCCAACTTGCGCCTCCTTTCGCACAAACAACAAGACTATAAGGAAGGGGAATCAAAGCTGTGGGATGTGGAGCCAGAGCAAATTGACATGGATGCTTCTACTTCGCATTCCCAACATGTTGCACTTAAGGGATCAGAGAGTGAGCACACTTTTTCAGCGAGTGGCAGTGGTGTTGGTTGTGGTTCTTCAAACGATCCTGTTAATGTCCAAGATGATGATGATGATGTGGAGGATTTAGCAAATCCATATGATTGATGACATTTGTCATTTGACATTGAAACAATGAAAATTGATTGTTGAACTTGATATTATTATTTTGAATCTTGTTATTGAACTTGATGTTCCAGTTTTATGTTTTATGATATTCAAGTTGATGGTGGTTTTGTTGATTATATGATGCTATGTGGTGTTCTACACTTTATTCTTGCTTCTACACTTAATTTTTTTGCATATATATATGAACCCAAAAACGAACCCAACCCCCCAAAAAACTTTTGGCCAAATCCACGAACCGAACCCGCGACCCTGAACCCGAACCCGAACCAACAACTTAGTATAAAACACACCTCATATATTGAAATCGCATCCCTTTACATCCTTTGTCTTATGCTTCGTGTTTCCCTTTGTAAACACATACTGATCGCTCCTAATATAACCGCTCTCCTTAATAAACTGTCTTATATGTGAGTCTTGTCTGATCTGGAATGTGCTCCATGTAGAAAGTTGGCCAGCATAGTTTTTGTGTTTGAATTCATACTTGGACATTATATAAATCGGCCAACATTGTTTAAATCTTTAATTTAAACAATAGTAATCAACTTCTTCAAAATGATAATCGAATGTATTTGGAGCATTAGGCAATATGAGGTCGGCCCATATTTAATTCCGTTTTTCACAAGGTCGGCCTAAGCACGGGACATTTCATGGAGATCCAAGTTCGAATCCCCCAAGTGACATCTATAGTTGGAATTCCAAGTTGTGGCTCTTGGACTTCCATTGTGGCTTCTATGTTGAAGAAGTGATCTATGTTGAATGTGGATGGGGAGGAGGTCCCCCTTGTGACCTCCGCTAGTGTTAGGCCAGCCTAAAATAATCCCTCATCGATAAAAAAAAATTATATTTATTTTTAATTTAATAGATTATTTAATAATATATTTTTTAATTTGCAATATATATTATTTTTCCTAGTATTTAAACTCAATAAGTTTAATATTTATTATTAATAAAATTATAATATTTAGGTATTAAAAAATATAATATAATAAATTATTAAAAAATATATTATATATATATATATATATAGCCGTATCCAACTATATCCATATTAGGGGTTTTGAAAAATAGTCGTATCCATATTGGATACCGTACCTGTGTCCATGCAACTTTGATTGCTCTTCATACTGAAGGTAGAAATAACCCCCATTAATAGTATGGGCTTCATTACAATATCAGGTGATAGGCTATCTATAACCTAATTCTTTTTGGCTTCATTAGAATATCAGGTGCACACCTTTAATTATTTTCATCGTTGGAGTCTTTAATTCTTCTGATTCGCTATTGTAAGTTGTACGCTTGAGTCCCATTGACCTACCTTGGTCATTCAGAAGCATTGATATAATTTCTTTCTATGCCTTCTCAAAAATTAGGAGAATGCTAAGAATTAATGTTGATACAGTTGGAGTTTATTCTAACTTCCAAGTAATGTTCATCCCATGCTTTGGATTAGATATAAACTCGAAAGCTTGCCAATCTATCCAAGAACATTGATTTTGCATTGGGGATATGATTTTTGTCGGATTCATCAAAGCTGTGCCAAAGACACTGTACACAAGAGCTCACAAATTACCAAGTGAGAATTGGATGAGCATATTTTGGTCCAATTAATTGGGAAGGTCCCCTTTAAATGGCATTTATCAATTTTTCTGCCAACCACAGGGACAGGCCTTGTATCATAACACTTCATTTTTCCATAAGCATATGAGATCTTTCCTACAGCTAAGCAATTGGTTGGTGTAACCTATATCTTCTGTGTCAATTTGCCTATCTCGTGTAAGCTTTTCTGGACTATGTCTGGAAGCTATCTAATATGTATGTTGTTCCCAGTGTTCAATCGTTCCCACAACTTTCTTTTCTTTTCCATTTTGATATCTGTTTGATGTATCATTGGATTGAGATTTCATATTTCGTTCTCTCACTCAGTTTGACTTACACATGTTTGTTTTGAGTCCTATTGGTAGAATTTTTTTGCAGTAGACTGCTGGCTTATTTACTGTTTGATAACTCTTAAAATGGTACATTATGAATCTCTAGTATTGAAATATGTTTACTTCTCAATGCTTCTCTAGACAAGATTAAATTTCTTTAATTTATGTGCGAGACTAATTACATGTTCTAAAAATGAATGCATGTACTTGGTATCATTCTGGATTTGTTAATTGCCAAGCAGGCGATAATTTAGTGGCATGCTTAAGTGATTGCTATGACGATAACCTGCGTTCTGGTGGAACAGTAATATACCCTTGTCGTTTCATTTCATTCTGCATTAAAAAGAACATTAACATTATACTGATAAATTAGCATATTACTATATTGTCAAAAACATTTCTCTGTTTGTTGACCATAAGTTAAAGGCTTTCTTGATCTCTCTACACTTAATGGTTGATATGGTTGCAATTCTGTTTTTGCTAATCCGAGCTTGGCTTTTGTAAACTTCATTGTCACCAGGAAACTCTGTTTCAGGGACAGGGACCTCATTCCTGGACCCTTAACCCACATCTCCTGGTGACTATATTGAAATGTAATATAGCTGTACCCTATTCATAGCCAGCTGTACCCTATTTCAAAATGATGTCCCTGTCCGGTACATGCATTTGATGTGTCCTGGTGACTGGTAGTCATATACAAGTGCATTTTCAACTCCAGTACATTTCCAGGAGTTAAGCAAATTCTTGAAAATATTTAGCTTATACCTATGAGAAAATGTTCAAAACTTAAAACAAATCGTCTATATTGTTTATTTCTAATCAGGCTGAGCCTGACAGTTTTGTTGTACTGCTAGTTGGTTGACTATGAATGTTTGAAGTACAAGTTGCAAAAAACTCTACTTTGTGATAGAGAACTCGCCAAAGTTTTGTGTTGAAATACAGCAACTCAAGGCTGATGTCTCTTTGCTTTTGAGAGCTGAAGAGAGAATTATTTGTCTTCTATCGTGAAATTTAGAAGTGCTTCTAACTGAGTAAACCTCCTTTCTCAAGTGTGTATAAGAGCAAAAAGTATAGCTTTCTTATGCATCATAACTTCTTGCTATGCAATGGTTCCTTTCAGGGAGCTAAAGCTTTTTAATTTTTACATTTTGTTGGCACAAGGCATTTCCTTAATGTTGTCTATGCCCCACTCTACTTGTTATAAGCACTTTAGTTTGGAATCTGAATAAAAGCAGTTAGATGACCAAGGCTCTATGCAGTTTACGTTTTCAAAGGGAATTTGCAAAAATATATTTGTTTTCTCAAGCATGCATTGCATGGTACAAAGCTGATTGGTTTTGTAGAAATGCTTGACAAAGCAGGAACATGAATAGAGAGAAGTATAGCAAATTTAAATCTTATTTATATTAGTAGCTGAAGCAAAATTTCTGAAGAAATAGGCACCAAGAACATTTTTTAATTTTCTTTGCAAACCATCTTAGCTTACCCATAAACTCTATCAATATGTCTCAAGGCTAACTGTGACTTTATCTTTCTAGACATATGCCAGGTTCTGTTATTTGTCTGTTAAGAAATGGAATCAGGTTTTGTTAATATTTAGACATAAAAATGCGAATAATATTCCTGAAATATTATGTGAGAATTTAATTCTCAGGATGTGCTTAGCAAATTTAAATTTGTATTTGTGTTTTTTTTGAGATGTCTTTGAATACATATGTGAAATAAATATGCCACACAAAGTGTGCCTGTGCCTGTCTGAGAGAGAGAGAGAGAGAGAGAGAGCCTTTCTATTCTTTTTTTGCAGTTGCCTTTCTATTCTTTTTGCAGTTGAGTTCTGTATGAGTTAACTTAGAAGAACATGTTGCTTGTTTTATGACATTTCATACTTGGTGGATTTCAGTGTGATCCGTGTTTGAATCTAAATATTATCAAATAGTTACTTTACATTCTTCTACGCAGGCTTTTCTGAAGGAAGCTACTGCTTAAATTGAAGTTGGTCTAGGATTTGATGATCCTCTTGCTGCCACATTTACCCACTGTTCGCGAGTCTGAAAATTTCTTTTTTCACTCTGGAACCTGTTAGAGGTATGCCCGAAAAGCATAAGTTGCACATAGATTAATAATGTGTATGTCAGACATTGCAAAGCCTGTTGTAAATCTTGTCAATGGATTGATTATGCTTAGTAAGATGGGTTTGTCTTGAAAGATTTATGTTCAGAATGATGTGTGCTTGTTTGTAAAAGTGAATTTTCCATTTTCTGATCTACAGTTTATTTTCACAGGCGTCAGCAAGAGGCAGAATTGAAGCTTTTAGAAGAGGAGACAACAAGGAGAGTCGAAGAAGCTATTCAAAAGAGGGTTGAGGAAGCATTGAATTCCAAGGAAGTTAAATTAGAAATACAGATATATACAGAAGATTCTAGGAAGAAGATGTTTGAGGATGTTGCTGTGCAGCTTCAGAAGGAGAAGGAAGAGAATCTTTCTAAGTCAAACAAGAAAGAAGTAAGTTTGATAGTTGTGAAAAGTGTAATGTTATTGAATAGTGTTATTGTTGTGTCTTTGGCTTTGGGGACTGGGATTTGATTTTTGGACCTTTGGTACTTTAAGTCTACTCAATTACAGGAGCGAGCAACAAAGGAAAAAGAAGAACTAGACAGAATGCTGGAGGAGAATAAGCGCAAAATTGAAGAGGCACAGAGGAGAGTGTCAATGGAACAGCAGCACGAAGAGGAGCAACGATACTGGGAGTTGGAGGCTCTTCAAAAACAGAAAGAGGAGGCCATTAGACGCAAAAAGCTTGAAGAGGAACAAGAACGCACAGAGCAAATGAAGTTGTTGGGTAAAAACAAAGCTCGACCCAAACTTTCTTTCACACTTGGTTTCAAGTGACAAGAATTTCTAAATTCTATGATCATATTATGTTCTAATTATAGCTTTGTGGAAGTATCCTTCAAGTTTCCTGAAATGGAAAAGTTTTGACTTGTTTTTCATGTTTCAATTAATTGGTCAATGATGTCCACACCATATCAGCATAATTTAAGAATTCACTGAATCTATTTTACCTTAAAAGGATTTGTATTTATATCTTGGAAAATTGTTCAGTGTAGTAAGTTTTCTGGAATACTTGGAGTTTACTTGCTATTTATTCTCTCATTAATTATCTCCTGGAAGCATTCAATTGTAAAGTTGCATTTGATGATCAAATTTTATAGCTTTAGCTATTTTGCTTGGTGAAATTGGAAGGAATTATATTAATTATTTGAAGTGCATGCAACATACAGGCTTTGTAACTGCTTATTCATAGACTTGATATCAGAGTTATGCCACCCCTGAGCTGAGATGGAAATAAAATTTTCAAAATTGGAAAGATATACATTAGAACTGGTGCGTCTGAACATATATATAACTTTCAATCAAGGGTTTATATGTGCATCTTATTAAATTTTTAAAACCAAAAAAACTAAGTTTTAACTTTTTATCTAGGGCTGCTAACTGTGATAAAAACCAAGTCAAACAAAATTAAAAACTTAAAATTATAATTCTCTATGTTTATGGATGAGGAAATCTCTTCCGATGAAAAAACATGACAGATTGTTATTGCATTTCATCCTTAATGTTGCTGTGTTGGGTTTTCCAAGCCTAGTGTTGGCATATGTTGGAGACATGCCTGTTTTGGTGCAGGTTCTAGAGGTAGGCTTTGATGCAAGCCTGCAATTGCTGCGATTTTGTTCTCCCTGTTTATGAATGTATGCATAGGCTCTGCTGTCATAGGCATGGTCTGGGCCAGAGCAGCAAAAATCTTTTGTGGAAAAAATAGACAAACCAACACATTAAAATGTTTTCCAAAAAATCAGGGATTTATTGGGAAAAAAATAGATTTTCAAAAAATGTAGAAAAATGCAAAAAAAAAAGAGAGAAAAGCCCGCCGGTGTTTAAACCTAAAGACATTTTAATAGCATAGAGATATAGAGAGCAAATAAAAATGAGAGTTATCTATAAGAACAAGAAGTGTAGAATGGGTAGCGGAAGTGGGAAAGGATTTTCAAATCCTGCATAGGGCGGGAGTGGGAGCGGCCTGGATGGAGGCGAGGAAGACGACAATGATTTTGAGGAGTGGCATCTCCCTTTTGATGAAGATGTAGATGAAAGTTTACTGGAGCACTGGCTGGAGGCTCAATGCTATGTTTCACATGCTTGGAAGGCATCTTCAAGGTAGCATGCTCCTTCACTTGGTTCTGGGGATGTTGGGTTCTGTCGGGTGCTCGGGCAGGGCTTCCTTTACCCCTCACCTATCAAAGGCCCTACTTCGGATGTGGCAGCTTCGACGTACTTTCACTCTGCTTCTTTTACAATGGGCTCTTTTCCTCGTGGATTGACGTTTGTGGAGGTTGTTCGTTTTGAGTGGAAGTCTTGAGTTGTTTCGTAGGATGGGGGTTCGGGGGAGGGACTTCACTTGCGACCTGCTTCTGATTTGGGTGATGCCTCTTTGGTTGATGTTTTGTCTATTGGTCTTGGTTCATAGTTTGAGACACAACATGTGTTTGGTGTGAGGGTCCCCCTATTGGACGTTGTTTTGGTAATGGAGGAGGTTGGGACTGTAGATGCGTCTCGGATAGGCGTTGTTTCCAACTCCTTCCCTTGCACGACTGGTAAGAGTTCCTCTTTTTGCATTCTTGATTTTGTTGTGGAACGTCCAGGATGGAGCTTTCTCTTGTGAGCAAATTTTTGAGGCCTCAACCAAATCTTGATGTGATCAGGCAGTGGGCTCAATGGAAATGGTCCCCTTATGACCATTTGGAGATTGCTGCTTTGCCTAAAGGCTTCATTTTATTTATTTTTTCATGAACCTTGATGACTATGTTAGGATCCTTTTGCATAGTCCGTGGTTTCTTGGTAGAGTTGTGTTGATGTTGATTTTATGACAGAAACAACATTTAGAATGAAACACTAAGTGCGCTATCCTCTCTTGAACAAAGCATCTCAAACGCTGAACTATGTGATCGAGTGAGACTACTCCAAGGTTCCTTGAATGTCAGGTCTTGACGTGCACATGGATAGACTCAGTGAAATGATGTGATCTTGCTGGTAATCATGAAGGGACTTACGCTAAATTGCTCCTTCTTCATAGGCATGGATGAAATTTATTACTCCTCGGACTTGTGAGTGAATGGAACTCCTTCAAACAAACTTAAAAGAAAAGGTAAAAGAGAGATGAGGGTTTAGCAATCTACTTTGATGCAAAGAATGCTATCTACTTAGTGAAACCAAACCATGCTTTGTTTCGCCATGAGACAATCTTCTAAGGAGTTTATGACGATTCTATGTTTTGCGGCGTTTCGGGGATGGGGGGACGGGGACGGCAGGGGACGCGTTTCGGGGACGGCAGTTCGAGGGCCAAGTCTTGGGGACGGCAGGGGACGGCGATATATGAATTTTTCAAAATATATATATATATAAGAATTTTTCAAAATATCAATATGAAATAGAGATATCATATATGTTAATAACTTAACAACAATATCAATATGTGAATAAATCATGACAGCAGTAGTGTAACATACTAACAGCAGTATAAACTATAAACTAAATTTTTTACTGGCCTTGCCACTTGAAAATAACACTTGAACTCTTTGATCATTTCCTCTTCTTCCATGGGCGGCTTTCATAATGTTGTTGCCACTTTACATCAAACTTGGCAGAGATTTAGCTTGGCTTTGCCAAGACAAAGTGTGCCACTTTGTCACCTTGGATTCTTACTTAGCTTGAGTGCACTTTCCTTAGGTGATTTCTGCATTCTATGCCCTTAGGTGGAGATTTCTAGTGGCCAAGCCACCAAAATGTGCAGTTTGTTCTGACTTAATTTCTTTGATGATACCTTGGTGAGTTTTCATAAGCTCTTTTCTGACTTTTAGATGCTACAATCTAATGGCTTTTACCATGAATAAATGTGCCTTATGCCCTTGCTATCTCATTCCAACTTTCATTCCATGACTGCCTCTGCTTGCATGACAGAAAAACCCTCGAATCTTCCCTGACTTTGTCCTTGTTCTGCTCCATTGTTTTTATCATTTGCTGCTCTGATGTGATCATGTTTTCCTTGCAAAATTGTCAGTTGAAAGGACAAAGACAAGATAACCTTTGCAAACTGACTGGGAGGTTGACAATTGACTTAGACTATGCAAAATCAAGGATTAACTGATAACAAACTGACTAAAAGAGGGATGAAAACTGAGTTTCTTATGGGTGCTAATAATAGTTTCATGATACAGAAGGTAATAGACATTGCAACATTTTCAATATTAAATAAAGGCTTAAAACCATAGTTTGAAAACTCGGACTCGCTGCGGTCTCGGCAGCCCAAAATAGGACTCGGGACTCGGGACTCGGCTAAAAACTCAGCTAGGACTCAGCAAAGAAGAAAACCGTAGTTTTACCAAAAAACAAAAAGAAATTAATGTATTTAGAGAACATAAGAGCCATAATTCAAACATTACACGTGTCATATGATCTAGGGCATGTGTATACTCAGTGTTCTGGGTTGCATCCCTCAGTTGTTTGTACATAGATCCTGAAAATGACTAAGTCTGGTATCCTGATATCCTGAAAATCCTGAAAAATTGACTAAGTCTGAAATCTGATGGATCCTCCAAACTCTAGAATCTGCGTGTTAAATCCGGTGAATCTGAGACCTATCTCAAACATCCTAAAAGGTATATTGAAAAATATTTAAA
Source organism: Cunninghamia lanceolata (assembly GCA_027924645.1). Taxonomy (NCBI): domain Eukaryota; kingdom Viridiplantae; phylum Streptophyta; class Pinopsida; order Cupressales; family Cupressaceae; genus Cunninghamia; species Cunninghamia lanceolata. Next base: position 8,002,117 of record BSBN01000150.1, read on the forward strand.
GTATTCAACTTATACTTAAATATATTTTTCAATATACCTAACCCTGAGCGTTTAAGTTTATAGAGGGGGGACGCTTGGGCATCCCCGGGACATTTGAGGGACGTCTTAGATGTCCCCTGCCGTATCGGGGACGGCCAGGGGTCCCCCTTTTCAATTCTGCCGTCCCCTAAAAAAAATAGCCGTCCCCGAGACGTTTCGTCATTTTCTGATTTTTTGGGGATGCCTAGGGGACATCCCCTGCCGTCCCCCCGTACCGGAAACGCCACAGGGGACGGGGACGGGGCTGGAGGAGTAGGGGACGCGTCCCCGTGTAACACAGCGATTTTTAGATTACTTATACATAAAAACATGGAAATGAATATGTAGAAAGCAATCGAAGTTAAGCTTTTAAAGTGTTCAGACTAACCAAGCATTGCAACTTGCAAGCCACAAATCACAAATGGTATGAACATAAGGGGTTTCAACATTCATCAATGGCAATATCTTCCACCAATCTAATTAATGAAAACTGAAAATGAAACTGAAACTAAGAAAACAGATCTGCAAGAATGGAGCTTTTGATTTGCTTTGGGAAAATTAGAGAACCATGCCAACATTCCAGAGAATACTACAAACACCAAACTTCAATGCTCATGTATTGATTTGAAAATGTCCTTTTGCAACAATTTTGCTAATACCTCAAAGTTTCTTGCCCATAAATGGAGAAATACTACAGCAGTTATTACTCTTGTTCCCCTCTCCTATTTTCTCTATTCTCTCTCTGAAAAATGAGGCGAATGGGCCTTTATATAGGCTTCAAAAATACAACGAAGGGCCTAGATTGATTCTAGGAATCAATGCCCAAGATTAGGTCAACAAAACCCTAATGAGAAAGACCACCAATGTTCTAACCAATGAAAACGTGACACATGTACTAGGGCGCCCCATGCTGACTAGGACTCCAACAAGGCATCTCCTAGAAGGGCGCCACCTCAGCATTTTCCAAATAGTTGTCCCTTGAGTGTACTTTGGACTTGGAAATTTCATCTTGTGTTGCATATGACCTAGGTTCTTGTCTTAGCGTGGAATTCTTGATGTAATCCTTGTCTTCATGGTGTTGGGCTCATTCCTCATTCTCGGACTTCCAAGGATTGATCTTCTCTTCCTTGAATTTTTATGGACTGATCTTCTTTTGATGTTGGATTCCTCAACGCTGGATTTGAAGTGTATCTTCTCCTTCCGTTGATGACCTGATCCTAGCCTTCCTTGTATCATTGAGATGCCTTTGATCTTCCTTTGGAACTAGAATCCTTGATGTTGCCTTCCTTATGCCAATTATGCTAAGCGTTAGGAGGAGAAAGGCGGGCAATGAATGGAGTGATGTCCTGTTCTGGATTTGTGAAGTCTCCTTGACGTAGGATAATCTCCCTCTCCAACCTTAGAAGCTCTCCGCGTCTTGAACGTCTTGGATCAACGAGCATCTTCCTCATGGAACCGATCCTTGTCTTCAACACCTGCAAAAGGAAGAGAAATCTTGAATAGCAAAGGCGGATGAAATCCTTAATGCAACGTAATTTGAAATGAAACATGAATGATTTTGCTAGATTTGATCAATTTCACTTATGAATTCTTGAACAAATAAAGGATTTTCCTCATTTTCCGGCATTCTTCACACTTGGACTAATTTTTTTTTTCACTTTGAATAAAATTCGCCTCTTCCTAAAGAACTATGTTCTTTTTTCTAATAAATCTGCTCTTCTCTAATGAAAACTCTGCTTTTTTATGAAGAATTCTGCTCTATTTTGATGGATTTCTGCTCCACTTTAATGGATTTCTGATCTTCTTATATAAAACTCTTTTTCTTAATAAATTCGCCCCTTTTTTGAGGTAGAGATTCTTGCTTTTTTGATGAAGAAGTCTGCTATAAGTGAAATTTCTGCTCCTTTTTTGAAGTTCGCCCTGCTCTTTGAGTTCAATTCGCCTTTGGAAATGGAAAATTCTGCCCTTGTATGATGAAATCTGCCTTTTCAAATGAAAGACTACTTTTTTATGAAGAATCTGCTCTTGTAAATGGAGATTTCGATCTGTTTTTTGATGATTTGTGAGTTTGAAAGCTCCTTATATATGCTATAGGGTTCCCTACTTACTAGGCCGACCTTGCATCTTGCACTTACTTGGCCGACTTAGATAATGAATTGTTGATGCTTTTTCACTTAAATTCCAAGTGTTTTTTTTTTGTTTGAGGTCGGCCATAGCCCCAGAGACCTTAAGTCGGGGATTTTTGCTTGTCGCAGATTCATCCATGTTGAGCGGCGCAGATTTCACTGTCTTGAATTCTTGATGTCGTGGATTTTATCCTGTTTGGAATTCCAAGTCGCATTTTTAGGGTGGTGCGGATTTAAGGATATCTTTGTCCACGTTGCAATTTTTATGGTGTCGAGGAATTTCCCTTTCGCGAATTTCATTTGCCTATGGATTTTCTATGTCGCAAGATTGGAGGGGGCATGGAATTTCACATTTTCGAGCATCTCTTGGATTCATTCCATCCTTGAGCGACCTTGGGATTTTGCTAAGTCGTGGATTTTTGTTTGTGGAAGGGTGCGGATTTGGCTATGTTGAGGATTTCATATAGTCATGGAATTCCCTTCCTTAGGCGCATTTTCCACCTAGTCGTGGATTTTGGGACGTTTTGCATTTAATTATGTTGAAGGGCACGGATTTAAGGATAGCGCGGACTTCACCATGTCTTGGATTTCTTTCATACTTGAATGCAATTTCTATGATCTCCTTGAAAAATCCTCCTTAGGCACGAATTTAGGTGTCTTGGAGAACAAAGTCTCTAAGCTCATTTTCTAGGTTGAGGCAGATTTTTACTTCTTGAGTGCAATTCCTTGGCGCACTTTCCTTGATGATGAGGATTTTCACCTGGACGAAGAATATTCTCCTTGTGATGGTGGATTTTGCGCTCTAGGAAGGGCACACATTGGAGGTGGTCACAGATTTTGCATTTTTGACAAGGATTTACCCAAATTTTGTCGAGGAACTCTTCATTTGTCATGGAATTCTTCAAGCTTTGAGTCAGGAATCCAGGAATTTCAAATGGAATGATGAGTTTTTTGACAAGGAATGACAAGTTTTGGTGCATTCAGGACTTTGAATTAGACTCTGGAACAGGGTTCTGGATTGGACTCTGGAACAGGATTCTGGATAGACCTTTGGAACCTTTTCTACCTTTTAAACTTTGGACAAAGACTTCCGGACTTTGGAGAGGGATAGCTTATTCATCATGGATTCCTATGCCTAGAGTGAAGGACTTAGACATTTTCATATGGAATGATGGACTTCTGACATGGATTGACAAGATTTGGTCGAGGAATAATTTCCAGTTAGGGCCTCAATTGATCCTTAGGAAAATCAATCTTCTACTTCATTGTTTCAACCTGTTCAAGCATTACTCAAATTCCCCGTAAGGTAAGTGTGTTGACATTCCTTCCTAGCTTCATGGATTCGAGCAAGAAACTGCAAGAGCAAAGCAAAATCGAAACCAGACCAAAAAAAGAGGGGGACCACATCCACGATGGGGCGATGTGTAAAAATGTCACAACAAGTTGGTCTCTCCCTTATTTTGGTTTCGACCTCGAGAAGGAAAATTTAAGCATGTTCCTATTTGGGTCAGGCTCCTTGGTTTGCCTTAAGAATATTGGGAAGATGAGGTCCTCTCTAGAATTGCCAATTTGTTTGGTCATCTATTGAGAGTGGACTCGATTACCAAACCTTGGAAAAGGTGGTGGTTTGCTAGATTTTGCGTTTCTGTGGAGGTGGACAAAGCTCTTCCCTCAGAGATCCCCCTGTCCGCCAAATTAGGTATTTGGAAACAATGAATTGTGTTTGAGGATTCTTTTATGGTTTGTAACACTTGCCACAAAGCAGGTCATTTTGCGGCTAGATGCTTCTTTGGCAAGCATTCTCAATAGGTTTGGAGGAAGAAACCTCTTCCTCTCATTCAAAAGGATTGCACAAACTCTCTTGAGCATCAGTAGCAGGTTGGTTGCATGAGAGATAAAATGGAAAATATAGGTTCTAGGGAGATCCAGGCTCCCAACACTCCAAGTGAAGTTAGAAGGAAGACTTTGATGCCTAGCCTTTCCGCCTCTATGGTGACTTTAAATGCTGGGTGTTATGCCAGGAAAGATATTTGTAGCACAGATCATATGGATAGGAGAGTTTTATGCCCCAGTGAATGCTTTGATTTTAAACCACCTTGATTGTTCGTTCTTCTTTAGTTCTTGGGCTGTAAGCCCTTTGTCTCTTGTTTTTTGGCCCTTCGGTTGGGCAGCTGTTTGGTTCCCTGTAGTTTTGCAGTTTTTTCTACGCCTCCACCAAGGATGTCTCATGCAAAGAGGGAGACGGTCTAGCTGAGGAAGCTGAAAGTCGCGAGGAAACCATAGTTGAATCTGGCGTTGTGATCTCCACACAACACGTTGTAGAGGGGGTGGGAGCCAACCAAGGAGCTACCAGAGCCTGATCAGAAGAAGACATCGAAGTAGTCACGGGACTCACCAAATCAATGCCAACCACCTGGGAGATCCCCACGGGAATGTAGAAGTCTTCGTTGTCTATTACGTCTTGTCCACACACCACTATTGGGGTGCATTGTGAGTAGGGAAGGGGTCGAGTTTTCTCATGTAGTGTAGGGTAGGCAGGAACCCCTGAATCAATAATGGCCACATAGGAATGTGGAGAGCCATGACCAGAACCCATGACTCCAATTTGAGTCGTCAGACCATTAACACTGTTGCGACCAGGTGAAGCCCTAGACACCTACATGACGGATTTGATGCCATTCTTACTAGAGCTGATCCCCATAGTCTCTAGCACGTTACAATCGACGCAAGCACGAAACACTCGACACTAGGACTAGGCGCATAATAACCAACCATGAGGGAGTAAATAGGAATAGAGTGTGGAGCAGAAACAAGTGCAAAAGAGGGGACACTGTTGTAGGGAGAGCCATGAGCTAGAGAAAGGGCGAGGTTTCAGAAGCAGGCAAGAGCGACATATTTTGGGAGCAACTGCATGTTATTTTGGCATTTTATTGTGATTTCTCAGGACTATGTGGGAAAAATCCAATAAAAAATCATTGATGACGATTGAATTATAAATTCAGGATTTTTTGGAAGTAAAAATTGCTGAAACTTGTGATTTGTATCATGATTTTTTCCAGATTAATGCTTCTATGGTCTGGGCTAGTAACCTTTGTCAGTGCTGATGTGGGACATTGAAACATTGACTATGTCCAATGTCAATAATGAAAACCCTTAATGTAGGTGAATTGTCTTTTGGATTGAGGCATGCAACTACTTTAGGCCAATAAGCAAAGCTACAATATTGGGGAATACTAGAATTAATTTTTGGATCTCTTGTATTTTTAGAATCTACAGGGGTGTCATTATCCTACCCATTTTCTCTATGTTTATTTGTTTATTCATAAACTTGAAATGGTGTTGGTATATGTGCTAAAACCTTGTTAGCGTTTTAATTTGCACCTTTTAGTGGGTCACAAAATGGAAATATGTGCAGTAGAATTGTTGTTTGAAGTAGAAGGGGAAGCCTTTTGTAAACTAAAAACTAACCTACTGTGAACAATATGTACTTGTAATTTACAAACTTTACAGTGGTTTCAGCGGGGATTTCATATTTATGTTGAATAAATTTTAAATGTATATTTTTTGGATTTGCCTGATGTAAAACGCTGAAACACTTTTTTAACACAAAGTAAAGGATTTTATACTTTTTAACTGAAAATAAATCCTAAGACTAGATGCTCGTGTTGTCCAGATAAATGCATAGATGAATAATACAAGTACAAAACACAGTCTTTGGATTAGACTTTGAGGCTAATACATAAAAACGGAAAGCAATAAATAGCAAGATCCAACTAAAAATAACTTTATCATGGAATATGCTCTTGTTCTGAAAAGGGATCTATTTTTAGTGTAGGCTAAAAAATAAACTTATAGAAGGCGACTTTGGATGATTTTGATTTGTTGACACTTTTCTTTGTTTTGACGAAGTCTGGCAAAACCTTTTGACAAAGCTTTGAAATTTATTAATTATTCGATGAACCTTGGTGACTTGTATCTGAAATCTTTGATGAAACTTTGAAAATTCACTTTGACGCTTTTACTCTTTATTGAAATTCACAAGTTTGAATACTGTTCCACTTTACATCCAAGTGCAAATACTTTTTTGCTGAAAATAAAAATCAGAATGGAAATCAGATTGATCAGCAATAATACACAATGAATGAGGCCAATTTTGGAAATCTTCAACCACCGCTGCTACAAATAATCTTTGTCCCGATTGCTGGAATCAATTTTGGGGACTTCCAAAAAACCAGAGAATACATTGTATTTGCTCATGAGGAACAAAAATGAATTTCCCTATGAATAATTTATGCTGGTTCCTTTTTTCATATTCACTTTACTTCAAAAAAAAATTAAACTTGCTATAATTTTTTTAAATATCAATTAATTAAAAAAATAGTAATTATTGATTAATAATTTATTATTATTAATCAATAATTAATATTAAAAAATGATAATGATATGGCACATACCAAAGGCGCGCTTTAGCTGGGCTGATCCTGATCTGGATCTTTATGAAATGGTGGCGATTGGCTTTTTTATTAGCTGCTCATGATTTTTTTTTTGTGACTTTTTAACCGTACTTTCTGACTTTTTGTCTCCTTTTTATGGCCACTACTTTTTTTGTGTGGCCTTTTGAATAGAGGCACACCTTTCATAACGCCTCCGTCTATGCTAAGATTTTTATTGAATTAGTGCTTGGGCGCGCGCCCCACTCTTAAAGATTTTTTTTTTTTTTTTTCCCCACTTTTAGTTATTTTTGACTTTTTAAATTCTAATTTTTAAATAATAATAATTTTTTTTTTTTAAAGATAATGCCCCTGGTAAACTTTTTAACGTGACCGGCGACGCTGGTGCGACACACCCTCCGGCTCCACGCGAATGCTTTTGCCTGGAACAATGAACCGGTGAGGCCACAACTGGGGGACCTCATCCCCTAGGAAGAACACTTCAAACCTGCGAGCTCATTGGCCCAGCGAAGGCGTAAAGCCTTGCGAGCTTGTTGGCCCAGCTGGGGTTTGAACTCTGGTGGCCGCCACTACATCCTGAGCGACTTAACCACCGAACCATGCCATCATCGGCTTTTAAATAATTATATATATAACACATTTATAACTTTAAAATGACAATAATACTAATAAATAATTAATAATATTAATTATAAATTAATATGTTTTTGATATTGATAAAAACAAAATTTTAAAAGGGTTTGAATTTTTTATAAAGAAACAACCATTAGGTAGATGGTACAGGTACCATGAGATATGGGACAAACAAGACAGACAAAACAACCCCACTGCCATACAACAACAACAAAACAACAAAGCGCAACACCCAAGGATCGACAACCTACACAACCCCTGATCTTGACCTAGCAATCCGCACACCATTGACCCAAGCGTGGGAATAAAAAATAAATTTAGGAAGACCTCTCTTCCTTCTTTGAACTATCGTCCAAGATACACCAATATCCAAATCCTCATAATGAGGAGAGAGGAGGGGGGTAGTCTCTACCAACTCTTCCACCAAAGAAATTTTGCTCAAGGAGGGAGACAATCTAGCCAAAGAATTTGAAAGTCATCTCGTATTTGTAGTCAAATTTGGAGTTGGGAACCCCATTGTGCTTAGAGGAGGAGACCATCATGGAGTTATCGAGGCCTGGTCAGAAGAAGAGGACTTGAAAGGAGTCGAGGGACTTGCCATAGCTGCACCAACCACTAGGGAACCCCCCTCGAGAGCATGATTTGTCGCATGGGGAACAAGAGGAGACGACTCAACATCTTGAGAAGGCTTGTCTTCCTGAGAAGATTCATCCACCGGAGAGTCAGAAGCATTGATAGTCAAGTGATCATTGTGGGTATCCCTCCACCACGTAGTTGCACCCTTGCGATGTGGATAAATCATCTTATTTAACTATTTACTAGTTAAATAATATTCACACATCACACATATATCACACATATTAAGTTGACTTAGTGAGTCTACTAGATGTCTAGTTGTGTCTAGTTGAGTGTTGAGTTGTTGATAGTTGGAGTGAGTTGTCTTATCCTCCACATGTGCAATTAGTTATCATCCTCTAATTGGCACATGTTGGAATATCTCCACTTTCCACTCCACTTTTTTCTCCACCTTCTAGCTCTCACCTTGCCTTTATAAGCAAGGCTCTCTTCATGTATTATGTAATCAATCCAAACAACAATCTTTCTTTTGCATTCAATGATAGAATAGCATTATTCTTTCATTTGATCTTTTTTGTGCTTTCATGAAGTCCTAGATCCTGGGTGACTCCAATCATAGCCAACTCTAACATGGTATCAGAGTTCTAGGAAGAATCACTTTGTGTTAGTCAATTTTTGAGAGATCTTAGTGCAATTCATGGTGAATATTGATAGTTGAGTATGATCTTCTCTTGTATCAAATGATGACCTGGAGAATCAGAAAGATTTGATAGAAACATCAATTTTGTGAGGGTTTCGCCTTCTTGCTCTTGTATTGCAGGTGCATTTTGGTGCGTGTTGTTGCAAATCAGACTTCACCATTGCGTCCGGAGAAGCTGAAATAGTCAAGATCGCCTTTCGTTTCGTCCAAATCGGACATCGAAGGCAAAATTGATGAGGGTTTCAATTTGGGGCTTCGTGGCGTGATCCAGAAGGTACCAGCAATCTCAGAGCAATTTGGCCCAAATTGGACATCGCCATTGCGTCCGGAGCGGCCAAATCAGTATGGATCGACTGTAAAATCGGACAAAATTGCAACGAGAGGCAAATTTTTTTAGCTGATCCCGACCGTAAGAAATCTCTACAGGGAATATTCCTGTTGCAGAGGCATATTCTTGGAATCACAGACAGAATCTACTGCGCAACCAAATCGCATTCCAAATCGCTGGGTAATAAAATATTTTCTGGTTTTTAATATTTTATGCCGTGTTGTTCTGCGGTTTTTTAAATCTGTTTGTAGGTCACAGGGTACCACAGGGTACCCTGTACTCGACTGCTACAGATTTGCAGATTTGTAAGCCAATCGTGGGGCGCCACATAGGGCACAGGCCCCCACTCTCACATCGTCGGTGGTTAGCATTTGAAGACAGTTTGTTTTTTATCAGCAGACAGTTACATCAAATCTTCTGGGAGCCTTAGTTCTATCGGGGGTCAAGCATTTATGCATTTTTTCATTGGCAAGTGTTAAACTCATCACCGGCATCATCCATAAAAGGTGAGAGTTTGAGGCCTTAGATCCGATCGTAGGTGTATAGACCAGCGATCCTCGGCGTCTGCAAACTTCCAGGCGGGTAAAACACTACTCGCAGAAAACAAAACCACCCGAGCCCAATCAAAGGCGGTTATACAATCTACCATAAAGGCGGTTTTCGCCCATTCTCAAGGTCGTTTTTAACTCTCCTAGCGGTTTCAACCTTGACGACAGTGGTTTTTTCAGAAAACAGGTGGTTTTACGACATTTTTTGCTTTCCAAAAGGGGGCATTTTTTCTGCCGAAAAGGAATATTCCAAGTATATTTCGCTGACGTCAGCACTGCATCAGCATCAAGGGGCCATTTTTGCCCCTCAAAGCCTTAAACTAGGGCTTTTTTCCATTTTTGCATAACTTTTGCCCACGGAGGCGAAATTAGGCAAACGAGATATCGTCGGAACGCTGACAGAGAGCACTTCGCAGTGGTGTCAGTAGTTTTCTGAAATTCTGCTGCAGGTAACTGTTACAGCAGTTTGAAGACAGATCTTCGTTTTTTGCTTCCGAGCTCACAACTTCTTGCCACGATCTCCAATTTTCGCGATTCTTGCGGCATCGGAAAAGTATTCAGGAGCTCTTCAAATCCATCCATGCACTTTTCTCATAATTTTTTCCAAGTTCATTTTATTTCATTTGTCGATTTTTTGGCTTTTGAGTGATAACTTGGGCATTTTGGCACTTGAGGAAGTGAAACTTGTTTTGAAGGGATCTATTTGTAGTGGTTAATCATTGTGAGCAATTGTAATCTCTTTTGAATCTTGGTTGTAAGAGATTTTGATACTCTTCCAAATTTGGTCCCTTGAGGACAATTGTAAATCGCACTAAGTATAAAGTGCCACAATCTTTTTTTGGGGGGGTGATCTCTTTGATTGAGTAATAGGGGGGTGTCTTGTGTTCTTTTTTGTACTCTTGCAACATGGATCCAAACAAACTTCCTCTACTCACACTATATAACTATCATGAGTGGAAAACTAAAATGGAAATTCATTTAAGAAGTTTGAAAATTCATAGAGTAACAATGGGTACAGAAATTGAACCAACTGCAGCTGCAAAAAAGAGAAAGTGGTATAATAGATGTGATCAAGCCTATGGAACACTATGCTTGTCTATCTCTCATGATCTTCTTTTTCATATTGAATCTTGTAAAACACCTAATGAAGTGTGGACTACCTTAGAAAATCTCTTTGGTAAACAAGATACAATGAGAGGTTTCAAATTGGAGAATGAATTAATTGGTTTGAATCCAACCAGTTTTGCAAGCATCCAAGACTTCTTCACAAAACTCAAGTCACTTAGATTGCAGCTCAAACAATGTGGAATTGAGAAAGAGGACACTCAATTGATTCTTTCAATCCTTGCCAAGCTTGGTCCTGACTATTCAGTTTTTGTTTCTATCTTCTATGCTACAATGGATGCACTTGGGAAAGCTTTCACAATGCCTTCACTTGATGAGTTTGCTGCATCACTCACAAGGGAGCAAGCTAAGTTAGTACACATGGGCAAATTGAAGTCTCCTAAACCTCAAGCACTTCTTGCTAATCAAGGTTCTAAGGATCAAAAGGCTTCAACTAACAAAGGCAAGAAACAGAAAAATAAGGATTTCAAGAACAATGAGCAAGCAAAGGAATCAACCAAATCACCTAAGTCCTCATCCTCTCCCAAGGAGGAATCATCTAAGAAGGAGAGACCAAAGTGTGCATATTGCAAGAAACTAGGACATGATGAGCATAAGTGTTATGAGAAGAAAATTGATGAGTTGACTCACATTATTCAAAAACACAACATCAAAATGCCATCATCATCACCTAGTGCACCCTCTTCTTCGACACCATCATCATCTACACAGTCAGGGATAGCAGGCATTGCAAATGGGACAGATAAAGGAAAAGGAAAAGCATTCTTTGCATCAACAAGTCTTCAGTCAGAGAGATGGCTTCTTGATTTAGGGGCTTCTCATCATATGGCATCTTCACAGGGGATGTTCTCTTCATTTGAGTCATGCACTTCGACACCTATCTTGATGGGTAACAACACATACATGCATGCATCTGGAAAAGGGACAATTGATGTTGGAGAGAATACATTCAACAATGTGTTGTGTACCTTCATTGACATCCAATCTTCTTTCCATCTACCAGATTACTCATTGTGGTGCAGGCAAGACAGTTGAGTTCACTCCTGATTCAGTGATCATTCGAGACTTGGAGAGCAGAGATATCATTGCAGTTGGGATGGCTGATCATGCATCTCGCTTGTATTCCTTCTCTCATTTTGTTTCTTTTGATGATGTAGATCCATTGATGGATATTCACACTCATGCATCAAGTGTGAATCATGTTTCTGAGGAGAAGTTTGGTCACTTGAACCTTGGTGTTCTTTCATCCACTTCGGTTCATGAGACTAGTGCTGAGCTTCCATCACCTTATTCTCCTGCTTCTTCAGAGATCGACATCGACATGGGTTCATCTACTTCAGTTGAGCAGGATCATTCAGGTCTTTCAGACACAGCTTTGTGGGATACTTTCTTGGCAGGTATATCAAACTTGTTTTGTGAGTCTCATATTGCAGATTTGGAGGACTCACTTGAGGGGATATCTCTCCTCTTTGATGACAGTTACAGCACAACTGTTATCCCATCTACTTCGTCTTTGGAGGTTGTTCCTCATCAGTCTACACAGGATTTTGGATTGGTCACACCTCATTGCATTGTGGCATTCTTTGATTCTGACATGTGGACACTTGAGCAGTCTTCAGAAGCATCCATCATGAGGCTTTTTCCCTCATTCCTTGAGATGGAGTTTCTTCGACATCAGCCTTTGGACTTGTTTCTTCCTAAGGGGAGAAATATTGTTTGTAGGTATAGGACATTTTCTAGCGTTCTTCTTCAAACATTCTTCGTCGGCACAGGAGCTACTTCATTGTCGGGGGGACCTACAGTCTCACACTTGCTCTCCTTTGGGGGGGTATTTGATTGTACATATGTGATAGAAGTTGTCCTTGGGGGTTCATGTTGAGCCCTTCCTACTATCACTTTTTTTTTCACATTCATTGTTTCTGCATTCTCACTTTTGGAGAGGAGTTTTTTCCTATGAGGTTTTCTCCTTTTCTCTACTTGAGATTTGTTGTACATGGGTATCTAACATGGCCTAGTAGCCGGGACCCATCCATCATTCCATCTTGCTTTAGTCAACTACTCCCTAAGTTGCACTTAAGGGGGGGTGTTGGTGTGAACAAGGTTATCACTTAACCAGTTTACCCTAGTGTGGATAGATCATCTTATTTAACTATTTACTAGTTAAATAATTTTCACACATCACACATATATCACACATATTAAGTTGACTTAGTGAGTCTACTGGATGTCTAGTTGTGTCTAGTTGAGTGTTGAGTTGTTGATAGTTGGAGTGAGTTGTCTTATCCTCCACACGTGCAATTAGTTATCATCCTCTAATTGGCACATGTTGTTGGAATATCTCTACTTTCCACTCCACCTTTCTCTCCACCTTCTAGCTCTCACCTTACCTTTATAAGCAAGGCTCTCTTCATGTATTATGTAATCAATCCAAACAACAATCTTTCTTTTGCATTCAATGATAGAATAGCATTATTCTTTCATTTGATCTCTCTTGTACTTTCATGAAGTCCTAGATCCTGGGTGGCTCCAATCATAGCCAACTCTAACAACCGATGGTAAAACATTGTTCGCATCTGAAGGGGAGGCCGTCATAGTCAAGCAGTTGTGTCTAAGGCCTATCCTCCACCATTATAATAATATCCTTGTGAAGAGCCTTGGAGATATCTATGTCCACCAGAATACGTGCATAAGTTGAGTGCCCCATGAAGGAAATAACAGATTCAATCTTCAGGAAGCGATCTAGTGCATTGCCATTGGCCTCGTAGCAAGAATCTTCCTAGAATTGGAGAGGAAGATTCAAAAGCCTCACCCAAATTGGCCTAATGTTGAGAGGTTTAGTGAGGGGGTTGAAGGCGATAGACCATGGCTTAACCAAGAGGGAGTGCTCTCCCCACATACATAATTTGCTGTCCAACTCTAAATCGTTGTCTTCTGAAGACACAAAAGTCAACAATGAAGAAACCCCTAGCATAAAGGGAATAGCTCAATCTTGCCTTCAACAAGAGGCTTCCACGATTCTAGGACCCATTTGTGAAGGTAAGAGAAGGCCACAAATTGTTGAATTTGTAGACCAAACCACAGTGGAGATAGAAACCTTCATTATTGATAATGTCCTGTCCACAAGCCACCGAAGTGGAGATAGAAACCTTCATTAATGATAACGTCCTGTCCACAAGCCACGACAGGGGAGGATTGTGAATAGGGAAGTGGCCTAGTTTTTTTTTAATGTAGAGAAGGGTGGAGAGAAACCCCTAAACTAGCAATGGTTGCATAGGAATGTGGAGAGCTATGACAAGAGCCCAGGGCTCTAGATCAAGCCATCGCACCATTAGTGCCACTTTAACTAGGAGAAGCCACAACCTCCATTATGTTAGGTCGTGAGATTTCGATGCCAGAAAAAGTCCCAGGATCAACTCCCAATGTTAGGAACACTAGAGTCGACACCCATAGTCACCAACACATTAGATCGTGTGAAATTTTTGCCAATATTTGCACCAATTGCACCTTGGCTTGAAACGGGGGGCGATAGGACATCCATCGATTGTAGGGGGAGGGTACCAACAATGGGTGAGAGAAGAGCTAATATGCTAAAATTAAAATTTGCCAGACAAATAACATGTGTACGGAAATTTGATATTTTGGATTTTGACATAATGAACATTGGACTTGGCTAGAAAGTGATTTTTGGACTATGACACAATTCACAATTTGGTCAAAAAATAATTTTTTGAATTTTGACGACATGACTTGCAACTTGACTAGAAATTGACCATTTCAATTTTTGACAAACAACTCAACACACACAAATGACAATTTGGCAACAAAGTTTCATGTATCACAATAGAGTTTTGGATTGGGTACAACAAACTTAAAAGCCTAAATATTGAGTCCGCCTCTTGTCATTCCAGGGTCTAGCACACGATTATACTGAGAGGGGGGGTGAATCAATATAACACAAATTTTTACTTTTCAAAACTTAACTATATCACACATGCAAGATCTAGCAATTAAGAACACAAAAGGAACACACGAGTTACGTGGAAACCTTTGCAAGAGAAAACTACAACAAAATACTGCTTATATATATCGATCTTCTTTGTAGGCACTGACCTACTTTTTTTACAAATTTTCTTTTGTAGGCACGAACCCATGAGACACCAATCCCCACTACAAAATTTGTAGGCATCAACCCATTTGAGACACCAATCTCCACAACTGAGCACCAACTCAGCAAGAGACACCAATATCTTATTTGACAAGTACCAACGATCAAATTCTTCAACGAGTATTAATGTTTTCCTCACACAAATCTGATCCAATTTATACACAGTTCTTTCACAATTCTGATCCAAATCACACACTATCTTCTCTCACAAATATGATCATAAATAGCTCAAAAACTTCCTTCAAAATATGCCCTTAATCTTCACACATATTTCTCACATATATCCGCTCTTAATCTTCACACATGGGCTGCATATATATTTCAAAATAGGTCTGAAATACTCTTCATAAGTACCTGCCCTAGGTCTGTTCAAAATCAGAAATATATCTTATTCATTTCACTCTTGCCAAACTCAATCTTTCATCTATCTTTTATATTTCTTCAAGGGAGGCGACTCATCAAAACAATGTATCTTTCTACAAAGAGTGACGCCATTTTTTTATACACCTCTTGATCATATTTTCGTCATCTAGTGAGGAGCACTGTATTCTTAGGAGGTCGACCATCTTTTTGAAAGATATTTAAACTTACATGTGGCGCCAAGAATAGGGTCGGTCGGATTTTAAATCTTTAATTTAAACTCATGATTTTTGGCGCTCAATGCACAATCTTTAGATCGACCGACCCATATAGAGAGAGTCGGCCATTTTAAGTAATGTAGTTTATTGTATTTAAACTTCCAACTAGGTGCCAAGGGTGGTCGACCAACATAGAGAGGTCGACCTCATAGGAAATATTTATTTAACTAAAACAACTCATCTTGCAACGTCTACCTTATGAAGTTTGCCCAAAATACAAGTTTAAATCTCAACACATCTTGCAACGCTGCCTTATGAAGTCTACCCAAAATACAAGTTTAAATATTTAATTTAAACTTTAATGCAACCTATCTCTGCTCTTCATTGCCTTATAATCTACCTTTAATAACATTACTTTTTGACATCAATGACACCATATTCCAACAATCTCCCCCTTTGTCATTGATGACAACTTTTCTTTTCCTGCACTGCTCCCCCTGTCTCACTGCTCCCGTTCTCTCTAATTCTCCCCCTTCGACATCAATGGCAAAGGAACCTTCATCCATCTTTGAACTTGTTTTCCATGGAGCCAAAGATAATGCTTTTGTTAGTTCCCCCTGACGTTATGCTTCCTCTCATTGACTGATTGAGAGTGATCTTACTCCCAATGAAGTACTCAAAACTCTTTTTCGGAAGTGGCTTTGTGCAGATATCTGCAATCTATCCCTGTGTAGTAATGTACTCCAACTTAACCTGTTGATCTGCCAACTGTTCCCATAGAAAATGATACTTGATGGGTATATGCTTTGTCCTTGAGTGCATAACCAGATTCTTTGAGATATTGATTGCACTCGTATTATCACAAAATATAGATATAGGATGATCATATTCTACCTTGATATCTTTCAATGTTTGCCTCATCCATAAAACCTGAGTGCAACAAGATGCTACTGCTATATATTCAGCTTCTGCTGTGGAAAGAGAGACTCAACCCTATTTCTTATTTAACCAAGAAACAAGATTGTTACCAAGAAAGAATGCTCCTCCACTTGTACTTTTCTGATCATCAACATTGCTTGCTCAATCCGCATCTGTACATGCTAGTAGGGCGAAATCTTCACCATTGGGATACCATAAACCAAAATCCAATGTACCCTTCAGATATTTGAATATCCTTTTGACTGCTTGTACATGAGTTTCCTTCGGTGTAGCCTGAAACCTTGCCACCATACCAACTGCCTGCATAATGTCAGGCCTTGAAGCTGTCACATATAACACACTTCCAATCATTGACCTATAGAGGGTCTGATTTGCTTTGGGTGATTCATTATCTTTGCTTAACTTACATCTTATTATCATGGGGGTACTCACAGGATTACAATCCTCCATTCTGAATTTCTTCAACATTTCTTTGACATACTTGGTTTGTGAGATAAATATTCCTTTATTTGATTGAGAAATCTATAGCCCAAGAAAGAGGACAACTCATGAAGCATAGACATCTCAAATTCTTTTTGCATCTCCATAGCAAACCCTTGACACATATTGTCACTGCTTCCACCAAATATAATATCATCTACATATACCAAAACTATCAATTGGTCATCGCACATAGCCTTGATATAAAGATTGCTATCAACAATCCCTTTCTTGAATTGTTGTTGTAGATACTTATCAAGTCTTGCATACCATGTCCTAGGGGCTTGTTTTAATCTATAAAGGACTTTCTTCAATCTACACACAATCCTTGTTTTCTGATAACAAGAACCCTTCTGGCTGTTCAATGTATACTTCCTCCTCTAGATTTCCATTTAGGAAGGCAGACTTAACATCCATTTGATAAACCTTGAAATTTTTCAAACTGACAAATGCTAAGAACATTCTGATAGCTTCCATCCTAGCAAGAGGTGCAAAAGTTTCTTCAAAGTCAATACCTTGTACTTGGGCATAACCTTTGCATACTAACCTTGCTTTGTTCCTCACAACTTGGCCATCTTCATTCCACTTGTTTCTGAAGATCCACTTAGTGCCAATCACATTCTTGTCTTTAGGCCTTGGGACAAGTTCCCGAGTTTCATTCTTTTCTATTTGATTTAGTTCCTCTTCCGTGGCCTCTATCCAATGTTTATCTTCACTTGCTTCTTTGAAATTCTTAGTTTCTATTTTGGAGAGCAAGAACAAATTTTTATATTCAATATTTGCCATTCTCCTTGTTTTAATTTCACCATCTTTGCCACCTAGAATCAAGTCTTCTAGACGATTTCTTTGAATAAATTTAGATGGTGTCTTAGATGCTATTCTTGATGGTGTCTTCGTGCTTCTTTGCTCAACCACCTCATCCTCATTTTCTTCCTCTACTTCCTCTTCTTTGCAATTGTCTTCATTTTGATGATCAACTTCTCGTGTCTTATCATGGTAATTTGTTTCCTCATCAACTTTCACATTTGCACTCTCAACAATCTTTGTGCAACCTCTTATTGTAGCACCTGTAGGCTTTACTCCTTGAAGAGTAACCAAGAAATATTCCTTCATCCACCCTAGAATCAAACTTTCCCAAATCTTCATCATCTCTCCTTATATAGCATGGACTCCCAAACACTTTGAAATTCTTCACAGTTGTAGGCCTTCCTTTCCATAACTCATACGACACTGTCTTGTTGTTTACTCTAATTTGTCCACAGTTTAGAATATAAACTACCATATGAACTACATCCCTCCAAAATGTGTCAGGTACCCTGGACTCATTTAACATGGTCCTGGCCATCCCTTCGACTGTTATGTTCTTTCTTTCTACCACTCCATTTTGTTGTGGAGTTCTTGCAGCCAAATAATGCCTTCTTATCCCATGCTTTTCACAAAAATCTTCAAATTCATTTGAGGCAAATTCTCCTCTATTTGATCTAAGACATTTGATCTTCAGGCCTATCTCATTCTCAACTAAGGCTTTGAATGCCTTAAACTTGTCTAGGGCTTCGGATTTTTCTTTAAAGAAAGTAACCCAAGTCACTCCAGAATAATCATCAATTAACAACATGAAATACCTTTCTCCTTGCATACTTTTTGTTCTGGTTTGTCCACAAAGATTCGTATATATGAGCTCAAAAGGTTTCAGTGTAGAATATTCCTTCAATTTGAAGCTCACTCTAGTTTGCTTCCCAAGTTGACATTGCTTACAAATAATGTTCAAAGGCTTTGAGATCTTCGACATGTCTCTCATTGCTTCCTTGTGGCTGATCTTAACAAGGTTGTCAAATTTAAGTGCCCCAATCTCCTGTGCCATAACCAACTTTCATCTTCTTGGCCCATATAACACTTTTCACCTCTGATTTCACTAAGAATGTAGAGATTGTTGCCTACTCTATTGGCTTCTGCAACACGTTTCCTTGCTTCACTTATTTCACATCCTTCTACATGAAATGTGAGGGTGTGCCCTTGGTCACATATTTGACTCACACTTAGAAGATTGTGTTTCAAACCTTCAACATATAATGCATTCCCAATTCTTGTTCTACCATTGTCTAGACTGAGAGTGCCTTTTCCCGATATTTTTGCGAATGCATTATCTCCAAACCTCACCGTTCTACCATTCACCTTTTTTAGAGTGAGAAATTTGCTTGTCACCTGTCATATGTCGTTAACAACCATTGTCTATGTACCATTGATCTCCTTCATTTCGTGCGTGTAAGGTTGTTTGAACTAGCATAAACTTTTCTTTCTTTTCTTCTTCCTTCTTTCTCCACATCTTTGAATTTTCTTCTTTTCCCTTAGTCTTTTGCTCTTCCTCCTTGTTTTGCTTAGGAGGCTCTACAAAGCCGTATCTACAAAATTTTGTTGTATGTCCAAAATTGTTGCACTTATAGCATATGATATTGTGATCCATAACCGGAGCAAATGAGTTGAAATTCCTATTTGTGAACCATGACTCCTATTCTCGTTGTATGCTCCATGATTCATTGCTTTATGTCTAAAGTTGTTTCTTGCATGCATTCTACAATCTACTGCTTTATGACCAAATTGATTGCATAAGAAGCAATAGCCAAAGAAAGAGTGATAAAAACTGGTCATGTGAGCTTGCCTTTGTGGAAGAGGTTTCCTGAATGTGCCATTCTTAGTTTTTGGATGCATGCTTTGCTTCAGTTCTTTTTGTTGATTTCAGTTTTGATAGAGTTTTGAAGAATATTTGAGTAGGTCTTTGGCTTTTCTTCATTTGATTCCTTAGGATATTGAATTGTTTTAGAACTTTGACCTTCTTCGTATCCAATACCACTCTTATCAAATGTAGACTTTTGAGACCCTATGATTTTATCTAACATTTCTAAACTCTTTTTGTTCTTCAATTCCTTGTTTGTTTTCTCTAATTGCTTTCTTAGAGAGACAATCTTGGATTCTAATTTCTCACAATTTTCTTCCTTTTTCTTCAAATGGCTTCTCGCTTCCTCCTCTATTCTTTTGGCTTCTTCGATTTGAACCTTTAGATCTACGATCATCCTTTCTGCTTCTTCAAGGGCTTGGGATGCTTTGGCCTTGGATTCATCATCTTCTTGAATCTTTGATTTTAGTCTCGAGTTTTTTCTTTGAAGCCTTTCGATCTCATCATAGGCAAAATGGAGTTCCTCCTCAAGATCCACTTCTTCATTATCTTCTTTCTTCTTATCTCTTGAATCTTTCCCTTCTTTTTAGTTATCTTCATCACTCTTTGCTTCCATTGCCATGAAGAGTATTTCTTCTCTATCATTGTTGAAAAATTCTTCATCGCTTTCTTTCGATGAGCTGTTATACTCCTTGGAGTAAAGGCTCTTCTTGTACCTCCGAAAGTTGTTCTTCTCTTGTTGACCCTTATATTGTTGAAATCCTCTTCCTTTCTTCATGTTAGAGTCCTCTTCATCATAGCTGCTCTCATTTTTGCCCTGTGGGCACTTAGAAGCAAAATGATCTATTCTACCACAATTAAAACATTTAAATGGTAACTTACCTCGGTACTTACCTGATCCTTTCTTTAGCTTCCTCATGAAGTGGGCTTCTTCTTCATCCGTTTCATTGTTTGAATTGTCATTTGGTTCATACTCTTTATTCTTTCCTTTTCGTGATGCTTTGAAGGCTACCTCCCTTTTGGAAGGTTTATCCATGGTTCTCATTTCATAGGTAGTAAGAATCCCATGCAACTCGTCATTTGTCAGTTTATCCAAATCTTTCATTTCTTCAATCGCTGAAACCTTGGGATCAAATCTCAGTAGTAAAGATCTTAATACTTTTTGCATAGTCATGGCCTCTTCAATTGTTTCTCCAAGACCTCTTATAGTGTTCACTATCTCATCGACTCGAAGCGAATAAGAAGCTATGTTTTCTTCTTTCATTTTGAGGCTTTCAAATTGTCCTCTATTGGTTTGAAGCTTTGCCTTCTTCACTTTATCATCTCCCTCATAAATATTCTTTAGCTTATCGCACATCTCCGCAATAGATTTGCAATGCATTACTTTTACAAACTCCGATTCAGACAAACCACATAAAATAGCATTTTTAGGTATTATTTTCACTTTCCCTCTTTTTGTCTTGATCTGTAGGTGGGGTTGCTGGAGCAATATAACCATTCTCAGCGGATTGCCAAATATCAAACCCTAGAACATTTAAATAAGTTTCCATCCTTATGCTGCAAAAGGCATAGTTTGTCCCATCAAATAGTGGTGCCCTATTTGAGGAAAACCCATATCTTTCTTGGCCGGCCATGTGTGCTTTCAAGTTCTACCTTCTAGTGGTTAGGCTATTCGTGAAGGAAGGTGCTCTGATACCAATTGATAAGGACATGATTACACTGAGAGGGGGGTGAATCAGTATAACACAAACTTTTACTTTTCAAAACTTAACTATATCACACATGCAAGATCTAGCAATTAAGAATACAGAAGGAACACATGATTTACGTGGAAACCCTTGCGAGACAAAACCACGACAAAATATTGCTTATATATATTGATCTTCTTTGTAGACACCAACCTACTTCTTTTACAAGTCTTCTTTTGTAGGCACCAACCCCATAGGAGACACCAATCCCCACTACAAAATTTGTAGGCACCAACCCACTGGAGACACCAATCCCCACAACTGAGCACCAACTCAACAAGAGACAACAATCTCTTATTTGACATGCACCAACCTTCAAAATTTTCAATGAGTATTAATGTTTTCCTTATGACACAAATCTGATCCAATTTATACACAGTTCTTTCACAATTCTGATCCATATCACACACTATCTTCTCTCACAAATCTGATCATAAATATCTCAAAACTTCCTTCAAAATCCGCCCTTAATCTTCACACCTATTCCTCAAATATATCTGCTCTTAATCTTCACACATGGGTTGCATATATATTTCAAAATATATCTGAAATATTCTTCATAAGTACCTGCCCTAGGTCTGCTCAAAATTAGAAATATATCTTATTCATTTCACTCTTGCCAAACTCAATCTTTCATCTATCTTTTATATTTCTTTAAGGGAGGCGACTCATCAAAACAATGTATCTTTTTGCAAAGAGTGACATCCTTTTTTATACACCGCTTGATCATATTTTCGTCCTTTAGTGAGGAGCACTCTATTCTTAGGAGGTTGGCCATCTTTTTGAAAGATATTTAAACCTACATGTGGCGCCAAGAATAGGGTTGGCTAGATTTTAAATCTTTAATTTAAACTCACGATTTTTGGTGCTCAATGCACAATCTTTAGATCAGCCCATAGAGAGGAGAGTCCGCCATTTTAAGTAATGTAATTTATTGTATTTAAACTTCCAACTAGGCGCCAAGGGTGGTCGACCAACATAGAGAGGTCGGTCTCTTAGGAAGTATTTATTTATCTAAAACAACTCATCTTGCAATGCTGCCTTATGAAGTCTGCCCAAAATACAAGTTTAAATCTTTAATTTAAACTTTAATGTAACCTTATATCTCTGCTCTTCATTGCCTTATATAGCTGCCTTTAATAACATTACTCTTTGACATCAATGACACTTTGACATCAATGGCAACATATTCCAACAAGGTATATGACACTGCAAATAAGGAATGAACCTATAAACTTGTAGGAATAAGTTTGAAAGGAGCAGGTGTGATTTTCCTCCATGCCCAAAAATTGGACTAGAAGTTTGTGGGATTTGATGAATAGAGCTAGTATCAGGGGAAATTGACATTGGATTTGGAGCATCTTGTATTTGGTTAAGATAAGAAGGAAACAAGGGTCCTGATCCCTTTACAAGAAAGCCCCCAAGGATGAGCAAGCAGGCCCAAACAAGCCAAAAACAACAGAACGCCAACCTAGCTAAAAAACAATAAAACCAACCAAAGGACCTACACAACACTAGATCCCGATCTAGCAAACCTAACTCCCTTGATCCTAGGGTGCAAAGCAGCAAGAGAGTAGGGAAATCCTTTCTTCTTTCATTTAACCATTGTCTAGGAAAACTCAGTCAAAATCCTCAGAGCAAGGTGAGAGGGGATCCTCATCCGACACTGCAATCAAAGAGTTCTCACGCAAAGCAACCGCCACAGAAGCAGGAAGAGATGAGGGCACAACGGGATTTGACGAAGGGTCTGATTGGGAATGATTAGAGGAATCGGAATCTAAAGAAGTCATGTGGGGTTCACTGTAGACACATCCGCTAGCCCCCCTTTAGGGACCACTGGTGGAACGGGCAAAATAACCTGGGAAGGCTCATCCTCCTGGGAGGATCCATCATCTAGGGAAGCGTTGATAGTCAAATGATCATCATGGGCATTCTTCCACCAAGTTGTTGTACCCTTGTGACAAGAGTGAGGACAACTAGAGGCCAAGTGACCAATAGAGACACATCGCCTGCATTTGAAGGGAAGGCCCTCATAATCTAATTGTTGCGTCCAAGGCCTTTCCCCTACCATCAAAATATCTCCAAAAAGGGGTTTGGAGATGTCAATATCCACCATGATGCGAGCAACCGTAGAGTGTCCCATAAAAGAGGAAGTGGAGTCTACCTTCAAAAAGTGACCAATAACATTGCCAATGCCCTTGTAACATGAATCCTCCCAGTACTGGAGAGGGAGATTCAGAAGCCTCACCTAGATTGGTTTGATATTAAGCAGCTCAGTGAGAGGATTGAAGGAAAGAGCCCATGGTTTGATGGAGAGAGTTCTCACCCCACATCCAAACCCTACCATCTAGCACTAAATCCTGTTCCTTTGAGGATGCAAACGTCACAATGAAGAAACCCCTTGCATAGGGGAAGAGCTCAATCTTTCCCTCCACGGTAGGCTTCCATGATTTCTGGACCCAACGGTGGAGGTCGGGAAGAGATTGCTATAAACTGTTAAATCTGCAGATCGCCCCGTGATTGAGATAGAACACCTCATTCTCTAAAACATCTTGGCTGCCTACCACCATCGCAGACGAACGGACACAAGGAAATGGTTGAGAGACCCCACTTTCAGATGGGCGGCCACGTTGTGAAGGATGGTCTTGGGCCCCCGAGAAAATCACAGCCTCCAAAAATGATTTTTGAGGGCCGCCTTGAGGCTTTGAACTAGCAGCATCTGTGTAGGGCATATTAATGTCACCGTGAAGAGATCTCGATGTGCTGCCTTGAGAAATTGGCATTGTTCGACCACCATGGCTTCTAAAACATGTGCCTGCAATGCTGCCAGGAAAATGGCGCATAAGTCCTCAGAAATTTGCCCTCCCTCAGGGGAATCGCCATTCAAAAATCAATGAGCAAGAAGCGTGCAGATGGGAGCGCCATTTGGCCAAAGTACGTTGATTTGGAGCATCTTGTTGCATTCACTGAGTTGGCATAGTTTTAGGCATACCCTTGAGTGTTTCTTGATGTAATGGCCACCCTCCATCGCCCTGCACACTTCTTACAAATTCTATTGTTGCATAGGAATCAATGTTAAAGCCTTGATTTTAGCAGCCTTGACAGTTGTTGCATGTAGAAACCTTGGCCTTTTGGCATTGCTCATACTCTTCTTTGTTTGGAAACAAGGGCCAACTATAGTTAGCTATGCTTTATGAGTAGTATTAAATTAATTAGCTATTATGTTAATAATTTCAATGCAAGATAATGGGTTCACTTTTTGGTTTAAAAGTATCATTTTTTTCCTGAAAATTGAAGTGTCATAGTTTGCGTAAAAATTTGAATCACTTATACATAAAATATTAACATGGTGTAAAAATATGAAATGTAGGATTTTGTTCCTAGTTTTCAAATATGTAATTTATTCTAATACCTAGATGATAGAAGTTGGTTTTGTATAAGATGTACAAAAGTGACCTTTTAAAAAAAATATGCTAAAGGCTAAAACATGCACATGTACGACCCACAAAATAAATAGTAAATGAAAGTATTTTTCATTTTTTTTTTTGGAAAGATGCTTATGATGAAGTTTGGTCAACATATTTTTTTGTAACTTTTTAGTAAATATTTTTTTAAATTATTTTTTTTACTGAGATTAAGGTGTTTTTTTAAAACCCCTCGTGTATATAATCTATAACCTAAAATAGTTGTAACATGATTTTTTTTTCGATTGGTCCGAAAAAAAAATTAAAATCAAAAGATTAAACAAAATATGTCATTTCAAGTTTATGGGGTTTTTTATTTAAAAATTAATTAATAAATAGAAAAATATGCTCGACACTAAAAAAACTATATATTTGAAAACTAAGATATTGTCATCTATAATGGGTTTTAATTTTGTCTAAAATTTTTGAAAAAAAAAAACCATAAGCTATATTGTCAAAGTCTATTCTTTCTAAAAAATTATCAGGCTTTCAGTGGTGGGTTTCTTACTCAGAAGGGTTTTCCTAAGTATATATGTTATCTTCTCTATCTCCTTCACTTATTCTTATATGTTTAATCAAGTTACATGTGTTTTAGATCAACAAATTGTATTACTTTCCATTGCTCCTAATTGAGGATTAAGCATTGTAAAACAAACATTTGGTAGCAAAGCTTTGTTTGGATTCATCCCATGAAGGAAAGGATACATTTTTTATGTTGCTTTTTATTTTTATTGTGGGGTAATTCATGTGGATTTGAAATAACAATTGAAAATCATAAGTCATGGCAGACACCTTGACAATTGAGATTGAGAAGTCTAGCAGGTAAAACTTTGAGGTTTGGAAATTAAAGGTTGAAGATCTTTTAGGGGAGACAGATTGGTGGATCATAATAATTGTTACACTCAATTTTCTACCATCAGCAATGGATAAAGATGAATGGGACAAGTTGGATAGAAGAGATAGATCTACTATTAGGTTGTCTTTCTAATTCAGTCTTGATGAATGTTTTAGTTTAAAACATTGCTAAGAGTTTATGAGATAAAATTATTGCATTATATCAAACTGTCTTGTAAATAAATTATTTTTGAAAAGAATTTTGTCTTCTTTAAAGATACATGAAGGAGACTTTGTAACCAAACATTTAAATTTTGTTCATCTAGTAGTGAGTCAATTGGGTTCCATAGATGTAAAAATGGAAGAAGAGGAAAAATGTATCACTTTGATTTGTTCATTATAAGATACCATGTTTTTGTTTTGAACCTTATCTATCTAAAGGGGATCAATATACTTTCTTTATTCTCTAGAATTGGGGGTGCAAAAGTTATTTTGAATCATTTGGGTATACCACTCAATTATGTTGTATCGGCAAAAATTTGTAAAGAAAACAAGCTTATCCTCAAAAATTGGGTTTTTCTAGGAAGAATGTTAGCATGAATGACATGGTATGGAGGTTTGATTATTGACACTACCAAATCCAAGCACCCTTATTCCTTATAAAAATGTTATCCTAGTTCCTTCTACAACTCCTATAGGAGAAAGCCAAACAACCTTGAAATAATTTCAAATAATAACCATAATCAATGGTTCCCCACAAGAATGAAACTAGACAAAACAATAAATGCTACCATTTCCTAGAACAATGATTTTATAGATTCCAACAACTAGCTTAGGGTAAATCCCCGATTTCCACATGATGAAAGAACTATAAATATTTGCAAGATTCATGGATGTAATAAATAACATGATAAACTTTCTATAAAATTGACTAAACAAAATGAAGCCAATACCAAAAATGGTCTTTAAAGATTCAAGAGAACTCAAAGATAACTCCATTCATTATAACATGGTATGAAGGATTGATAGGTAACTACAAGACAATTGGAAAATGCATAATGGATCAACAATTAATTCCACAACTCACCAACTTACCACCACTACTACCAACATACTTTCAATCATTTGATATCAATACTCAAATGTATGTCATTAGATTAAAATTATGCTTAGGTTTCAAGACGAGCCCTCCAATAATTAGATTAGGTTTATAGATTTGAACTTAAACATAATCTACAACCATAAGCTAGAGTTTATGTTAATATTAATAGCTTTGCATAATGTGATTTATACTCCAACATTTATCAAAATTAGAAGTATTACTTATAAATTATATTGCAATCAATAATTATTACCATATATATGTATATGTAATAAAATATAAAATATATATACATATATACATCTATATGATACACCCAAATCAATTAGATCTAAAGCTTTGTAAAAGAACATATTTATTCACAAACAAATCATATGCTATATGTGTATTTACAAGACAACTTTTTAATGCACAACAATATGCATAAACATATCGCAAAATAGAATGATTACCACAATAACTACACAATCATGACAACCAAAAGATGAGCAATAATACAAGGCTTAAAATAATGAAATAGACTAATAAATTCCAATAACTAGTTGGTAATGCTCCGTGGCAATATGTAGATAAAAAACATCTCATGCAGGGAGTCTATTTCTTGCTTGTGAGATAAGAAACCATACCAACATCAGAATTCCCATTAAGTCATTTAGAAAATAATAATCTAAATATAATAATGTTCAATAAAAAATGGAAAGATCAAACCTATCATGATCGAGGATATGAATCCCTACATACACATATTCTTGTAAATACACTCAATGATAAACATACAAATTGTAAGCAAATTCTCAACTTGATTAATTCAAAGAGTTTAATGAAGTTTATCGATGGAGACTCATAATGATTTCTTCAAGAAGATGGCCCTTGGTCTTTTGACAGGCAACATTGTTTATGAAATTGTGGTTTCTATATTTTAATTCATCATCTAATACCTTCTCTATCATTCATTGTGGCTCACTTACCTAATCTCCTTTTATAGTTTTACCAATCTTCAAGTTTGTTAGCTATTGATAATTTTTTGGGAAAAATGTTTGTCTATTGCTCCTAAGACTAGTTTATCATCCCTCACTACCATTACTAGGATTCATGTTGAGATGGATCTTTTGGGAGGTTTACCTAAGGAGATTTAGCTCAAAGTGGGTGAATGCATTTGTACGAAACTTATGGACTATGAATGAATTACCTTTCAATATAGATCTTGCTTTTCTTATGGCCATTTGGCAAAGGTGTGTTCATGTAAAGGGCCAAGGGAAGCTTAAATACTTCTTAATGGCAATGATTTTTTTAGTAACGAATCTTTGTTAATTGGCAAATAGTTCATATTTGTAAATTCAAAATTGACGAATATATTGAAACCATGGGAGGGCCAAATCACCCGTATTTTACAAATTATCTGTTAAATGAATTTTAATTCACCACAAATTTATTTATTAAACTTTTAAATTAAATTATTTCGCCACGGTAGATGATGCGTGATTAGAACCTAATCGCCAATAGTTTATAATATATTTTTAAATATTAATCATAGTCACCACTAATATTAAATTTCCTCCATTAATTTTGGGGCCATATTGCCATTACTGTATTAAATTCCTTCTTATGTTATGGAATAGGGATTCATATTTTATTTATCGCTATCGATTTCCATTTTAATCGAATGGTTATAATTGAATTCCGTAAGTCCTTTAAGCATGTGCCCTTTTAAAGGCATGCTGAGCCCATAATTGCTTTTGGGCTGTGGGATTAGGCCCAAAGGCATCTTGAGCCCGGAATTACTTTTTGGGCCAAGGAATTAGGATATAATCCCACGGCCCAAAAGCAACTCCAGGCTTAGCATGTCTTTTAAAAGGCACATGCTTAAAGGACTCGTGAAAATCAATGACAATCGTTTGCTTAGTAGTAAATAAAAGGCACATATTTAGTCTTTCATTCATTTTAATTTAAAAAGTGATTTTTTAAAATATTTAATCTTATGTGTTCCAATGCCTTCTCAATAATGGATTTGTGCTTGGCAGCGAGGGGCTCTGCCCCTCAACCCCGCCTGTATCGCGACAGGGGCAGACTGGGGCCGCTGTCCCCAGACCCCACGAGGGGGCTTTGCCCCTCACCCCTTGCAAGGGGGCATTGCCCCCTTGACCCTGTTGGTTGTTGCCGCCCCTGAGCCCCTGCTTTAGAATTACAAAAAATAAAAGAATATATGGGGGGGTTGTGTCGACCCACTATGTAAAATTTAAAAGGAAGGATTTGCCATTGTAATTAATTTTTTTATCTAGTATTCTCTAGGATTTGCCAGGATTTTATAAAAAGTTCTAATAATGCGCATAGATTCACCAGGAAAATTAAAGCACTTAGCTAGGATTTGCCAAGATTTTAAAGGTTTTTTAAGGGGGTTCCTTAAAGTTATCATTGTTCTATAGTCTTGGTCAAGAAGAAGGATAGTACCATGAGGATATGTATAGACTATAGGGCCTTGAATAAGAAGACCATAAAAAATGTGATGAACTGATCAATGACTTACAGGGTGTAGTATATTTCTCAAAGATAGATCTTAGATCGAGATACCATTAGATTAGGATAAGGGACAAAGATATCAACAAGATAGCCTTCAGGTGTCACTTCAAACAGTACAAGTTTCTAGGCATGCCTTTTGGCGTGACAATGTACCTGCCACCTTTTAGTCTTATATGAATCAGGTATTCAACAAGCAATAGAGAAAGTTTGTTTTGGTATTCTTTGATGACATCCTCATCTACAACAAGACTTGGGAGGATCATTTGAGGCATATAGACGAAGTACTAGGCATCCTAGAAGCACATACACTATTCAAAAATAAGTCCAAGTGCAAGTTCAGGGTGATAAAGATTTTATATCTCGAGCATGTCATCAATGCCCAAGGAGTTCAAGTAGATCAAGAGAAGATACAAGCAATCCTAGATTGGCCTCCCCCAGAGACATTAACATAGTTCAGAGGATTCTTTGGCCTCTACAACTATTACATGATATTTGTTAAGGGTTTTTCATAGCTGGCAATGCCTTCAATAGAATTGACAAGGAAGGGGCCTTCTCATGGACTAATGTAGCACAACAATCTTTTGACAAGATCAAGGAAGTAATAAGTTCATGTCCTGTGTTAGTTGTTCTTGATTTCTCACTTCCCTTTGTGCTAGAATGTGATGCTTCAAGATAAGGGATTGGAGTAGCACTAATGTAGAATGGGCATCCAATAGCATTTGAGAGATGAAAACTCAAGGAGGTTGAAAGAAGGTTCTCGATCTACAATAAGGAGATGTTAGCCATCATCTGTTTATTGGCTGGGTTCAAGCAATACCTAGTTGGTGGCAGATTTGTGGTTAAGATGAACCACAATTGTTTGAAGTATTTCCTCACCCAGAAGAATCTAAATGAGAGACAACAAAATGGGTGAGTAAGCTTTAGGCTTATGATTTGGACAAAGTGTACAAAAGGAAAGAAAAATGTAGTAGCTAATGCTTTATCTAAGAAGCCAATTTTGTGCTCTATGTCTAACATCTCTGCTAATTGGAAAGCTGATATTATAGTGGAGTATACCAAGAATGCTTTTGCTACTAACATCCTAGCAGGAAACTTGCAAGATGACAGGTTCATAGTAGCAAATGAACTCATCCTCTACAAGGATAGAGTTTATCTCATCCCAAAGTCAAAAATGAAAGACAAAGTCTTGAGGTAGTCCACGATACACCATTGGTAGGACACCTCGAATACTTCAAGACATATAAGAAGATTAGGGATCTATATTTTCATGAAAATGACTCAAAGGTGATGTCCTTAAGCATATCAAAGAGTGCATTGCCTATCAATAGAATAAGACAAGAAGTTTATTGCATCCCTTACGAATTCCTAATAAAAAATGGGAGAGCATCTCAATGGATTTCATCAGTAGTCTTCTGAAGGTTCGGGATATGGTGGAATGGGGATTGTTATCCTTTCTACTTTGCAAGGAATTATGACTAATTGAGAAGCTCAACAAAAAAAAAAGAGGGGAATTATTATGTATTTTATAGTGACTCCAAAACAAAAAGTAAACACTTGAATATACATTTACGAAGAGCCTTGTATTTTTGCCTCTAATATTGTAATATTAATCCTTCTCAAGGCACCTATTTTTTAATCAATTTACCACACAGGAGAAATAGGCGCCTTGAGAAGGATTTCTCTTGGTGTAATTTAGATATATTTTTTAAATATAGATATGCTAGTTTTATTTTATTTTCTACATAATAAAATTTAATTTATTTATTTTTCAGTGGCTCATGTTTTATAAAAATAGAGTGGTAAAATAATATTTTATAGCATTATATTTGATTAAGGTTTCATTTTATTACATATAAAATAACATTATTTTAGGGGTTAAAATTTAGGGTTTAAAATTACTTGTAATTTTAATTTTATGTTATAAATTTAGTTCTAGAAAAATCTTGGTTAAAATTGAGGACAATGAATTCTAAACCTATATAGTTGAGTGAATTCTAAACCTAATAAACTATAGTGCCATAAATTTACAATAAATAATGTTTGATTGGTTTACTATTGTATATATGTTTTGATTAATGCTAATAATTTTTTTTTTGTTTTCCATTTTTTCAAAGTTAGTTCTCTTTACGTCAAAAGGCGTTCCTACATTCACAGTACGAATGGAAGCTAAAATATTTTGGAATTTCTATGCAAACTTATAAGATTCCAATCTAGAATCTTTATTAAAAAAAACCAAATAGTCACTCCACAAATTAAAAAAAGAAGGTGAAAGGAATAAAAAAATACATGCTCGATGGAAAGAAAGGTGGATATTAGTTTCATAAAAGCCATCACTATGCACTAAGATGAAAGAAAGAAATGTTACAGAATGATATGTGAAAAGACACACATTCAATCTATTTATATTGCCTCCTTCCTAAAATGAACATATCAAATTGTAGGATTTGAGGTGAGTGCGGTAAATTGATAAATTTATATTACTTTAGATATATTTTTAAAATATAAATATACCAATAGATATATTTTTTAAAGTATCTCAAAGTAAATAATATAGTGTTTAATAAAACCCTAGCTAAATATGAAAAAAATTGAAACCCTAACTAAATTAAATTACATATTATACAACACAAAATTTTGATAAATAACTCTTTTAATAGTAACTAAAGTTTATAGAAAACAAAATGAAATGCACAGATTTTTCTTTTAATATTTTACCAATGAATTTGAATTTTTTTAAATTCTAGCAATATGAAATGATCTATGCATACACGATTAACACCATTATTCCAGCAAATCATGAAATTCATACCTGTGATTTTCGTTGATTCTTGATTTTGCCGCTTCTTATTTTTATTTTCTGCTTCTAACTTTGTAATTAGTGATTTTATTTTTTGTTGTTTTCAGAGACTTTCAAACATTTATGTTTTATATATGTTTTAATTATTAATGTTGCATTTGTCGGCTATTATTTTTTTTTAATGTTTTTAAAGTTGTTTTTCTTAACATGCTCTAACCATTTCACCCCTGTAGGTTACGCTTCTCGACGTAATTATTTTAGGGGTTAAAATTTAGGGTTTAAAATTACTTGTAATTTTAATTTTATTTTATAAATTTATAACTTTATAAATTTAGTTCTAGAAAAATCTTGGTTAAAAGTGAGGACGATGAATTCTAAACCTATATAGTTGAGTGAATTCTAAACCTAATAACCTATAGTGCCATAAATTTACAATAAATAATGTTTGATTGATTTACTATGTGTATATATGTTTTGAGTGAATTCTAACCCTAATAAACTATAGTGCCAAAAATTTATGGTAAATAATGTTTGATTGGTTTACTATTGTATATATGTTTTGATTAATGCTAATATATATATTTTTTGTTTTCCATTTTTTCAAGTTAGTTCTCTTAGATATATTTTTTAAAGCATCTCAAAATTAGGGTTTTACCTTTTAAGATTTTCAGCACTATATGTATATATGTTTTGATTAATGCAAAAACTACAATATTTGGGTTAGTTGTTTACATATATTTTTAAAATAATAGTCTTAATCTATATTAAAATAAAAGGATTGTAGATAAGGGCGTGGTTCGGTAGTCAAGTCACTTGGTTGTGGTGGCGACCACCAAGGTTCAAACCCTCGCAGGACCAACGAGTTCGCAGGTAATGCGTGCCTTCACTGGGCTGCTGTGCTCGCAGGCCAAGTGTGCCTTCACTGGGCTGGCGTGCTTGCACGCTGTGTACCTTCACTGGGCCAACAAGCTCGCAGGTTTGACCAAAGGGTGATAATGCCCATTGGGGATGGAGACCCCCCCAGTTGTGGTTTCAGGCGATAAAGCCGATGGGAAGAGATCCCTCGTAAGGGTCTCTCTAGGCCCGAACCAGGCAAAAAACCCAGGTGCCTCCAATAAAAAAAAGAAAAAGGATTAGTTAATAAAAAACTAGCTAAATACAAAAAAAAACAAACCCTAGCTAAATTAAATTACATATTATACAACACAAAATTTTGATAAATAACTTTTAATAGTAACTAAAGTTTACAGAGAACAAAATGAAATGCATATTTATTTTTTTAATATTTTACCAATGAATTTGAATTTTTTAATATTCTAGCAATATGAAATGATCTATGCATACACGATTAACACCATTACCCTAGCAAATCATGAAATTCATACCTGTGATTTTCGTTGATTCTTGATTTTGCCGCTTTTTGTTTTTATTTTCTGCTTCTAGCTTTGTAATTAGTGATTTTATTTTTGGTTGTTTTCAGAGATTTTCAAACATTTATGTTTTATATATGTTTTAATTATTAATGTTGCATTTGTCAACTATTATATTTTTTAATATTTTTAAAGTTGTTTTTCTTAACACCCTCAATTACAATTTTAGGATCAATGCTAGACATGTCTAAATAATTCCAAGCAAATAATTCAGAAAACTCATGTAAAAGTTGTCATATCTTCTTTTTCTTCATTACTTAAACAACCTCCTATAGGAATAACTTTTTCAAGGTTATCCTTCTCCATCAAGACATCGACAATTTTTTCATTAAGTATTGTGGTCCAGGAGGCTAGGTGATTGTGATGATTCTATAGATTCTTCATTAGATGTTAAAGTAGCATTTATCGAGAAAGTGGTGTTTCCAAAGTATGCATCAACATTTAAATAATAAGGAAACCCACGATTATGATGATAACGGGGCAAATTGTCATAAGCTCCCATAAATTCAATTAAAGCATTATATGTAGAAAAGTTATCCAATGGGATATCTCCTGATGGACAATCTATGTCTATCATCTCAGGATATATTAGATTGAGTGTTGATATAGTGTTGACATTAAGATTAGGACGGTTGTAAGCTTTGGTGGGCTTCAGAAAGCGGTACCCAATATCAGTTGTGTAATTAATTTCAGCAAGTTGTAAAGGTACTCTGATTCCTTGTTGATTTACACCACAACCATTACCTACATAGTCGCAGTTCTTATAAAGGATTTTAAATCCTCGACCATAAAGAGATGTCATTTCTTTAGAAGATGGTGAAGCTTCATAGGTCTCATAATTAGTATTATAAGTAAGAGTGTTATCTTCCTTATTGACTGAAGAAGCTTGAGATTCTTTAGGTGTCTCCAAAGATTATTTAGACAATATCGATGCAACTTTTGATGTTTCAGCGTTATTAAGTTTATACTCTCCTATAAAGGTAGGAGTAAAATCTAATGAACCCCAATCGTCACCAAGAAATGCAATTGATGATGGTTGAGAATCTTGCGCAACATTGTCTATGGAAAGAGGTGTTGACGAATCAACTTTTAAGTTGTTTAGGATCTTATGATCAATGACTTGTTTTTGCGTTTCAATATGTAAACAACTTTCTGGCTTTGGATCGGCTTCGATTGTTTGAAGATTATTTGCATAAATAAACTTTATTGATCGATGAAGGGAAGATGGAACTGCCCCCATAGTATGAATCCATGGTCTTCCAAGAATCATATTATATGAAAGAGCTCTAGGCATGAAAAGAAAAAGGGTAGACAATGTCATGGGTCCAGCCTTTACAGGTAAATTTATAGTACCCAAGGATGGTCTACCAATATTATCAAAGGCACGAATGTTAAGCTTATCTGGTTTAATTCATTTTGTATCAACGTTGATTTTGTGTAACAAATCAACACCACAAATATTAAGAGTCGATCCATTATCAACCATAACTCACTTTATCAACTTTTTGTTTATAGTGACAAAGATTATAAGAGGATCATATTGTTTCTGAACTTCCATAGAGGGTAACTCATATTGTTGAAACAGAATGTCTATTTTTGTCGCATGCATACAACCTAACAGAGCTGCTATGCCATTAGGTTTAACAACCAGTGGTACAATCACATTTTGTAAAGCTTCCTGGAGCATTCCGTGGTATGTAGGCGATGTTTGTATGAGTATCTTAGCAGGAGTAGCGTGAAGATGCTCAACACGATCATAATATTGACCAACTTTATGCGTTAAATGAGGTGGTTGAGGAAGCACATGTTGATAAGTTGGTAAAGATATCAGAATGTTTGATTGATGTTTGCTTTGTTCATTATTCCGTGTATTGTATGTATGAGCAACCACATTGTGGTTAGAATGTTGTGATCCATCTTGATATGGTTGATTTTGACTTGTTATTTGTTTAGCTTTGTTATAGATGCAATCAGGAGGTTGATAAGAAGTTAGAAAACCTCTTACAATGAGCACCAGTTTCATCTATGCTTTAGGCACATCAGAACACAAGTTGACCACTATATTCGGTTTCACAGGTTCTTTTTGAGATTTAGGTACATAAATTGCATTTACTAATTATTGAAATAACGACAGTTTAGGAGTCAGTGGAATATTCAATAGAGATAAAGTCATCCAAGGCTTCATCTAACATATTGAAGTCATCACAACGAAATGACTCATTATATGCATTAAAGTCTTGTAAAAAGAAATCCGACATTTCTACATAATCCAATGTATCCAAGACTTAATGTAAAACAAAATATCATATACTTTGCAAGAATGAAACAAGATATCACTATGCAAGTAAAAAAAATTCGATTTTATGCTCTTTCAATGAAAAGATAGATATATCAATCAAGATGCAATGCATGTACTTTTCATGAAAGAGGGTTTGCAATCTAAATATGATTTAGAACAACAAATACAATCAAATCTAATGTTAAACGATGCAAATTCTTTAAAACATGGGTTTACCAAAATGTTTAGTGTGGAGAAGAGAGAGAATGATAGCATTTGCAAACTAGGTCAAGCCCCTCTTTTCATGCACCAACATTTGGAATATGAACTGAGCTCAATCATTATGAGAGTGATAAGCTACATGTATATTCCTCTTTGTTGTACCTAAAAAGGTGTCTCAACTAGAGTTTTGCAAACCTCAATTAGTTAAGGAGAAACCAAACCCTAGTTACAAGATATGCATGAACAGATAGATTTCGGGAGCAGAAACCTACAAATTGAATACATAAATGTAAACAAGAGGCAACAATGGTTGTGCACCTGAAATCTGGAGGCCTGCTAGACTAGGGCGCTCGCCTTGGCATCCTATAAGTTTTCCGTTAGAAGGACTGTCTGCACCAGGTGTTTGTATCTCTGTTAAGGGTTTTAGATCCTGATTTTCAGGTCCTATTAGACTTGGGTGCCTACCCTGAAGTCCTGTAGTTATTCTGAAGACAAAATTACAACTTCCATGATGACTATACCTGTAACACCTGCTTCTCCTTCGCTTCTTTCCGTCTGATCTTCCTGAATCTGACCTGTACAAACAAAAGGAGAAAGATGGTTGTGGCTATATATGATTTTGCCTCAGTCAAACCCTATCTTTGGTATTTCTACCTCAACAATAGCCAATGTCAAAGTATGTAGATGTGTGTGCTTGTAAACCAAATGTGTAAACATAAACAAATGCAAGATCCTAAATGACTCAAGCATCAAGGATTAGATCCACAAATGTCTCACTCAAGGAAACAACTTCACCTCAAGGAGATGACATCAATGAAGACTCGTAGAACAAGAAGGTGAGGCAACCGTAGTCGCGGAGGATTCCAAAACTCAAGTTGGAGGCTTCAACCCTTCTCTCGATCGTACAAAGGGCTTGACAAACCCTAGGAAGAGCAAGATAGAATCAAGTTCTTGATTCCTAATCTCCACAACATATCTCTATGATAGCAAAGATCCAAATCTTCAATGTGCTTCAACACTTTGCAGACCTTCAATAGCACTTGTAGCAGAATTTCAACGTAGTAAGCTTGCATGTGAGTTGTGTGATAAAATGATTTTTAATTCTCATTAAATACCTAACCTTAGGAGGGAAATGGATCGAAATAAAATGCCGACATCGTGTGAAAACGAGAAATTTGAATTCAGGATCCCGAAGCACACAACAAAAGCCGACACCAAAATAAACTTGGAATCCAGAGATTTAGGGCAGGACTAGGGCACAGGCACCCATGTCCAGCCCCCAAATTTTACTTGAAATTAGGCTTAAGGGTGTCTAGAATGTCTGGAATCCAAAGTCTCTTTCTAGGTTTTGTCGATAATTACTCTGAAATGTGACATTTCCTTGATAAGGTAAACATCAATCAGGGTTTAGATAGGCCCAATAATGAAAGGGGTTAAGGGACACTAAAAGGTAGGAGCTAAACTTAGTGAAATTGTGCTAATCCAAGCAGGAGCACAATTTACGACATAACACTACCTTTTTGCCTTCATGTCTAAACTTAATCTCCATGGTCTAAAAGTTTTGTGAATACTTATCAAGAGAGTGCAACCACTAGATGCCTAGGACCACATTTGTCTCACCAATTCCGACCACATAGAAATCATCTATAACCTGATGATTGCCCATAGTAATGCTCAACTGAGAAATCTTCTTAGTGCAGCTCATTGTGAAACCATCTGCAACCATCACATTAAAACCATGGTAATCCTCTACTTGAAGACCTTTTTTTATAACCAGGCCTTCATCAATAAAGTTGTGGGTTGCCCCACTGTCAATCAACTGTCCCTGCAAAACTCCTCACCCTGAATGAATGATATCTAGGAGCACCTAAAAAAGAGGCAACAGTACCGCCTAAAGGCTCATCTGAAGTTCTCTCCTCATGCTCAACTTTCTCCTCTTCTTATTCACTTTTTGAGCTAGAATCTCTTTTCTCCTCCTCAATGTTAGAAGTAATCTCAATATAGTGAACCTTGCCTTTCTCAAGGCATCTATGTCCAGGCTCTAATGATTCCTTGCATGAGAAACAAAGCTTCTTCCTCCTAAACTCATTTTGTTCTCCATGTCAAGATTTGACTTCTTAGGCCACTCCTTCTGAAAAGGCTTCTTGTTGTCCTATGTAGAAAATGATTTGTTCTAAAATTTATTCTTAGGAGGTGCTGAAAACTCCATGTTCCTAGCTCTTTTTATGGCATCCTGCAAAGGTGGGTCTAATGCTTTTACCCAATCTCGGAGTGGCTCCCCTAAGCCCTCAATAAAGAGATAAGATAACATGTCTTCTGAAACATTTGGTACCATCACTCGAAGCCTTTGAAAATCAGATATATAAGCATCCACTAAATCCTTATGTCTAAGTTGGGCCAACTCTTTGAAATGATGTTCGGGATTTGCCTTATCAATACTATCAATAAGCTTTTGAGTAAAATCGGCATAAGAAGTAACAAGGCTATGCCCCTGTGTAACCATCCCATGATACCACCAATCGTGTGCATCACCCTCCAAATGCAAAGTAGCAAATCAGATTGCCTTTCTTTCAAACATAGGGTTCAAACTAAGATAGTTATCTAATTTTTGAATCCATGCACGTGTCGTGCATTTGCCCAAACCATCAAAAGAAGAAAGAGACACCTTACCCAACGTTCATTGCAACTCTTGATTATGTCCTCTATCACCTCTTGGCCTATTTCTGTGCTTCAACTGGCAAAAGTCTTGTAGAGACATTGCAGCCTGAAACTCATCACCAAGTGACTGTCATTCACACATAATCTGCAAAATTCTCATCTGCAACTTGTTGTCCACCACCTTGTGTCCCCCTGTTGATCCAAAAAATTAGGTATTACAGGTATAATTGTAGGAGCCTGAGTGGTTCTAATATTGTTATTAGGAGTGTTTGCATTGTTTGCAGAGTTGCTAGCTTCTCCATTACTTCTGTTGTTTCCTCCATTGTGTTGATTATCCCTGTTATTGTTCTAATTAACATTATTATTCTGCATGAATTGAGTCAAAAGCTGCACCAAATCTCATTATCCTCTAGCAATGTCATTAAGGATATCTCTAGTGCTAGGATCCTCACGATCCCTGTCACCCATGATGTTCTCTCCTTCAGAATATAAATTAAAAAACTGTTGCCTCCTCCTGTAGGTAATGTACTCTCTATCCTCCATATTCATAAATTCGAAAAACAACCAATAAATTTGACATGCAAACCCTCCAAGCTGGCAAGATCACTTGCTCTGATACCACTGTAAAATCCCCAACCATAATTTTGACCAAAAACTTACAAGTTTTTTGATTTCTAGTGTATTGACATTTCATCAAACATTTTGTAGGAAGCTTACGAAACTGAAATTTCTGAACATGAATGCTTGGAAAGATGTGTTTCAAAGTTTATAACACTTTTCATTCATCAAACAACTCATAAAGCATATACAAGTTAAAGACATTGTAACAAACACTTTGCAGCCATTCATTCCTCTTGTAAATCAATGCAAACAAATAGGAATACGTTGAAACAAATTAGAGAACACACTAAAATGAAACACCTAGAAATTCTGACCTTGAATATTGATCATTGATATGCAAATAATGAAGATTTTGGTTACAAAATATATTGGTTTATGCAACAACCTCTTGCGCCTCTTCACATAATTCCCATGCCACTCCTTAACTCTCCACAAACTACGCCATGGAAGTCTTTACAAGTTTTAATGTGGTGCGATTTCATACTATGTTGGACGACCTATAGTAAGAGGTTGAAATACCATTAAATGTTGCGCCAATCTTCCCTTAGGTTGCAACTCTACTTGCTGGTGCAGCTAGGAAATGGTTGAACTATGACTAGGAGTAGGGTTTAAACCCTCTTTAATCTCCACAAATAACTTCAACAGATTCTTCAATATTCTCCAAACAAACTACCAAATTTATATTTGCTTGCAAATCTCATAAATTTAAGCAAGAAATCCTTCCAACAAGCAAATACCAATATACTGTAAAAGATCAATATTTCCAGACACAAACTATCACTTCAAACCTTCAACACAAGCGTGAAATCTGTATGACTCCACCTGCAAATTGACTAGAGAAGATCTTTCACTTCCAAAATTCATATCCCTCAGGGTTTTCGTCCTAGGGTTTATTCAAACCAAAGCTCAAACTCCAAAAGCCTCCACAAAGAAAATATTAAGCATAATAGAATGAGCCTTAAAAATCACCTTTTATATCACCTGTAGAACTTTCTCAAAGTTGTATTTAAAAATCACTTTAAATAAATCACTTAAGCACAATATAAAGTGACTTTATAATATTTCACCTTTTAGCCCCGACTTAAGTCACATTTATAATTAATTAAATACAAGTTGTCTCGAAAGATAATTTTATTAAATAACTTTATTTAATTAATTAAATTATTTCCTTACCACAACTTCAAGTTTAGCCTACGAGAATTAAATAGGCTAAATAGTCACCTCTGATGCCTCGGCTGAAGAAGGGGACATTACATAACTGGTCATATCCACGTCTAGGAAAAAAACCCGCCATGTCTTGATTGGAGTAAAAACTCCGCTAGGAACAACATGCAAAGGGGAGCGGAGGAATGGAGGAGGAAAGGAAAAGCAAAAGTTTTGGGGAGACATGGAAATGTCTTGATGTGCCAAGAAACTCCGCTAGAAAATGACAAAGAAAGCAAAAGGGAAGAGGAGGCAAGGAAAACAGGGAGCGATGGAAAAAGCCAAAACCATGTGAAAGTTCCACAAGGGACACGAAAACTTTAGATTTTCATGAAGTATATACATAAAATATAACATTTAAATATAAGTTTACATTTCCTCTTACTTTTACTTTCTTGTACTTCAAGTTATATTTTATGTATATACTGTCACGGTGTGTGGTTTCTATCCGTAGGAGTTAAACTGCAGATTCTAGAATTTGGAGAATCTTACAGATTTCAGACTTAGTCAAATTTGAGGAGAGACATCACCAGAGCAGACTCACAAAACAAAGCAAAATTATAAGAACTCCTTAAGAAAACTTTGATGAATTTGGCATGATTATGCAATTATGGGGATTGGAAATAGACTCTTAACTACTTTTCCAACACAGAATCACTCTTTTTGTCTGAAAAAAATGGAGAACCCTATTAGCCTCATTCCTCGAAAGATTTTAAGACAAAATTGAAGCAAGAGAGAACATACTTCGAACAACCAGTTGAGGAGAGAGGTTGGGAAACACTAATTGGATCTGCTATTTGCAAAAAGGCCCACAGCTATGGAAAGCATTGTGGGAATTCTTGCATTCCCTGTAAATAAGACTGATCTTAATTTCTAAATAATCACCAATTGTGTTTTTAGCATCCACCTGAGACCTTTTTTGAAATGTTGCCAATCTTTCCATGATAGTGCACTTGAAAATGCAGTTCTACTTTCGATTCATCCACATCTTCGCTTGATTGTCTACTCTCATCCGTTCTCGTTTGCCATAAGAGCTCAATGAAAGTTGATTTGGGATGACTGCATAATTTTAATGTGGTGGTGGTCTTTGCTAAAGCAGAAAAAATCACGATAAATCATGGATCAGTTTCCAGTTTTTTGGTCAAATAATCTTTGACCCAAGAAACCACACATTTAGTGATTAATTTGCAGCTCACAATTTTTTCATGAATTTTGCAAAAAAAAAAATTATTATTCTTGCAATTTCTTCAATATATACAACAATTTTTTTTCCCTTTTTTTAATATTTAGGATTTCTAAATTTTTTTTAATTTCTGAGGCAATTTTTTTCTTCACAATCCTTACCTGGTTTTTCCCCTAATCCTAACCCTAACCTAATTTTTCCCTAATCCTAACCTTAACCAATATTTTCTGATTAGTTTTTTTAATTTATTTTTAATTTTTTGTTTATATTCAAATTAAAAAAATATTTATCTTGATTTTTAAATTTATTTTTGCCAAACATTTTTTCTACTATGGTCTTCTGCTAATTTTAGGGTTATCCTAGTGTCCCTTTTTAGCAGACCATCTTATGCAAGCTTTTCTTGCTTTAGTACGTTGTATGGTTCGGTCCATAGCAGAATTGAGAGTTTTTTGTTGTTTATCCCGTGTGGCATAAGATATAAAGCGGTACGAATGAATGTAAATATGTTGAATGACAATATAGACTTAACTAGTGAAAATATATATATTCAGTGCACGTTTCATTCATTCTTTGAATGATCTAAAACAATAACAATGAGATACGTATTACACAATGTAAAAATATAACAATAATTGCAACTATCCTTTGTATACAAACTTCTAGAGCACAAAGCCAATTTTCAAATCTTATTTTTGCTTGCACCATTGAAGAGATCAAGACTAAGGAAGCGGTCCCATGGGAGAGGGCTTCCTAAATTAACTCAACAGTGCTGCTGAGATTTTTTAGGAGAATTTTACAGCAGGTGGTCCCATGAATTTTGTATTTGTGGGTATGCTTAAAATTTTAAGCTCCAAATTTTAGGGAAACAGGCAGTCCCGTTAAGTTTTTAACACAATAGTTTATGCAAAATAATTTAGCAGAGATTTTTTAGGAAGCTGGGAAAATAAAAACAGAAACTGCCCTCCAAATTTTCCCCTAAATTAAATGGCGGGAATGAGAAAATTGTTAGTTAATTCCCTAAGCTGGTGGGAGAAAGTTTCAGCCCCACCCCATCTGCACCAGCTGAAAAATAACCCCCTAAACAATAGCTGCTCCTATTTTGGAGGAGAAGATTTTGATTTAAGCATTAGCAGAGTTTTTTTAGTTCCATGGGACCCTTTGCTCCACAAAAATAGATCCTCTAGCAACGCCATGGGACCGCTCTCTAAGCCAGCAATTCATGCTTAATCTTTCAAATACGAGTCAATTTTAAGTGGAACCTCGACAGGAAAAGAGATTCAAAAAATGCGTGCAAGTCCTATACACACAAACAAATAAAACCGGCACTTGTATTCACAACCCCAGATCTGAATCATTGACTAATTTCCATTAAATATCTTCTAATTTTGCAGAAAGTACTTTATAACACTTCACCACAAATTAAAATCAAGAAATATAGAAAAATAATTAGCAAAAGTTTGACTCGCTCTGTACATTAACTATCCTCAAAAGATAAAATGGACTTGAAAAACTGCACCATAAATTAAAATCAAGAAATATAGGAAAAGACTTTTTCCTTTTTTTTTGGGTTTGTATGAGGGGAATCGGCAGCCTATTGGCCAATGAACCATCAGGCGAGCCCCTATAACCTCCCACCTGATGGATGACTGGGCGACCCGAAATCCATATCCTCTGTGTCAACAGAACCACAGAGCCGCTTGGGGAATCGAACCGTGATTGCTCAGCAAACACTCAGTGACAGGTATTCTCAAAATACTTGGTAGAACACTCAGCAACGACAAGTACTCTCAAGTACTAACGAAGAAATATAGGAAAATAATTAGTAAAAGCTCGAATTTCTCAAGACATTAAATATTCTCAAAAGAATACGATGGATGGTAGTCCTCGGTTTCATTCATCCTTTGAACTTTGAAGGATCTAACACAGTAACAAAGAGTAATATATTATACAATATAAATAACAACTGTAACTGCAATTATCCTCTGCAAACAAGCTTCTCAAGTGTACAGCACAATGCCAAATTTCAAATCTAATTTTTGCTTGTATTATTACATGGATCAACACATAATACAGCAATGCATGTATAAGCTACTAATCTCTAAGAGTAAATTTTAATTGTATCTTTGAGCAAAAAAGAGCATCAAAAGATGTGTGCAAGTCCTATATGCACAAACAACTAAAACCAGCTATTAGATTTACAATCTCGTAACTGAATTATTGATTGGTTTCTATAGAATATCTTCTAATTTTGCAGACAGTGCTATTCAAAAATATCACAAATTAAATTTGAGAAATATAGGAAAATAATTAGTAAAAGCACAACTGTCAAGTGGAATGAACTCAAGTGGTAAAATCATTGGGGCTTTCATAATGGAGCTCCACCCATGTTCAAATCTCAAAGAGACATGTTAATACTTAAAATGTACAAATGTTTTATGTTGAATTGGGTAAACTACCATAGCTAATTCTGGATGTGGCATACCTCAACAGACAAGCCAGGTGCAAATCATGGATGAATTTGACAGAAGAGATACCCCTCAGTTGTGGCATCTATGACAAAAAACCAACCAAAATGACAATATTAAAAGCACAATTTGTGCTGTACATCAACTGTTCTCAAGAGAATATAGCGGAGAGTTGTCAGATTCATTCATCCTTCAAATGATCTAACAAAGTTACAAAAAAGAAATATATTAGACAGTGTAAAAATACAACTGCAACTATCTTCTGCGAACATGCTTCTCAAGTATAGAAGCACAATGCCAATTTTCAGATCTTATTTTTGTTTGTACCATTACAGGGTAAACAATTAAGCCAACAATACATGATTAATCTATAGGTATGAGTCAACTTTAATTGGATCCTGAGAAAAAAGGAGCTTCAAAAAGATGTGTGAAGGTCCTATAGGCACAAATAACTAAACCAAGCACTTGGATTTACAACCCCGTCTCTGAATCTTTGATTTGTTTCCATATAATATCTTCTAATTTCGCAGAAAGTGCTTTGTAAAACTGTTCCACAAATTGAAAGCAAGAAATATAGGAAAATAATTAGTAAAAGCACAATTCGCAAGTAGATTCTACATACGATTTAAAAAGAAAAACTCGAACAAAAACAAACTACAGAAAGGTAAATAATACACACATACCTTGTGATATTCTAGGGTATCGCCCACAGCCTTTCTTACTTCAACCATGAAAACA
The DNA here is from genome assembly GCA_027924645.1 of Cunninghamia lanceolata. Lineage (NCBI taxonomy): Eukaryota > Viridiplantae > Streptophyta > Pinopsida > Cupressales > Cupressaceae > Cunninghamia > Cunninghamia lanceolata. The sequence goes on from BSBN01000150.1 coordinate 8,046,715, forward strand.
GAAGGAGTAACTTCAAAAACCTGCACAATATATCCCAAACCACAAAAATAATATATAAAATACGAATGCAAGCATGGTACATTTTGTTGCACAGTTTCAGCTCACAGATTTGAAAAACGTCCAAACAGAGATCAAACAAAACCAAATCAGTAAACAAGTCAAAAAAAAAATTGACAGCATTTCCCTCTGTCTTGGGATGCATGTAACATGGATGTTTCTAGTAAATGATTTTTTTTCACAAGGATAGTAATAAGTATAGTTCAGTATACCCCCTGCAACATCACAGTGCTTACATAAAATATGAATATCATGACTGGAGGTGATGTTGACAAAAATCCGTGATTATTCCTTCATGTTTATAGCTATTCAAATTTAAGTATTGTTAACTTGGATTTCATTTGTTAGGGTACAAAACTGTGTTCAGTTCCAATTGACAGAAGTTGAACCCAAATTTTCTCTGTATTATTTTATGTGAATATTACTGTGATTGGAATATAGTAATCTGGGTTTGAATTGTGATGTTATCTTAAACATGAATTAATAGAGATTATGGGGAATCTAATATAAACTTAATAAGTCCTTGACCTTAAAAGCATGCTGACATAGGAAATATATACCAACATTGAACATAAACACAGTGCAGAGTCTGCAGACCATAAACATAATGCAATAATAAGGTTATCTAAGCATTTACGAGTGTCAATTTGATACATATACTGGCATTTTTTGACCCTGTAGAATCTAAATACCACATTGAAAAGCTCTAGGGCTTTAAGCAAGATTTGGCCCTAAAATTGTGAACTTTGCCTTAGAAAAATTTGAAGGCCAGCCTGAAACAGCACCCGCCATGGATCACAAGCTAATCCAATGATCAGTGAGCTTTTGATGGACAGAATGAAGGGTACAGCCCCAAAAGAATAAAATTTGTCAACGACTAACACCATGAAATATCCATTTTTAAAATTTCCAAAAAAAAATCTAAATTTTCGAATAAATAAATATGCAATTTTATTTATTTGCAATATTTATTAAACTAAAATCTGATTTCTTAAACTGAAATTACAGCCCATGATAATACTAAAAAATTACAAGAAGAGGGTACAACAGGAACCCCTTTTTATTGAATATCCACTCATCAATACAAAATACAGCTGAAAGTATTCAATAAATCTGAATTAAATAATAAAAAACCTAATTATAATCCAGATTTGATATTGTTGAAGCTTCAGATTGAAACTTTTAAAGTGTATGGCTCCTTTATCAGCCTAAATAAGGCTGCAGCCAGCTTTAGGAAATAAATAATGATCACCAAGAGGATGCGGCTGGGTATTGGGGTTCCAAAACCCCTTAAATATCAAGCGGCTCCCTTTATTTCTCTAATCGCCTCCCTTTATCACATGTACGGCAGCTCCTTGGAATGTGGAAGAGTACGGTCAAGGCCCACTCAGCAAATAATTTAAATGCAGTTCCTTAATTCAATGGACCTCCAATATTGGCTTTGGCATGTAGTATATGGTACGGCCTATGTAAGGAATTGGTATGGTCAATTCTCACAAACATGATAGATACCTCAAAATGATGTGGCCAGCATTAGGGGTTTTCAATGGCAATTTACCCCTAAATAACTTCATCAATATGCATAAGAAATTTTCTTGGTGACCTACTGATAAGATTTGCTTGCAAATATTTTTCGATAAATCCTCAATTTTCAGCTCCCTGTAAACTTGCACTCAAATCTGGAATGTTATTTCAACTATCCAACACAAATCTTCACAAATCTTAGAACATTCAACACAATGGTGATCTCTAGGTGAAATCACTCGATTAGCTAGGTAGATTTTCGTCCACAAAATTGTTTGCCAGAAGGGTTTTCATCTTATGGAAAAAAGATGAACAAATTGTCCAAGCTCTGCAAATAAGGGTCTTGATTTTGATAATAATTCCTTTTTAATCACTTTTCCATCTAAACCCTAAAGGTAATCACTATTTCTTTTGATTGAATATTCACCTTTTTTCAAACTTATAATTATTAATTATCTTTTTGGCCGTGTATCGAATATTTACCTTTGGCACCATTCAATAATAATACATCGTCATTTTTCCACAGTTATAACTTAAAGTACCTTTCTGGACAACTTAATATATTATTATTATATTATTTCCCTTTTAAATCGCCCCTTTAGCCTACGGGGAATAAAAATAGGCTTTGGGTCCTCTGATTTGATTTAATTCGAAAAAGGGAACTTTACAATCCGCCCTTCCCAAAATTGCTTGTTCTCAAGCAATTGCAAATTGGGATGTTCAAGAATCTCTGCACCCTCCCAAGTAGCATCTTTCGTGGGTAGATCCTTCCAACATACCAGATACTCTGTAATGGTTATGTTCCTTAATTTCTTTTCTTTGATATCCAGGATAGTTTCAAGAACCAATATGAGCTTGCCTTCATCATCCAAGGGAGGTAACTCAATAGAAGAACTAACACGCTGCCCCAATGCCCTTTTAAGGCATGATACATGGAACACATTATGTATTCTGTATTTTGCCTTCAAGTATCTCACTAGCAAAGTCAATTTTTACATACTCTAGTATTATCAACACTTTCCAATCAGCAAAGATCTCGGACATAGAACATAAAAAAGGTTTTCTAGATAAAACATCATCTACCACATTATTTTTGCCTTTTAGATAGTCTATATCAAAACCATAAGCTTGAAGCTTACTCACCCACTTTTGTTGTCTGTCATTTAAGTCATTTTGGTTGAGAAAAAACCTCAAACTATTATGATCAGTCTTGACCACAAATCTGCCACACACCAAGTATTGTCAGAGTTTGGCTAAGACATGCATGATAGCCAACATCTCCTTGTCATAAATAGAAAATTTGAATTCTATTTCTTTTAATTTCCGACTTTCAAAGGCAATGGGATGCCCCTTTTGCATTAAAACAGCCCCTATTCTTTCCCCTGATGCATCACATTCTAGGACAAATGGAATAGAGAAATCCGGAACTACTAGTACAAGACAAGAACTCATTCCCTCTTTGAGTTTTTCAAAATTGTCTTGGGCTGATTCAGACCATCTGAAAGCTCCTTCCTTTGTTAGTTCAGTCAACAGAACAGCAAGTTGTGAAAATCCTTTCACAAATCTCCTGTAATAGTTGCAAAGTCCCAAAAAAACCTCTCAATCCACTTGTACTCCCTACGCATTAATAATATGTCCCAAGATAAAATTTCGGTGATACCAAATTCACACTTAGACTCTTTTGCAAAAAGAGTCTGCTGCCCAAGAATTTCCAGCATTGTATTCAAGTGTTCCAAGTGCTCTTCCCAAGTTTTACTATACACCAAAATGTCATCAAAGAACACTAAAACAAACTTCCTCGATTGCTCCCTAAAAATATGATTTATGCATGATTGAAAAGTAGCTAAAACATTGGTTAAACCATAAGGCATAACCAAGAAAATGCCCAAAATGACATCCGAAAGCAGTTTTGTGTACATACTCATCTCTCACCTTGATTTGGTGATAACCGGATCTTAAGTCAATTTTTGAAAAATAAACCACTCCATGCAATTCATCAATCAATTCATTGATCTTGGGTATTGGGTACCTATTTTTAATGGTCTTCTGATCAGTGCACGATAGTCTATACACATCTTCATAGTACCATCCTTCTTCTTAACCAACACTACAGAAGAAGCAAAGGGACTAGAACTAGGACGTATGTGCCCCATCTCCAATAATTTCTTAATTGTTTATTCTATTTCTTCTTTGAAAGCTCTTGGATGGCGACAAGGAGTAATCATAACAAGTTTAGAACCTGTTTCAAGCTCTATGATATGTTGAAACCTTCTACCAGGGGGCAATCCTGGAGGTAAATCAATGAACACTTAACCATGCCTATCTAAAATAGGCTGAATATCGGATGTGGATGTATCTTTAATATAGCAATGAGCTACCCACTCTACTTTTCCCTTACGAAAAACTCTCTCCATGCTCCTAGCTGCAATTAAAGTAGGAGCTCATATGGTCATACCACGAAGCACAACCTCTTTACCTTCATATTGGAATTTCAGCTCCATGGTTTTGTAATCTTGTGTGAATTCTCCAAGGGAATGGAGCCATTGCACCCCTAAAACCAGATTGTTTCTCCTATGCCTCCTACATATAAATCATTAGTAATTTTGTGTTTACCAAGAGTAATGTCCAATCCTTTGACCCTCTTGGTGCATGGTATAGTAAATCCATCTATGTAAAAATCCCTGTCTAGTTTTCATTCAAACTCACAAATTTTATGTTTTCCTCATACAAGCATTTCGCCAAACATTTCATAGTTTATAGTGTTACACATAGATCTGAAATTTTGAATGTAGTTGTCATAGAACAGTGCAAAGTGGTTTTATTTCAGCATATAACTTAAGTATAGCTGACCAACATTAGTGCAATTGGATGGGTTTTGTAACAAATAGTTGGCATGATAGAATAGTTTGTTCAAATTAAAGATTTGAATATTCAGATTGATATATATTCAGAACAGCAATGTGTAAGAAAATATCCTTGCAAAAATACATACCAAACAAAGGACATTACATGGAGAGCATGATATAGAATTGCATAGAAGTGGCGACTCCAAATCTCACCCAAAACCAAGGGCGTGGCTATCATATAGACCAGAATCCTCCATAAATTCCCACGAAAGTCTCCAAGAATGCTGCGACCACCAATAATAAGCTGCGTCCAAGGTACAAGGGTTGCGGCTAGGCTTAAGAGTGTTGCGTCCCCCTCATACCACCTCACGTCCCTTATGGAGGAGCCAAACATGCATTAGAGGCTGTGATTTGTCAAAAGAAGTTGTGGCTTCATTCAAGACCCTCACAAGGAAGGCATCTTGTCACAAGAAACTCCAGAATGAATGCAAATAGTCATCAATTCAGGCGCCCAGCTTTGGTCATAAACCCACAACAATATCTCATAAATCTGCAACAATAAATCTCTGTAACCCACAAATTTATATTTGCCTGCAAATCTTCACAAATTTGTAAAAATAATTCTTTCAGCACAAACTCGAATCTCCACCAATAAGCACCAATGTGAAACCTATGTGATTCCACCAACAACCAACTAGGATAGATCTTGCACTACCGAAACCGATTTCCCTTAGGGTTTTTGTCCTAGGGTTTGCTCAAGCAACAACTCACAAATTCCTCCAAGAAAAATATATTCAACATAACACAATTGAGCTTTTGAGTTCCCCTTTTATATTTTACCATAGAACATTCGCGAAAGGGGAATTTAAAATTACTTTTTAATATTTCACTTAGGCCCAAATAAAGTGACTTTATAATATAACATGTTGAACCCCTTCCACAGTCACTTTATCAAATAGATATTAAATAAATATAAGTTGCCTGTAAAAATGAGAATTAAGACAACTTAATTTATTTAATTAAATATTATTCCCTTATTCAACTCCAAATTAGCCTACGGGAATAAAATAGGCTAAATGGTCACCTTCGCCGACTAGGCTGATGAAGGGGACATTACAGTCCTCCCTTCTCGAAATTGTTTGCCCACAAGCAATTGCAAGTTCGGATGTTGAAGAATTTGCTCTCCCTCCCAAGTAGCATCCTCAAGTGGCAAGTCTCTCCATTTGATCAGATATTCCTTGATCACTCTGCTTCTCAACTTTCGCTCCCTAACATCTGGAATAGCATCAGGAACTAGAATGGAATCAATTTACCCTCTTCATCCAATTGTGGAAGCTCTAGAGAAGATGTAATGTGTTGCCCAATTGCCTTTTTGAGGTAAGATACATGAAATACATTATGAATTCTGCTACCCTCAGGTAACTCCAACTCATATGCCACCTCTCCAACGCTCCTCACAATCATGTAAGGGCCATAGAATTGTGGTTTTAGTTTTTTTTCACCACTCTTCTTCGGTGTAGATTGTTTGTATGGCTGTAGGCACAAGAAAACTAGATCACCAACATCAAATATCCTCTCCACCCCGTGCCTATCTGCATAAATCTTTTGTTGATTCTGAGCACGATGTAGATTATCCTTGAGTGCCTTAAGGATATCTTGGCTATCCTGCATCATCTCTCTCGCTCTAGGAGCTTTGCTATCATCAAATGCTAAGTCTACAAAAGACATAGCGTCATACCCATATAAAGCTCTGAATGGGGTAATGTCTATCGACATATGATAGGTGGTGTTATAACAATGCTCCCCCAAATATAACCACCTGATCCAAGCCTTCTGCTGCCCCGCAACATAATTGTGCAAGTAACTCTCCACCCACTTGTTTACAATCTCTGTCTATCCATCCGTCTGCGGGTGGTAGCTAGTACTCGGGGTCAATTCTGTACCAGACAATCTGAATAGCCCTTGCTAGAAAACACTAAGAAATCTGCTATCCTGATTGCTGGCAATATTTTTCGGAAGCCCATGTAATCTAAATATCTCTCTGAAAAATAATTCAACTTGAGGTGCCTTATACTTAGATGAAATAGCAAAGAACTGTGCATATTTGGTTAACTTGTCAACAACATATATGCAATCTTTGCCTTGGACTTTCGGAAGGCCAGTGATAAAGTCCATAGATATACTCTCCCACTTCTGCTTAGGAATAGGCAAGGGCTGAAGTAATCCTGCTAGGAAAGTATGCTCTGACTTGTTCTGTTGACAAGTCACACTCTCTCTAACATACCGCAAGACATCATCCTTGAGACCCTTCCATGAGAATTTCTCTCTGATCTGCCTATAGGTCTTGAAGTAACCAGGATGTCCTGCAAGTGGAGTGTCATGAACAACTCTCAAAATTTTATCCTTCATTTTAGATTCAGGCACCAAATATATCCTATCCTTGTAGTAAATCACATCATCAACCACCTTGTACCTGTCATCTTGAATCTTACCGTCCATGAGCTCGCATGCAAAAGAATTCTTGGAATACTCAACCAAAAGGTGAGCCTTCCAGTTAGCTGAAATTTCTGACATAGAGCAAAGTGTGGGTCTCATGGATAGTGCATTTGCGACAACATTCCACTTCCCCTTCACATATTCAATGTCAAAGTCATAGGCTTGGATTTTGCTAACCCACTTTTGTTGCCTTTCATTCAAATCCTTTTGCTCTAAGAAATGTTTCAAGTTGTTATGATCTGTTCTCACAACAAATTTTCCACCTACCAAATATTATCTGAATTTTGCCAATGCATGCATGATGGCAAGCATCTCCTTATCATAGGTGGAGTAAAGTCTCTCAACATCACAGAGCTTCCTTCTCTCATAAGCAATAGGATGCTTGTTCTGCATAAGGACTACACCTATACCCTCAACTAAAGCATCACATTCCAAAACAAAGGGCTGAGAGAAATCAGGTAATGCCAAAACAGGACATGTGCTCATTACCTCCTTCAATTTGTCGAATGTACGTGAGCCTCATCTGTCCATTTGAAAGCTCCCTTCTTGGTAAGATATGTAAGAGGTGCACTGCGCTGTGAAAACCCCTTAACAAACCTCCAATATTAGTTGCACAAACCAAAGAATCCTCTCAAATCAGATAAAGTCTTCGATGGTGGCCAATCTGGGATGGCCTGAATTTTCTCTTGATGGACCTTCACTCCCTCAGCATTGATAACATACCCCAAGTAAAGTATCTCCGTCATGCCAAACTCACACTTGGAAGCTTTGGCGAACAAGGACTGTGCCTCCATAATACCCATTACCTCATCAAGGTGCCTAAGGTGATCCTCCCAAGTCTTGCTAAATATAAGTATGTCATCAGAGAATACCAGTAAAAACTTCCACAACTGCTTGTTGAAAATGTGATTCATGCAAAACTGAAAGGTAGCAGAGGCGTTGGTCAAACCAAAAGGCATGACCAGAAATTCATAGTGGCCATAATGGCACCTGAAGGTTGTCTTACGTATGTCTTGCTCCCGTACTCTAATCTGATGGTACCTCAAACAAAAATCAATCTTCGAAAAATATACAACCCCATGCAACTCATCGATCTTGGGAATAGGGTACCTGTTTTTGATGGTCTTCTTATTGAGTGCACAATAGTCAATGCACATCCGCATGGTCCCATCCTTCTTCACCAAAACAATTGAAAAAGAAAAGGGACTAGAGCTAGGCCTAATATGACCCATATCTAACAACTCCTTGATTGTCTTCTCGATCTCCTCCTTAAACCTTTTGGGGTGCCAATAAGGAGTAGTAATAACGGGCTTGGAGCCCTCCTCTAGCTCAATCACATGCTCAAACCCTCTATCTGGTGGCCTACCAAGAGGGATCTCCTCAAAGACCACACTATGCTTATCTAGTACAGACTGGATATCCACATGATAATGCTTGTTACCATTAGAAGAAGATTTAGTGGACACAAAACATTGGGCTGCCCATGCAACCTCTCCATACCTAAACAATACCTCCATCTTCTTTGTTGTAACAACTCTAGGTGCTCCATTTGCCATAGCATGAAGCACTACCTTCTTCCCATTCACCGTGAACTCCAATTCCATCTTCTAAAAATCATGTATATACCTGCCAAGTGAATGCAACCACTGAATGCCCAACACCACATCCGTCTCACCAATCCCAACAACATAAAAATCATCAATGACTGTGTGATTGCCCAACCGAATGCTCAATTGGGAAATCTTTTTGGTGCAGCTCATCGAAAAAGCATTAGCCACCATCACACTAAAACCAAAAAAATCTTCAACCTGTAATCCTCTCTTCACCACTAAGCCCTCATCTATGAAATTATGAGTTGCCCCACTGTCTACCAAGATCGTAACATGATGTCCTTGCAAGACTCCTCTCAATTTGAAAGGGTGATATCTAGGAACATCAAAAGTGAAGCAATAGTACCATGAGTAGTTTCACCTGTAACAAGTTCTACAAGCTCAACCTGTTCTTCCTCCTATTCACTTTCCAAACTAGAATCTTTCACCTCTTCTTCAATGTCTAAAGTCACCTCAATGTAGTGTACCTTACCCTTTCCAAGGCATCTGTGACCCGGTTCCCAAGGTTCCTTGCAAGAAAAACACAACTTCCTATGCAACTCATTCTTCACCTCTTGATCCATCCTGGGTGGTGTTTATACACATGCAAACTTAGAATAAAATACTATGTATTCTATCCTCTCTTGAATAAAGTCTCCCAAAGGCTAAACAAAGTGATCCAATGAGACAACTCCAAGGTTCATGATATGTCAAGTCTTGACTTGCAATAGATAGACTCGGTAGTTGATGTGATTTGCTGAAAACTCACAAAGGGACTTACGCTGAATTGACTCCTTATTCCATTCTAAATATGTTATTCTCCTTCTTGTGAAGTGGAACTTACTCCTAACTAGCGGTGAAAGAAAATGAAAAAAGGCAAGGGTTAAGAAAGCTATTCTAAGGACAATGATATAATGAAACATGCTAGGATAGACAAATTCCTCACGAAACCTGACTCCACTTCGCCATGAGAACCAACAACTACACGAAACAGGTGCAATCTTCTAAGGAAACTCAAGGATTTTCATATTGCAAACCTCCATCCAAACACCCACGGCTAGCGCAACTTGAACAAGTATTCACAACCAAACTAAAGCAAATGAAGGTTCAGTCTAACTTTGCAAAGTGGGTTGCCTTCGTCAATCCACGAAAAAGTATGAACCAAGAAGAATTTATCAAATATCTTTACATATATTCATTACATCAATGCACTTTCAATCTACTTCTAAGCTACTTGGAAACATTTCTCCATCATATTCGAGAATTTGAAACCATGCTAGCATTCCATCACCACACAAATCACCATAAGAACCAACAATGAGCTTGTATTAGTTTTGGAAGTGATTACAACAATTTCACATGCCTCTTCAATGATTTCGAAAAGTCTCCTCTACTCTACTCCTATTCTACAGTGTAATGTCCCCATTTTTAGAGTGATCACCTAGTGGAGTTGGCTAGCCTATACTATTCCCGTAGGCTAAGCCTGAGGGCTCAAGGAATGACCTAATTGGTGAGATTTCACACTTAGCTAATTTTGTAAGGCAAAATGAGCATGGGAGATGACTTGGTATATTTTTGCGAGAGTTTTGATGAAGTCAATGTTATGCGTATTTTATAATTGTTATGTTAGTTGTAGTTTGGATTGGCGAGTATGTAAGTTGTAGTCAGTTAGGATTGGCGAGTAGTTACCTCCCGATCAGTGTGTCGTTGGCAACGGTTGGCCATCCAGGAAATTGTCGACACCTATATATGTATTTCATTTCATTGCATTGGACAGTAGTTTTTGGTGTTGATTGTAATTGCCAGTTTGAATCAATAATAAATATATACATTTGAGTTTCATAGTATCATTTCAATGTGTATTCTCGTATATGTGATCATTCAGTTTATATTCCTTGTTTACTCTGTATGAATTCATTAGACTCATTCGGCAGTAAACATTTTGGCGTCGTTGCCGATACGAAATTGGGCTAGAAAGGTGACGAGTAATCAATGGCGAGTTGAATCGCCAGTGAGATTGAATAGTTGGTAACGAGTAAAGGAGACAATGGCGATGACAGTATAATGGGGCAGCCTATTCAATCTAAGGAAGAAACACAAACTAGAAGACAAGTGGCAAGGATAGAAGAAGAAATACAAGAAGAACGAGCGGAAAGCAACAGAGAAGATAATGAACGAAAAAGAAATGATCGAGAAGATGATCTAACAGGAGATCTCATATTCCTGTGGCAATTGGCGGTAGGACAGTACATAAGGAACGAAGCTATCTGCAGGAACATTCCCGAGGAAATAATTGGAGATAACTTAGAAGTCAATAGGGAGGTTGATAATTTTCTCGATTGAATGCCTAGACTTTTGGCACGAAATTTGCTAATCCTACAAGACCTTCGGGAAAAAAGAGACAGAGAACAACATCGACAGCAAATATTGAGGAAGTATGAAGAACGCATGAAACGTGAAGAAGAGCGTGATGCCAACTGCTGTCGGACGCCCTACAACTAATGCCCGTACTATTGTCGATTAATGCCCATACAACTCAATAAAGACAAGAACCGAGTACCAAGTGGGCAAGAAACACCCAAGGAGAGAATACGAAGAACACTGAGATTAAAAGAACAAGAAGACCGAAGAAGAAGAGTGAAACAAATTGCTGAAGAAGCACACGAACATCATCATGAAATAAATCAAGATACTGCTGAGTTACACCAAAGCTTCGTCGAGGGAGCCGACGAAGGAAATTTCAAAACATCGGTGACAAATAAAGAAAAAGGAAAAAATAATGAAAATGAATTAACAGAGGAGCTTGAAAACAGCATACGCCGCATCCGAGAGCTATCCATATCAGACAACGAGGGGCCGAGGGTTAGAGGTCCTGAGCCCAAAACCCCTGAGCAGAGGGAGTTGTTGATGATTGTTTTTCGACAAGTCAACAATTAGAGTGAAATACAGAGTATCTGACTCCCTCTTGAGCAAAGCCTCTCGAATGCTGAACTAGGTGATCAAACGAGATGACTCCAAGGTTCCTTCTGATGGTTTCGGTAAGAGACAGCTCAGTGACCAAGTATGATTTTGCTGTTAACACACAAAGGGACTTACGCAATTGTTCAAGTAAACTTGTTGTTTCAATGATTACGGAAGTGAATACTGGAGAGTCTAAGTATTGCAATTGATGGCGTATGATTTAGCAATTGAGGTTCTTGATCCTAATTCTAATTGAATAAAAAAAAAGGCAAAAGATGTAAGGTTTAGAAACACTAATCTAATCCTAAATGCAAAGATGATTACTACTTGAGGTGAAACCAAACCAGATCTTGCTTCGCCAAGATGGACAACTACACAGGATAGGTGCAATCTTCTAAGGTGTACAAGATGTTTAAATCAATTATGCTCATGAAAGATTCAACTAGCATAAAGATCAAATTGATGTCCAATTGTTCAGACTAACCATGCACTGCAATCTACGTGCCGCAAACTACAAATGGTATGAACTTACTGATTTCACCACAAAGCAATAAAGAGACCTTTCATTAACTAACATAAACTCAAAGAGAACTTAATCTAACTTAATGTTCGTTTGAAAATTGAAACCATGCAACACTTAGAAACACAAATAGAATCACCAAAGCAATGAATCTTTTATTATCTCAAAGAGCTCTTGCAACAATTTCAGAATTCCACCCGTACAAATGAGAGCAATAGGAGCCCTTTTATAGACCTCAAAGGAATGAAGGGTCAAGATCGGTCGGCCAAGCCAATGGACCAGATCAAGCCACATCACAAGTAGTTGTAACAAACTCTCCTTTATTAAATGAAAGAGGTTCACTTTATTAAATGAAAGAAGCTATGAAGGAGGGAACAAAGGCACGCTTTCCAAGAAGATAAGGAAGCCACATCATATGCCTTTTATGTAGTAGTACTATGGGATACAATGAATCTAGACAATTTGAGCAATATCCTCCATTGGTACACTTGTCGCCGCATTAATGGATCCTTCTGCCACTGCCACATCTGACTCATAGACGCCAAGTGTCTTCTCCCAATCATTTATCCAAGACTTATTTTCTCCAAGATGAAATGCAAGTGTGAATATACTATCCAGCTGACCCTCATCAAGTCCATCATACCGAAAGTAGAATGCCTTAACTTGTTGCTTCATTTTTTCAATAGTAACATTTCCATAAGGATTACATATTGTTGTCAAAGCAGTGTATATATGATTCTCTGTTCTTAGAAGAACACTTCTTATTCTGGACATATCTACTTCAATTTTATCAATCAGTTGCCCCTTGTTGTGAAAGGAAAAATACCAAGTGATGAAGTCATGTGGAGTATCCTGATCAATCACCTTATCATGAATTAGATCCTCTAATGGAGCTTCCATTAAACTCTTGAGCTGTGGCATGTATTGCTCCTTGATCGGTTTGAACTCAGCACAATTTCTTAACAAAGCTTGAACTCGATCCTTAAGATTAATGACTCTATCATAAACTTGCACAATTTCTTCAAGGTGAGTATATGTCTTCTCTTCTGTCTTTTCTATCCATCCTTTCATCACCTGAGATGAAGTTCTCATGTTTTCAACTTGGGATACTGTTTTTTGTGGAAGAATAGACGGAGGAATTGGAGTAGCTTCCTTCTGTTGGATAGGCTGCATGACTTGTTGAATGTAGTGCTTCAATGTATTAAAATCTTGTTCAACCTTTAACCTCGCTTCTCTTTCTTGCTTTAACATACTTCTTACACTATTCACTGACTCTTGTAGTTCCTCCTTTACCTGTTCCCTTGTGATTGGACCCATGCCAATAGTAGTCATATTGTAATCCTCAGGTGCCATATCTTCTAACTCCTTGTCAATTCTAGGAACAGCTATATGTACCTCTCTATTTCCAGCGAAATCTTGAGTGATTTTGGAAAAGACTGTTGCTTTCTTCTTCTGATTACCCTTCTATGCATTTACAAGCAATTCCTCGACTGGAGCAGGCTAATAAGTTTCTACAATTGTACTTTCCTCAATCCTTTGCCTCAACCAAGGTGGGAAAGCAGAAAGATCTTGCTGTCTTTGAACCTGACTGTGTTGTACACGAGCTACTTCCTCATCAGATTCTACTTGACCTACTTCATCTTGATCAAGAACATCATTTTCCTCAATTATGACAGTGGGACTTGAATGAATCTCCTCAAATGGAATCAAGGCAACTTCTTCTATAACTTCTATCTCTTGTATTGGATTCTGAACAACTGAAGCACCTTCTTGTGGATTAGATGAAGTAGATAGATTATTCTTCTTTTGAGGCCTCCGGCTTGATTCTCCTTGATCTTGACTAGGTCTTTTCCTTTTTCTAGCTGGATTATCACTTTGATCATTTCCACTGTGTTGTGGTTTGCTATGTGTACTATGCTGTCCTGGTTCTCCTTCATCCATCTTATTGTAAGTAAGAACTCGGCCTTCATCATTCATCTCTTGCAATAGTTGATTTATACATACTTGTGTCATGGCCAAGACTGGCTTTATCAATTCTTCTTCGGACACATCCTTTTTTGACCAATCAACTATATAAGGCAAATCCTTTATCTTATCAAATTCATCTATCAACATAGTATCATCTTCAGTGAACTGATCTGGTATCCTGAATACTTTGGAAGCTCTAACTAAATCCCAGGTGAGTCTCGAACTTTGAAGTGTTCGGAGATCATCTTCATCTTGGGCACTGGCCCAATGGTCTTCCAACTGCTTGACATGCTTAAATTCTCTGTTATATTTCCAGCAAACTTGAAAAGGATCAAAGTTAAGCCTCTTGGTGCCATGAGTTTGCAAATGATATGCCTGAAGCTCTATCTCAGAATATTCAGCGGCTGACAATGATGGACACTCCAGATTTTGTCCAAGAAGAAGTGGAAACTGAATCCCTCCTTTCTTTTTCAACTTTTGCAACCTGATGAGTTCCAGGAGTTGCCTTGTAACCTCTAACATTATCATCATGTTGGTTGGATATCTTGGTAATCTGTATGGATATGATGTAAACCCTTGGATCCTTAGGTAAGTGTACCTTTCATGCTGAGTATACCAGTGTCCATATGCTGAAATGAACTCTCTCGCTGCATTTGACAACCTTTTATGAAATTCTCCTCTTAGTTTCTTCATTATGAACATAGCAAACGCATCATTGAACCTTGTATAATGATTGATACTCTTAAGGTGTAACTGAGGATAACACTGATGCGATAAGTACTTATTAGGCCCAATGCCAACTTCTCCTCTTTTGGTCAAACCTGAATAGACTTCATTTCTTGCGAGAAGGTATACCACATAGGAACTCATATAACAAGTCTTGGTCTTAGCAAAATTGATGAACTGCTCATGTATACTCTGACTGATAAGCCCAGCCCAATCAATCATCTTCCCTTTGAGAACTGACTTGATGAAAGAGTACATCCAAGGCTGAAAGGTAGCAGATTGCGGCATTCCTGTCATTCTATTTAGAAACATAATCAAGTATCCAATTTCAGGATGAAAATCTGATTTGTGAAACTGCGGAGGATTATTCATATTGAACTTCATAGCTGGATTGGCCATCCATTCTCTCCTTATTTCCTGCAACTTTGTCTTTGAATCAACATCGTATTCCTGCTGACCTTGTTGTATTGAAATACTGATCATCCTCTCCCTAGTTGGAATGTTGAAAGTCTCTCCAACTGCCTCCTTTTGCAAATAAGCTAATATTGTTCCATCTTTGGCTGTAATTTGTCTTGTATCTACATCATACTTCTTGACGCATTCAATGATCATCTCTGAACACGGCAAAGCTGGCGGAAAACAAGCAGCTTCAATGGCTCCACTCCTCATGATGGCTCGAGCAAGACTACCTCCGTTGGGTTCCTCAAGGACTGACTTGATATCTTCTAAGTTGCTGTTGCTCATATTCGTGTCTCCTACATTTGTCCACCTTGAAATGAGCTTTGATTCGGGAATTTTCCCCTTAGCATCCATCCGGATCTTCGCTTGTCTCTCCTTGGAAGTCATTGCCATGATCCTGCAAACTTGACGCGAATAAGTAATTTCAAACACAATCTAGACTCTACTTCGGCTACTTTAATGCATTGGATTTATGATTTCTCCTTTATAATTATGAAATATTACTATCTAGACTCAAGGAATCTATCAAAATCCACTTATCCTCTTTAAGTTTTACCAATACTTGAACAATTTTAATGCATCTAATGAAGTAAAAAGAAGAAAATCAAATCAAAAAATATTCAGATCAGACTTACTTGATAAGCTGCCTTAAATTGATACCTTGAAATCTGATCCAACACTTGCTTGGATTGACAAAATCAAATTTGTACTTTTATAAAACCTTCTTGTTGCTGCTCCTTGAAGACAAATCTGCTCTTTCAAAGTAATTCTGCTCCTTAAAAATGATAAAAATGAAAAGGAGAGGAGATATATATATAGAATTTGCCTTAAAACTTTACTCCATACCTAGGCCGACCCTCTTTAATATAGTGAAAAACATTTAATTTTGATTGATCTTCATTTAATAATGCAATTTCCACATTTTTCAAGGTAAAAAACAATTAAATGTTTATAAACTTTCCTTTGATTGGCGCATTGGTCGAGGTTTCCACGATCTTCTTTTAGATTGAAATTTTGATACCTATTACCTCTTCTTCCTCAAGCGCATTAGATTAAAGGTGTTGAATCTTCTTGAGGTTAGTGATTGAAAATACCTTGATCTTCCCTTCACAACCCTCTAGGCTTTAGGCGCGTTGGATGAGGGTTTCGAAATCCTCTTCTTTTGAGCGCATTGGACAAGGTGTAAGAGATCTTGATTAGTGGTTGAGGTAAGTAAATTCTCTTGATTCCGCCTTGATGAACCTTTAAACTTTACCTTATCCTTAAGCAGAGCATTGGATTGATACATTGAGATCTTCCTTACACGCCTCCAACACTTGACTCTTCTTCCCTTCATGAGGTGGCGGAGTGGTTGGATACTTTGGATTCGTCTTTGAAAATCTCTGAATTTTGCCTAGACTACCTTGATTTAGTGGCGCTTTGGATCAAAGGATTGAATTCCTCTAGAATTTCACTTTAAGACTTGATTCTTGATAGTCCCATTAGATCACACCTTCAAAATCCTCATCCTCTAGGCGCTTTGGATCAAGTTTTTGATTTCTTCTAGCATTTCGCATTGGACGAGTATGTTGAAGTCTTCTCAAAACCTCTTTTCAAGTTGCTTTGGTTTGAACTTGTTTTCATTTGCAAGGGAGTGGCGCATCACTTCAAAGTGATAAGATCCTCCTCAAGTTAGTGTTTTTTGAAATATTTTACCTTCTTCCACCTTTAGCGCATTGGATGGGCAACTTGAATTCTTCTTACCTTTGCATAATGGATCAGCTCCTAGGTTAAGCGCTTTAGATAGGTAATTTGAGATCTCCAAAAACAAACCTTACCCTTCCTCATGTATGGCGCATTGGATACCACCTTTGATTTCTTCCTTTTGAGCATATTGATAAAGGGTCCTTGAAGTGGCGCATTAGTTCACTATGTTGGAAGCTTCAAAACTTAGGTGCATTAGATGAACTTTACCTTTAGCGAATCATGCATGATGTTGGCGCTTGGGATAGAACTTTGAAATCCTCTAAACTCGCCTTGAATACTTGACCTTTGGATGTCTAGGATTTCCCTAGTGGTTGACACTTTTGCTTTCTTCCTTGTATGGCGCATTGGATGAGGAATAGGGAATCCTCTGAGATTTCGCCTTGGAAAGAATCCTCTAGATTTTACATTGAAACCTCTTGGCGCACTAGTTCATCACCTTAGAATCTCTTGAAAATTGATTTAAACCTTGTAATGTATCTCCTTCCAAGCGCCTGGAATCTTCCTTCATGAAGTCGCATTAGATGAGGGATTAGAGATCCTCTAAAATTCACCTTTAATGTGTAATAAATCTCAACTAAATCCTTCCTCCTTAGGTCGCTTTGGATCAAGTTTTCAATTCCTCTGAGTTTCGCATTGGTGGATTGGTTTAAGCGCTTGGGTTTAATGTTTGGAAGTCTTCCTTTCCTTAACCATGATGTTTTCTAGATGGGTGCATTGGATGGGGGTTTGGAAATCCTCAAGTTTTTTGGCGCTTGGGATAAGACCTCGGAATCTTCTAGCTAGAGCCTCCATAATTCCAAAACCTTAAGACTTCTCCTTTTCTCCAAGTGGCGCACTAGATGAGCTTTTCAAATCTTTTAGATTCTCTTCAAAATTTGCATTTCGGAATCAATCCCTCTATCCTAGCGCATTGGTTGAGGTAAAGAGGATCCTTTGGATACTTATCATCTTTAATTTCCTCTAAAACTCGCTCCAAGACTTGGCTTTTGATTTTCGCATTAGTTAAGTGTTTTGGAGTCCTCTGGAATTCGCATTACTTAAAGGTATGAAAATCACATCACTTCAAAGCTTAAAATCCTTTAACATTTTCGTCTCCCTTCATGCTTTAGATGGGCGCATTGGTTGATCAATTGGAAATCCTCATCTTATCTTGTAATTGAAAGCGCCCTTTTTATCGCGATTTTGCACCACTTAGATGCCCCGTCGGACTAGATGAGCTTTTTGAATCCTCTGGAAGAGTCAGGCGTTTTTCAGGGTCGCGAGGGTAAAGGTATATTGAAAAATATATTTAAGTATAAGTTGAGAGATTGAATTTCTTATACTTTAAATATTTTTCAATATACCTTTGAGGATGTTTGAGATAGGTCTTGAATCCACCGGATTTAACATGCAAAATCTAGAATTTGGAGGATTCACCAGATTTCAGACTTAGTCATTTTTTCAGGATTTTCAGGATCCAGACTTAGTCTTTTCAGGGTCTCAAACATACTTCAGGATTAATCTCAATGTTCATTATCTGGATGGGATTTGATCACAATTCTTCATCCCTGCAAGTTCATCTGCCCCCTAATCATGAACCAACGATCATAGAAGAGGAAATCACTACCGGGTTGGGACAGGAAGATGACCCAGGATATCATTAAAATCTCATTGAAAGCACAGAGCTCTAAAAAAAAAGGGGGGTCCCTATTTCTAATGGGGTGATGTGTGATTTGGTCACAACAGGAGTACTGGAAGGAACCTGAAGAAACTCGAGGTGCAAAGGACACTGAAGAGGGACGTGGAGAAGACCCGTACGTGGACAAGAGTGCAAGAGAGGCACCGGAACGTCGTGGTAGAACCAATCCAATTAGGTCTAACACACGAGGAGGGCATCAGGGAAGAAACATGGTGACTCCACCGAGAAGTCCACGTATGGGAAGTCCGAGTATGGAAAAGCAGAAACTACCAAAATTCCTCGGTAACGGATCGAAGGATCCGGTCTGACATTGCAAAACTGTAATGTCCCCTTCTATGCAGTTCAACTTTTTTCGTACCTTGCACACAAATTCAACTTGCACAAAGAGAACATTAGGACATAATTCATTTCTATATCTTATAAATTCATATTCTTCTATTATTCATTAAAGTTAAGATCATATATCTTTGCATATTCCTATCACATTCATCATAATAAACATTTCTTCATAAGGATAGTGAGATAGGTATGAGTGACTATCATGGGCTTGGTATTCCTTTGTCTTAAGTGGGAATAATCCACATCTTAGGCAAAGGCCTTCATATATCTTTGGGTGTGACCCCAAAGCCTTCATGAGTAATCCTTAGGTATTACCCTAAGGCCTTTATATATAATCCTTAGGTTTTACCCTAAGGCCATATTAATCTTTAGGTATTAACCCAAAGCCTTCTCCTTAGGTTATTACCCTAAGGCCATTAATAATCTTTAGGTGTTACCCTAAAGCCTTCTCCTTAGGTTATTAGCCTAAGGCCATTAATAATCTTTAGGTGTTACCCTAAAGCCTTCTCCTTAGGTTATTTAGCCTAAGGCCTTCTCCTTAGGTTATTAGCCTAAGGCCATTAATAATCTTTAGGTGTTACCCTAAAGCCTTCTCCTTAGGTTATTTAGCCTAAGGCCTTCTCCTTAGGTTATTGGCCTAAGGCCATTAATAATCTTTAGGTGTTACCCTAAAGCCTTCTCCTTAGGTGGTGAGCCTAAGGCCTTCATACCAAACACTCATGATAATTATCAACCTATTCTCACATCTTTATGCTATCTTTTATACAATCATGAATTATCTAATCTCTTCAATTACTATCTCATATTATGACTTATCCATAGAACAATAAGAGTTCTTTATTTATCTTTTCACGTTTCATATAATGCATGAGCCTTCTAGTAAACAATGCTATGTTTCATGTCATATATACCATACATTTATTTCATTGAATGATTAGTGATGTATTTTCATAAACAAATAATCATGTATGTTTAATCCAACTATTTCCCTTAATCATCTATGATATAATCATATCACTATTCATCTACTTTAGAGTTCAAATGTAATCTTTTCTGAATAAATATAATACTACGTACCTGTGATAGTTGCAGACTTACCTTGGCTGCCCCCGTGTCTTCCTTGTGATATCTTCTTGCTGCGTCTTTGATGAATTCTAATATTGTTGCTTCTTTATTGCATTTATTGACTTCACTACTATTTATTTATTTCCTTTTATTGCTTCTTTCTTCCCATCCCCTTTCCTTCTATCTCGCAACCTTATTTATTTCCCTTTCAAGGGATATGTTCGAAGAGGCATGTCTCTTATTATGCTTGGTGGTAAAAGACATACTTACCCTCTTATAATTTTTATTACTTTATATTAATTCCTTTTTGTGGTAAAACTAATTCTAACCATAATAACTCCGTTATCATAAGAGGATAGGTTAAAAGATGTTTATTTATTTTATTTATATTTATATTATATCATTTATATTATAATAAATGATATATTATATAATTTATATTATTTATACTATATCATTTATATCATAATAAATGATATATGATTTATATTATTTGTATTTATATTATAATGTAAGATAATTATAAGAATATTCATATTTATATTATTAGATATATTAATAATATATTATATTTATATATATTGTTATTTATAATATGGATATTATATTTTAATTATAATAAAATATTCATACAATAATATTATTTATTAAATAATATGTAATTATTTCTATCATCCAAAATAAATTTTACAAACCATCTTTATTATGTTCAAATCTTTACTTTAACAGTGTCTTGATATGGGGACATGACAAAAACCCATGAGACTATTTGGATAGCCAACGGACAGGACGGCAGGTCCTATTGGCTAAGATCATTTCCAACAACCCTAAGAGGGATTGCGATAGATTGGTACACTGAACTCGACATCACATCGAGGAGTAGTTGGGATGCACTGAAAAAAGCATTCTAGGAAGAATTTAAATTACTACGAAATGAGAATGAAATAGTGGCGGAGATATACAATACAAAGCAAGGTAAACATGAGAATGTCAGAGCATACAACTGAAAGTTGAAGAAACTTATGGTGAAATTAGAGAAGGAACCAGCTAACGGTTCAAAGAAAAGATGGTTCATTGAGGGTTTGATCCCCTTGCTCAGAAAGAAAATGAAGATAGTACCGCCAGCATCATACACTGAGGCTTACAACTGGGTGATGGACATCGAGAGTGAAGATAAGATGTCCAACCGAGGGAAGAAAGGATGACGACGAAAGCTCGGATGGCAGTGATGAGGAGGAATCTAAAACCGTACAAGCACTAAGGAAAGATATGATCAGAATGATGAGGGAGTTTAAAGCCGAGAAGGAAACTATCAAGGAAAGCAAGGAACTCTGGTGTGCCGAATGTAGTAATGAAGGCCACGTCAAAGCAAATTGCCCGAAGATGTTTTGCGAAATCTACCAAGTAATGGGCCATTCTATCGAGGAGTGCCTATACAATCTAAAAACAAAAAGCACCCAAGTGCTCTATACATAGGGCGAGCAATCCACCCCGCCGACCACACCACCCAAGCCAAATAATCAAAATGCATCGCTTGGCGGACACCGTAACAATCAGAGAGGAGGTAACAACAGATATAATAATAATGGTGGGGGAAGAAACCGTATCCAATACGATGCAAAAAGACGACCCATGCTCCAATGTCGTCAATGCAATGAGTGAGGGCATTTTGCAAGGGAATGCCAGAGAAACAACCAAAACAAACCAAATGCACTCTGCAAATGGTGCGGGCTCGGTGAGCATGAGGACAATGACTGCCCAAAACAAAAAGGTATGGTCAATCTCATCCACATTGAAGAGAAGGATGACGAAGTCTTCGTCGTCACCCAAGCACAAACAAAAAAGGCAAATTATCCAGATCCCTGGACAGAGAAGGAAAGACTCCGGGACGCCAGGAGGGAAGTGGAGAACGCCATGGAGACTGAACGAAGGAGCTCAAACAAAAAGTCAACCACAACCTTGCGGTCGGAATCGGATAGAAACATTGCAAGTCAGGTACTACAAACTACTGTACCAATCAAGATGACTGATCTTCTCCAGAGTATGCCACAGTTAAGGATGGCGATATCCAAGGTGGTGGAAGAAACCCCAAATGAAGGTAAGGCAGATGAGGATGTCATAGTGGAACCATCGCAAAGTGGTGAGCAAGTGGTCGACCCAAGACTATTGGCAATGGATATGGGAAAGAAACCGGCAGTAGTCCACATGGAAATCCTCGGAAGGAACCTGACGAGCACAATAGTAGATGGGGGATCTGGGGTGAATGTACTACCAGAAGAAACTCGGAAAAGCCTCGGAAAACCTACATTGTGGCCATAGAACTTCCAATTAGTGGGAGCTGACCAGCACGGAATCAAAGCGCTGAGAGTGCTAGTGGCTCAAAAGGTAAAGATTGGTACTCAACAGTTCTTATTAAATTTTGTAGTCATTACAGCACGAAATGCATCTTATGATGCATTACTCGGTCGAAAGTGGCTAATAGCCGCCAAGGCCAACCACAATTGGAAGAAGAACACCCTATCAATAGAAAACAAGGGTAAGAAATTTATTATTGATCTGAGAACTCAAACTGTCAGTGAAGAAATAGTATCGGATTCCGACTGAGATGGTGGCGACACAATGACTGAAGGAGAAAGAGGGCCCATGGAGCCGGACGACGAAGGTGTACTGAAATTACAAGAATGCTTGAAAGACGAGACAAATTCCTTTAGTAGGTTGTTCCATTGGCAAATGGAAGATTATGAATTCTTCCAACCAGAATATAACATGATTTCAATAAGAGAAATTAGCGAGTGCTCTCGAGCAACTAGTGAACCACTCGGAAATTCTCGACTGACCAATGAAACACTCGACAACATTGGGACAATTGAAACACTTGGTAAGAAGGAATTGACGAGTGACAAGGGGGAGGAAGGTAATAACCAGCAAGAGAAAATTTACATTTTTTCGGCTGCCTATGGGGAATACAAGGAAGGGAATGTCGAAATAGATAGCATGTCGGCACATAAATTTGAAGGTGAAAAGAATATCATGTACGAGGAACCCTCGACAAGGAAAGTTAATCTTGGAAAAGAGAATAACCCTCAGGTGATTCTGGTCGGAGATGACTGGGATCCATTACTTAAAGCAGCGGCCTTCAAAATTTTCATGGAGTACAAGGATGTTTTTGCCTGGACCTAAAAGGATCTGAAAGGGATACCTCCAGAATTGTGTCCACAGAATACCATTGATACCTAGAGCACGACCGGTAAGGAAGAGGCTGTACAGAATGAACAAAAACTACGCCGCCAAGGTTCAAGAAGAAATAGAAAAAATGTTAGAGGCCAGGATAATTTTCAAGGTGGAGACGAGTGAATGGGTTTCGCCAATCGTCATATCATTGAAAAAAGGAGGGAAAATCCGGATCTGCGTCGACTTCAAGTGCCTCAATGCAGTCATGATCAAGGATCCCTTCCCCATTCCATTCACAGACTCGATCCTTGAGGATGTAGCCGGACACGAGATATACTTGTTCATGGGCGGATTCTCCAGATACAACCAAATTAGCATCGTCAAGGACAAGCTCAAAACAACATTCGTAGTCGAAGATGGTGTATACGCATACAAACGAATGTCGTTCGGTCTGTGTAATGCACCAACAACATTTTAGAGGATTATTCTTTACATATTTGAGAAAATGTCGGTGGGTAACTTTAAAGCATTCCTGGACGACTGGTCAATCTATAGCGACCAACAAACACATCTAAAAGCTCTCACCGAGTGTATGGAACGTTGCGGGTCCGCACAGTTGGCCCTAAATCCAAAGAAGTGTCATTTCATGGTGCCGCAAAGAAAACTTCTGGGCCACATTGTATGCAAGGCAGGACTAAAGGCATATCGCGACAAGATTCAGGTAATTGTGGAGATGGAAGCTCTGGGAGATGTTACCGAGGTAAAGTCATTCCTCGGCCATGTCGGCTATTACAGAAGTATTATCAAAAACTTTGCCCAAATATCCTATCCACTAGACATGTTGACGAGGAAAGGAGTACAATTCGTGTGGTCTGACGAGCAACAAGAAGCATTCGAAGAGTTGAAGACGAGATTAATCAGTGCACCAATTCTGGCCTATCCAAATTGGGACACAGAGTTCCATGTGCATGTGGATGCGTCGAACTTTGCAATCGGAGCCACCTTGGCACAGGTGGGACTCCACAGTCATGACCACCTAGTGTATTTTGCCAGCCGACTACTCTCAAAAGCCGAACGGAATGACAGTACGACCGAGAGGGAGGCCCTTGGGATGGTCTACTCAGTACAGAAGTTCAGACATTACCTGTTGGCAACACCATTTACCTTCTATGTGGATCACCAAGCCTTGATGTACCTAGTAAATAAACCTATAATTCAAGGAAGGATCAATAGTTGGCTATTACTGTTGCAAGAATTCACTTTCACAATCATCGTGCAGCCGGGAAAGAGTCATATAATAGCTGACAAATTGTCGCATATCAAGTCAGGAGAACCGGCGGAAGGAGTAAATGAAGACTTCCCAGATGCTCACTTGTTTTAGATAGCAGCCCTACCACCGTGGTACGAAAAGATTGGCGAGTATCTATCAACATCAACCTTCCCTCAGGGGATGTCAACGAGTGAAAGGAGGAAACTTGCCCTCAAAAGAAAAACATTCTAGTTGATAAATGGGCTCCTCTATAAGATGGGGCCGGATCATATTCTCAGAAGATGTGTGATTGAAGAGGAAATAAGGAGTGTACTGGTGGAAGCCCATGAAGGACTCGCCGGGGGACATATGGGTCCGGATGCCACGACAAGGAAGGTTCCGCTTACCAGAGTGTGGTGGCCGACATTGCAAACAGATGCCCGGGAATGGGTAATCGAATGCCACACCTACCAAAGTGTAGGAAAACCACTGAAGAGAGACTACATGCCCTTGTCGCCATCACAGCCCCAGGAATTATTTAAAAGGTGGGGACTTGACTTCATAGGGCCATTGAAAGTCAGCTAGTTGCACCGATGCCGATACATCGTGGTAGCCACTGAGTACTTAACCAAATGGGCAAAAGCAAGCACTTGATGACAATACCACCCTAAAAACGACCATATTTATATACGAGCAGATAGTGACCAAGTATGGGATTCCGATCCAATTGACGAGTGATCGTGGGGAACACTTCATCAACCACGTCATAAGACTCATGACATCAGAATTCAAAATCTTTCACACATTATCAAACCTGTACTACCCAAGAGCAAACAGATAGGCATAATCAACTAATAAGGTGCTAGTATCGGTGATTCACAAATCGTGTGGCATCGAAGGGTCGAACTGGGAGGAAAAGTTACCAGCAGTGTTATGGGCCTATCGAACAACCTACAAAGTGACGACTGGACACACCCTTTCAGCTCATGTATGGTCAAGAAGTCGTAGTGCCAACGAAATACCTCGTTCCAAGTCTAAGGATAGCAGTGGAAAATAGATTGGGAGATACCGAGAGTTTAAAAAAAAGATTATTCCAGTTGAACAAATTAGACGAGAAAAGAATTATGGCTCAATGGTCGACGAAGGTCATGCAAAGACGGTAGAAATATTGGCATGACAAACACCTCCGAAGGATGAATTTTCGACACGGCCAGCTAGTTTTAAAATAGAACGGTCGCAACGAAATTAAGCTGGGGAAGTTTAAAGTTCGTTGGTTGGGACTGTTCCGAGTACGGGAAATGTTAGATAACAGGGCTATAAAGCTCGACAATTTAGATGGAACTCCAATCAAGGGTGCAGTGAATGGGTCTAAACTGAAAATCTACAGACAAAGACAAGAAACCATAGCCATAAACTTCACGGGGTATAGAACCGAGATGAAGGAAGATACCAGCAATGTACGAGGCAAGTTCGGATTTGAAGGTGTGGAAGTACGTCAGGTGGAAAGAGATATGAATTCCAAGATTGACGGAGTGGTATTTCCCAAGTTCACATCTGAAACCAGTCACTGGGTTCTTTGCGCCAAGGGTACAATCAATGAGGATCGAAGATGAGTATTGGAGACTAAACTCACCCTACACTAGGGTGAAGCAAGGCATAGTCGATAATGACCACTACGACCCCTGGGAGAATCAAGACAAACGGGATGCCGAGGAAATGGCTTGGGATGAGTGGATAGCGGAGTGCAGTAAGGTAAAGAAGAAATTTGAATTCCTACTACCAAAGGAAGTAAAATCTCTGCCAAGGAAAAAATACTTAGCCGAGAGTATGTTCATTGTGGAATGATCGGTCCATTATGATCACATCCGGGAGCTTAGAGAGAGGAACCTGCCAGACGGGGCACCTCGGAGTGCACCACTCCCAAGAAGTAGACTTTGGAAGGCAAAATATCGAACTAAGAATCTTAGAATGAACAAGGATGGCAGAACTTTCCAATGGACTCAAGAACCCATGGGACATAACCTGGTAAGTAGTAAAGATCCATCGGCGATACTTGATCAAATCTATGACTTGGAGGAGGTGGAGGAATGTTGCTCTAACGACTACTCACGGAAAACATATGGAAATTGCATCTTCCGATACATGACGAAGATACAGGTGTTGCAAGAAGATGAGAGAGAAACTTGGGAAAGTGAATGGGCGATGGCAGATTTCGAGAATGCAAAAATCGGCAAGTCAGTAAAGGGGAAAGAAAAATTAGACTGAAGTGACCAAATTGAAAAAAAACAAAAAGTAAAAAATAAAAAAATAAAAAATAAAAAAGTGAGAAAAATAGAAAACGGCAAAAATAGAGAAAAAATAAAGTACGACCTAGCCTTATAAAAAGCCCAACCGTACCATTTCAACATATCAGTTTTGTTTTTGCCAAGGAGAGAAAAAGGAAAAGGCCGTACGAAGAAGACTTCCTGAAGCCGTACGAATAGAGTTCCTTCCTAGGCCGTACGATTTCTTCCCCTGCCGTCGTACGAGTCGAGTAGCGTCGTACTAAAGTTCTTTTTCCTAAAAAATAGTCCATACGAGTTGGAAAACTCTTCATATGACCGTCGTACGGATGAGTTCTCTGGGGATTTTTGTTAGTCGTATGAGTTGCTGTGAAAGAGTTTTCTGCCGTACGAATTTATGCCCAGTCATACGAATCAAGATCGTACGAGTCTGCACATTCAACTTTTTCATCATCGGCCGTACAAGGTTTTTTCTTTGACCGTACGAATTTGTTCACTGTTTTTTGAGCCGTATGTTAGGCACAATTTATAATTATTATGTTAGTTTGCATTGGCAAGTATGTTCGTTAGTTGGTATCGGCGAGTAGTTACTCCTGATCGGTGTGTCGTTGGTGAAGGTTGGCAACCGCCCACAACCTATATATGTATTGTCACTTCATTGTATCGGACATGGAGTTTTTATTGTTTGAATCAATATATGCATTTGAGTTTCAGCCTATCAATTAGATTTCCATTCTCATACAATGTGATAGTTCAGTTTATATTTCTTGTTTACTCTATATGAAAATAGTAGACTCATTCAGCAGTAAACAATTTGGCGCCGTTGCCAATACGAAGTTGAGAAAAGGTGACGAGTAGTGGATGACGAGGAGTTGGTTGACGAGTTGAATCGTCAAAGGAATTAAATAGTCGATGAAGAAGGAGACAATGGCGATGGAAATATAATGGGACAACTGATTCATACCAACAAGGAATTAGAAACCAGAAGACAAGTGGAAAGAATAGAAGAAGAAATTCAAGAAGAGCAGGTGGAAAGCGAAAGAGAAGACAAGGAACGGGAAAGGAACGATCGGGAAGATGATTTAACCCAAGATCTCGTATACCTCTAGCAACTGTCGGTTGGACAATACGTAAGAAACGAAGCCATCCGCAGGGCCAGAGAACATCATTGGAGATAACTTGGAAGTTAATAGAGAGGTGGACAATCTTCTCAATGCATTCCGCGACTTTTGGCAAGAAATTTAATAATCCTACAAGACCTCCAAGAAGAAAGAGACAGAGAACTACGTCGACAGCAAATACTCAGGAGATATGAAGAACGCATGAAAAAGAGGAGGAAGAGCGCGACGCTAACCGCCGTCGCATGCCATACAACTGATAACTGTACGAGTGTTGATTAATGCCCATACAACTTAACAAAGATAAAAATCAAGTACCAAGTGGGCAAGAAACACCAGAAGAAAGGTTAAGAAGATCATTAAGATTAAAAGAACAAAAAGAACGAAGAAAAAGATTAAAACAAATTGCTGAAGAAACAAACGAGCATCATGAAATAAACCAAGATACCACAGAAGCACACCAAAGCCTCATCGACTTTGTTAGGCATATTTTATACTTATTAGTTAGGTGCATCGGAAAAGTATGTTTTGAGTAGTTGCATCGGCAAGTAGTTACTGCCGATCAGTATGCCGTTGGCTACGGTTGGCAACTGATCCCAACCTATCTATGTAGTGTCGTTTCATTGTATTGGACATGGAGTTTTTGGGTTTCTATTGTACTTGTTGTTTTGAATTAATATATGCTGTTGAAGTTCTGAGTATCAATTATAATTTCATTCTCGTACAATGTGATGGTTGGTGCAGGAGCACCTTCTCTATGGTACAGGAGTCATATTTTGTTTTCAATAAGGCTTTTAAGCCACATCATGTTTGTAATAAGGTTTTTTTTGGTCAATTTGGTCACTAGACCTATGTAGACCATGTTTTGGTCAAGTTTGATGTAATCACACAATGAAAACATGTAGTTTTCTTGTGTTAGAAGAAACCCAACGGCTAACTGATTTTCAAAATCAGTTTGTATAGTTGGGAGGGATGAAAACTGCTGTCTCAAGCATCTATAGGCGAAGAAGCAAGATGTAATGAGAGAG
Source organism: Cunninghamia lanceolata (assembly GCA_027924645.1). Taxonomy (NCBI): domain Eukaryota; kingdom Viridiplantae; phylum Streptophyta; class Pinopsida; order Cupressales; family Cupressaceae; genus Cunninghamia; species Cunninghamia lanceolata. Next base: position 8,075,537 of record BSBN01000150.1, read on the forward strand.
AAGCATGCATGAATGAATGAAGATCTGGATTTTTGGGTGTGTTGAAACATTGTTCTTTCTGAGTATTTTTCTATAACAGTCATTTTGTACGAATAGTTAATTGTCTGAAACCAACTGGAGATGTTCCTGTGTTGAAGTAGTTTCCATTTGATAGTATTCTGGTGTCTTAAAGTGTTGTAGTTTGTGAGATCTCGTTCCTTTTGCAAAGACTAGTATGAAAACCTAGAAACTAGGGTTCTGTGAATAAATGGACTATATCTCCTCTGTCCACTGAAACCAAGATTCTCATGTTCAGTGTGATGGAGGAATACAGTGTACATTTTGTGTTTTCTGCGGTTTTGGATCAAACACCCAAGGATCCAAGGAGTTTGGCATGAGTTGACTAGGCATCTCTATGTGACTAGTCTTTGAAACGATACACAAAGTGCTGTGAGTGGAGTGACCAAATTGATGGTTGATCAAGTGTTTGCAGAGGATTGTAGATCCTTTCCGTTCTGTCGAGTTTTGTCTCTGTATACTGGTTTGATGTCTGTGAGTTGCAGAGTTACAGAGTTGCCATCGGCGTAACATAGCCCCTCGGGAAAATTGTGGAAGTTATACCGATCAAAGTGTCGGGCCGATAAGAGGTGTATTGACGAAGGACAAAGGAAGTCTCGCCGAAGAACATACATCGGTGCAAGTTTTGTATCGGTTCGTCGAATGTATATTGCGAATGCATATCGCAATTGTATGTTGAGAATGTATTTTGAGATTGTATGTTGATAATATACATTTTGTCGGATACAAAAGGTGACCGGTCGTAACGGTGGAATAAGGGTAAAGAAACATTAGTCCACCGGTAATAACAAGTCAAGCAAAGCATATACAAGTTGGTATATCGGCGTATTGGGAGGACATACAAGGAGGTCGCCGACAATTGAAGTCTTACCGACAAGGTCATGACTAACCGCCATAGTTAAGGCGAGTGGAAGCTTAACCGCCATCGAGTATCGGCAGGAGGTTTGAAGACGCCGCCGATAGAGGAAGTCTCTCCGAAGACAAAGTGGAGTTGACTGTCGTGGAGAGTTGAGAGATCAGCCAGAGAAATAGTAAGGTGGCCGACAGGGTCTGTTTGGCCGATGAGAATAGATCGCTGAGACATAAGACGGTCTCACACCGATCAAGTTTGTTGATCAATTATTCGCTTCCTCTATCTACTTTGCATCATATTGGTATCAGAACCAATATTTGAATTGGAACAGTGTATGTCAGACGAGGAGATAGAAACTGAGGCTAGCACAATGCCTCCCAAGTCTATGAGCAAGGAAGCCATCAAGAAGATGGTAGAGGAGATGCTTGAAGCAAGGCTGAAAGAAGAGAGGCCCAAGGGTAAGAGTAAAGAGGATGGAAGTGCTTCTGATGCAGAAAAAGAAGAGGCAGAGGAGAGCCCTCAAGGACAAGATATGTCTGCAGACCAAAGGGCATTTTTGAATGCACTCAAAGGTGCTCAAGGAGATAGTGGCGATCCAAAGATGGATGTTCCTACATTCAATGGGAAACTAGATGGAGATGCCCTCATGGATTGGATTAAAGCCATGTGAAACTATTTTGACTTCAAGGAGTATAGTGACAGCAAGAAAGTCAAGTTTGCTAAGACAAGACTGAGAGGTTCTGCCCTAGTTTGGTGGAACTATATGCAAGGTGAAAGAGAGAAAGTTGGAAAGAACCCTATCACCAAATGGAGTAGAATGGTGGCCAGTTAAGAGACAAATTCATGCCATCTGATTATGAGTTGCAGACCATTAGGAAGTTTAATCATCTCAGACAAAAGGATATGGATGTGGCTACATATACTGAAGAATTTCATAGATTGAGCATGAGAGCCAATCACAAGGAGGAGGAGAAAGAGATGGTGGCCAGATATCTCAATGGTTTGAGATATAACATACAAGATGAATTCAGTATGGTGGTTCCTAAAACAGTGGATGAGTATTTTCTATTAGCCTCTAGGGCTGAGGAGAAGTTGAAAAGAAAGAGTGATCAAAACACCAGAGGAAGAGGTGGCAGAAATAATAGGGGAAGAGGCAGTTTTGGCAGAGGACAGTCAAGTAGAAATGAAAATCCAAGTCAACAAGAGTCTCATTCTGATGTAGAACATAGAGGTGGTGGTTTCAGAGGTTGGAGAAGACCAAATGGCAGAGGTAGAGGTGGTGGTGCAGGCAGAGAACTCGGAGTTTTCACTGGTAGATGCTATGGCTGCAATCAGGTAGGCCATACCATGAGCAAATGCCCTGAGAAGGCAACTAGTTCCCATGGTGGTGGAAGAAGGAATCAGTTGTTGAAAGATGAGGATTGCCAAAGTGCGAATTCACCCATTAGCAGTGCTGCACCAGTCCTTGAAGGAGAGAGCATGATGATCAAGAGAACCTTGATGAAGATGCCAGTGAAACAAGAGCCCCCACAAAGGAAGACTCTCTTTAGAACCCAAGGTATAGCATATGGTAAACTTTGTAAAATCATTGTTGATTCAGGTTCTACTGAAAATGTAGTGTCTACTGAAATGGTAGAGAAATGTAAGTTGAAAAGGCTGCCCCATGTTAGTCCTCATAAGATCTCTTAGTTGAATAAGAATCAAAATTATATGATAGAAGAACAAACGTGGGTTGAGCTTGAGATAGGTGATTATAAGGACAAGGTACTATGTGAGATTATTCCTATGGATGCTTGTCACCTTCTTCTTGGACATCCATGGCAGTATGATGTGAAGGCACAACATGATGGTGAGAAGAACACATACCTCATCACCAAGAATGGAAGGAAGTTTAGGATGGATCCTATGCAAGAACAGATTGGAGAGGAGTAATGACACCAATGTCATGATGGTTAGTCGCAAAAAGTTCTTAGACCTCATGAAGGAGAAGGATACCCAAGGGTATGCCTTGGTAATGAAGCCTAAAGATGAATCAGGTCAGCAAGACAAAAAGCAAAAAGAGATTCCACTAGAAGTGCAGCAATTGTTGGATAAGTACCAAGATCTTGTGATAGAGGATACTCCTAACTCCTTACCACCCATGAAAGATATAAGTCATCAAATTGACTTGATCCCAGGTGCCACATTGCCCAATAAGGCTGCCTATAAATTGACACCACAACAAAATGAAGAGGTGAGTAGATAGATTCAAGATCTCTTAGAGAAAGGACTAATTAGAAAGAGTCTTAGTCCATGTGCAGTCCCTAGTGTACTTGCTCCAAAAAAAGATGGGAAGTGGAGACTATGTACGAACTCAAGGGCCATAAATAAGATCACAATAAGGTATAGATTCTCTATGCCAAGGATTGAGGATCTTTTGGACTATCTTGGTGGGTCATGTTATTATTCAAAGATTGATTTGAAATTTGGTTATCATCAGATCAAAATTAGACAGGGAGATGAGTGGAAGACTGCCTTCAAGACAAATGAAGGTCTCTATGAGTGGCTTGTCATGCCATTCGGCCTTAGCAATGCCCCAAGCACATTCATGTGTTTGATGAATGAGGTACTTGTTGAATTCATTGGCAAATTTGTAATTGTTTATCTTGATGACATACTTATTTTCAGCAGGACAAAAGAAGAACATGTGAAGCATCTTGGACAAGTGATGAAGAAGTTGCATGAGAGTAAGTTGATGATCAACTTGGATAAGTGTGAGTTCATGAAAATTGAACTTGTGTACCTAGGTTTTGTGATTTCTAATGGTTGTTTGAAGATGGACCCCACAAAGGTTGAGGCCATTCTCAGTTGGCCTACTCCTAAGACAGTGGGAGATGTTAGAAGTTTCCATGGCTTGGCAACTTTTTATAGGAAGTTCATTAGAGGATTCAATCACATAAGTGCTCCTATTCTCAACACCATCAAGGGTGGAATAAAGTGCAAATTTCAATGGACAAAGCAAGCAGATGATAGCTTTGAATTGTTAAAGAAGAAAGTGGCTGAATTACCTACATTGGTACTCCCAGATTTTGACAAAGTTTCTGTAGTGGAATGTGATGCGAGTCAGCAAGCAATAGGTGTTGTTCTTAGTCAAGATGGACATCCAGTGGCCTTTTTTTCAGAGAAGCTGAATGAGGCTAAACAAAGGTATTCTACCTATGACCTAGAGCTTTATGCAATGGTGCAAGCTCTCAAAAAGTGGAGACACTATTTGCTGCCCAAAGAATTCATTGTTTTTACTGATAACCATGCTCTTAGCTTCCTAAATAGTCAGGAAAAGTTGAATCATAGGCATGTTAAGTGGATAGAAAAATTGCAGGCCTATACCTTCACTATTAAGCATAAAAAGGGTGTTGCCAACAAAGTGGCTGATGCTTTAAGTAGAAGGATGTTTGTCATACATGAAGTACAGATGGAAAGCATGGGCATAGATTGTTTGAAGGAGTTATATAAGGAGGATGCAGATTTCAAAGCTGCTTATGAAGTGTGTGCTAGTTTGGCTAACACTTTTCATGGTGAATATTCAGATTTTGTGTTGCAGGAAGGTCTTTTATTTCAAAGGCAGTTTGCTATGTGTTCCTAAGTGTTCAATGAGGGATAACATCATCAAAGAGAAGCACAATGGAACCTTAGGAGGACATTTTGGGTTGGACAAGACTTTGGAACAAGTCACTAGATTCTACTATTGGCCAAAAGTACAGTCGGATGTGAGGAGATATGTTGCAAGTTGTACCATATGTCAAAAGGCCAAAGGTATGTCTTCTAATGCTGGTTTGTACCAACCCCTTCCTATTCCCAACAGGCCTTGGGAGAGCATTAGTATGGATTTTGTACTTGGTCTTCCTAAGACAGCAAGGGGTGTGGATAGTGTTTTTGTCATTGTGGACAGATTTAGTAAGATGGCTCATTTTGTGCCATGCAAATGCACAAATGATGCATCTCACATTGCTGGTCTATTTTTCAGAGAAGTGGTCAAAATCCATGGTTTGCCCCTTTCAATTGTCACTGATAGAGACTCCAAGTTTGTTGGTCATTTTTGGAGGACCTTATGAAGAAAATTGGGAACACAATTGTCTTTCTCATCAGCCTACCATCCCCAAACTGATGGTCAGACTGAGGTTGTTAACAGGTCCTTAGGAAACCTTCTAAGATGCCTTACCAAGCAGCATGGGTTGGCATGGGACTTGGTGATCAGTGAAGCTAAGTATGCTTACAATGATTTAGTGAATAGAAGCACTGGGAAGAGTCCATTTGAAATTGTTTATGGTTTCCATCCAAGAGGACCACTTGAACTCAAAGACCTACAAGGTTGGGAAAAGAGGAGTGCTCTAGGAGAAGATTTTGCTGCCACCATGAAGGCAGTTCATGATCAAGTCAAAGTTCAGTTGGAAAAGACAGTCTCCAAATACAAGGATAGGGCAGATCTCAAAAGGAGAGATGTACAGTTCAAGGTGGGAGATTTGGTGATGGCCTATCTAAGGAAGGAAAGGCTGCCTAAAGGACAGCCAACCAACTTCTGATGAAGAAAATAGGACCGTGCAAGGTAGTGCATAAGTTTGGTCCAAATGCCTATGAAATAGAATTGCCATCCGGTCTTGGTATTTCTCCCATATTCAATGTTTCAGACCTATTTCCATTCAAACCTTCATTGAATGCTGAAGATGGATCAGAGGTTGTGATTGAAGATGAAGATTGGGTCAGAGATCTACCTCCAAGTAAGCCTTTACAATTGGAATGCATCTTAGATTCCAAGGCTGTCAAAAAGACAAGGAAAGGTGTGTACAAGGATTACTTGGTCAAGCGGCAGGATCTTCCTGATTCAGAAGCTACATAGATGAGTGAGGCAGACATTTTGAAGCATGGGAAAACACTTCAAAAATTAGCAACTCAAAGGACTTGAGTTTTTCCTGCAGGGGGAGTATGGTGCAGGAGCACCTTCTCTATGGTACAGGAGTCATGTTTTGTTTTCAATAAGGCTTTTCAGCCACATCATGTTTGTAATAAGGTTTTTTTTGACAATTTGGTCACTAGACCTATGTAGACCATGTTTTGGTCAAGTTTGATGTAATCACACAATGAAAACATGTAGTTTTCTTATGTTAGGAGAAACCCAACGGCTAACTGATTTTCAAAATCAATTTGTATGGTTGGGAGGGATGAAAACTGTTGTCTCAAGCCTCTATAGGCGAAGAAGCAGGATGTAATGAGAGAGAAGCATGCATGAATGAATGAAGATCTGGATTTTTGGGTGTGTTGAAACATTGTTCTTTCTGAGTATTTTTCTGTAACAGTCATTCTGTATGAATAGTTAATTGTCTGAAACCAACTAGAGATGTTCCTGTGTCGAAGTAGTTTCTATTTGATAGTATTCTGGTGTCTTAAAGTGTTGTAGTTTGTGAGATCTCGTTCCTTTTGCAAAGACTGGTCTGAAAACCTAGAAACTAGGGTTCTGTGAATAAATAGACTATCTCCTCTGTCCACTGAAACCAAGATTCTCATGTTTAGTGTGATGGAGGAATACACTGTACATTTTGTGTTTTCTGCGGTTTTGGATCAAACACCCAAAGGTCCAAGGAGTTTGGCATGAGTTGACTAGGCATCTCTATGTGACTAGTCTTTGAAACGATACACAAAGTGTTGTGAGTGGAGTGACCAAATTGATGGTTAATCTAGTGTTTGCAGAGGATTGTAGATCCTTTCCGTTCTGTCGAGTTTTGTCTCTGTATACTGGTTTGATGTCTGTGAGTTGCAGAGTTACAGAGTTGCCATCGGCGTAACATAGCCCCTCGGGGAAACTTGTGGAAGTTATACCGATCAAAGTGTCAAGCCGATAAGAGGTGTATTGGCGAAGGACAAAGGAAGTCTCACCGAAGAACATACATCGGTGCAAGTTTTGTATCGGTTCGCCGAATGTATATTGCGAATGCATATCGCAATTGTATGTTGAGAATGTATTTTGAGATTGTATGTTGAGAATATACATTTCGTCGGATACAAAAGGTGACCAGTCGTAATGGTGGAATAAGGGTAAAGAAACATTAGTCCATCGGTAATAACAAGTCAAGCAAAGCATATACAAGTTGGTATATCGGCGTATCGGGAGGACATACAAGGAGGTCGCCGACGATCGAAGTCTTACCGACAAGGTCATGACTAACCGCCACAGTTAAGGCGAGTGGAAGCTTAACCGCCATTGAGTATCGGTAGGAGGTTTGAAGACGCCGCCGATAGAGGAAGTCTCTCCGAGGGCAAAGTGGAGTTGACTGTTGGGGAGAGTTGAGAGATCGGCCAGAGAAATAGTAAGGTGGCCGACGGGGTCTGTTTGGCCGATGAGAATAGATCGCTGAGACGTAAGACGATCTCACACCGATCAAGTTTGTTGATCAATTGTTTGCTTCCTCTGTGTGCTCTGCATCAATGGTTCAATTATCTTTCTTGTTTACTCTGTATGAAACCAATAGACTCATTCGGCAGTAAACAATTTGGCGCCGTTGCCGATACAGAGTCGGGTTAAGGAAGTTGACAAGTAGTGAATGACGAGAAGTAAGCGGTTGACAAGTTGAATCAATGACGATGGATGCATAATGGGTCAACTGATCCAATCAGAGGAGGAAACATACACAAGATACCAAGTAGAAAGAATGGAGGAATTACAAAGAATACGGGAGGAAAGTGATAACGAACGAGAACCAAATAATCAGGAAGAGGATTTGACACAAGATCTGGTCTTCCTGTGGGATTTATCAGTGAGACAACACGTCACAAACGAAGCCATCCGAAGAGACATTCCAGAGGAAATCATCGAAGAAAATCTAGAAGTCAATTCGGACGTGGACTGTCTTTTGGATTGTATTCTAAGGTTGTTGGCGAGGAATCTGTTGATCTTGCAAGACCTCTGAGAAGAAAGGGATAGAGAACAACGTAGACAACAAATTCTTCGGAGATATGAGGAACGTATGAAACAAGAGGAGGAAGAGCGCAACAAGAACCGCCGTCGCACGCCACACGATATCATACGACGTGCTAATTCATACCCATCCAGCTTAATAAAGATAAAAATTGAATACCAACTGGGCAGGAAACACTGGAAGAGAAGTTAAGATCATTAAGATTAAGAGAACAAGAAGAACGAAGGAAGAGATTAAAACAAATTGTCGGAGAAACAAGTGAGAACCATGAAATAAACCAAGATATCACAGAAGCACACCAAAGCCTCGTCGAAGAAGACGACGAAGAAAATTTTCGAACATCAGTAACCAAAGAAAAAGAATAAGTTGATGAAAATGAATTAACAAGGGAACTTCAAAATAGTATGCGTCGGATCAGGGAACTATCAATATCAGGAGGAGAAGAACCGAGAACTAGAGGACCCAAGACCCCTGGAAGGAGTACCGAAAGGAACCCGAGAAAACTCAAGGTGCAAGGCACGCCGAAGAGGGACGTGGGAAAGACCCGCACGTGGCCGAGAGTGCAAGAAAGGCACCGAAACGTCGAGGGAAAATCAGTCCAGTCAGGCCGAATGCACAAAGACGTCGGGGAAGGAACATGGTGACTCTGCTGGGAAGTCCGAACATGGTGAGTCCTAGTACGAAGAAACAAAAACTGCCGAAATTCCTGGGCAACGGATTGGAGGACCTGGTCCGACATTGCAAAACATGCAAGACCATATGGATAGCCAATAGACAGGACGATAGGTCCTATTGGCCGAACGCACAAGGAGGACGTCGGGGAAGGAACATGGTGACTCCGCCGGGAAGTCTGAACATGGGGAGTCCTAGTACGGAGAAACAAAAACTGCCAAAATTCTTGGGCAATGGATCGGAGGACCCGATCCGACATTGCAAAACATGTGAGACCATATGGATAGCCAATGGACAGGACAACAAATCAGCGGGTTATTCCATTGGCAGATGGAGGATTATGAGGTTTTCCAACCAGAATGCAATATGATTTCAATAAAAGAAATTGGTGAGTCCTCAGGGGCGATTGGTGAACCACTGGACAATTTGAGGCCGACGAGTGAAAAACTTGGCGACATGAGAAAAGATGGTGACAAGGAGGAAGTACCCCACACTTTTCTGGCCACCTATGGGGAGTACAAGGAAGGGAATGCCGAACTAAATAGCACACCGGCACATCAATTTGAACGTGAGAAGAAAATTATGTACGAGGAACCATTGACAAAGAAAGTTAATCTCGGCAAAAAGAGTAACCCTAAGGTAATCCTTGTCGAAAATGACTAGAATCCAGTACTGAAGGCAACAGCGTTCAAAATCTTCCTAGAGTACAAAGATGTTTTTGCGTGGACATACAAGGACTTGAAGGGAATACCACCGGAGTTATGCGTCCACAGAATTCTGCTAATACTAGGAGCACGTCCAGTGAGGAAAAGGCCATATAGGATGAACAAAAATTATGCCGCCAAAGTGCAAGAAGAAATAGAGAAAATGCTGTAGGCTGGGATAATCTTCAAGGTGGAGACAAGTGAGTGGGTTTCACCGATTATTATATCACTCAAGAAAGAAGGGGGACAAATCCGGATCTGCGTCGATTTCAGATGCCTCAATGTAGTAACGATCAAGGATCCTTTCCCCATCCCATTCACAGACTCCATCTTGGAGGAAGTGGCCGGTCATGAGATATATTCTTTTATGGATGGATTCTCGGGATATAACCATATCAGCATCGTTGAGGAGGACAAACTGAAGACTACATTTGTGGTAGAGGATGGTGTATATTCATACAACCAGATGCCGTTCGGTCTGTGCAATGCACTCACAACATTTCATAGAATTATCTTGCACATATTTGACAAAATGTCGGTGGGAAATTTCAAAGCGTTCTTGGACGACTGGTTAATCTACAACGACTAGCAGACACACCTCAAGGCTCTCACAGAGTGTATGGAGTGTTGCAGGTCCGCACGGTTGGCCTTAAATCCGAAGAAGTGCCGATTCATGGTACCACACGGGAAACTTCTGGGCCATATTGTATGCAAATCAAGTCTAAAGCCAGACCCGGACAAGATTCGGGTAATTGTGGAGATGGAAGCTCCGGGGGATGTCACCGAGGTAAAGTCCTTCCTCGGCCATGTCGGCTACTACAGAAGATTTATCAAGAACTTTGCTCAGGTTTCATACCCATTGGACATGTTGACGAGAAAAGGGGCGCAATTTGTATGGTCGGATGAACAACAAAAAGCATTTGAAGAATTAAAGACAAGACTGATCAGTGCACCTATTTTGGCCTATCCAAACTGGGACAAGGAATTCCACGTGCATGTCGACGCATCAAACTTTGCAATTGGTGCCACTCTGGCACAGGTGGGATCTCAATTGATAAATAGGCTACTCTACAAAATGGAACCTGACCATATCCTCTGAAGTGTGTGATGGAAGAAGAAATAAGGAGTGTGTTGGCGAAAGCCCATGAAGGACTCGCAGGGGGCCATATGGGTCCCGATTCCACCGCTAGGAAGATTCTACTTGCTGGTCTATGGTGGCCGACGTTACACACAAATACCCGAGAGTCGGTAATTCAATGTGACACCTGCCAAAGGGTAGGAAAGCCGCTAAAAAGAGATTACATGCCACTATGGCCATCACAGCCTCAAGAACTCTTTGAAAGATGGGGACTCGATTTTATAGGACCATTGAAGGTCAATCAGCTACACCGATGCCGGTATATAGTGGTGGTGTAATGTGCCGTACCTATTTGTATTTTTTTAAAGATATTTTGTGTTATTTTAATTTTAGAGGTGTTCTTTCAGACTAGAGAGAAGAATATAGAAGGGGTTTTCAGTTTTCCTGCAGATGTGTTGCCGAAGCATACAATATATAGCATAGAACACAAACCCAAAAAATATACAACAGATATGAAGAAACTAACAGATACCCAGATCGTAAAATGGCCTATAAACAATTACTATCACATACCCATGTTAAGATTTGCAACTTCAGTTTTGTGTTGTTGCCGGACCAGCAAATGGGTATCACCCAAATCACTCCAAACTCCAAATGAATACAAGCAATGAGCAAATAAATGATATCAAGCAACAAGGGGCCCTAAACGCCTCACAAAGAGTAGAACAATCTACTGTAAGCACAAGAAAATGATGGCTAGAGAACCCACGTCCTCTCTATGAAGGTGTATAGCCGGCTGTGAGATTGATGTGTATTGAATGCTGCTGGAAACTCTTCAAATCTGCTCTTAAACTGGTTTGCAGTGATCTCCAAGGCCGAACGACCAAGATGGAGGAAGAAGTATGCAAGAAACTACAACAAATGACCTCCAATAAAGGTACGGACTGCTGCTGATATGTACGGACAACAGTGGTAATGTACAACAGTCACAAACTCCTTGGAAAACCTTCAAACCTGCTCTAAAGAAATCAATCTTCAAATCTGCATAAGAGAAATACTGAAATCTGCAAGATAATATCATGTAATCCTTCAAAACATCAACTTTCGAAACTCCATTGAAGCACAATAGTGAACACTGGATGTATCCACCTCAAAAGCACCTTTGGGTGGTATTGCACACCTATAGAATGCTGCTACTCAAGGAGGTTTTTGTCTCCAAGAGCCTCTGATTCGAATCCCTTCAAACCCTAGAGCCAAGCTCCAAACCCTCGTAGGGAAATCTCAAAGAGAGAAGAAAATAATAAATCAAGCCTATCAAATGAAGAGCCTTTTCCTCCTTTTATACTTTTTCAACTGGGAGTATCGAAAATCCTCTTGCATATGGGATAAAACATGAGAGGGAAAATACATTTTAAAATATTATAATTCTCTTTAATTCTTTTATCAACATCACCTTTAAAGTCCCCTCTTTTAAAACAACATTAAGTTGTTGTGCCTAGGCACCAAGGTCCAATATTAAATAATAATGTTCAATTTACGGTCTTTAAAACGGAGGCCAAGATGATGTCGAAAACCAATGATCTATAGCTCGTTGGAAAGGTCTTGACAAGACGAATCCAAACCCACTCTCAAAATCCCGATCCGACACGGAACCCGAACTTACTAAAAATAATAACGGCCATAAGCAACTGAGCCCATACTGAGGGTGCCAATTCGACCCACAAACCATCTAATAACTTTGAGCTCAATGCAACGCCAAGAAGAGCCAACAGCTCACTGCCGAGTCACCGAAACAATGCCAAACTGACACTTACTAAAAATAGCAGTGTTCTCCGGGGACCACAAAGAACAAACCCAGAAAAACCCAGAAAGATTGTCGACATGCAAGCACTTACTATAAATAGTAAGTACCGACAAGTGGTCCAAAATCTCTCTGGAAAGTGTCAACCAGCTCCACTGGATCACCTGAACACCCTGGTGACATCGAAAGACTCCCCTGATTATGTTGTCACCAACCCAGAAAGTCAACTCTAACTGACCTGCAAGAGAATCCAAAAATGGGGACATTATAGGTGGCCACTGAATATTTGACGAAGTGGGCTAAAGCGAGGGCACTTGAGGATAACACTGCATTGAGTACGACAAGGTTCATATATGAGCAGATTGTGACAAGGTATGGAATTCCAATCCAATTGACGAGTGACCGTGGGGGACATTTCTTCAACCACGTCATTTCGCTTATGATGTCGGAGTTCAAAATCTTTCACACCCTATCAAGCCCATACTACCCAAGGGCAAATGGACAGGCAGAATCAACAAACAAGGTGCGCATTTCAGTAATTCATAAGTCGTGCAGTATCGAAGGATCAAACTGAGAGGAGAGATTACCGGTCATGTTATGGGCTTACCGAACCACTTACAAGGTGACGACTGGACACACTCCTTTCTAGTTAATGTATGGGCAAGACGCCGTAGTACCAGCCAAGTACCTCGTTCCAAGCCTAAGGATCGCAATGGAAAACAGATTAGGAGATACGGAGAGCTTAGAAGAAAGACTATTCCAGTTGAATAAGTTGGACGAGAAAAGAATTTTGGCCCAGTGGTCGACAGAAATTATGCAGAAAAGCCGGAAGTATTGGCACGATAGACACCTGCAGAGAATGGAATTCTGGCCAGGGCAGTTAGTTCTCAAATATAACGGCCGCAACGAAATCAAACCCAGGAAGTTCAAAGTTTGGTGGTTGGGACCGTTTAGAATACGGGAATTGATGGGCAACGGGGCTATAAAATTGGACAACCTAGATGGAAGCCCGAACAAAGACGCAGTGAACGGGTCGAAGTTGAAGATTTACAAACAAAGAAGAGGAGAAACAGTGCAAATCAATATGCTCAGATACGCAATAAGGAACCAATGCGGGATAGAGGAAAGAGGCGAACAACCTAATGAGGCAGAAAACAAAATTCACGAGATGGTTTTTGCAAGTACCCAGTTTGAACCCGTAACCGGGTTCTTTGCACCGAGAACACTGTAGATAGGAGCCCAACAGGGCATGATTAACGAGGATTATGGAGGCAAGTGGATAAACAAGGATAATCAAGAAGAAGATGAAGATGCCTGGAACAAATGGATAAAAGAATGCAACAAGGTACAAGACAGATTTGAGTTTCTATTACCAAAAGAAGTAAGGGACCTGCCAAAACGGAAGTATTTGGCAGAAACCATGTTCATTGTGGAAAGATCACCATATTGTGACGAGATTTTGGCGTTCAAGATGAAAAACTCTCCAGATGAGGTATCTCATACACAACTACCGAAGAGTTGGATTTGGAAGGGAAAATACAGAAGCAAAAATGTCAAAATGAATGACGACGATAAAACATTTCAATGGGTCCAGGAACCAATGGGGTGGAATTTGACAAGCGTGAGAGATCAATCAGTGATATTTGACCGGATTTGGGAATTGGAGGAAATCGACAAATGTTGCTCCAATGATTGCTTGCGACAAAAAAGTTATATAAATTGCATTTTTCGCCAAATGTCCAAAATTGAGATCTTGGATGAGAAAGAAGAGAACGACAACAAGGACAGAGAAATTTGGGAGAGTGAATGGAGGTTGGCAGAGTTTGAAGCAGTACAAACCGACAAGTCAGTAAAGGCAAAAAGAAAATTATAGTAGATTAAAAAAAAACAATAAAAAAAATAATAATAATAATAAAATAAAGTGAATAAGTATGACCTAAGTGAATAAAAGGCCACTATACCAACTCATAAGTCACATCATTCCTTTCTGCCAAGGAGAAACACAAGCTAAACTGTACGAATAAGAAGTCTGAGCAATCAATTTACTGTACCACTGCAAACTGTCGTAAGGATCAGGGAGAAGAAGTTTTTTGGGTTACTAAGGAGCCGTACGAATACAAGGTTGACCGTACGAGAGAAGGTGGTAGCTCGACCATACAAGTGCAAGTCGTACGAGTCCCCTGATCTGTCCATATTGTTGCCTGCGAAACCGTACGAGTCTCCCTGGCGTACGAAATTTTTCTGCATCGTACGATTGTTGGTTTCGCTGTACGAGTTGTTTGGGAGGCCGTACGAAAACTACAAGAAGTCGTACGAAGTTGCCTCAAACCTGCCGTACAAAATATGTTCCTCACCGTACGAAGTAATCGTAGCCATACGAGTTGTTATTTGACTGTGCAAGTTGGGCATTTTTTAGACCATACGAGTTCATCTTCTAACCACCGTGCAAGTTTATTTCTGCCAAGCCATACAAGGAGATTTTTTAGAAGCCGTACGAATTCAATTTTGGTTTGCCCGTACAAATCTGTGGCCGTACGAGTTGTTTGCAACTTATGAAATTTTTGACGCCGTACAAAGGGAAGGTTCAGTCAATTATCTTGGCCGTACAAGTTGGTTATGTATGAAGAGTTTTCAAATTGCCAAGAGGTGAAAAAAAATTTTCTAGCACCAAATTAATCATCATCATCCAGGTGCCAGATTAGCTCATCAAAACCCTAACGATCATAACTGAATCAGTTGGGCATTATAAAAAGGGGTCAGAATGTCATTCTCACCAGCAAACAGGGTAACTAGAGCACAAGGCAAAGGGAAACACATTCAAATAACAGGAGAAGCTGAAGGTAGAAGAATGGCAGCAAAAGTGATTGTCAAGGAATCTCCACCAAAACACAGGCCACAGATTGATGTAGGTTCATCAACACAGAAGAAGCAGCAGCCGAAAGGGAAGAGGAAAAAGAAAGAAAAAATCACAGTAAACTCGTTGCAATGGGAAAGTCTTACAGCGGCAAAATGTAAGCAATGGTGGAATAGCCATGCCGATGACCATCCCCTCAAGGTAGCACTGCAGAAGGCAAAAGTTGACAAGGTAATACAAATGCCCTACTTCAATTTCAGGGAGTTTGAAGCAATACTAAAAAGCATGGTGGCAAACTACAAACCCCGATCAAAATATACCATAATCAGATTTATGAATGTTTCTATCAAAATCACATTCACGCCACAAGACTTTGAGAGAGTAATGGGAATTCCTCGCCAAGGGTTCACCGTCGGCAAACAGAAGATGACGGGAAGGCACAAAGAGAACATAATGGCTAAGGTTTGCAGAGCAGATTTGAGTGACAGAGAGGACCTAGTTGAAAGCTACAGGTAACAGGGGACTGCGACGAGATCACTTGGCAAACGATGAATGGCGATGCATAATGGACATGATCAGGGGGCAGTTGACTAGATCCTCACGCTCGTCAAACATTTCGTTTTGGATGACCAACTATATGATTAGCCTCAGCCAGGGTGCAATGTACAACTGGGCAGCAGTCCTCTCTGACAAAATTCATGCGTTCCTGAAGATGACCCATAAGTCATTCTACATGACTCAACAGGCCATTGCGCTATTTTTAGACGCCATTCTCACTCAGGTCCTTCACTGGCAAGAGCCCCATTTCAGCTAGATGAACATTATGACCCGACATGGCCAACTGTCTTCCAATGGACGAATTTGAAGGCCCCTACTCAAGGTGGAAAAGGAGATGAGTCCAGAAGCAGTAAAAAGAGGAAACAACAAGAGGTGGCCGAATCATCATTGGAAGCATCATACAGTGCAGGAGGTGCAGAGGAGGATTGCATTGAGGCCTCGTCAGCCTCAGCCACTCCTTGCACTCCCGCTAGCCACTAAGTGGATGTTGCACTTAGGAAGAGGCATGCACATTTGCATTTGGACACCCACACACAAGTAGAGATCCTCGTGAACACTCAGCCTAGCACCACTCACATTTCATGGGGTCAGATCATGAGGATGGGGGGGGACGACACGATTCCAGTTCCCCTTTAGGACAGGTTACTCCTTTTGAGACCAGGTCTCTCGAGAATTCGGCACAGGTGGATAGTCCAGTACAGGTGGATACTTGGCTTCAGTTACTCGAGGCACCTTCACAGCTGGCAGATATTCCCCCTTTGAGCCTGACTAGATCTACCTCACCGCCAGCACTTGCACTTAAAGAGGAGACGGTAAAGGTAGCCGATGCACCACAAGATATGGTAATGATCAGTGACTCTGAAGCAAAGGAGGAAGGAACAACCACAAGTAGTTCAGAGGAAGAAGGCACCGATACTAGCATGGAAGATAGTTCTGAGGATACACGGGATACTTCTCACTCAGCTGAGCCAGCAGACTTGACAATTCACATTGCCCAGCCAGACGAGAGTGACCCGCTTGGCACAATGCTCAGGTATGTGCGAGACTTAGGGTCCATTGGAGCTATTATCCAGAGGGTGTCCGACATTGCCACTAGAGTCGACCCTCAACACTCCTCGCCAGTAGTACTTGTAGAGGTGCAAAGGATTGAATACTTTGTCAAGAATGCCGAGGCAGAATTTGTACGAGTATTTTGGAGTCGGAGATGTCCAGAAGTTAATACTGAAGAGATGCAACAGGCATGGAAACCAGAGAGACCAGATATTGGAGTTGGAGGTGCCGATAGAGAGATGCTGGCAGCCCTTCACAGCATTGAAGATCATTTCAAAGCACTATATTACGCTCGGCAGGAGGACTTTAATAAGCAGGCAAAGTGCAACAAAAGACTAGAGGAAGCTGCAGATGTATGCAAGAAACTGAGGGAAAAAACCAACAACCAATAGGTCCACTTCCAACGGTAGCTTGCCTAGGAAGCTGAGCTCACACAAGCAGAGAGGAACAAGGCTGATGCACTGAGAGCGAAGTTAGAGGCAACAAAGGAGTTGGCCACATCTCAGGTAACGCTGGAAAAAACCAAAAAGCAGTTGGAGGAGGTTGTCCAGATGGTATGCCTAACTAGAGACAAGCACATCATCGCCACCACTCATCTGAAACAAAGGACTGAGGAAGTATACAGGCTTCGGCGGATGGTCTTACCGTAGCAGGAGACTTTGGGTTTAGCTTGGACGACATCCACACTTTTAGGGACATCCACTGACCCTCGTTCTTCATAGTTGTTCATTGGATATTATTTTGTAGTCATCTAGAAGATGACAAGTTTTTTGGGGGGGGATGATGTTAGGCATATTTTATATTTATTAGTTAGTTGCATCAGCAAGTAGTTATTGCCAATCGGTATGTCGTTGGCAACAGTTGGCAACCGATCCCAACCTATATATGTAGTGTCATTTCATTGTATTAGACATGGAGTTTTTGGGTTTCTATTGTACTTGTTTTGAATTAATATATGTTGTTGAAGTTCTAAGTATCAATTATAATTTCATTCTCGTACAATGTGATGGTTCAATTATCTTACTTGTTTACTCTGTATGAAACCAATAGACTCATTCGGCAGTAAACAGACTTCCTCGACGAAGAAAATTTCCGAACACCAATAACTAACAAAGAAAAAGAGAAAGTTGATGAAAATGAATTAATGGAGGACTTGAATATAGTATACGCCGTATCCGGGAATTGTCAATATTAGAAGACGAAGAGCCAAGGACTAGAGGACACGAGCCCAAAACCCCCGAGTAAAAGGAGTACCAGAAGGAACCCGAAAATACTCAAGGTGGAAAGGACGCTAAAGAGGGATGTGGGAAAGACCCGTACGTGGCCAAGAGTGCAAGGAAGGCACCGGAACGTCGAGAGAGAACCAGTCCAGTCAGGTCGAATGCACAAGGAGGACATCGGGAAAGAAACATGGTGACTCCACCGGGAAGTCCAAGCATGAAGAAGTAAAAGCTAACAAAGTTCCTTGGCAACAAATCGGAGGATCCGGTCTGACATTGTAAAACTTTGAGACCATATGGATAGCCAACGGACAGGACGACAAGTCCTATTGGCTAAGATAATTTCCAGCCACCCTGAGGGGAATTGCGATAGATTGGTATACAGAATTGGACGCCACATCAAGAGCCAGTTGGGATGCACTGAAGAAAGCGTTCCAGGAAGAGTTTAAATTACTACGGGATGACAATGAGATAGTGGCCGAGATATACAATACAAGACAAGGTAAACATGAAAATGTCCGAGCATATAACCGAAGACTGAAAGAACTTCTGGTAAAACTGGAGAAGGAACCAGTTGACAGGTTAAAAAAGAGATGGTTCATTGAGGGTTTGATCCCCTCGATCAGGAAGAAAATGAAGATAGTACCGCTAGCGTCGTACGTCGAGGCTTACAATTGGGCGATGGACATCGAAAGTGAAGACAAGATGTCAAGCCAAGGAAAGAAGAAAGAGGACGACGACAGCTTGGATGACAGTGGCTAGGAGGAATCAAAAACCGTACAAGCATTAAGAAAAGACATGATCAGAATGATGAGGGAATTTAAAGTCGAGAAGGAAACGGTGAAGGAAAGTAAGGAATTATGGTGCACGAAATGCAACAATGAGGGCCACATCAAAGCAAACTGCCCCAGGAAGATGTTCTGCGAGATCTGCCAGGTAATGGGCCATTCTATCAAGGAGTGCCCTTACAATTTGAAGACGAGGAGCACCCAAGTACTTTAATCTCAGGGCAAGCAATCTACCCTGCTGACCACACCGCCCAAACCAAATAATCAAAATGCATCGCCTAGCAGATATCATAACAATTAGAGAGGAGATAACAATAGATATAATAGTAATGGTGGAGGAAGAGGTCGTATCCAGTACGATGCAAAAGGACGACCGATGATCCAATGTCATCAATGCAACGAGTGGGGGCATTTTGTGAGGGATTGCCCGAGCAACAACCAGAATAAACCAAATGCACTGTGCAAATGGTGTGGGCCCGGCGACCATGAAGATAATGATTGCCCAAAACAGAAAGGTACGGTGAATCTCATCCACATTGAAGAAGAGGATGATGAAGTCTTTGCTGTCACCCGAGCACAAGCAAAGAAGGCACACTATCCAAACCCCCAAACAGAGAAAGTCCGCGATGCAAGAAAGGAAGTGGAGATTGCCATGGAAACATTGTAAGTCAGGTACTGCAAGCTACCGTACCAAGCAAAATGGCGGACCTTCTCCAGAGCATGCCACAGTTGCGGATGGCCATATCCAAAGTGGTGGAAGAAAACCCGAATGAAGGTAGGGTAGAGGACGATGTCATAGTGGAACCACCGCCAACTGGTGAACAAGTGCTCGACCCAAGGCTATTAGCAATTGACATGGGGAAGAAACCGGCCGTAGTACACATGGAAATCCTCGGAAGGAACCTGATGAGTACAATAGTGGACGGAGGATCTGGGGTGAATGTACTACCAGAAGAAACTTGGAAGAGCCTCGGCAAGCCCACCTTGTGGCCACAAAACTTCCACTTAGTGGGAGCCGACCAGCACGGAATCAAAGCACTGGGAGTGCTAATGGCTCAGAAGGTAAGGATCGGTACTCAACAATTTTTGTTAAATTTTGTAGTCATAACAACACGAAATGCGTCCTATGATGCATTACTCGGCCGAGGATGGCTAATAGCCGCCAAAGCCAACCACAACTGGAAGAAGAACACTCTGTCAATAGAAAACAAGGGCAAGAAATTTGTCATAGATCTAAGATCACAAACCGTCAGTGAGGAGTTGGCATCGAACTCCGACACAGATGGAGGAGAGTCAATTGGAAGAGGACCGATAGAGCCCGATGACGAAGGGGTATTGAAATTGCAAGAATGTTCAGAAGATGAAACCAACTCCTTTAGTGGACTCTTTCATTGATAGATGGAAGATTACGAGTTCTTTCAACCAAAATGTAATATGATTCTAATAAAAGAAGTCGGTAAGAGCTCTCAGACGAACAGTGCAAGTCCTAGCAATGCAAGTCTTGGCAACTCTCGGTCGAAGAGTGAAACACTAGGCAATTCTCAAGAGACTAGTGCAAGTCTCGGCAACTCTCAACCACCAAGTGAAACATTGCTGACGAGTGAAACTGTTGATAAGAAGGAACGGACGAGTGAAAAAGGAAAAAAAAGTAATAATCAATTGGATGTAACACATACTTTTCCAGTGGTCTATGAGGAATACAAGAAAGAAAGCATCGAAATAGACAGTACGCCGGCACACAAATTTGAAACTGAGAAAAATATCATGAACGAGGAACTGTCGATGAAGAAAGTTAATCTCAACGAGAAAGTAACCCTCGGGCGAATTTGCTCGGAGACGACTGGAACCCTGTATTAAAAGCAATTGCAGTTAATATCTTCCTCGAATACAAGGACATACTCTCATTGACACTCAAAAATTTGAAAGGAATACTTCCAGAATTATGAGTCCATAGAATACCAGTGGTACGAGGAACAAGACCAGTATTTTCGTCAAACTGGAATTTTTTTGAAGTTACGGCGATCGGTGAAAAGCAACAGAGAAAAGATTATTGTAAAAAGTCGAACAGTTTATGTAGGCAGAATATGGTACACGGCTCACAAAAGACAGCAGTTCGAGAAATTAATAAAGGACATTTTGGGGAAGGAAAAAATAGTACAGGACAAGAAAATTCTACTGTCGGAACTGCAAATTACAGGTGGATCCCATTGGAGAGAAATAGAAAAACTCTATTCATTTTGCTATGGATGGAAAATTGGAAAAAACGGAAAAAATAGATTGAAAAAGAAAATGAAAAAATTGAAATAATAAAAAAAAAATTTAAAAATGAAAAGAAAAAAAAACAAAAATTGAAAAAATAATATAATAAAGTGAAGTACGAAATAACCTTATAAAAGCACCGTACGACTTAATAAAACCTCAAATTTTGCCAAGGAAAAAGTTTGTTGTACGAGTTTCCTTCTAGACCATATGAATTTGCTTTGCCGTACAAATTCATCCTACCAGTGTCGTACAAGTGCCTGTTGCCACTGTACGAATTAGGTTATTGTTGTGCCGTACGAGTTGAACAGTACCATTTCTACTCCGTATGAGTTTAATTTTGTCTGGTCATACGACTTCATATGTCGTACGAATCCAAGTCTGCATCAGCCGTACGAGTTAAATCTTCTGCAACCGTACGAGTAATATCTCCCTCCGTACTGATCAAATTGCCATACATATCCGCACGAGTGGTCTTCTACATTTGCCGTATGGATTCCTCCTTCAAAGCTGTATGAAATCCTGAGCTAGACAATTCTGTACGAATTGGGAGCCGTATGTATCAAAGTGAAAGGGGGTCACACGAATTAATCATATTGCCAAGTGTTAGCCGTACGAGTGGTGAGCTGCATTGGGTGTACGAACTGATTTTTTTCATTGGTCGTATGAGTCAGGGAAATCTGCTGTTGGTCGTACAAAGTAAGTTCCTCTGTTGTCGCGCGTACGAGTTTTTTTGACTGCAGATGAGTGTTGGATTTTGTCAAGCATCCAAAAAAATGATGTGCGCCATGAAATACCGAATGGGTTTGAAGGTCTTATTTTGGGCTTGGCGGCGAGGGGCGCTGCCCCTCGACCCCGCCCTATATCACAACAGGGAGCACGCCAGGGGCGCTGCCCCTCGACCTCGTTGGGGGCGTTGCCCCCAAACCCCCATCAAACCAAAATGCTTCTAAGATGCTTGCAATACTATCTCGATTCAGTGATTGATAGGGTGCAACATTCTCAGCATTCAATGTGCTATCAAATTGGGTCCCTTGGTTGGTTGGTCTACTGGTAGGTGTTCCGAATGTGTTGATTCTACTTTTTCTCAGCTCGTACTTCATGGCTTTCCTCAGGATTTTCAGCATTGTTGTCAGTTGGACACCTAATGTCACTTGATACTTCTTGGTTTTCTGTCATCTGGAAGACAATTTTTGTGGGGGGGATGATGTTAGGCACAATTTATAATTATTATGTTAGTTTGTATCGGCAAGTATGTTTGTTAGTTGGTATCGGCGAGTAGTTACTCCCGATAGGTGTGTCGTTGGTGACGGTTGGCAACCGTCCACAACCTATATATGTATTGTCACTTCACTGTATCGGACATGGAGTTTTTGGGTTTATTGTAATTGTTGTTTGAATCAATATATGCATTTGAGTTTTAGCCTATCAATTAAATTTCCATTCTCGTACAATGTGATAGTTCAGTTTATATTTCTTGTTTACTATGTATGAAAATAGTAGACTCATTCGGCAATAAACACCGTACGAGTGTTTTGTCTGCCATACCTCAGCACCGTACAAGTTGCAGAAGGCCGTGTGAGTTATAGAGGGTCGTACGAGTGTTTTGTCTGCCATACCTTAGCACCGTACAAGTTGCAGAAGGCCGTGTGAGTTATAGAGCGTCGTACGAGTCTAAGGGACTGTCTAGGAATTGAAGTTTGGTTGTCGTACGAACTTGTTGCTGCCAAAGGAAAACCGTACATCATACGAATTTGGTGACCTTGAATCGTACAATCTCTGCCGACAGTACGAGGTGTTTCTATCATCTGTTCTCACCGTACGAAAATCTCAATCACCAAGTATATCCCGCTATACAAGTTGTTCAAACCGCTAGTCTTCATCGTACGAGTTTGGTTCAAAGGTTTTCCTCCTTGCTGCCGTACAAGTACTATCTGGTGACAAGAAGCTGATTAATCCATCTTCACCATACTGCCTTGCATATAGCTTTCATTCCCGAGAAGTGGAAATCCAAACCCTAACGGTCATAACTGAAATGTCTTTGGAGAATATAAAAAGGCCATAATGTCATTTTCAGCAGTGAACAGGACAAACAGCAGAAGCCAAAGGAAGGCAAATCTAGAGAAGAGGAGAAGCTGCAGGTAGAACAATGGCAGGGAAGTTGACTGCAGAGGAATCACCACCAAAATACAGGCCAAGGATCGATGAGGGTTCTTCAAGGCAAAAGAAACAACAGTTGCAGAAAGGGAAGGGAAAAGAGAAAATCACAGTAGAATCATTGCAGTGGGAAAGCCTCACAGTAGCGGAATGCGGGGTATGGTGGAACAACCATGTGGATGACCATCCTCTGAAATTAGCACTCCAGAAAGCAAAGGTGGACAAAGTTATACAGATGCCATATTTTAATTTTAGAGATTTTGAAACATTGTCGAGGAGCATGGTGTCGAATTACAATGTACGCACAAGGCAAACATTCATCAAGTTCATGAACATCTCCATCAAAATTACATTTACACCTAAGGATTTCGAGAGGGTAATGGGGATCCCTCGGCATGGATTCACAATGGGAAAATAGAAAATGTCACCGAAACACAAGGATGCTATAATGGCAAAGATCTGCAGGAGTGACCTAAGTGAGAAGGAGAAGGCTCAACTGAAAGCTACAGGCAATCGAGGGTTGCGATGAGATCATTTGGCAAATGACAAGTGGCGGTGTATTATGGATGTGATTCGGGGGAGACTAACGGGAGCCACTCGCTCGTCGGATATTCCATTCTGGATGACCGACTATATGATAGGCCTCATCCAGGGAGCATTATACAATTGGGTGGCAATTCTCTCAAAGCGAATCCATGAATTTATGAAAATGACTCACAAGTCATTCTACATGACCCAGCATGCCATTCCACTATTCTTGGATGCCATTTCTACTCAAGTACCTTCATTGGCAAGAGCTCCATTCCAGCCAGATGAGGAGTACGACCTCGCGTGGCCAACTATCTTTCGGTGGACAAATCTAAGGGCCCCAACACGAGGAAAAGGAGATGAGTCGAGAAGTAGCAAGAAAAGAAAACAATAGGAAGAAGCAGAATCATCCTCGGAGGCATCGTATAGTGCGGCAGAGGGGGATTGCATTGAGGCCTCCTTAGCCTCAGCCACTCCTCGCACACTCGACGACATTGTGGTACCGACAGGGAAGAGTGCGTTGGATGTTGCACTCCAACGAAAGGCTTATGCTCTGAGTCATAGACACACACAGGTGGCAGTACTGGCTCGTAGAATCACACACTTACACTTGGACACCCGTGCACACTTGGAGATCCTCTTGAGTACTCAGTCGAGCGCTACTCACGTATCATGGGGGCAAATTATGAGGATGAGGGGGGAGAGTTCAGTACCTCTCCCATTTGGACAGATCACTTCATTTGAGGGTGGGTCACCAAAGAGCTTGGCACAGGTGGATACATGGCTGCAGTCACTTGGAGCACCTTCTCAGCTCATACACATCCCTCCTCTGAGCTCGCCGAGATCTACTTTACCACTACTGACTATAGAGGGAATAGAGGTAGCAGCGAGATCTACTTCACTACTGCCGACTACACAAGCACTTCAGAGAGTTGAGCTAACTCCGACACTTATAGCATACATTGAGGAAGAGATGGTAGAGGTAGCTGAGGATATTCCAGCCAAGCAGATACTTGGTACAGTAGTGATTAGTGATTCAGGAGTAGAGACTACCACAGGTGATTCCGAGGGAAAAGGGACCGATACCAATGACTCAGGTGATTCCAGTTCTCAGAGTACCCAAGATACTTCTAGCTCAAGGGATCCCACGAACTTGACAGTTCACATAGCGCAACCTGACGAGAGTGATCCACTTGGCACGGTCCTTAGGTATGTGGAAGATCTCGGGTCCATTGGGGCCATCATCCAGTGACTATCAGATATTGCCACCGGAGTTGATCCTCAATACTCCTCACCAGTTGTTCTCGTTGAGGTACGGTGGATAGAGCAGTTCGTCAAAAATGCCCCAACAAAATTCACACGTCTTTAGGAGTCGAGGGTGGCCGGATGTTGATACAGAGGAGATGCAGCAGGCATGGAGGCCGGATAGGTCGAGTACCAAAATTGGAGGTAGAGATGGAGAGGTATTGGCAACCCTTCACACCATTGAGGACTATTTCAGGGCCTTGTACTATTCACGGGAGGAAGACATGAACCATCAGGTCGCATGCAACAAAAGACTAGATGAAGCTGTTGAGATATGTAGGAAACTTCGGGAGAGAACTGACGAGCAGCTAGTTCAGTTCCAGCGACAACTTGCTCAGGAAGCTAAGACGACACAATCATAAAAGAGTAAGGCAATTGCACTAAGGGCGGAGTTAGCAGCCAAAGAAAAGGATTTTAATGAGCTGCAGCACACTCATGAGGCGACAAAGGAGTTACAGGCGTTGACGAGTACTCATGCCAATACCACACAGCAGCTGGTCCAGAAGTTGGCCGACTCCCAGGCAACACACGAGAAAACCAAGAAGCAGCTGGAGGAAGCTGTCCAGATAGTGTGCTTAACGAGGGACAAGCATATCATCGCTGCCAACCACTTGAAGCAGTGAACAAATGAGGTATACCAACTCCGACGGTTAGTTTCACTACAACCAGAGACGTCAGCTTCAACTCCGACGGCAACCACACCTTCAAGGACGTCCACTGCCCCTCATACTTCACAGTAATTCTTTTAAGTCTTGTTTTGTAGTCGCCTGGAAGACGACAAGTTTTTGGGGGGGGATGATGTTAGGCGTATTTCATAATTATTATGTTAGTTGTAGTTTGGATCAGCGAGTATGTTAGTTGTAGTCAGTTAGGATCGACGAGTAGTTACCTCCTGATCGGTGTGTCGTTGGCGACGGTTGGCCATCCAAGCAACCGTCGACACCTATATATGTATTTCATTTCATTGTATCGAACAACAATTTTTGGTGTTGATTGTAATTGCCAGTTTGAATCAATAATATATATACATCCGAGTTTCATAGTATCATTTCAATGTGTATTCTCGTATGATGTGATCATTCAATTTATATTCCTTGTTTACTCTGTATGAATTCATTAGACTCATTCAACAATAAACAGTCAAAACCATTAAGATAATTTGCCCTAATGTGGAGCGACCAAGAAGGAGAAGGAAAAATAGAAGAAAATATGGAAAATACCTTTGGAAAAATAAGAATAATTTATGATGTTTTTCCTTGAGGAGGACGACTTCATTTGAGGTCAAAAATACGTTGCACCATCTACCTAAGAGGTTCGCCCAAGTTGGGAAAAACAGCATAAAATAAAATAATGATATTTCTTATGTTTGGTGCCCAAAAGGAGGCCGGCCTAGAGAGAGAGAAATAAAAAGAAAATAAAAAGGAAATATCTCATGAGGTCGGCCATCTTGAGGAGATAAAATCATGTATAAATATAAGGTGTTGTGAGCTCATTTCATCATCATTCATTCATATCCTTTTCTTTCAGATTTATCTCTCTTGGCTGCAACCTTTGGTTCAGCACCTTCCAAGGACAAAAATCCTTAGGAAGATAGGTGGATCGGACAAAAACCCAGTCACATCTTGGAGGTGGACTCATACGGAGTTCATAATTGTGCTTCATTGGCGACTTTGGAGAAGAGCTTGAGTGCATATTCAGATTTTGGATCAGCATTGGAGGAAGTTTTCTTGTGGCATTTTGTATTCATTTGGCACTAGGGTTTTACCCTAGACTTGTGCGCCACACTTGGGAGGATCATTATTGTGGCATTTTTGTATGTTCATTGCATTAGGGCTTGCCCTAGCTTGGAGCGCCACACCTTGAGAAGGGCGAATTGGTCTTTGGAGGTGAGTTCACCATTGTTGAGGGTTTATAAACCCTAGCAGCAGCCCAAGCGCCATCATTTTGGAGGGTTTGTGGAGCATCATTGTTCATCATTTGTGGTATGTACAAACCTGATTTGTAAAGGCAGATTTCTGACCTATGTTTGGGCATGTTTGGCCTATATATTTGATGTAATTGCAAACTCAGATTATTCTGATTTGTAACAGCAGACTTCTATTCTGAAAATCAGACTTGGTTATTGATTTTGGATGCCCTACATTGTGTATTTCATGGTGTAAATCATGTCTATGATGAATGTCAACTTGTAGTATCATTTGCCATCATTATTTGCCATATTTGGATATATATATTTGTTCACTGTGATCACATGTTTATAATCAGAAAATAAAATCAAAACTCTAGGCTTTGAGCAGAAATCTAAAGTGCAGAAATTTAGGGCAGAATTCAGAAAATAATATTCAGAATCCTAGGGCAGATCTTGTTAGGGATCTTACATACAGACCTTCAAGAAGAAGAACGGAATGCCCTGCTCTGCTATCAATAATTATGGCAAATTGTTTTGAGTCTGAATGATGAATTGCATCCATATACAGGCAATGTGTGCATGCTTTTAAGCCTAGTTTTTTCTTTCAGACCAACTGGATATAGAGAGCACCAATCTTTTGATTTTTCTCAACACTTAAACTTAGGCAGATGATAACAAGTTTTGGTCGACTGAGCGTAGTGACTGAGGGGAAATTAGAAGTAGCATTGCCAAGGGAAAAGAGTGCCTGTTTTTAGTATGTGTCCATCCTCTAAACATAGGCCTAGATCACTAATGACTTGGCCATCAGCAAAACGTGCTGGTGGAACAAACCAATGGCATTGCCATTTAAAAATGCGCACTCAAACTTAGTTTGAAGATTTAGTGTTTTCCTTGTTTAAAACATAGGCGCAGATCACTAAGGCGTTTGCCATCTTTGAATTGACTAAAAAGAAATAACTTATGGTTGAACCCACTGACATGTGTGCCTGGGTAGAGAAATGAACTGTTTTGGCCATGATTGAATACTTTGGCAGAGGATATTAGTGGCAATGCCACATCAGGCACGCGCCTGGGTAACTTAGGCCATTTTTGCAAAAGCGACGGCACCATATGTCAACTGTTGTAACTCTACACTACCAATAATAACAGTTGTAGTACAAAAAAAATATACCAATTCATAGCAGAAATTGATTTCACGAGAATATTGCATTTGATGCTTTATTTTAAGGTAGCATTCAGTTAAACAGAAAGCAATACAGCATCAGCGTCCCTTTCCTAACTGTGGAAGTTCTTTTAAAAGGGCTAATAGTTGCAGTTAGAGCACAATTGCTGGATTAATCTGGTAATAACCATTTGTTAACTTACTACCTTTAGCCAACAATTAAATAACAAAATAAGTCGACCTCACATGTATTACCAAAAAAAAAATTATAACGTTTATAGTTGTTACAAGCAATGTGAAATTCACTCACTTTGTGAACAATAAACATGTGCAACACCAAGCCCATGCTAAAAATGAGCATGCAGGCCAGAAGAGATTGAAGAAGAAACGGGCTCCAACACTTAATTCAATCTCCCATGCCCTCAAGCTACTGCAGCTACACCTGTAGCATGCTGTTCATGCAAGAAATGCTTCAAAGCGGAGATGTCCCGCTGCAGGGACCCTCACCTCTATTTCACTACTCTCACCTCTATTTCACTCAAAAATGAATCATCTTTAATTGATCTTTAATTCTACTTGTCTTCTATAGTTGTAGAATTCCTTTTGAGTTGCAACCTTCTTTAACTCCCCTCTCTTCAAGCTAACAAAGTCAGTTCACAAAGCAGCGTTTGACCTGCACTGATATTGTACGATACTATGAGCAGTAAAATAAAAGAAGCCAGCCAAACACAAAATAATTACATTATATAAAAGAATGATTTGATCACAGAATTGCAATGGCCTCAACCAAGAAATATATTTAAAAATATTTTAAGTATAATATATGTTTTTAGTAATGGCCAACTTGACCCCTGCATTCATCCAATAACCAAAATTAAATTTATACTCCATACAAGCCACTTGCTATACAGTCCTAGAGCTTAAGTTGGATTTTTTACTATTTTCTTTTATTCAGCTTTTACTCGATGAACATTGGGCTTTCTTCCATCGATCTTAATATAATATGCAACGGCCACTTTCTTGGTTATGATATGTTTATCTATTCAGGCCATAATACTTGTGTGAGGAACTTCAAGTTAGAATTACTATTCTAAAATTCCACACGATCATAAAGGTATATCAGCTATTTCATTCATTCAGCTAGGCACACTTCTAGGATATGAATTTACCTTTACTTAGTACCAGTTTTGATTTCTCAAGCTAATGTAATGTTATCCTCTTGGCTAAGACCTACAGCTACCACATTAGCCTCTACATATTTATGTATAGCCTACTTCACCTGCCCTTCAAATCCACATAATATCTTGCATCACACTTATTATCAATTCGCAGAATTTGTAGGACTATTTTATTTCAGCCTTTAGGTTTATGCATTGATCCCTTTAGCTCCTTGCACAGGAACATAACCATTCAGATCTTAAATAATTGCCTTGCTCACTATAATTGAGCTAGTGGCAACAGGAACTATCCAAATTGAGATATGAAGCAATAGATAATGGAAAAAGAAATGATCACCTCTACAGCAACAGATATGTGTCCTGTCTTGTTTAGAGTAAGCCCCTCAATTCGCATCTGTGAACAACGAAAAAAAATATTGAGTAGGAGTTACTCAACTACATGAGAATTATAAAAAGATGAATCCAGAGCTTAACACTTTTACCAACTTCTCTTCTAAGTTGGGCAAAGCTGATCATGTCATACTACAAAGCTTCCTGCCAAGTGTTTCAATCATTTTGTGATAACTTTTCTGCCTTAAGCAATATATTATCCATGATTTTAAGAAAGTGGGATCCTTTGTAAATGTCAATGGTACATCTTAAAAGGTTCGCAATCATAAATTATGAAAATGTCAGTGAAACAGTACATTCAATGTTTGTTTATAGAAGATCCTTGTGCTAGAGATGTCCTCAGTCTAAATTGCTTGACAATAATCTCTTTGATATCCAACAATAAAATTACCTTGTAGTTGCAAATCCGAACTTTGAATCCCATAGATTCTGCAGCGGATTCCAATTTGGATAGAATAACTTTAGCTGGTTTTTCAGAAATGAACCTTGTTTGGCGCTTGATATGATCCTGTAAATGTCTAAATAAAGTAAATTTAAAAGATCCTTCTATACACATCTTGTAAATAGATTGAGAAAAAATAACAAGCAAACGACAATAAAACCTCTGAAATCCTAAAAAAGAGTAAATGTACTTTCTCAATATTACCATGATCACAATTGGAAACCATATTCTTAGGAACTGCAAGAAGAAATTTAAAATCTCTTAAAGAACTCAAAACCTGCCATTATTGAGACAAAACCCTAAAGTGAATGGCGGTAATGTCCCCATTTTTGGAGTGATCACCTAATGATGACCTAATGGGCCAATTTTCACACTTGGCTAATTTTGTAAGACAATTTGAGTGTGGGAGTTGATTTGTCATATTTTTGTGGTAGTTTTGATGTAATCACCATTGGTGAAATAAATTGCCCTAATGGAGAGCGAACCACTTGGAGAATGGAGGACCGAGAAAATAAAGGAAAATATGTTATATCACATGTTGTAAGGATTCGCCCTTGGAGGATGGAAAGTCAAAAAATAATATAAAAATAAACAAGTGTTTTCCTAATGATGTGGGCACCCAAGAAGAGGAGAAGAAAAGAACAAAAGAAAAGAAAGTATATCCTTTATGGGTCGGGCAAGATATGGAGAAAAAAGACAAAGATCATAGGAGAGGATCGGCCTAGGAGGAAGGAGAAAATAACACCAAACAAATCTTTAATTTGTTCTTTTAAGCGCCTATCTTGCCTTGGAAGGGTCGGCCAACTTGAGAGAGGAAAATAATAAAAATGAAAGGTATTTCTTGCCTAGGTTGGCCTAGGAGATAGAAGGAAAAGATCATTTATAAATAAGAGTATTTTGGAGGCATTTGAGGACCATTCATTCCTAATTTCATTTGAGATTTATCTCTCCTGGCTGCAACTTTTTAGTTCAGCTTCTTCCTAGGACGAAAACTCTAAGGAAGATAGTGGATTGGACGAAAACCCAATCACACTTTGGAGGTGGATTCATACAGAGTTCACAATTGCACTTCATTGGAGATATTTGTGGAGAAGAAGAGCAGATTGGAATATTCAGATTTTAGATCAAACTTGGAGCAGCAGATTCGTGGCATTTTGTGCATCAATTTGACCTAGGGTTTAACCCTAACTTGGAGCACCACCTTGAGGAGAAGGGCTAATTGCTTTTGTGAAGGTCGTATTTGGTGTTTGAGGGCAGATTTCACCTTGCTAGGGTTTCCTAAACCCTAGATATTTGTAGCAAACCTAAGCGCCACCTTTGGAGAGGGTTTGGAGCATCATCTACCATCATTTGATTGTGTTTTGTCATCATAACCTAGCTGATGTAATTCGCCCAGCTAGGGTTTTGATTGGAGCATCTTACTCATCATAATATGGTATGTTTCAACCTTTTGAAAGGTCTGATTTGTAACAGCAGAGATCTGATTTGTTGTTGAGCATGTTTGCCTGTAATGTCCCCATTCTCGAATTCTCTTGCAGCATAGTTGGAGCTGACTTTCTAAATTTGTGACAGCCTAATCAGAGGAGTATTTCGATGTCACCAGTGTGCACAGGTGATCCAATGGAGTCGTATGACACTTTCCGGAGGGATTTCGGACTTGTCTGTACTTACTATTTATAGTAAGTGCTTGCATGGCGAGAATCTTTTTGGGTTTTTCTGGGTTTGTTTTCTTTGGTCCTTGGAGAACACTGCAATTTATAGTAAGTGTCAGCCTGGCACTGTTTTTGGTGATTTGGCAGTTCAGCCATTTCGCTTAGGTGTTGCATCAAGCTTAGAGTTGTCAAGGACTTTGCGATGACGCTTTCGGAAGCGTTTTCAAACTCTTTTGCCACATTTACTATTTTTAGTAGTGGTCTCGAATTTGATGTGATTCGGTGCAATGGTCTTGGACTTCACTTATTCCACATTGGTTATCAGTTTGGTGCTTCGAAATTCCCTTTCGAAGTATGTTGAGGCATTATTTTTAATAGCGCGACATATTACTTAACTTAGTTATAAAGTTATTAAAGTGACTTTATTAAAAAGACTCAAAATATTTTAAAAGAAATAAAATCATATAATTCCCTAATGTTGGGCGCCCTTTTCAAGTGGAATAATAAAGTGAAAATATTAAAAGTGTTCTATTTTCCCAAGAAAGCGTTGGGGGGAATGAGAAGGAAAATAAAAGGAGTTTGAACGCTCATTTGGAGCATGCTTGGAAAATATTTTTTCTTCTATAGGTTGGAAACTGAACTTGGATCTTGGCTTTTTGAGGACGAAAACCAAGTGTGAAAGATCACCCAAGAATACTTTGCTAATAACTCCATTTAGGGGTTATGCTAGAGCTTTATTAGTTGCAGATTTTGAGAGTTTTTGCACAAGAGTTTGAATGCAAATATTGAGATCTCTTCGAATGGTGATGGGAGTACGATATTAGAGTCTATTGTTGAGGAATTGGTGCAGATTTGGGAAGATTTCTGATTGTATTTTCTGTTGTACACTTCCTTCCCAGCCGTACAAGTGCAGCTTGGAGGCATGACCCCCTCTAGAGGCCAAACGCCTAGGTTTTGGGGCTTGGATCACCACCATTGGAGGCATTTTGCACTATACTATTGCTGTTCACCATTTCAAGGTTGGAAAACCTAGGTTGTTGAGTTATTCGGTGAGGGTTTTATAACCCATGTTGCTGCCATATTGTAATATCAGACCTGTAACTGCAGAACAGCAAATGGGTATGTTTATATTTGCTGTGTAATCACTTTTTATCATCTGGGTATCATTGGGATTAATGTTATTTGACATTTCCAGTTTATGGGTGATTGTAGGTATTTCAATATTGCATTATAAATTGTTTTCAGCTTGTCATTGAACTGCAAAAATATGTTATTATATTGCAACTATATCTTGTCCAAACATTTCTGCATTTCCGTCTCACTCAATACACCAAATCAAAAAAAAATTAGAACAGAAAAAAATACAAACAGGGTGGGACATTACATTGTCCTAGAAATTTGGATGTAATTTGCATGTTCAGAATATTTATTTTGTAGCAGCAGAGTTTCAGTTCAGAAAATCAGATTTGTATTATCCATTTGTTTGCCCTACATTGTGTAACTCATGATGTAATTCATGCTTATGATAAATATCAATGTGTAGTATCATTTGCCATCATTTTTTGCCATGTTTGGATGTGTTTTATGTTCACTGGAATTAATTGTTTAAGAGCAGAAATTCAGATCAGAATTTAGGGTTTCAGCACAAAACTAAAAGTGCAGATATTAGGGCAGAAGTTTGAAAATCAAAATCAGAATTTTAGGGCAGATCCCCATTGGGGATATTACAATGGGGTTATGAAAAACTTTAGCAGATTGGAGCAAAGGCAAATTCTTTCATACTTACAATGGAAAGCTATAAATTAGAAACTTGTTGGATCTCTGAGTGCAGTTAAGAGTTATCCTTAAATCTGAAAAGAAAATCTAAAATCTTATGAGAAAACCATTGTATGCCAATAACAGGTTGCAAGACAAGATTACTAGCATGGAAAGAACAGACTTTTCTATCCTTCAATTGAAAGTTATTGTAGGAGTTACACATTAAATTCACATACCATAGATGCAAAGACAGACTCTCGTGAAAGTCATGATTATGTTGTGTTTATGATTGTACACCAAAGAATACAAAGTTTTATGGAGAGAAGCTTTATTAATGTTTGTGCATAATCAAAGACTCAGCTGGGGCTTCCAATCCTACATGCATTCTCTTTGCCTGTTCCGGTGTGATCTGCCATGCATCTAGCAATTAATCATCATCTATTGCAGTTATTTAGCTAGGTATCTTAGCTGCCTTTTAATGATCTTTTAGAACACCAAGGCACCCAAGAAAGCTAGGAAATCCATCCAAAATGTGTTTCCAAGGTATGTTGCCTAGAGTTACTATTGTTTCTGAAGAGTATGCTTCTGCTTGTTGTGAACTTGCTGAACATTACATTGTTGGTTATTTTGTTGGGAGAATCCCTTTAATACTTTCATTTGCCTTTAGCTAGGGAGGTTACAGAAGTTCCCAGATGGAGAGTTCCTCACATCCCTAGCTAAATCAGAAGGGTTTTTTCTCTTCCAGTTTGAGAAGCCCAAAATTAGCCATGCATTTACCAACATACCCTTTGTTTATAAATTATATAAAATAACCAGTTGTCAGAAGAATTTTCAGCAGCTGAAGTTGCTGAGCTTTGTTAGCCAGTATCAGTCAAATTTTCTGGCTTACCAATGTCATTTTGAACGTCCCTTAATAGACTATTTCAATATAACAAAGCCTTTATCTGCCATGAGCTAAATAGGTAGTTTTCCTCACGTCCTAATAGGATTGATTCTTATTGATTATTTGGGATCTAGCCCTGTGAAAGTTTCTAAGGAATTCACACTCTCCAATCATATTCTCATTACCTTTCCTGTTGTATGTTAGGATCAGCAATGCTCTGCAAACAGCCAGCTTTGAAGCTCACTAGGACACATTTATAGGAAAAACACCCACAAAAATCTTTTGGCCTCTACAGTTGATGAAAGAGCCTATCAAAAAATCATGATTTGTGGAACCTAAAATAATCCACACACATCATCACATAGTAATCTTCCAGCTGTAACTGTGAGAAACCATCATTATAAATGACATCATTCCAAACATAGAGGAAAGGAGATAAGGAGGAGTATACAAATCTGATAAGATTGCAGCATATAGAAGTCTTACCAGCAGCTTTTAGGAGGCATTGTAACTCCCTTTTTGGTCTTAAAATAGTGTCCATGGTAAATCGAGGCAAGCCATTCATTTTCTGCAGCACCTGTTGATCGTTTCCAGATAATGCTTTACCAGGAAGCTCACAAAGTTTTACCTTCCAGGCTGGAACTCAGATTTGAGTGTTTCTTCTATTGTTGGAATATACAGATTGGGCATGTTCTTTTGAGGAGTTATGATCAATATTTTTGATAGATATTGAGAGATTTCTAAGCCATGAGTTTGTCATACGAATTATAATCCACTTTAAACTTTTGACATGTCACTCTTCTTCATAACCATTAAATTTCTGAATGCAAAGAGCATCAAAGGAATATCTATAAGGAGGCAGCCCATCAATAGAGATGTTAGGAGATTGAAGAAGCAAAGTGGTCTCAACATACCATGTCAACATCTAGTGAAACCAAGCATCCTCATAATATATTTAGGACTGCTAATGCAGACCATGGCCATTGCATAGTAATTACAATCCCCTGGGCTTCAGCTCCTGAAGGGATTTCAATATTAAAACTTTTGTAATTTTTGGAACAAGCAAGCCTAGTGCAAGAAGTGAGCTTGAGATGCCTCATGAGGGGATGCAGCAAGGGCTTGGCTTAGGAGATGGAGGTTTGCTGCAAACTGACTCAGATCATTTGGTGTTGGGCCAAAGGAATGGGTGGTAGAGGCTGGTTGATTGATCAAAGGAAGGGGAAATTATGTCCAGTAGTACTTCTTGACCTAATAGTACATAACATATGAATGAGGGATATAGGTCTTCAATTGAGAATGATTAGCCAGAGGATCTTTCATGAAATCAATGTATTTCTTCTTTTTGGAGGACAAGGACATATGCAGTACTGAGCTCTGGACAGGCTACAAGAAAATGTCAGGTGTTATTTTGAGAGGTCAGTGCATGCATGCCCCCCATTCTACCTGTGTTGTTAGCAGGGAGCTGCATATCTAGTGAGTGTGTAAAATATGTACCCAAGCCATACTCCGGTCCTTCAACAGTCTTGCACAGGATTGCTGGTTCAATGCATCCCTGTGTCTTCCAAAAGCTGATCATTTCAATCAGAGGGGCACAAAGGACTCTGATTCATTCCGTAGTCTTTCATTACACACAGCATTTGAGGGTATACTATGGGCACTGGAAGGGCAATCCCTTGGCCTTTGTTTCTCCAAAAAGAGTTGGTGTACTTGCAGTTGTCCTAAGTTAATCTATAAGCACCTTTCAAGGTGGCAAGTACAGGTGCAGGACCTTTTATTGTTGTGTTATCATTTACAAAGATTATAGAACTTAGATTCCCCATAGATATTAAAATGACCATACATGCCTATGTAAGGTATCATTAGCAATTATGAGTTGAAATGTGTTACAAAAGCATTAAAGATTCTTATAAATGGAAATTGTATCAGTGTTAGAGAATGTTCAAAAACTCGCCAAGTGACTCATCTGCTTGTGGTTCAAACACTGTCAGTAGGTTAGTTGCTTAATAACTCGTTGCCAACTTATTGACAAGTACTTGCTGATGAGTTATTGGCAAGTACACACCCTAAACTCACCTATAAACTCGCAAGCCCACACCCATATTTGCTTGGTTGTGTTTTACACAAGTTCGCTAGTTAAAACAGCAAAAAACATATCTTGCCAACTTATTGACGAGTACTCACTGATGAGTTAATGGCAAGTACTAACCCTAAACTCACCTATAAACTCACAAGCCCACACCCATATTGTCTTGGTTGTGTTTTACACAAGTTTGCTAATTAAAACAGCAAAAAAATAATCTTTCCTCACCATTTTGACATTTGTTCATGTGCTCTTTGTATTAGATATAATATAATATTAACTACTTTGTACACAGGAATTTATTGCTTATGATAATAATGTAATAAGTAATAACACCATATCAGTTATGTCTTACAAGGTAACTCACACAATGCAAGTTACAACCACCAATGCAACTTCCTCGCACATGAATAAATACAGCATACACACATTTGTGCATTCATTTTTCTCAAACTTTATGCATTCATTCTTCTCACATTTGATATCAAAGCAAGCAAGCCCTAGGAGAGAGTATGCTTAAAAAATCAGTTTGGAGCAAAGGGACTGCAAACATCACTAAACACACTTATTATTGAAGGAAGATTTCAATATATACAAGGAGAAGTCAGTTAACACATTGGCTGACCAAGCCAGGAATACCCAACCAACTACCAAACTGCTTATGATATTAATAATAAAGTTTATTATCATTACAATGATATAATATCAAATATGTATTTTTCCTAACAATCCTTCCCTTATTACATCATTTTCTCAAGAGTGCAAAGCAAGAAACTCCAAAATGCTACAAATTTTATGGCAGCAAGAGATATTGTGGATATATCTACACACTGCTTTTGAGTTCAACAATATTGGAGATGTAGATTGTGCTACTAAACATGTTCTTAGATATAGTAACACTGAACTTCAATGTGTTTTCCGTTTAGTGTACTCATGAAAAATTAAATTACGAACAAACTTGAACACTCCCTGTGATTATTGCAGAACAAAAATTTAAGATATGATTCTTGTATGACCATTCCTGTCAAGATGCAACACAACCATAGCGCTTCGCAAACAACTCCACTTATAGCACAATAATCTGCTTCTGTGGAAGAGCAAGCACTAGTGGTTTGCTTTTTACTCCCCCATAATATTGGACCAAATCCCAAAAAGAAAACAACACCTGAAATAGGCTTCATGTCATCTAAAGAACCTACATAGTCTACATCTATGTATCCTTGCAAAGAAAAACACTCATTCTATTTAAGATCCAAGCCATACTCCACTGTACCATGGATGTACCTAAAAACTCGTGTTGTTGCTTGCCAATGTAAAACCTTAGGTTCTTGCATAAACCTCAAAAGATATCTGACATCATAGCTGATATATAGTTTGGTGTAAGTCAGATAAATGAGAATCCTGATCATTTGATGATAAAGAGTTGCATTGACCTGAGGGGATGGATCATATCAAGAAAGTTGCAATCCTATCTCCATGGGTGTTGACATGGGCTTGCAATCATCCATCCTAAACTTCTCAAGCAATATCTTGGTGTATTTCATCTGAGATATAAAAATATGATTTTTCTTTTTCCACACTTAGTCCAAGAAAATAATGCAAGAGCCCAAGACCTATCATCTCAAACGATCACTTAAGATTATTTTTCGTTGCTTCAATCATCTTCTAAGAACTCCCAATGATGAACAGATCATTGGCATATACAATTAAAATCACAATCTCCTTCCTTGCTCTTTGAGGTAAAGGAGATTGGGATCATATGGATTCTTGATGAATCCATGACGTAGGAGATGCTCATTGATCTTGATGTACCAGACTTGGGGAGCCTATTTTAGACCATAGAGGGATTTCACAAGTCTGCACACTTTTTGTTGTTGTCCAGGTGTAGTATAACCCTCAAGTTGTTGCGGAAGGCACTTTTAACATCCATCTGATGAACATTGCATCTGAACTGCAATGCCATTGCCAAAACCATTCTAATAGTCTTGATCTTTGCAGTGGGGGCAGAGATTTTTTCATAGTTAATGCCTTATTTTTGTGCATAGCCCTTAGCCACAAGTTAGGCCTTGTACTTATTAATGCTACCATTTGTTTTTTATTTGATTTTGAAAATCCATTTGCATCCAATAGCCTTTTTCTCTAGTAGAAGATCAACAAGTTCCCAAGTGTTGTTCCTCATCAATGCTTGATATTCTACATCCACGGCATCCTTCCAAGGTTGTGACTCAAGAGTCTACTATTTTTGGTTCTAAATTCTAGATTATTCTGCACATAAGAGCCAAATTCACTTCTTCACGAGACTTGTTGCAAGTTTTTGGCTCGGAGTTAGACATATATGTAATTGCATCTGCCTTTCCATTCTTCATGGTGGTATAATACCAATTAGATATTTTGTGTATAAGAGATGAGGATTGAGATGGAGACAAAGGTGCAAACTGGTCCATTGAAAACAAAACCTCCTCTCATGCTTCTTCACTTGATTTTGTTGCATGGTGTCCTCAATTTCCTTATCTTCAACCTTAGTAATTTTGGGTGTTTGATGGCTTACACGTGATAGTGAGGGAGATGTGCTACATCCTTTTTCCTCGTCAAAATCTACATCCTTGTTGATGTACAATTTCTTTGTAGCCAAATCCAAAAGCTAATATACCTTCAACTCTAAACTGTATCCAAGAAAAAAATACATTTCAAGGACTTTTCATCCAATTTAAGCCTCTATACTTTAGGGATGTGCATGAAGGTTGTACACCCAAACACTCTCAAATGTGAAATGTGTCATGTCCCAACATTAAGACATTATTTGTCATCATCAAATTGGACGATAATTATGTATATAATAATACTTAATAAACATATATAATATTATTAAGTAATATTATAATATATTTATTGTACTTATATATAATAAATATAAAGACAATTATAATATTATATATGATATATCTATTATATAAATATAAATATGTATATTAATATTAATATAAATATAAATAAATGTTATTATAATATAATTATCATATAATATATATAAGACAAATGTCTTATAATATATATAAATATAAATAAGAAATATTATTATAATCATTTATAATATAATAAATATAAATATAAATATTAATATTATTATTATATAATAATTATAATTATCAATGTAAATATTAAATCAAATATTAGTATAAAGTATGATCATTATAAATATAATATTATAAATATATATAAAATTAATATTAACTAATATCCTTGGAAGATATCAATAAAGATAGACCAAGTTTATTAAAAGACAAAGTTTATTAAAACAAAGATAAATGCAACAATTATGTTAGAGGAAGCAAGTTAGATTATTAGTAAATAAAAGAGGTGCATATTAATTAAAGGTTATTTTCTATAAGACACATCCCTTCATTAAAGGAGGGTATAAAGATGGGAAGAAGATAACATAAAGGGAGAGAAAGAAAGGAATGAGAAATATACATATATCTGGAGAGGGTAAGGAAAATAGAAAAGAATACACAAGGAATATAATTCTGATTTATAAATATAACAGCAAGAAGGATACAATATAGAATTTTTGGAAATGGTAAATATATTCATGGCATATTTAAATCTGCAATATATAAGGAATAATATATTTTGAGTTGTAATATACCATTTCACAGATACTTCTGTACACTAGTAGCCTTATAAAAACATCAGATATATCTGAGATATAATATATATGGTTTGAGTTAAAGAAAAGAAATATATTAAAAGGGAATAATTCTCTTTATGAAGTGTTGCCTCTCTTGGCAATAGTTGCAGCCATACACCATTGAAGATATAAAAAGGAAGTGTGAAGTAAAAAAGATCACATAGTAATATAAATTACCAGACAACAGATTGGTCTTCCATTAAATACAAGTATTAGATCAGCACAAGGTATTATATCAACAAGCATTACTAAGAGCAATCGATCATACAAGAA
This sequence comes from Cunninghamia lanceolata, assembly GCA_027924645.1. Taxonomy (NCBI): domain Eukaryota; kingdom Viridiplantae; phylum Streptophyta; class Pinopsida; order Cupressales; family Cupressaceae; genus Cunninghamia; species Cunninghamia lanceolata. The sequence goes on from BSBN01000150.1 coordinate 8,115,783, forward strand.
GTAAAATTGTGTGCAAGATTAATAAATTTTGTTCTTCCTAAAAGGGGACATTACAAAATGGAGGGCCTTTTCTCAGTCCATGCTTTTTCAGGAGTGATGTTTTCAAGCACTTTTGTGGGTGCCTGATTCAACAAATATACAACTGTATGAACCACTTTTGCCCAAAATGTGGGAACCAAATCTGCATCCTTTAACATACATTGCACCATTTCCACAACGGTATGATTACACCTCTCTGCAAAACCATTTTGCTGAGGTGTGTACATTGTGGTCAGCTATTTTTTGATCCCATGTTGTTGAAAGTAGTTTGAAAACTCCTTACTAGTGAATTCGCCCCCTCAATATGAGCAAATGACCTTTCTACAAGGGCTCAAAACTCTTTGAATTTTTCAAAAGCTTGATCTTTGTTGGTCAAGCAATGAACTCACATTTTTCAGGTATAATCATCCACAAAAAGCTGAAAATACCAGGCATGATTATGATTGGGTTTCATGTGCCTGCACTGTAAGATACCCAACTAGTTCTACTAAAATTTTTCCTTAACTTAAATAAATCAACTACTCGACAACTGAATCATATATATATCAAAGATAATAACTTGAATGAATCAATTTTGAAGCTGGGTACTTGTCTTATTACTTGATTCAATGCAAATGTCTTATTACAGAGATAATGCTTTCAATAGCATGAAGTTACATACTTATTCAAATGGAAATACAAAAGAAGGCCTTGAAGCCTTGATGTTTACAATGTCTTCCTCACTTGATCAACTCAATTGAACTCAATGATGTCAACTGAATGTCAACACCTCACAATACAACAAGGGAGCATCACCTTGTCAGTTGAGGGAGCATCACCCCAACACTTCAAACTCGCAGGTCTCAAGAATACAAGCTATAAGCTTTGCAGAGAGAAATTCGCCAAAAGATAAGATACCAAATGAAAGAGAGAGCTCCTCCTTTAATAGGCCTTCCAAAGGCAATGAAGGCACTTTTTCAATGCACAAAGAGGAACCAAGGCACGTTTCCCAAGAAGCATATCCAAGGGAATATTCCATCTGATGACTCATTTTGAGTTGGCAAACTTATCCAGAGACCTTGACACGGATCCCAAAGTCATCTTGTCGACCAATGAGAGCTCAGGTAGTTACAACCACCTTATCTTCTGACTAGGCGCCAAATGTTGACCCAGGCGCCCAACTGAGGTAGCAAAATCATGAATAGGCGCCTTTCCAAGCTAGGCGCATTCTGGAGGTGAGAAAACAGGTAGGAGTGCGCCTTGCATGTAAGATGACTTTCCTTGACAATTCTTCAAGTCTTGTTGTTCTGAAAGGTGGAAAGCTTCATCTAGGAGTGAGCGCCTAACTTGGGAAGAACTTCCAAATGTTGTTATCCTGATCCAGAAAGGTGTCTTGACACTTAACTTATCCAATTTCCTTGAGGCCCTCATTGAGATTGACCAAGGCGCCACTTGGTGTTGGGCGCTATCAAAGAAGTGCACCACACTTTGACTTCAATCCTAGGCGCCCAACTAGATTCTAGGCGCCAAAATGATGTTACAAATAAATGGTTTTCAAGACCAAGTGCCATTTTGAGATGATTCCTTCATGATATTGCGCCTTGCTAGGGTTGGGCGCCAATTGAGGCTTGCAAAGATGCTAGGCGCCAAATTGAGTTCTTTGGAATCTAGGTGCAATATAAACTTTCCAAAACACTTCTTTGCCAAGGCACATTCCTAGGGTCCCAAAGCCATGATCTAGCGCTTATGTTCCAACTTGTCATTTTTACAAGGAAATTTGAAAGCAACTTAATCTTGGATGAATATGATCTTCCCCTGATGGAGCGCCTTGCATGTAAACTAATCTTGAAGACTTGCATCAACCTTAGGCGCACTTTTGAGGGTGATTCTGTCCTAGGCGCCAAACTTGGTGACTATTGACAAAAATATGCGCCTAAACTTGCAATCCACTTGATCTTTCAAACAACTGATTCTTCTAACTTCAAAAAACTCCATCTATCACTTATACTTGTTTGGGCGCCACAATTGGAAGATTCTAGCTTATTGAGTGCCTTGTATTTAAGAAGTCTAGGCGCATTTTTGAGGTGGTTTAGCATGGGAATTGCGCCTAGGGGTCACTTGACCATTTTCTCCGAAGATTTTTGCAAAGTTGAATCTACATAGAAGTCAAATACCTCTAACTTTGGAAGCGCCTCACATTGGAATTGTTTTGAAGCTCATTTCTATCTTAGGCGCTCATTTAGATTTGTTTTACCTGACATCTGCGCCTAGAGCCTGAAAGTCCTTCCAGTTGCTTCAATTACCCACTCAATTCCTCATGGGTGATCAAACAACCAATCTTTTAGCAAAGCGCCTCTCAAGGATCTCTTGGAAACATGTATTGGCGCCTTGTGGTTCTAGGCGCTCATTTTGGATGATACTGCAAGATACTAGCGCCTAAAGTGAATAGGCCCTCTTCACCATCCAATTTACTTAGAAGACTTCATTCTGGAAACTTATCAATCTTTTCTATCAAGGCGCTCTGTTGGATGTGCTTCCTAACATGCTACTTTATGCTAGGCGCCACTTTGATGCTAGGAAAAAGAGAAAGTGCACCTAACCCTCATGACAACTTCTGACCTTCAAAACCCTAGTCCAATGTGTTGTCAAGTTCCTATGATATTATACTTGTCATATTGCATTCCAGAATTTGATAGAGGATCTCAAATTCCTTAGGCACCCATTTAAGAAATCTGACATGACATTGGCGCCTAGACTCCAAGAGTCAATTTCCTGTCTTCTTGGCTTCCAGACTTAACCAAATTTTGGGTTTCTGACTTAGATCCTGCAAAACAATAAATTAAGTTAGTCAAAAACCAATTCATTCCTTCATTATTTAGAATTAGCCTCCGGGAATGAGGAATAGGCTAATCCATTTTACACTTGATGATCAAGCCGGAAACAGGGACATGACATGCACAAATTAGAATGCACCAAATTCAAGGGACCAGAGTGTAATATCCCCAATGGGATCTGCCCTAAAATTCTGTATTTTGTATTCTGATTTCTGCCCTTAATTTCTGCACTTTTAGAATTCTGCTCAAACCCTACAATTTTGATTTATATTTCTGATTTCAAATAAACATGGACAGCAAACATATATGCAACCAAATGCTCAAACATCATGGCAATCATGAACCGTTACGATTATATCTTCAAACATGAACTCATCCAACCATACATGACATCAAAATGCAAGCATATATTTGGAAAAAATCTGATTTCTGGATTATTCAGTCTGCTGCTACAAATCAGAACTTCTGAATATGCAATTACACCCAAATACATAGGCCAAACATGCCGAAATACAACTCAGAAATCTGCCAATACAAATCAGACATATCAATAGGTTTGTACATACCAAAATGACATAGAATGATGCTCCAAAAACCCTCTACAATGGTGGCGCTTGGGCTGCTGCTCAGAATTAGGATTGAGAAACCCTCAAAGATGAAGAATTCGCCTCCAAAGGCCAAGTCGCCCTCCTCTAGGTGTGGCACTCTAATTTAGGGCAAGCCCTAATGCAATGAAGATCCAAAGAACCACAGAAATGATCCTCGAAATGTGGCGCACAAGTCTAGGGTTAAAACCCTAGTGCCAATTGAATGCAAATGCCACAATGAAATCTCCTCCAATGCTGATCCAAAATCTGAATATGCAATTAGGCTCTTCTCCTCCACATATCTCCAATGAAGTGCAATTGTGAACTCCGTATGAATCCACCTCCAAAGTGTGATTGGGTTTTCGTTCAACCCACTTATCTTCCTTAGGGTTTTCATCCTAGGAAGGTGCTGAATCAAAGATTGCAGCCAAGAGAGATAAATCTCAAAGAAAAGAATATGAATGAATGATGATGAAATGAGGACCGTGACATTTCATCATAGGCGACTAAAGACAAGCGGTTACTGCGATTTTGGAACAAGAATGACCTTTTTGTCAACTGACTCAATGCATACAAACATTTACAATGATTTGGAGACAACACAAACAAATTTCCTGTATCGCAATCCAATTTCGGATTGGGTACAACAAACCGCAAAGCCAAACTCTAACAAGAACTCCAAATTTTGCCAAAAGAATAGAAAAACTCTCAAGAAAACAAAATAGATATTTTTGGGTGATGCCAGATTGCCCGACCCTTTAGATGCTCTTGCGTTAGGTTATCTGTAATTTTGTATGAAGCCATGGGCAATGTCCAAGAGGCCATCGAACATTACTATGGGTCCAACAAAAGAATATTTGAATCCGTTTGGCACATAATTGATTGAATGTGGAACAAGCAACTCCACCAACACATACATGCATCAACATATTACTTGAATCCCAAGTTTTTCTTCTTTGATTCCTTTAGGGCAAATGAGGAGGTTATGGATAGCCTCAACAAATACATAGGGAGGATGATGCCTAATGAAACCCTTAGAGATGCAATCTTTTATGAGGCACAAATTTACAAGGGTAGAGAGAGTAGGTTGTTTTCTTCATTTATATGCATTCGAAAGAAAATGACCAGGCAAGAAAATAAAACAAAATTATCTTTCAAAACTTCAATCATAGTCTTGTAGATAGTAGACTTGTTTAATAAAAACAATTGTAGTTTACTTACAAAGTTATAAATGTTCTCTTTGTAGATTTGTGGTGGTAAGATTATGGTGCAAAAACACCAAATCTATAAAGCCTTGCCATCCACATTTTATGTCAACCTTACAACTGTGTGAGGGCAATTAGAGCAATTAAAGGTCATTCATACAAAGAAGTGCAACTGATTTAACCAAATGCACTTCAATGACCTCATTTCTATATAGTATAACCTTCATCTTCACGTCAAAAAGATGGAGGGGAAGGACACTCATGATAATTGGCTTGGATCACATCAATCCATATTCGGATTGGATTGCCAAGGATGTGGAGCCCATGTTTTTCATTGGAGGAGATTGTTGATTTTAAGAGGGAAGCAAAAGTGTAGGCACAAGTAGAAATAGAAGTGAAAGCATCAAGAGAGGTTTCATTGGATGATGATCATGATATGCTTGAGGATAATATTGTTCCTAAAGAGGAATCTTTATCATCTAGTTTGAGCTGCCACTAAGAAGTGTTAGTTGGAGGATAAATTTGTAAAATATATTATGGATTTGTAAATTTCTAAGATGATGGCAGTTGGTCAATCATCATATCATATATGACACCATGATGTGCATTATACTCCTTTTTTGTTCTAAACCTAATATAAAAACCGCCTTGTGAATTCTTTAAATTTAATATCTGACATGTTATTTAAGTTTATTTTAAAAATTTATGTATTTTTTAATGTGTCAAGTTTTTTTAGAGTCAACGTCAAATTTCCGGCCTCTCAAGATTTCACTAAGTCAAAGTTTTTGGACTATGGTTAAGAGTACTTAGACAAATGCAAGGTTTAAATGAATCGAGAAGGATTACACAAAACCATAGTTTAAAAACTTGTGACTTGACAAAACTTGGCAGACACAAATTTGACTCAAAATTAGCAACTCGACAAAAGCTTGCCAAAACTTGGCAAAGTTTCCAAACATTAAAAAACACATATATTTACAAAATAATCTTAAAAAACATGAATAAAACTGACTTTAGAGATCTAAGAAGTAGTTTTTCATTCATTTATAGATCAAAAAAAGAAATTCAATACACATCAAAAAATCTGCAATGACCATAGGCCTGCTAGTCATTCCTCTTTCATTAAGGATGGTGTTAATAGGCAATTAAGTACTAACAAAGTTATAAGTACTAATATATATTATTATTAATATTAAAACTATTAACATTGCATCATAAAATTTAAACCTAAAAGTTTTAGATTAAAAAAACATAAAACAAAAACAAAAAACATATTAAAAAAATATATTCAGGCACTCCTCCACTACTGTCAACTCTCCTGATGCCATTGTAAAGCATGGACACTCAGATCCAATTACCATCAAACATCAGGCGATTGGATGTCTTTCTCACAAGGCCCACAATGCCAGTCCAAATACCGTTATGCCACATATGCCAGAAAGTAGTTCCCCCACTGGTCGATGCCAACTCACTTACAAAGAGTGGCACAAATCACTGTTTCAGACGCCATTGTCAAAAGGGCACAGAAAGGGTACAAACACGGCAAATTTAAAACATATTTTCCTTCAAGAATTCGTACCGTTGTATTTCATCATGATTTTTGGCAAGTTTTAGTGAGATTAACTTGCCAATTTTCTAGAAAAAATCACACCCGAGTTAATTCACAAGTAACTCGACAGCAGATTTTTCTCATGAAAACTCATGATTCAGTGAGTTTTCCTGCTATTTTTGAAACTATGGTTAAAATCTTAAATGGACTGGGAAGGATTATGCAGTTTTCTGACTTCTAAAAGACAAGTTTGTTGGTGTGTTGGTGTTTAGGGAGCAAATAAAGATTTATATACCCATGTAAAAGCACGGAAAATGCCAAAAAGAGTTACAAGAACAATCAAAGGCACCAAACCTGTTGCCTATTAAACAATGCAGAGAGATTGAGTCCTTGAGAAAGTGTTATCAGCTCAAATGCATTCATCATTGACGGACCAAGTTCCGTTGTCTCTTTATGCTCACTTACATATTTGTCCTGCAAACCCACAAGAGCAGCATTAGGTTTCCTAATGCTGAAATTGCAATAAATAATATTAATGTTCATCATTAATGCAATCCAATGCTCTGGAGTCTTGAATTAAACTACCACTCTTAATTTGAAGCATTATATTTGATTTCTACATCAGTTCAAAATAGCCTTCCTTTGTAGTTCAATTAAGTATTGAATACACAGTCTATATATATCTGAAAATACAGATCTAACATCAAAGATCATAGTGTAAAATTGATTAAAATACAACACCAGACAGAAAATAGGTACCTATAAGTTCATCTTCAAAACCTGCACTCTAATGCATCATTAGGTAAAGTTAAGAAGATTATGTTAATGTTTGTATAGTTTTTCTTTTCTCTTCACAAAAACAAATGGGTTCTAAGTTCCATGAAAATATCTGTTCCATCCATTTAATTTCTTCACAGTTACTAATCACATGCAACATGACTGCCTTGAAAAGGAAAGTAAAGAGATTGTGGCCAACCTCCGCATCATCAAAAACGGCTTGCACATCATCAAAGTTAACATCATTATCTTCATAAAGCCTGACAGGCACATAATTCTTTTTGAACCAATCATCTTCCCGGATGCCGCTGACATTTATACGCTGAGGCAGATCAAACACTAGTCTGTGTGATCGATAGAACTTTCCAGCCAAATTTCCCATAAACACAAAATTCAAGAAATATGAATCAGTAACAAATTCATGGCAATTAGCTAAGCAGAAAACTTACCATCCGTGGGTCTGGATTAAGAATTCTTGAAATCAAAGACTTGGCACCAGGAGAAAACCATGTTGGACATGAAAATTCCGCTTCATTGATCTACATTTCATCACATCAGAGAAGTATAAATACAGGTAGGCTGGTGAGCAACAAGGGACTTTAAGTTCCATTGGTGTTCTAACTATGAAATGTAAAATGAAGATATAAAAAGATAAGTTTATGAGATAAAAGAATATAGCCACATTGGAGAAGTGTGTACTCTCCCTACACACTTTCCATTGCCAGATAGCACTGAGGAGATATGTGATGTCTTATTACAAATTAATCTTGACACAAGCAAGCAGGAGGGTAAGACTTGCCGTTAAAGAAAGGCCTCTTTCACCAAAGCACAAGAAGAATGAATTTATGTCTGCTACGATTGATCTTCTCAGGCATTAATCATGATTTTGTAAGATAGATAATAAGCTGCCAGTGGTGAAAATATACCTTTCTATAGAGTGTTGTTAGATCATCTTCATCAAATGGAAGAAATCCTGCCATTAACACATAAAGAATCACTCCACAAGACCACAAGTCTGCTAATGCACCATCATATCCTTTGTGGCTAAGAACCTACAAAACAAGAACAAGTATAAGATTGATCAACTCTCCATCAATTTTTTTTTTCACACCTTTAACTCTAAATGATCAATCCATTTCACAGGAGCAAGAACTTATATAAACTACACTACATTCAATAGAGTATTAGTTACCATATTGTAAATCCTCAATAAAACCTAGCTCAATTTAAGAATTTAATTATTCGAAAAAAAAAAAAAACAATTTATTATGCACATTAAAACAGACAAGGTTTGATTTGACTGATACATTTTTCTAAATGAATCTCAAGCTATACTTAGTTCCTGTGCCTGACCTCAAACTGTGTTAACTCACTTAACTGTTTTACTTGCTCGGGGGAAACAGATCATCTACCAGAAACAAACACTTAACTAAAACATCATCACTAATGTGTATGACCATTTGAAATGGACTAAAGAAATGGGATACATTGCAAATAACATCTCTACCAGAAATATCTTCATGAAAGGGGAAACAAAAATTAGTTCTTGCACTCTGAATGTCTTATTGTCTATCTTCTCGATGGGCCCATGATATATGATTATTTGTTTCTGTTGATTATAATGTTGTTCTTAGTCACTTTCCTTAACCTCACATGATGCCTCTTAGTGTTTTATTTAATTTATACCAAACCAAGCTTTAGGTGTGCTCTTTCAACCATGTGTTTCTTTGAATTCACCATTCACCTCTTGGCCAAATCAAATCATAGTGAAATAGCAAATTGAAAAACTGTCCAAACCCCAGAAAGGGATTGGAACCAAACCAACCTGGAAACATGTTATTCCTCTATGGGAAAACATGGCTTAGCCTGAAAGCAAAATTGCCAAACTTGAGGATCCATTTAATTGGCATCATCCTACAAGCTTCAATGCACATATTCAACTTGAATGTAGGATATCACCAAGCCTACAGAAATTAGCATAGATAAGGAAATATCAAATATTTCCTCCCCAAGATAGGACAAGCTCTAGTTAGTTCAAAACACAGTTAGGTGATAATGCATAAAGGAATCTTTTGAATAAGAAAACCAACTTCAAGGTTCCTGGATGGAAAATGATATGTTTTGGCATATGGAAGGAATTGTCATCCATGGTGTCAAATAATCAAGTATAAAGTACTGTATGTATTACATGAATCTACTTTCAAGCCACATTGGAAAAAGCAAGCTCTACAATCAACAAGAGGACATGCACATAGGAAGAATATGAGGAAAAAAACATATGATCACACTATGTTAGAACAATGTTAGGTGAATAAGAGTTCAACCAATCATCCCATAGAAGGTGAGAAAATATGTCCTTACCCTCTGTCTCTTCACTCAAGAAAGCATGACTCAATACCATGTTGACTAATTAACTTACCTAACTGGAATATTTATTCTTTAATGAATGAACCTAAATGAAAATAAACTGCCACATGCTTGCAAGAAAAAATGTTACTGATATCCAAACGACAAAACGCAAAGCTATAAAAAGTTGAGGTGCAGATGCAGATTAGCTATAGGAGATTTCCTACCTTTAGGGGCCAGCAAATGAATGGTACAGAACTGTAAACAACTGTAACAAACCTTCCCGTGAAGAAAATTTCTACGCCTCAATATGAACTCACTAAATCTTTTAGACTATGGCTAATTACACAAACGGGCAATAACAGAAACTAGGAAGACAAAAGGAAACTAGGTTACCTATCTCTCAAGAATATATCAATACTTATGCTTAAGAACATCCCTTCAAGATTCTGATATCCGAAACAGTGCAAAAGAATTGATCAAGGTTATATCGTTGGCTTCTATATTTTCCCTCGTGGTGGGTCTGGTAATAAGGCCCAAAACATCTTAGCTTAAATATTTTATGAAGGTTGATCTAGAAGACTCTTTACATAGTTAGACACTGCAAATAATCCACTCTCAAACTAGATGTCACATGACTCAGCAACAACTCAGTGAAGCCAAAGACTAAGAGCATGACCCATGCCCAGGAAAAACTCCACTAAATTAAAAAACATTAAAAAAACATACCTAGCATGTCAAAATAAAAACGATGTTTATCATTCCATTGTAAATCCACTCATCAAACATCCAGATAAACATAAAAAATATGTACCAAATTGGCAAATGTTATTGTAATAGAACATCATCAGTACAAATGTATTCGTCTATGTAATCCATCTTACATGTTTATTTTGATGTCTGTAAAGCTTGTTCATGAAACTCAAACTCAAGAACAACTTGGCAACCTAAAGAGTGATCCTAGAATTGTCAGTTGGTAATGCACTAGAAATAACATGACAAAGAGTTTACTCTTCTTATTTTCACAAAGAATGGAGCCAAACTTGAGACTCTGAGAGTACTTGACCACTTGCAAGGATTAAGATGAGGATGTATTTTTCTAAAGGTATACATACTATTGTTTTCCTTAGTATCCTACAGGTTTCAGTTTCATTTGATGAGCCTTATTTTGTTGTGGCAGTATCCTCTAGGTGGAAGGCCATTGGGAAAACATTTCTGGACCAATCAAATAAGATTTCAGGCTTTTTGTTCCAACTGCAATTTTGGTTGAACTTTGTGCTTTTTTGGATTTGAAGCACATGGTTTCTACAATGCCATTTATACCCAAATATTACTTGATTCCTTCCTATCTCCATCATGTTAGGGCCTGAATACTGCTATATTGTTGGATTTGTACTCTTACATTGAATGGCAGTATCCTAATTGTGAGTTTCTTGCTAGTTAATTTACAAGGGTAGCCTATGAATTTAGAAAACTAGACAATGTTCAACACAGACCCCGTATTTTTGTCCAAAGACCATTTAACAAGAAACATCACCTCAAGCTCTTATTGTACTCGTCTCCTTAGGGAAAATTACTTAACAAGCAAGATAGATGAATGAGTTGAAATACTGTCTAGAACTTGGTAAAAGAAACATAGTAAACAATATGTTATCCCATATATAACCAAATTAGCTAACTAAAGAAAACCTCCAGTTCGAAATAAAAAGGAATCAACGAAATTAACAAGGATGCCCAAATATCATCAATTTTCTCAAACAAGAAAATTGCACTTGGCTACAAATTAGGAAATGATACAAGATCCCTAATAATTGTGATAGCAGCTCTTGTCAAGGCATATAGGAAATATTGAAGGACATAACATTATGAGAATATAGACATTGAAGTAAACACTGTAAATGTTAGGCATTGTACATGTATTCATTGCAGACACTTTTCAAATATCAAATGCCTGAGAGTACTCTAACAAGCAGAGATCTTTGTTTTTTGAGAAACAGAAGCAAAACAGAAATAACTAAAACTTGTCAAAAGCAACAAGTTTCTTTAGGGGAAGTGATAGTGCAGTTTTAAACCTTTGATATTTCAAGAACATGAGAACGAGATAAAATCTGAAAGAAAAACTTTGCATGACTAAAATCCTAGACAAAATTTGAGAATGAAAACTAATCTATTTAAAACATACATCAGAAGCTTTCCAACTATAAACAACATGGCTATACTCAATAGAAATCCCCGGAAAATGGTTGTTCTAACCAATATTTCTCCAAGTATCGGAAACAGGGAAACGTGTTTTGGGGACATCAAAAATTCAGATTTTGGGGATGGCAGGGGAATGGCTATTACAAACATATAAATTAACATCTGTAAATTAAAATAGAAATATTTTTTTTAAACTAACATAAACAAACTAAAGAAGCTGAAATTTTAAGAAGTGAATACAAAGCACTGAGTTCACAATGACAATGAATTATTATATGAATATTAAAATACAAATAAATATTAAAAAATAACTTAAACAAACTAAAAGAAGCTGAAATTTCAAAAAGTAAATACAAAGCACTAAATTCAGAATGGCAATCTGTTGATTCAATAATCCATTTAATAATATGATATTCATCTCATTAATTCGTGAATGCAAATTACAAACTACAGAGTTACAAACTCAAAATGAGAAGCAAAACTAAATCAAAATGCCAAAATAAGAAATCCATGGCTGCATTGAGCAACAAGCTCAGTAATGGGCTTATGGTTTTAAAAAGTTTAGGGGTTACATTAGGGAAGGGGGGCCTTGGTGTGCTCCCCATTTAACATTTAGTTTTTTTATTTAACTTTAAGATTTTTGTGTGTGATTTTGCAGTTGCAACAAGTGACAGCTGCAGGGGATGTTATGGGGATGCCAGGAACGGTAGGGTGTCCAAGATTTCCTATGTGTGGGGACATCCCCTTTTTCCTGTGTTTTTGGGTGCAGGAGGGGAGTTTTTATCCATGTCCCAAAGTTTCCAAAAAGTCCCAAAGCCTTGAGGATGTGTGCTTACGGAACATGGGTTTTAACCTCATTTCTCACTATAATGATTTCAGCAAAATCGTGATGACCTCACCCACCTACAATTGATAAAAAAAGAAAGTATAAAATGTTATGAATTTACTTGCACAAAAGAAAAATATAATAGAAAGTATGCTGCAAATACTTGATGATAATAATAGGCCACTTCGAGGGAGCGAACCTCCAAAATCCTTCAATAACAACAGAATTCACAATATAATTACAAACTAACCACTACCTGCTATATATACCATACATATGCCTTGGAGACCACCCAAGCCAACCTAACTACCTATATAAAACTACAGAAATGATCATTTAACTTAATTAAAAATTATGCTAACCACAACTCGGCTACACATATCCCCATGCATGGGCATAACATGCCCCTCCCCTTAAAACCAATATTGTCCTAAATGTTGATGATCGTTGGATGCTTCTGCAAGAATGCTCCACCTTCCCATGTTGCATCTTCACGGGCAAGATTCTTCCACTTGATTGGATACTCTATAATCATCCTTGTATGCAACCTCTTGGTGCATGTATGAATGATTCCCTCAAATTCCAAAATGATTCTACCCTCCTCATCAAGCTCTGGTAAATCTATCTGGGTTGAAATCCTTTGTCCAATGACTTTCTTCAAGCACAAAACATGGAAGACCGGATGTATATTTGTTTACATAGTTAACTCTAATTTGTATGCTACACAGCCAATTTTCTGTAAAACTTGATAAGGGCCATAATACATGGGTGAAAGCTTGTTATCCTTCTTCTGTTGTTTCAATGACATCTGCTTGTATGACTATAATCACACAAAGACCCAATCTCCAACTTCAAAATTTCTTTCACAACAGTGCTAATTGGCTTGCTGCTTGACTCTATTTTGTGCCTCTTGTCAGTACTACATGTGTTCTATTGCTCTAACCTTTAGGTGTACCCTTAAGGAAGAGGTGATGGATGGCAAGGGATACCCATATACTACCAAAAATGGAGACATTTTGGATGAAATGCAGAAAGAAGTGCTATACCGCTATTCTACTAGTGGCAACCATTGCACCCATCTTTCATGTTTATCTAAAGCAAAACAACAGAGATAACCCCCAGGCACTTGGTGACCACCTTAGTCTATCCATTTGATTAGAAATGATATGACAAGCTCCAAGTGAATTGAGTTCCCAAACATAAGAATAAGTCAATCCAAAAGTTGCTTGTAAATATACGATCACAATCATTTACTATGATTCTTGGGGTCCCATGTAGCTTCTAAATGGTGTCCATAAAGTCGCTACAATAGTACATGCTTCAAATGAGTGTGACAAAGCACAAAAATGTGCATATTTGGCAAGTCTATCCACAACAACCATGATGACAATTTTTCCTTCAAACCTAGGCAAACCAATTATGAAATCCATGGATACCTCCTCCTACCTCTGGTTTGGAATAGATAAAGGTTGTAGAAGACCTTGAGTCTTAATTGTCTCCCTCTTATTTTGTGAGCATACCATGCATTTTGCCACAAATTTTTGGACATCCCTTTTGAGCCATTCCTAAAAGAAATCCTACATGACTCTATGATAAGTCTTCAAGAAGCCTAAATGCCCACCTATTGAAGAAGTATCGAGCTCTACTAGAACCTTAAGCTTAAGGGTTGAGTTCTTACATAGCTACAACTTGTCCTTGTGTCATAGAGCATCCCATTTCCACACAAATTTGTCTAACACACTTCAATCTTGGAGTTTTTGAATGAGATTTTGTATATCCATGTCCTCCCATTCTTCTCATGCCTCATCCACCCAATCTACATGTAGCGTGGCAATGGCACACAATAGTGATTCTATAGATTCATCCCTTCTAGAAAGAGCATTAGCCACAACATTCTCCTTTCCTTTCTTGTATATGATCTCGAAGTCATATACACCTTTGTGATCCATTTTTGTTGTTCTTCAGGTGACAATCTTTGTTCCAAGAAATATTTGAGACTATCATGATATGTTTACCTTAAAGTGTCTTCCCATTAGATATGGTCTCCATTGTTTGACTTCATAAAAGATAACCATCATTTCCTTCTCATAAACAAGCTTCAATAAATTCTTATCTTTGAGTTAATGACTCTCAAATGCAAGGGGTCTTCTCTCTTGCATGAGTACAGTTCCTATGCCATACTCTGAGAGTCTGAAGCATCACATTCCAAAACAAAAGTTTTAGAAAAAACTAGCATAGCTAGAACTAGAGTGGTGCACATGGCTTCCTTTAGCTTCTCAAATGCCTTGGTGGCTACCTTATTCCACTGAAAGGAGTCCTTCAATAACGTTGTGAGTGGTGTTGTGATGCTTCCATATTTTTTTTAAAATCGGCAATAGCAACTAGTAAACCCTAAGAAACCCTGTAGGTTCTTGAGGGTTTGTTGGTAAACAGATTTGTCGATACGGTATTTCGCTTCAAATAGCTTAAACTCACCCGATGGGCAGCGGCAACGTTTCAACAGTTGGAGAGATCACTATTGAGTTAGCAATCTTCCTCTGTATTTGAGAGGGGCAGCACCCTTGTATGAAAAAATTTGGGGTTTTTTGGGGTATGCTTTTGACCAGATAGTAGGAAAGGCAACTAAACCAAAACTAGAAAGGAAAAGGATAACTGAAGGTTACACAAGGAAAAGGAACTAGTACCAAGATCCTATTCCCAAGAAAGAACATTTGAAAATGAAACATACAACTAGGGTTTCAAAGGAGAAATGCCATCTAACACATGAAGGATGCATTCACCAGGAGTTTCATGTCTTATTGATCAAAAAACTACCTATAATTCTATCCCAGTTGCATGAGGAAAACCTATGAATTCCATACATAACAGAAAATATTTAAAGAGAGGTTGCAAATTAAACACATGAATAATCTACAACATAAAGAGGCAATATATTGGCTCTACAACCAGCTCTATTATTCTTTATTCAATCCAAAATGAGAGCTCTATGACTCTCTTGCTTCTGTACACTGTATGAAACCTCTTGTTTTCCCAGAAAAAATGAATTAGAAAGAGAGACAGTAACCAGAAAAAGAGAACCCCTTTACATTGCAAATGATTGCATTTATAGTTTTCCCAACCAATAACCAACTCCTAACTGACTTGTAACTACCTTTCGGACTTTATGAAATATTTGAAACAATATTACAAAGCCTTTTTAATGAGCGTATGTTTTCAACTCATTAAAAGAAATGTTTTACAAACATTAACAAAACTGCTTTTATAATAAAAAGTTTGCTATTCCAGTTTGGTGTGATTTTCTAAATTCACAAAAATACAAAAAAATCAAAATATTGCAAAAATAACAAAAAGGGGACATTACAGTGGTATCAAAGCAATGATCTTGCTAGCCTCCAAGGTTAGATCTAATTGTTTGTGATGTAGCCTGGAGGTAAAGAATATAAAACTTATCAAAGAAGAAAGGTACAAGAACCAAAAATAGGGGAGATAATTGAAGAGGAAATGGAAGAGAGAAGCAAGAGGAGTTTGATAGAAGATGAGAAGGCTGAAATACACTATAATGCTATTGTGAGTATGAGCCAAAGTCAACAACAGATGACAACTTATGGCACAACTACTTCAAACTATACAGAACATCAATGTCGCCAAGGCAACACAATCTCTTATAGGAGAAGGAAGCGCTACAGCCAATCATAGAACCGTTGTGGATTCCATACCTAGGTGCTCTCAGCGCAAGTTCTTACAAAGGGAAGAAAGATCCGCATGAAGAAAAAGAGCCAAATCAGGATGAGGATAATTTTGCTACCTTCTTTATGGAGTATAGAGAACTTGGACCGGAGTTCCATACACAAATGTCACTTAATGATTTCTGCAACTTGAAGTTGAAGCATGGGAAGGAGGAGAGAGACAAATTCACATCAGCCTCATAGGGATCTACAAAATAGGTTGGGTAAGCTATCCAATCCTACTTTTGATGGCTCCACTAGATGCATTGCACAAGCTTGGATTCAAAAGTTAGACACCTACTTTTCACTCAATCCAATGTATGAGGAGGAAGCCATCAAATTTGCTAAATTACACTTGAAGGGCATTGCACAAGTGGTGGTATCATGGATTGATCACCCAAGAGCATAATTTGATTAGCACTTATCATGAGGTCACTCAGAAATTGATTGACAGGTTTGACAAGAAGGATTCAGCGATTTATTTCAGGGAGTTGGCTCAATTGAGACAAAATGGTTCAATGGATAGTTATGTGGCAGAGTTTCAGAAATTAACAATGACAGTTCCAGATGTTTCAAAGGGGACATTACAAAGTAAGACATGTTACAATTGCTGACCAAAAGTATCCAAAAACTGACACTAGAAAGCAATAAAAGCAAAAGGAAAGAGGGAAGGAAAACCTTAAGCAAGTTAATATATACAAAATCCATGTAATGAGAAACAATCCTATGATAGGAAGACTCCCTATCAAAAAGAGCAGCCAACAAAGCCAAGAGACTGGAGCCAATGGAGAACCTCCCAAAGGATATGGGAAGTTTGGGCATTAGAAGATTGTGTCTGGTGAATCTGGCTCTAAATGCTAAATTATTATGACAATCAACTCCTAGAAACATGTTTGGACCAAAACAATAAGATATAAATATTATCCATAATATGGAAGCCAAGAATTTAGCCTAAATAATGGGTCTTCTTGCTAACCCATATCAAATAAAATGATGAAGGCTAGCCTTGCGGTTTGGTTCAGCAAGAATTATACTAGGAAGTGGGAGATAGAGCATCAAATTTATTTTGCATAGATGCATGGAATCAAGCTCTACAATTAGCAAATATGGAAAGTCTTTAAAAAGCTTGGTATGCCTTTCTAGAGGCCAGCTGCTATCATGTTCAAGATTATTGGCAACTTAGTTAACTAGACATGAAGGGCAATACGATCACTTGTAGATCTTGAAACCCATCTACAAGCTAACCTACTAGGATGCTTCAAAATCACAAGCCCCTACTATAAGAGA
Organism: Cunninghamia lanceolata; assembly: GCA_027924645.1. Taxonomy (NCBI): domain Eukaryota; kingdom Viridiplantae; phylum Streptophyta; class Pinopsida; order Cupressales; family Cupressaceae; genus Cunninghamia; species Cunninghamia lanceolata. The sequence goes on from BSBN01000150.1 coordinate 8,133,136, forward strand.
TTTTAGAGACTAGACATATCCCACTGTCGGTTACCCAAACATCTACGGTTAGGGTTGTAAGACAAACAAAGAATTAAACCATTCAGGCATACAAAAAAATTCATCAAAACAATGGAACACATTGCCTTGGCACAAGATTTTAATTGTTTGTGGGGAAAAAATCTTACAACTCACATCTACAAGAGAGGTTCCCTTGGTTCCACTTCCAACAAATGGCTTATACATGAAATTGATGCAATCACCAACCTCCATCTATTCTGGAACTAGTCTTCGACGTTGGAGTTGTTGGCCTACCTTAATGCACAACCATGGCACCATTGTGGAAGCATAGGGAAAACTTGCTTAGAATAGCCTCAAAGATCATTCAAATCCACTATTCTTAATGCCATATGACAACTCGGTACAGGCATCCTTTGGAATATTTGGTTGGCCCAAAACAAAACAATGTTAAATAGAATAAGACTCCTTTGTTTGGGAGTGAATCAAAGACTGAATATTCAAAAAACTATCCAAGTCAAATTCAAGATCTCAAACAGAAAAATTATGGTTGGGAAAGAAAGATTGTTTATTGAGGTTTGGTCCCCAAAGTTCCTTTTCCCTAATAGTGAAGTGTGTCAAGTAGACAATAAGCCAAAGAAGGATCAGTGTTGGAGCTAGTTCCAAAATGTTAACGTTTTAATTTGCACCTTTTGGCGTAATACAAAACAGAACAGCATGTGAGGATAAACCTCTGTTCAAATTGGAAGGGGAAGCTCCCTTTTATGAAAATAAAACAAAAACCCTAAAACCTAAGGACATGACCTCTAGCTTTTTACAATATGTAAAATTTAACTCTTAGGGTTCTGAAAATACATTGCAAAAGAAACTAAGTAACTGCTTCTAGAGCAAGGGCACAAGACAAATTAGCATTTTAATTTGCACCTTTTGGCGTAATACAAAACAAAACAGCATGTGAGGATAAACCTCTCTTCAAATTGGAAGGGGAAGCTCCCTTTTACGAAAATAAAACAAAAACCCTAAAACCTAAGGACATGACATCTAGCTTTTTACAATATGTACAATTTAACTCTTAGGGTTTTGAATATACATTGCAAAAGAAACTAAGTAACTACTTCTGGAGCAAGGGCACAAGACAAATCAGCACTTCTACTCAAGACAAAAGATTTTTCTATCTTTTCTTGATTGGACACACCTACAATATCTAGAAAAAGCACATGCTCTCTAGCTAAAAGCCACAAAGAATTGGATGAACATCAAACAAGATATCATGAATTGAATATAGATATTTGCATACAAAGCCACAAAGCTCAAATCAATAACTAATGCAATACAAAGCCTACAATTGACTATCAAGCAATATTCAACTCACAAAATCACAATCACAAGATCATAAAAGACAACTTTGAACAATAATTTCAGCAAAAAATTAGCATAAAAATCACCATCCCAATCCAATCTAAGTGCCAAAAACACTTAATTATAAGCATTTACAAAGTTTTCAATAAGAAATCATTTTAAAAAACTAACATAGTTCTACTCTATGAATAGTTTGTTTGTACACAAAGCAAGCTTATCATACAATTTGTCGACAAATTCCAAACCCTAAATTGTCATGTCCTAATGTAGGCACATCCCTGGGAACCTTGAGAATATGGTGTCATGTCTCAGGAAAGAGAAAATATGCTCTAATTTGATAATTATGTGTAAGTGTATGTTTGTGGTTAACAGTTTCATCACATGATGGAATTAAGTTATGTGGTTGTGGTATAAGCATAGTATGTGGTTCTTGTACCACAAGTCGAGATTTGGTGTTGATTTGATAACCGGAAGTTGATTATTTGGTTCGCAGTGTGACTGTGGCTTCATAGTGTGAGTTGTTGGAAATGTATCTATTTTGTGGAAGGTTATTTTGGGTTTGTGCCAAAGGATAATATTTGTGAGGTGTTTAGTAGTCGTTGTGTCATGTCCCCATTTCCGAAATGACTTCACATGAAGATAGAGATTAGCCTATTAGCCATTCCCGTAGGCTAATGATGTGATAAGGGAATGAATTTTGCAATTTTGAATCAAATAAAGGGAAATGAAATCTTCAATTACATGTCCTACATCGAATAAGGCATTCGCCAATCTTAGTGTGGAGCTATTTTTGCATTGAACATGGTTTTTATTGGATCGATTCCTAAGGGAGTCCTATTTTGAGCAAATTGTATTCTTCAAGATGGTTCTATTTGAAGGAGGTTCTATTTGATTGACTCTTAAGGGAATTCTATTTTCATCAAGGCAAGATCACATTCTTCAAGGTGGTTCCATTTGTCAAATAAGGGGATCGCCATTTCTAGAGGGTTTCAATGGCTAATGTTAACATTGGATTGTGAGATGGCGCCTAGAGACCAAATGGCTACGGAATACATTGGATGAAGCACCAAACGGCTAAGTCATGAGCCCACGTTGAAGGAAGAGTATCTTTCGCCATGGTTTGAGGAACGATTGCCAAATGCATTCACCAAGGATATCACGCCATCCTATGAGGTTCGCCAATGCTAAAGGCAAATCGTCCAAGCCTCAAAGAAGATCATCATAGGAGAATTCGCCAAGGATAGAGACGTGAGGAAAATCGGCCAAGTCACATTCGCCTATGCTAGGCCTATTTCAAACAAGATAGCGATTTCATGGAGAAGGAGATCCAATTGCCTTGAAGATCGATTTACTAGTTGTATTCATTTAAAATTGCTTTGCAAGTTTTTAAATGAATAATCGGATATTGAATATTGTTCATGAACTTGGCATTTCATTGGTGGAATTCAAATCTCTATTCCAATTCGTCCAAGAGAGGTGAGGCCTGTCCATGGAGAGGATAAATACTAGCTCTTGGAGGACAATGGGGATATGACTGATTTTGGTATGTTTTCTCTATTCATTTCAAGCTTGAAGATTCTGATTTTCATGCTTTCTTGCAAGGAGATGTGCCCTTGCCAATAGGGAGATGACCCCCTATGATTTATGAGGTGATATTGGTCTAATTTCACCATTGGATTCAAACTTGCAGGTATTAGGAGAGATAGAGAGAGTATTGGCGATCATTGCTGAAGATTTGGCATCAAGATCTAGGACATTCGAACATTCATTAGTCTGCTGATTGCATACAGTATTTTCAGTCATTGGCAACAGTCATAACAGTCAGCATACATTGTCATTGGAAGGAGTTACAAGGTTCATTGAGTGCTGAAGCTACTTGGCATTCATTTGGCAACCTTCCTCTATTATCGGGCTATCATTAGAGTCTATATTTGAAGTCAATTGTAATCATTTGAAAGTCTGATTTGAAATCTGTATGTGACTGTCTTAAGGGACAGCGAATCAGTATTTGTAATTGCACCATTTGAATAAGCTAATAAAGCAATTGGAGTTTGAGGTTCCATTGATTATATGTTGCACTTGTTTCCTTTCATTCTTAGTTAAGTTGCCATAAATTTCTGTTATTACTACCAAGGAACATTACACATTGTGAAGGTCTAAGGTGTGTCACATGGAAAATCTCCACCATTGGACTATTGTATTTTGTAAGTTTGTTATATCTAGTTGGTGACACATTTCATGTGGTTTTGGGCTTTGCGCCAACTTGAGACCGACACAGATCATGTGAGGAACTTGACAGCAATATCAATAAGAGGTTTTGAATTAGATAAGAGTAAGCAAAGAAGACCAAAAGATAGAAGCGTGGAAGGTAAGTTCAACAGTAAGGGAGTGAAATCGGAGTGACAAAGTGTGGCGATGAGTATGGTGTGGGATACAATCTAAAAGTATCCAATGAGGTGTGTTGTGTTTCCAGTCATGTCATGTCACAGCCCTTGCGGCAAGTCTGAAAGTGGTGTTTCCATAGTTTAGAACAGTGTGTTTTTTGTAGGGAGTCCTAGTGGCATTTGTGTTATTTTGGATAATCTTAATGTAATGAAACGACTATGGCCTGGCATGTAAGAGGGCCCATTGTGGCAAGTTATGTGGTTGTAAACATCATGATAATGGTGCAATCTTATGTTGTGGTGTCTCATGCGAATTTATGTGGTTTGAGGTAATTGGTGTGTGTGTTATTGTGGTTGGTTGCACGATTGGATAGTCCTTCTTGGAGCCTCCTACCACAACTGCATCAATTGGTATCAAAGTGAAGAGGTTGGATCATGGGAAGATTGTTGGTGTGGATGTAAGTGCACCTGATTGATGTGTTTTCTTAAGAATGAGTTTGACAAAAGCCTAAACTATGGTGGTGATAGGTAAAGGAAGGCGTAAGTAGTGGAGGTGCGTCGAATTTGGCTTTGCAGAAATCAAATAAAGTTTAGATTCTGGCAGTCCGTTGTACCCAAACCGAAACTCGAATTGTTACAAGAATCTTCATCATCGTCCAAACGTCATGTCATTTTTGAATCAAGTCAGTTGTCAAATCCAGTGTTCATCTTTCTATAGTTCAAAATTTCAAACCATCGAGTCATCATTTTTGTCAAAATCCTGTAATACGGATTCTTTGTCGTATTTTCCGAAATGTTGTAAATTGTCACATTTTCTATTTGTCCATAAAATTTTGATTTTGATATATTAATTCGTAATTAATAATTTATTATTGAATATTTATTATAATATTAAAATTAAAATATCCTTAAGTGTTATCATTGTCCAAAATCAAAGTTTAAAAATTAAAAATTATTAAATATTATTACTCTTATTAATATCTATTATCAAATAATAGTTATTAATAAAGATAATAACTAAAAATAAAAGCCTTTAAAAAGGCGCGCACCATTTCCTTGGTGCGAGCCATATGAAGGCAAATTAAAAAAACAAACAAAACAATAAAAATTTTAAAGGCCAAGGCGCATATGAAGTGCTTGACACACGCTTTACCAAGGCAAATGAACCAAAATGAAAGTGCCTCATAAAAATATACACACTTGTATATAGCAAACGCGCCTGAATAGAATAGAATAGAATAACTTTTAACGTCCACGAGACTAAAAGTAGCCTATGAGACATCCAACTCTGTAATGTTTGTTTCTACCTTTCAATTCCTCTTTTATTCAAAGATATAATGAGCTCTCCGACTTTCTCAAATGACCCCTCTATAAATAAACTGTGCCAAGAAGCAGTTGTCAATATGCCTGCATATTTTGCTCTGAAGTCCATGTAAGCGTCACACTCCAAAATAAAGTGTTTTTTCTGATTCTACTACCCCAACAATGTAAAATTAACGAACTCTCTCTTCCCAAGTCTCTTTAGGCCTTTTCCACCTTCTCGTTTCACATCGGAGCTGATTAGAGTTAGTTCTAAGCTGAGCAATCATAATCTTAGCTCACACCCATTAAGTACCACCGGACTTACCAATAGCCTAAAGAGAATCTGAATAGTTTTCCAATCCCATAACTCTATCTCTCTGCATCTATTTTGGAGGCATACCATGCTTTCCAACCTCCCAAAGTTCTTTTCTTTCTGCAGATCTCCCAACTAAGCTTGTTGTTAAAGTCAATCCCGAGATATTTGTACTCGTTTACCTCTTCAAGAATACTTCCCTCAAAGTAAAACGTGTGCTGGATCTTTTTCTTTTTGTTAGAGAAAATCATCGTTTTGGTCTTGATGTTATTGACTTGCATACCAACAGCTCTACAAAAGTGCTCAAGGGCATAAAGGTGCTCTTGTAACCTAAGGGGGGGCTTAGCAATCAAAATAAGGCCATCATGGAGTGTTCTAGGTTCAAAGCATGGAGCGTTCCTCCAACACGCCAATACAAAGAGAAATCGTGTCCAACATGGAGGAGCCATCATTCACCAACCAATGAGGGATGAAGCACTAAGGTTCAAGCAATAGAATCAAACGCACTTCGTCAAAAGCATAAGGCGCCTTCAATAAAGAACCTAAACGCATCGTAGCCAAAATTCGAACGCCTCTCTATAACATCAAGTGCGCCAATCAACATGGAATGGAAAGAAAAGCATAGCCAATCTAAAACATAAGCGCATCATTCAGAAAGGTTAAGCGCGCCAGGAATGAGGAGTAAGCGCTCATCCAAGAATCTCACACGCCTATGCAAGACCAGAGGTGCTTTCAAATGGAAAAATCAAATCAATGAAAAGGAAGGCGCACCTAATCTTCATTAGACGCATCAATAGGAGAGGATGAAGCGCCTCTAAAAGAATGGACGCAACTATGCAGAGATGAAGCGTCTCATACCAAGCTCATACACATCTCTACAAAGAAAAATCAGACATAGATCAAAGGTGAGGCACTATAAATCAAAACATCACACACTCAGTTGAAGGAAAATGCTTGAAGCACTCCTCCACTTTAATATCTTATGCGCCTCTAATCAACATTCAGAGCACCTATGTGAAGTCTCCACGCGCTTCAAAACATGAGTTTCATATGCCAGTCAAAGAAAAGGATAGTGCTATAAAAAAGAAACTCACATGCTCACTCCTAAGCAAGTCGCGCCTATTCACAAAGCAAATCAAACAAGAATCATGAGAAGACAAAAGGCATCTCCAAGACAGGTCCAACACACCTTTTACCAAGAGAATCGCACCAATCTTCAAGGATCCATGCCTTCACAAAAGAGAAAGCCCCCACATCAGCATCCAAACACGCCTTCCTCATGCATTCACAACTCCAATCAGCTACAGGAAGAAAAGCAAGTAAAATCAAGACAAAGTGAAAACAAAGTGCCCGTTCAAGCTTTCAACACACCACCTCAAAACAAAAGATTGCCCCTATTGAAGACATACGTGCTTGAAATACCATTCCATACAAGGGAAGATTCGCTTAGCAATTAGATGTTAATCACACATGCTTGTATGCACCTCCTCACGCCACAACTAGCCTCAACATTTAATCATACTCACATAATATTAAGATGCACCAGTCAAGTGGTGGACATAAGAAATTCCCGCACTTCATGTCAAGCAGCTACAAGCATCTAGTCAAAAGACCATTTGCTCTTGTACATGATAACGCATCAGCAGTCAAAAAGAAGCACCTAGAGTGTCATGGCCAACGCCTAGTCAGCAACAAAGAAAATTGGTCAGAGAAATCCATTGACAAACACATTCAGAGCATTAAAGTTGTGATTCCAAGTTGAGAATTGATGCAAATGTTTAAAGCGGCGAATTTTCAAAGTGAGTGGTTCCAAATTCAAGTCACCAAGATTCATAAATCGCCAAAATGCATTTTTAGTGCTTCAAATTTGCCAATTTCATTGGAAGATTCCCCAGAGGTGTCAAAACCAGCCAGAGTTGCCTTTCTCAGAAGTCTATTTTTTGCCCACGCTAAAAATAGTTTATCATCAATTTCAAAAAGAAAAAAGCAAAATCAGAAAACTTGCTAATTCTAGCCCTTGTTATTTATAGCGTTAACTGGAGTTGGCTTTTGTTCGATTGCCATGTAGAGAATGTGAGAACGAAATCAAGTTTATAACAGAATTGATCTTCAGTTGAACTAGAGGTTGCATGATTTTAATCATCAGTTGCGCAAAAGTTGCATGTTCCTAGTTTTAGAATTAGTGGAGCAGATTAATTTGTAATAAAGTTGCATTTCATGCAATCAGTGAGCTTGGATATAAATCTTGTTAATTATTTTATTTTATTTTCATGCAATATTTTGTAATATACCTTTCTAGGATGACTGAAATTTTTACAACTTTTAAATAAGATTTCTTGCACAAAACCACATAAACATTCAAATACAATCATACATATATGTAACCATGAAACACCATTGCATATATCATTGATTCAATATGAAAAGATATCAAAAGCTTGCATATCAGTCACTATCATAATCAGATCAGACTTGAACAACTTATAAAAATGTCAACCAAGTGCCACCAAATGTCCTTGTAACCCTAAAACATGAAAGAGCTATCAATGTCCAATGGAAATAGACTTCAAATATCACTGTTGCAGCCTCATAAAATGGACTAATTACATCATATTGACTGCTGCTATGTCTGATACAAAATGTATATATGCCCAGATCTTCTAGAGATCAAAACAACGACAAAAACTCCTCTTGAAGCCAAGCGATGGAACCCTAGATGCAATATCTTGTATCAACAATGCTCCCAAGCCAATATCTTCAATCAAAGCTTGCATAAGAACCCTAAAATACCATTATCAGCTGGCTGTTATAAGAAATCAGAACTGAAAAATATATGTTAAATCTTCATATAATGATGATCTCTCCAAATCGACTACCTTGGTGTGACATCCACAATGACCAAGGGTTATAATAATATCAAATTCACTTCAAATGCTCTTTAAACCTGCAATATTAAGCTCAAATAGTGAATTCTATATGAAATCACTTCACAACTAGTATGGGGTCATCTCCATACATAAACAAGGGGTCATCACCTTGCCAATAAAATGAAAATCGGAATTCTCATTCATAAACAATAAGAAAGAAAACATACCATAGCATCATATATTGCAAATTGATGTTCAAGTCTTCTATTTAACTCCTCAAGCATGGACATCCTTCTTCATTGGCATTTTGAATTGTAGCTTGAATTCCACCAATGATGAGCAATGAACTTGAACAATATTGAATGAGTTACATCTAAAACACACTCATTTAAAACAATCTTTAATTGTTTAAATGAGATACATCTATTATATTTACAATTCTCACAACTTGCCTTGGTGTCTCCCAACAACTTGCATGCAATCATTTAATATCCTTCAAAGCATTTAAAATCTTGATCCTTGACATAACCAACTAGATATTTGGCATTCAATTTATGAACTTGCATTTAAAATGCTCCTCTATACTTGCATCGATCCACAACTACCTCATGTGCGTGCATTAAATGATGATATTTGCATTTAATAAAACCCTTGCCTTAGCCGATCACTAACCACTTCATGAAATGCATTAAATAAACCAATCTATCCAAATGCAAGCATTTAATAAAATAAATTTGCATTTAAAATAATTGTTTTTGAGTATCTTTGACTTGGCGAATGCTCCAACCGTTGGCTCTCCTTTGAATGCACAAATATTATTTAAATTGCCTTTATTCTTTTCTAGCATCGATTCTTCTCATGACACAAGAACCAATGGAAACGCCACCTCATAATACCAATCGATCCTCTTGAAATTTCATCTAAAATGCCAATCGATCAAATATGATAATCATTGGAGTTTGCTTGGACCTATTCTTCATGGGCGAATCCTCTCCTTCAATGTTGGCTATAATAGATGACATTATAAATAGGTCCCACCTGGAGTAACTCCTTATTCCATTTAAAACTCCATAAAAATAGATTAGAGAAAATGTAATTAAAGATTCCATTTTCCCTCTTATTCCATCATTTGAAAATTCAAATCAAATAATTGAAATACAATTTCAATATTGCATTTCCCATATAGCTCAATAACACACTAGTTGATCCAACTTTCCGGTTCTCCATGCATAGACATATACCAACTTTCCGGTTTTCCATGTATAGAAGCAAACTCAACTAGCAAATATAACTTAGCTCAAAATGGGGACATTACATATTTGGAAAATAGTATAAATAAGTGCTTTTTGCACATAGAAGGGTTAGCTTTTTCAGTATTTGGATATCAATGTTGTATTATGATCAGTCAATGAATAAAATGCAATGACAATTCTCATGCCTGCAATTTGCTGAAATTGTTATTCATTGTCTATTCGTGTGATTATAATTCAGTTTATTTAATGGATTTCATTGTGCCTATCTAGCTTCTAAGTATCCACTGAAATATGCCATATGTGTTAAAAGTTAAGTTGCTTCAAGGAATCTGTGAACTTTTTGTCACAACAAAATTGAAGATATAAGACGTGGTTTTATATCGTCTTATGCACGATTTAATCATAGCGTTCTTAATTATGCATTTTTGTGTTAATCAATCCAAGCCGTGTGTACTTGCTTTGCTCAACCTCTGGATTTAGCTAAATAGCGCAAGCGTCTATATTGTACTGTCATGTCCCCAATTCCGGAATGATGTTACATGCAGATAATTGGTTAACCTATCATCTATTCCCGTAGGCTAATGGATTGGTAAGGGAATAATTGGCTAGTTGAGTGGGCTTCCACACATGGAGATTTGGAAAGTTAGCTTAACTAGTATATTTGAGCTACATGGAAAATGCAATATTACGATTGTGTTTTCATTTATTTGAATTTGAATTTGAGTTTGATAAATAAGGAGGGAAAATGAAATCTTTAATTACATTTTCTCTAATCTATTTTGTATGGAGATGTGTAATTTTGAATAGCTCCAGGTAGGACCTATTTATGAAAGAGTTTTGACAAGTCACAATGGGCCCAATTCAAAGTTAATATCAAGCCACATGGATCGATGCATGAAGGACATTCAATTTCATTTCATTTGAGCCTTGTTCATAGAGCCAACGGTTATGCTAGAGAAGGGTCGACTTGCATAGAAGAAAACCAATTTTAATTCCCCAAGGTTTGAAGACATTGTATATTGCAAAGGATATCATTGAGGGAAGTGCCCACGACCTTGAGGGAGGTGTTCGAACAGCAAACAACATTTAAAATGTTTGATAAACATTTTAAATGCCTTATATCCTTTTCAAGGAGCGGCGGCTAAGAAGATGTTTTAAATATTGCAATTGCTCATTGAATGGAGAATTGACGACTTGGCAAAGTCATTTAAAATTGTTTGTTATTATTTTAAATGCAATACACCTCTATGTGGAGCCGCGGCAAGCATGTATGGGCTGCGATTGGTAGTTGAAGCTCATTTAAAAAGCAAATAGTATCATTTAATGCAATCGCCCAAGCCTTGCAAGTATTCGTTGGAGGTTAGAAAGGTTTTAAATGCATTTCAAAAACAAAAATTAAATGCATGGAGCTGTTCGCCCAAGCAAAGAGGAAGATTTTAAATGATTGCAATCTCAAAATTCAATGCAAGTATCAAAGGCCAAGCTTAAGGAGGATCGATCCATAAAGGAGGAGCAAAATTCATTTAAAATAATTGAAAATTATTTTAAATGAAAGCATTTCAAGTGAGATCATTCAATATTGTTCCATTTCCTTAATTTCTATTGATGGATTTCAAAATGCATTCCAAAATTGCCAAAAGAATGGACATCAAAGCTTGAGGAGTTTAAATAGATGACTTGAGCTTCATTTTGCAATGAATGATGCTATGGTATGTTTTCTTTATTATTGTTTATGACTGAAAATTCCGATTTTCTAGTTATTTTTCAAGGAGATGTTCCCTTGAGTGTTGTGGTGATGATCCCATAACAATTTGTGAGATGTTGTCATACAGATTTCATCATTGGATTACATTTGCAGGTTATTTGAAGAGTTTGGAAGTGATATTGATATCTATTTGAAGCTCTTGGTGTAGAGGATTGACTACCAAGGGCTTTTTAGGTGAATTTGATCAAGGGTTTGAAGATTGAAGAGTGGTTCTTGATAGAAGACATTCCTATGCATCCATAGAATGCATTTGGAGGAGTTATTTCATGATATTTCATTGTAAACCCTTGGCTGGGCAAAAAGTACACTTTCAGCAGTCATATCAGCATACAGAAAGTTTACATCAGAGTTTTATTGAAGCTCTTTCAAGGGTGTTTTGTGCCCATTTGATAGCCATCATCATTCTAGAGGCTTTGGGCTATAGTTGTATGCAAAGTTTGATGTATTTGGGCTTCCAATTGATTTGTAATGAAGTCTGATATAAAATCAAACATGGACTGAAATAAATTCCAGCCACTTGACATTTCATGTTTCATTTTCATATATGCAAAGTTGATGTGAGTTTGATGTGCTACAATTCCTTATTCATTTGGTGAAGCTATTTAATTGAAGTGTGCAAGAAATCTTATCTAAATTTGCAAAAAAAATTCAGTCATTTCTAGAAGGGTCTTTTACATGTACCCATACAAAAAATTTCGTATATACATATGAATGTCCTAAAAGGAAGCCCAAACACACCTCCCAAGCACCATGTAGCCTTGCCATTATTTCCCTAACCCTGCAGGTACAAGACATATCAAAAGAGAGCGATCCAAGGCTCGAATGGAGGGAGATTCTAGCAAGCCAATCAAGCCTCGAGTTGTGAAAGATCATCTAGAAGCGGAGGCCAAAGTGATGGATCGAGGACCAAAATGACACAAAGGAACTAAGGAAAGCAATGCAAACACATCTGGCAAATGAAAATTCAATTTTGAAAATTTGAAAATTTAAAAAATTTCAAAAAAAAGTTCTAAGGCATTTTGTAGCGTTTTTCGGCAAAGCGCGCTCCACCTTGGAGCACGCTTCAAGAAGATGAGGCTTCAATAAGAGCTTCAAGTCTTATGGGCCTAATTTCCAAACTTCAAGGCTTTTCGTCATCGAATGAAGAAGTTACGGCAAAAGAAGCTCCGCAGGCAGAGACAAATGAAATTGATCCGAGCAGTCTCCATCAAAAGGGCTAAGGCAAAATTCAAAATTTCCGAGGCCAAAAGTCATGATGAAAGAGCATGGAAAATGGTGAAACAATCACGAGGTTTTCATAAAAATCTCAAGGCAAAAGATCAAGATTTTCAAAGGCAAAGTACACCAAAATTGCTAAGGCAAAGTGCCTTGGTGAAAGGCGCCCATTTTGGCCATTTTGCACTCCATTTTGCCACCTCAAAAAGGCACTCATATTGGCCATTTTGCACTCCTTTTATGCCACCTCAAAAAGGCGCTCATATTGGCCATTTTGCACTCCTTTTATGCCATCTCAAAAAGGCGCTTATATTCGCCAAAATGCACTCCTTTCTGACCTCTCAAAAAAGTGCCCCTTTTTGCCATTTCACATGCCTTTTTGACCTTGGTAAAAGGCGCCCAAATTGGGTGATTTGCACTCCTTTTTTGATGCCTTCCAAAAACGTCAAAAAACCTCATTTTTTTAGCGCCAAAATTTGCATGAGATGAAACGTTTAGGAGAGAGAAATATGAACACCTAGGAGAGAGAAATATAAAGGCTATAAATAGGCTCCTCTTCTATTCTTATTTCACTTATTGTTTTTGCATGAAGGAAAAGGAAAAGCAAGCTAAAGATATAAGCAATACCTATTTGAAACCCTAAAAGGTAATTTGCTTCTATAAAGGATGGATTCATGCATTCTATTTGTCATTTCCAAGGCTACAAGAAGGGATTAGAGGCTGCACACAACTTGAAGACTTCATTGTTGAAAGCTTTGAAGCTTTAGGAGGCATATTGAAAGGTTTTGAGGAGAGGCGCTTCACCTAGAAGGCCAAGACAACACTATACTGCATCATTCTATCTATCTTTCTTTCATTCAAAGACTTGCCTACACCCTAGAAGGGCATTTCTTCACGTTGGCGGCCATTATCAAGGGTTTCAAGCTTTTTATGATAGGTTAAAGACATTTTTTGGGCCAGCAATATACCTAAGGGGCAGATCTTGCACTCCAAGGCACTATATTCTCCATTCTACGTCATCTAAAGACACCTTTGCACATCCATGAGGCGGCACTTAGACCTAGGCGGCCATTTTTGAAGGAGTTTCAAGCTTTTTATGACTGTCACAGTCCAAAATGACCACCTACAGCCACAGCAAAATGAATTTTTAAGGTGTTTTGGTCCATCTTTTCTCGTTTCTATTGCATACCCACCTCGGGAAAAGGCGTTTTCCATCATCCTTGACCGTTTAGAGTTCAGATCCGGCAAATCTTTTAAGTCACAACTACAAATTTTCACTTTCCAAGGGCAAAAAAATGCATTTTTTCACAAAAATCAGAGTTTGGACAGCGAGAAGAAAGGCCTGATTTTCTTGGACAGCAAGCATACAAAGGTCCAAATTGGCCATTTTCAAGGCGGGACAACGTCAAGGAAGACTCCTCCAAGCCACAAAGCAACCATGCAATATTCCTCAGTCACCATTGAGGCCAAATCTCCGCTCAAACATGAATATTCCAAAGTCAAAGAGATAGATTTGTGTCAGGTTTCACCCGAAGGTTTTGACTTGGAATCCTTGATAAGCTCAGGCAATACGGCATGAGAAACTTGAAGAATTCTGGGCTCACTCAAGCCGGTTCATTTCCCATAGCCGCTCACAGTCTTGAATTCGTGCTTTCATGCATAAAACACTATGATCCTAAATCTAAAGAAATCAGAGCAACGGATGGAAGGGTGATTGCCAGCCTGAAACCCGATGATATAGAGTATGCCCTCGGCATCCCACCATTCGAAGAATCACTCAGCCTTGACCTTGAAGAAAGTGACAGAGTGTGGAGCTCAAGTGTTGATAAGTGTCAAAAGATAGTCTGCAAATGGCTAAAGGAAAGAAGAAATACACTTCCAAGGAACGTGGGTAGAGGCCAGTTTAAGGACGAGTATGCAATCATTATCATATTACTCAACCGCATTATGGGCCAAGCTGAGGGGAGAAGTTTCAGGATGTGGATGTTCTACATCATCAGCACCATAGCCAATGGAAGTGCAACCTATGAGTGGTCTACCCTCATAAGCAACTATATTCATCGGCAGATTATAGAGTTTTCCTGAACTCGTCGAACTCGTGAGTTCAGGATGACATCCTACTTGCTATTCATGGTGGCCAAGCAGCACCATTTTGTCGGGTTGAATTTCGTGGGCTCACTGCAAAACACCAAGATCACCAGGCTATACCCTCAGCTAGAGATTTCAGAGTCCCAAAAGCATTTCCACCGAGTCAATGATGCATTTCTAATGTTCATTGTGCGTGACTTGGAGAACCTAATGCACGTCAGGATTTCAGAGGCTAGAGCGGTGATCTCGAATTGGGCGGACTAGTACATTCAGTTTCCTACTTTTTCATACATTCAAGTGTATGGGTTCACATCCTATCCATATATGCTACCAAGATACCCTTCTGATGAGGTGGTCTTCATGGAGTTCCTACATCAAAGTGAAGAAGTTCATAGTTTCCTACGCAGCAGGCATAAAATTAAGGTGGGCTTCCCTATCCAACTTAGCATCTTCAAATGCAAGAGTGCTTCCAATGCAAAAGCAATTGGAGAAGAGATGTCAAAGTTCGGCCTAAAGACCTTCAAGGAAAAATGCACTTATGATCCCAAGGAGGTAATGAAGTCTAGACTCAGCGGCAAGTTCGCCCACGTGCCAACTATGGAGGATTTCTGGGCTAACTGTAAGGATGAATTTGAGGTTCGCCGAAGGAGTTTCAGCCGCTTCACTTTGGAGCAGATACCGGCTTTTCTTGATGAGGACCCCAAAGGCTTATGCGAAAACAATTCAATCCTATCTCCCAAATTCATCAAGGATGGAGTTGATTTACAGCCTTTGCCACAAATTGATTGGTCTCTCCAAGAGATAACCTCTATCGCTGAAAGAACCAAAGGGATAGTGAAACGAAGCTGGATGTTCATTAATATTCAAAAGCAAAGGAGGACTAGAGCACCAAAAGACAAGGCTTCTACAACAGAGTCGCCACCTTCACCTACTCACTTGACCACACGGCTAAAATCCAAGGTAGTGAGTGGGACGACCAAAGAAGTGAATATCACCAAGGAAGAACCCTTGAGGGTGACCCAGAAGAAGAGAACTCAATCTCAAGTCCCAGTGCAGCAACAACCAAAGGCAGACTCTTTGCCACTAGTTGAGCCAAGTTCACCAACTACTTCCATTTCAGCTTCTACTTCATCTTCTTCTTCAGAAGAGGAAAATTCACCTACATCACAGAGGATACCTGAACCTCATCAATCTCCCATACATATCACCTCAACACCATTTAACTCATCAGGAGTTGAGGAGGCAGATAAGCCAGAAGTAGAACAAAGGGTTGAACCAGATACAGTAATGGAGGTTGATCTAGGGTTTGAGCCTGACACAGTGTTAGAGTTTGATCCAAAGTTGGAATCACATTTTGCACCTCCTAGGGTTGAAGTCATGCCAAATCCAGAGGTTGAGGTAGAAAACCGTCCAGAGCCAATATTTCAGAGATCTACTCCTACTTGGCTCCATACAATGATTGGTGAGAAAAAGAGAAGACCATCTTACCAGTTGGATTTCAGTGCTCTGGCTAAGACATTCAAAGAGCCTTCAGAAAAGAAGCTTAAAAAGCAATCAAGGATTTTGAAGTCTAGTGAAGGCGAGTTGATCATAGAGACCATTGTCCCTCCTCAGCACAAAACGATAAAAGATGTTGAGCCCAATGATTATCACATTATCAAGACTAGCTTGGGTCATAGTACCCGACAGGCGGCAGTAAATATTTTGGAGGTTGCTACTAATACCATGAGGAATAGAGTGTTGAAAGATGGAGAAGACAAGGTTGCCCTCAAATCAGAAAATAAGCAACTGCGTCAGTATATTTCACAACTCCTACCTTCACCTTCATCGCCTTCACTCCTTTTGCCGCAGGTGATGGAGTCTCCTGATGAACAGAGACTATTAAGCCAACTAGTGGTATACAGGAAACACATCAAGGATTGGGTTGAGCATTTCATAGCAAAGACTGTTGACTTTATAGCAAAGTTGACGACAGTAGTGTCCAATTCTAAGGACATTCTCCTGGGAGTTCAGAACATGTTAGAGTGCATGACGGATATGAAGCCTGTTTATGATAGGTTGTTGGTAAGATTGCAGGCACTCAGCATGAGGCCTATAACGGTGGAGCAGAAGTCTATTGTTTTCTCATGGACTCATTAGTACTCCTTGATTTACACCTCGAAGGATATAGCCTCGGAGTTGGCTACGTGGAAAGAGAAACTTCTTAACATTGAAAAGTATGCTATTGATTTTGTCCAACACATTCCTTAGAGGTATTTCAGCAACGAAGGCGTAAATTGCCTTGTTCATAATTTGCAGGATGAGTTCGTGCAGCTGATCCGCGGAAGGTTTTGTAGTGATCCCCACATGGACAAGATGTATCTCTTGGTTGAAATTGCATCAAAATTCGACAAGGCTAAAAAAGAATATGAAGATTTGGCAAAGACCACTAAAGATGCTGGCATCAACCTGCAGATGAGGACGATTCATCTTGATTCTATCAGTATACCAAATGAGGCCAGAGTTGATGAATTCGAGAGAAATCTCAATTCTCAGACTTAGCCAATTTTCACTATCTGTAGGAGGAATCTATTTTGGGCAATGGGAGAGATTTCCAAAGCAATTTCTATTTTGAAAGCAATTTCTATTTTGAGAACTGACTTTGCTTTCTAGAGTTAAATGTATTTTTAGATTTGTTTTTGGAGATCATGCAAATTTTCTTTGAGTGGAACTCAATGTGTAATAACATGCAAGTTCAGTTAACTAAATTGCATGAGAGATATTTTTACTTTTAAATTGCTAATAAGCTTGCATGCTTCCCATGCAGCATTAGGGTTAGAGTGGAGAGTGTTAGTTAAATCTTTCTTTTATTTCCTTGCATCTTTGCTTTTTAGGGTATAAATAAGTGTATTCTACACACTTAAACTTCTTAATGGTAAATGGTGAGGCTATTATTTTGCTTGCATTTTATTGTTCAAAGCAGTGTTATGTGTTTTTATTACTTTGCTAATGAGAATATGCTTCATGGTTTCTAAGATCTTTCTTGTTGTCGAAGGTTGAAAGAATTGTTCATGACTTTGTGCGTGAATGATTGTTGTAGATCTTTATTGTTCCTTTCTGTTGAAATCAAATCGCCAATTGTTCCTTTAATCTTTTCGTGCTCTGAATTTACTCAAAAAGATTGAAAGTATGTTTTAAAGTTAAGTTATTTCCCTTTTGCAATACTCTAGAAAATCTTATAGCATTGCAGAAGAGCTTCAATTGCCTTGTGCTCGTGCTCTGAGAAACAAAAAGATAGGTTATGTTGTATCCTCTTTTTAAATTTCTTTGTCTGAGGTTCTTTGTCTGAGGGAGCTTCCCCTCTTAATTTGAAGAACAGTCCTACTGTACACGCTGTTCCATTTAGTGTCACACCGAAAGGTGCGAATTTAAACGCTAACAGTTTAGCATAGGTTTTAATTACAGTAAAAAAACACAAAATTCTTGCCTCGCAATTGAAAGTGCGTCTTCGCCTTTTTCATGTCGCAAACCCAAAAAGAATGCATATTTATGTTTTATTCAGCATTAATGAGAAATACCCTTGAAAACACTAAATTCTGTATAGTTTTAGATTAGTTTTAATTTATAAGGAGCTTCCCTTTCTAGGTCAAAGAGCGGTTTTACCGCACATCTATCCGTTTTATGTTCGCACTGAAAGGTGCGAAATAAAACGCTAACATAGTCCATGGATTTGTGGACAAAGCGCCGACTATGAGGCAATTTACAAAGGGGTGAGTGTGGATAGATCATCGACCCAAGATGCCGCCATGAAGAAGGCAAGATATTATCAATGTTGCAGGTAGAATGGAGAGATGTATGAGATGTTGAAGGCCATGCAAAACTGGATGGATTCACTGGAGTAGGACCGTCAGAGGAACCCTAACCCTAGGGCCAAGGAAAGTGATGAAGAGGAGGCAGATCCTATGGAAACAAGTAGAAGTGAAGAGGACAAGGAAGAAAGGATGTTGAACGCCATAACCGGCATTGGTAAAAGGTTCAAAGTGGATATCTCGAACTTGGTAACTTGGACCCCAAGGAGCTGATTGATTGGATCACTGATCTAGAGGAGCATTTTGAGTATGAGGACATTGCAGACCCAGACAAGGTAAAATTTGCCAAGACCAAGTTGAAGGGTCATGTAGAAATATGATGGAAGTCCAGATAGAACGGAACAAAAAGGGGAAGCCTTGCATCACAAAGTGGGACCGGATGGTGGAAAAGCTTAAATCCAAGTTCATTTCTGCAAACTACCAATTGGAGTTGTTGAATGAGCTGCACAATTTGTGGCAGAAGAATATGACTATAAAGAGTACACTAAGGAATACTATCGGCTGATAACTAGGTCTTGACATCATGAAGAAGGGGCCGAGAAAGTGGCCAAGCACATCAATGGATTGAGAGAATCCATCCAAGGGGAGTTGGATATGTGGAATATCCATACAATTGAGGCCTACCAATTGGCTATCACTATGTCAGCATTTTATTTTGCACCTTTTAGTGCGACACACAACAAAACTGATGTGCGGCAAAACCGCTCTTTGAATTAGACAAGGAAGCTCCCTCTAAAATAAAACTAATATAAAACTGTACAATATTTACTTGCAACTTACAAGCTTTACAATGTTTTCAGAGGTGTTTTCACGTTCATGCTGAATAAAATGTAAATATGTGATCTTTTTGGGTTTGCAACGTGGAAAAGACTGAAACATGCTTTCAACACGAGACAAAGGGTTTTGTGTTTTTTGACTGAAATTGGAAATTCTATTACTAGATATTTACATTGTTCAATTAAATTCAGAGACTAAGCAGGGCAAGTACATAGGGATTGAGTAGATTAATGCCTAGACAAATGGATTGGATAAATTAACGCCTAAACATGAATGTTGCAGTTAAATCCAATGTATGGCTCAGTACAAAGTCATGAGCCACATCTTCAACTTCACCTACAATAAAAAGCTTGCAAACTCATTGAAGTGAATTAACTTTCAACGCACATAACAACACGCTTCAATCAACATTCATCAACAAAATAAGCATAATAAATGTCATAGAATTGATCACAAAATCATAATATGAATGAATACTCAACAAATAGCCATTTCAACATAATGCAGACATGAGAATTAACATTTTATTGATATTCATTCACTAATACGACTGATTTCTCTTATACAACTCCCTAATTCTGATACTGAATACTACTCTGATAATGAATGCCCCCCTAATCTATGTGCAAAAGCACTTATTTATATTGGTTACAAAGATTGCATGAAAAATAATTAAAATAATTAACTACACTCCTATCTCAACTATACTGTTTGCATGGCATGCAAGCTTTAATACAAAATATCTGCTCCACTAAAACTAAAACTAAAATCATGCAATTGTAGCTCAACTAACAATAAAAATAATAGTCATGCATCAAAAGCTCACATCTCTTGCATGATGACCGAACAGAAGTTAACTTCGGTTAACGCTAAAACTAGCGAATGCTTAAAATAGAAAATTTTTCAATGTGATTTTTCTCAAAAATGATGATAATGATTTATTTTTAGCACAGGCCAAAAATAGAATTCCAAGTTGGCGACTTTGGATGACTCTAATGTTGACGACACCTTTCCGACGAATCCTCTGATGAAGTCTAGTAAAACCTTCTAAAAATCTTGGCAATTCATGAATCTTGGTGACTCAAATCTAGGACCCGTTGACAAACACACTGATGAACTCCCTTATAAATCTGAACACCTTCTCATCGAAATCCACAACTTTGAAAATATAGAAACTAATAAATATGAAGCATTCTTATATCTGATTTAGTCGCAATAATGGCTGATTTTATTGATGGCTTTGTGCGATTATAGGAAGTTGACTAGGTGATTTGTTGACTAGACATCCCAATCTGGCTACTCCTTTCAAACTTCGTCTCTACCTTCATTTTCTTCTCACTTGGCATGCGTTGAAATTTATTTTTGTTTGCATTGTGTATGAATTCTTTCCCTGCATTTGATTTCCCTTGGTCTTCTTTGTCATTTATCAACTCTCTTTTCATCAACGTGGAGCGCTTGGAATGAGGTTCTTTTGTGTTGATTTTTCATTGACTTTCAATCTTTGTCTCGTTCTACTGATGTGGTGCCTGAAGGGCGTGGAAGTTCAAGTTTTGGCACTCCTTATTTTGATTCCCTGTATACAGGAATGTGAAAATGATATTTAAGGTGCTTTTGTCTTCTACAAGCGCAATTTTCATTTTATTCAGCCATTGTTTGGTGATGAGGCACGGACTCCTCCAAAGCAAGGCACCTAAGTCTTCCTTTTGCCTTTGTAAGGTGCATGTGGGCTTGTGATTAAGCGCTTGATTGTCTTTTAACTTTTTAGCTGAGTTGAATGCTGACACGTCCCTTGACTGACTTCTTTTGTTTGATTTGTTCTTCTATACAATGGCACGTTGGATGCCTTTAGTAGGTGCTTTATGCCTATTGTTTTGATTTTATTTATTTTGTGATTTTAATAGCTTTTCAATAGGCACAGTTCTCTAACATATGCAATGCTTTTAACTTTGTAAAGGCATAGGGACACTTTGCTAAGCCGTTCTTATATTAAAAAGAAAATTTTATGACTGTAGTTTGATATGGCATGTGCCAAAGGATATGGGCACACCATATAAAGTTTTATAAAAAAAAATTATTTTGTTTTATGAATTTTTTATTCAATTTTTACTTAAAATATTAAATAATTATTATTAATAATAGTTATTAGGAAAAATAACAATATTTTATAATATTTCATTTTTGGATTTTGAATAATTTTAGTTTCAATATCATTAATAAATTATTAATTATAAATTAGTGTGTCAAAATTAAAATTTTACGAACGAAAACAAGACATTTGGATTTTGACATGACGAATGCTGGATTTGACAATTCGATATCTAGTCGAAGAATGACCTTCCAAACTTTGAAAACAATTTTGACACTATTGGCGTTTCAATTCGCACCTCTGGAATGCAAGTTGGAAACGGACAGCTATGCACAGATAACCTGCTCTTCGAATTAGGAGGGGAAGCTCCCTCTTTGCTAATGATTGCTTTAAAGATAAATAAATTAAATTGCCTATCTTTTTCATTCTCAGCTGCAAGCACAAGGTTATAAAACTTTATTGCTGCAGCAGAGGTTTTTCTCTTAACTTCTAACTACAGCTAGGCCTAAACTAAATGACGCTTTTGACAACCCAAGTAAATTTAGAGCTTAGGAATCAAAAGTAAACAGGGAATGATTTGTTAACACAAAAGCTCAAATAAACTTATTCCAGATTGCACTCGAAGACTCATTGTACTTTTAGGATGTAAAATGAAAGTAAGAATATGCAATCAACACATATGACGATAAACTAAATGAAACATGAGATAGACAATCAGAGCAATGGAAGGCGTGAGATTTCCTTTCTCAATATCAAAAAGCTGTTACACCTCAAGGACAGCAGTATTGCAGCAAAGACAGGCATGCAATATGCAATCAAACACTGGATTACAAATGACACAAGGTGAACAAGCACTTGAATAACAATTTGCAGGCAAGAATAGGCTCAACAAATTTTGCTATCACAATTACAGTTACCAAACAATGGGCAAGGCTACCCTTATTTATACACAAATCAAAAGAGCAAGAAACCCTAAAATCTCCTTGATCCTAACTAACCAACTTGCCAACTTGCAGGCTTTATTTCTACTCTAGACAAGAGATTCTAACTAACACCTACTTTAAAATGATTTGATTTAAAGCAGAGAAAGCTCCAACTATCACAAAGTGATTTTTTCTATTTAAAGGATGGATAAGCTTGAAATAAAACGACAACTTTAACTCGGAAAAGCATTGAGTTAACTGCCGCTTTTTGAGTTCCATCCTTATCTACACCGCTGCCCCGTTGGTGACATCACCCACTAATATTTTGGGAAACAATATCCTCCAAAAAGCTAGTAACCGCTTTCTTGCTAGGAATACTATCACTTTCCAAGATGATATTCTGATTTTTAAAAAGCAGATTTTGAGAGAAAAAGTTGGCATGTGGGTTTTGTAGACAATCTCATTCTGAAGCAACCCAGATAGTCAGATTCCGAAAAAGCAAAGGGTTTCCCAAAAAAGCGTCAAAAAAGCAGATTTTGAGAAAACTAAAATTTTCCAATCTTCAAAAGGATGTGATTCCAAATGAACCCATTTCGATGAAAACTAAAAAAGCTCCGACTCTGTTTCTGGAAAATGATGCCCTAGAAAAATGGATCTTGAAAAAGCGTGCCTCTATGCTTCCCAATCCCGAAACCACGAAGAACACTGAAAAAGCACTCTGTTTGAGTTCTCAAATCTTCATAAGAAGAAAATGATGTTCTTCCTTTGAATACAACTTGCAAAAATAATGAATAAAGGAGGCCAAAGGTTTTTTTTACAACTGAGGGCAAAAAAGCGACTTTCTTCGTGAAAGCACAAATCTTGAAGCTTATCCGCGAAGATAGTAACATTTTGAGGAAAAATCCAAGTTGATATGCTCGCATAGGATGAATTTCTATTTTATAGCTGCCTAAGGCTCATGTGTGAGGATGATGAAAAAGTTGCTTCTTTGATGATGTCATCAAACACGCGAAGTTGCAAAAGTGTTAGCCATTTTTTCTTCGTTTTGAAACTTTTTGCACTCGTTCTGACTCCGGCGTGGCCTGCCTACGACTTCAACAAGACGACAAATTGTCACTGTTGATTGAAAAAGCTGACTGATCATGGCATTTTGAAGTTTTATCAATTTTGATTTGATCCCCAGCCTCAAACTGACAATCTGACGACGTTTGATTGCAATTTTGATTTCTGGAAACCGTCGTCGGACGAAGATCGGGAAATGGCTGGAGGCATCGTCGAGACAAGAAATTTTCTAACACTGGAAAACCCAGGTGCCCTGACTGGGCAGGGGCGCCTAAGAACTCATGCCTTAGCGCCAATTTTCTGAGATTTTCAATTTTGCTCACTTTTCGTTTTTCGTGCGCGTTTCAATGACTGCGGGCCCCTGTTTGGACGTTGAATCTCGCTTCCCGGAGCAAAACTAAGACTGATGGTCTAGCAATCAGGCAAACCTGATGAAAACTGAATTGATTGCACCCCCTGCCTGCCTCGAAAACTGGATCAGACTGATTTTCTGTGAATCTGACCGGGCTGACAGAGGCAAGTTTGCAATTTTTTGGGAAAAAATGAAAAATAATCTAACTCTAGGAAGATTGGCGCCCCTGGCCTCCAGGAGCGCCTAGGAAACTGTGCCTTAGTTTATTTTTGATGTTTTCCAACTGTTTCTTCGTTTCTTCATTTTGCGTGCTGCAGGTCCCATTTGATCTTCATTTCGGAACGTCCGACTGACTACTGATGCTGAATGAAGGGTGGACTGGATAGCCTCAGCATATCTGAGATAAATCCCCAGCTTCTACAGACCTTTTGACTGAATTCGATTGATTTTTAACCACTCGGAAGCGAGCTAATGAGGCCCTTTTTAACGTTTTCCAAGAAAACGCAAAAAAAAACTCTCTGGACAAACTGGGCACCCCTAGCCTAAAGGGGCGCCTGGGAAACTCAGTGTTAGCCAAATTTTGGCTTCTTTCAACTTTTCTTGTTTTCTGGATTCATCATGCTTCGTTTTCCGTTCTTCGTCGATCGTCGATTGCTCAACAGATCTTCGCCCTCTAAACAACACTGAAATCTTGAATCTGACCCCTGGCAGATGAACTTCCTCCATTAATGGCCTCAGAGTTCATGCTTCGCCTTCTGAAAAAGCAGAATTGACCCAATAGAGAAAACTCGACCTTTTGCAGATTCCATCTGGACCACCTTGATCGTGAAGAAATATCAGCCAATCAGAATCAGGCAAGACTCCTAAATCCAAGATTCTATTTTTAGAAAATTTTGCTAGCATCTGTATCTCAAGAAACCCAGAAAACCTAAAATTGACGTCTATTTTTAGAAACTTTATGTTTCTAAAAATAGAAAGTTTCTATTTTTAGAAATTTTGACCTTTTGACTTTTTTGACAACAAATTTTTTAGACTCTCACAAAATGCCTTAATGAAACAAAAAAATTTGATTTGGCACAACAATTGGCTCTATCTGGGGACCATGTCGGATACTTACAGCATAGGAGAACCGATAATCTAGGGACTTTCTAGCTTAGACCAATGTCTTATCCATTGGGCAATAGAGTCAAGACATTTCCTAATCACCTAGAACAAGACTTTTTCCCTAAATCACCTAGGACCAGACTTCCTAAAATCACCTAAGAGTTGGAACTTCCCAGAAACACAAAAACACGACTGTCTACAAAACACATAACAAAACACGACGTAACTAACAAAAACATTATGGAAACACAACATAAACACAAGACACACACAAACGCTCTTTTAAGCGAGGACAAGAGGAACAAAACTGTTACACAAAACCATCAACTGGTTCAGTAAAATAAGAGCCAATTCTCCTGAGCTGTGAAATTTGTCTTGGCAACACATGGCCTTTCTTCCTTTGCAACACCTTCTCAAAGAGCCATGATTCAGGTGGGTAGATATGATCATGCCATGAGAAGTTCATGATGAACTGATTGATATGCATTAGCTCTGGTTGATCATCTTCTTCCATAGCAAAAAGCCTCTGCAACAGGTGAAGGTACAGAACCTCTTTTTCAAGATATGGAGCAAGGTCTTGTGGCCAAAGTATGCTTGTGGGAATGGTAACCACCACATATAGAACTTGATGTTCTTCATCTATGTCTTCAACATACGCAACCTTGAACTCAGTGAATGTATCATCCTCTGAAAAAGATCGAAGTTGCTCATACAGAATCTCTATCACTGGTTCTTGGCTTACTGGATCCACAACTGTTATCATCAATTTATCTAGTAATTCAGGTACTTCTTCATCATTCTTATCGGTCATGTCTTCGTCCATCCAATCCTCAGAATCTGAATGTGATAAATCATCAAAATCTGAATCTTCGAGCTTCTGATCATCATCAAAGAACACTTGATGGATAACATCTTCACTTGATGGCTCACTTCACCGTCCATCATTTTGAGTCTCATCAACCTCCATAGAGCAATCTTCTTCAATAAATGTACCCTTGAGATCATGTATGCGGATATCTGGCAAAAAAAATTGATTTGGCACAACAGACACATACACGAATGATTTTGACAACACAATGTTTTGGACATCTTACAACGAGACAACACAATAATACGAACGTTGGACTTTGATGACAAGACGCAAAATCAACCATCACGTTTCATTACAAAACAAGTCAACACACACAAAAACAAAGATTTTTGTATCACGTTTCGAGTTTTGAATTGGGCACAACAATTGGCTCTGTATACTAGCAACATAGGAGAACCTCATAATCTCTGGAATTTGCAAGTAGACCGATGCTTTATTAGTTGGGCAATGGAGTCAAATTTATTCCTAAATCACCTAAACACGACATTCCTAAGTCACCAAACAAAACACGACTTTTCACGATACATAACGAAAACATCACAAGTTAGGAAACACACTAGAAATGACATGAAAAACATAAACACTCTTTACAAGCGAGAACCGAGAGAAACAAAACAAGTTACACAAAACCATTTACAAGCTGGGAAAAGTAAGAACCTCTCCTCTTGAGCTGGGCACTCTATCTTGGGAACACATGGCCTTTCAACCTCTACAACACTTTCTCAAAGAACCACGGTTCAAGTGGATAGACATGATCATGCAAGGAGAAATTCAGGACGAATTGATTGATATGCATTGGTTATGGATTATCATATTCCATAATGAGCAATCTCTACAGCAAGTGAAGGTATTGAGCCTCCTTCTGAAGATATAGAACAAGGTCATGTGGCCATAATACATCTGTAGGAATAGTAACCACCAAATATCAGACTTGATTTTCTTCATCCATGTCTTCGACATATGCAACCCTAAACTAAGTCCATGTATCGTCTTCTAGAAAAGGCTAAAGTTGTTCAAAGTGAATTTCCATCACCTCTTCTCGACTTTGTAGATCTACAACTGATAACAGCTATGCACCTTGTGATTGGGGTACATCTTCACCATCGTTATTGATTTTGTTTTCATCCATCCAATCTTCATAATCTGAATCTGAAGGACCATCAAGGTCTAAGTCTTCAAGCACCTGATCATTATTAAAGTATACTTGTTAAAAAATACCTTCTTTCGATAACTCACTTTGCCATCCATCATCCCATATTTTCAGTCCTTGAATAAACTAAGTCTCGTCAATTTCAATTTAGCAATCATCTTCTATGAATGTCTTTAAGAATGTGAATACGAATCTCTAGCGGCATTTAATTTTCACCAATTGTCCATCTTTCTTGTTCATGTGCTGAAGCATAGAAATCTTGTGTTGAATCTACCATCAATGAAACATGATTACAATCTATAGCGACCTTTTCTTGCATATATTCTTTGATAATTTTTGAGTGTCTAATACTATCTTCTTCATGTTAGTGTTTTAATTCACACCTTTCAGTGTGAAAGCAAAACTCACAAATGTGCGGTAGAACCGCTCTTCAAATTTGAAAGGGAAGCTCCCTGTAAAATAAAACAAACTTAAAACTACAGAGTATGTACTCGCAATTTACAACCTTTACAGTGTTTTCAGGGGGGTTTTCATACCTTTGCTAAATCAAAGGGAAGTTTGCGATCTTTTTGGGTTTGCAGTGTGCGAAAGGCAAAAATGCACTTTCAATCATGAAGCAAGGATTTATACTTTTTTTACTAGAAACAGAACCTAGACTTCAATCTTGCACTATTCAGCTAAATTCAGAGGTTGAATAAGGCAAGTACACATGATTTGAATTGACTTACATTTAAACACGAATGCCAAGGTTAAATTGGATACAGGACGGGACAAAGCCACGACTCATGTATTCAGCTTCATTTACAACACAAAGTTTGCAAATTCATTAAAAGACTTATCCTTGGGCACAAATGATGATACATTTCAACAAGCATTTACCAGCGAAAGCAAGCATAATAGATGTTACCGAACAAGCAACAGAATCACAATTTGAACATCAGGAATTAACAAGTCCAGCATAATGAAGGCATGAAAATTGCCATTTTCATTGATTGATCAAAGTACAACACTGAATTCTGAACACTTGAACAATGATTACTGAAAAAGCTAATTGTTGAAAAGCTAACTCCTAAAATCCTTTGAATTCTAAAAATCTCTATATGTCTATATGCACAAAGCACTTATTTATACTACTACAAAGCAAATGCATGAAAGGGAAAGAAGAGTTTAACTAATACTCTTCACTCTAGAACTGGACTTGCATGCATGCAAGTCTTATTTGTAACTAAAACAAATAATAAAATGTAATATCCAAATGGGGATATTTTGCCCTAGTTTGGATTTTCGGGCTTTCCAAATTAATTTTCTGAATTCTGCCCTAAAATTTCTGCACTTTATTATTCTGCCCTAACCCTAACTTTTGCTCCAAAATCAGACTTTGAACAATTGCATATAATTATCATAAATCATATCAAACATCAACATAATTCCATCATATGATTCCCCCAATAATGCAAGTGATATTCACCATGAAATACACATTAAAATCATGTTAATAGTGCTCAAATGAAGAAACCAATCTGCCGCTTATAAACTGAATATGGAGTCCGATTTTACATTCAACAAAAGGCCAATATGCCCAGATACAAATCAGAATACTGCTGTTACAACTCAGACCTAAAAATCAGATTGTACATACCAAAGAATATGAGTAAATGCTTCCAAATAATGGCGCTCCCATATGTAGGGTTGAAACCTAAGTGCTGATACAAATTGCCCAACAAGAGGTCTTCAACATAGGCGGATTAGGTCTGCTGTTCTGCTGTTACAAAAACTGCCCTTGAACAAACCCTAGCAGCCAACAATTGTCTCAAGATGAGGGTTGTTCCTCTTCAAATGCAATTCGCTCCAACCCTAGACAATTCGCCATCCATGAATGCTCTCGATGCTGATATAAAATCTGCCCTTGATGATGTTGAAGTGCAAGTAGATCCCCGTCACAGAATCCTCCAATGAAGAAGTTAGATTGTCGCCCAACTCCTCCTAGGATGCTTGAGGTTTTCATCCCAAGATCCTCACCAAGAGATAACTCTCCAAGTGTGTATGAATGAATGCTTGAATGACATGATTTGCAAGTGCCAAATGAACATGTATATATACACAACTTATCCCTCCTCAACATGGCCGACCTAGGGCAATTATGCTTTGCCTTTTTGAATGATATTTTCCCTCCAAGAGGGCCGACCAGCTTCCAATCACTAGAGCGCCTAGATCAAATCAAATTAAAGATTTGATTATTAGTTTGTCTTCTTCTTCAAGCACTAGCATAGGAATATTATATCTTATTTCATCATGAGGTATTAGAGAATATTTGATTCCTTATCACAAGACGCCCAAGGTAACAATAGCAACCTCCATAATGATGTATACAATGTGACCATGAATGGAAGTGTAAACAAGGCGCCCTTATACTTCTCTTGGCATGAATGAAAGCATCAACATCGCATCCATACAAATATGACAAGTCATCACCCATGACGTCCTCCAAAAGTCCCAAAGTGGGATGAAAAGCCCAAATCAACTCTAATGGTGACCATCCCAAAAATGGAGACATTACATAAAATAATCATAAAGCAATGCCAAAATCAGCTAAACTGATTAGTGCATGTTTATTACAAAAATAGTTCCATTAATTGCATGATTAAAGCATCTTAATTATAGCCTTTTGAAAAGGCATAAGCTTTGCACGAAGGGGTGAATGACTTTGCATGAAGGAGGTCGGCCTAAGAATAGTGCTCCTCTTTGAAAAAGCGTGCTTCTTCCACTCTGGGTGCGCCAGGCTTAATTTAGGTGCGCCTTGACCAAATGGGGCATGCCTTGTCCTCAAGAAGCACACCTCTATTACTTTGAGCACGCCTTCTAAACATGACGCTCTTGTTGCTTCAAAAACATGAGTTGATGATGAATTTGGCATGCCAATTCACCACTGGACGCGTTTTGAAACTCATAGGTGCTCCTTTCTCTTCTTAGGCGTGCTTTTCTGGCTCTAGGCGTGCCCTTCTCTTCGTGCGCCAATCTTGTTTCAGGCACGTCTTTCAAGCTTTTGGCGCGTCACTTCTTCCTCTGGCACGCCTTTTGCATTCTGGGTGTGCCTCTAACATCTTAGACGCGCCTTTGCTTGACTAGACACGTCCAACCTTCTAAAAGCGAGCTTTTGGGTTATGAGCGCATCCTCTTCAAACTGGGAACTTCTATTTCAAATTAGGTGCGCCTGCTTCAGTTTAGGCACGCTTTTCCATTCCTAGACACGCCTCTAACATCTTAGACCCACCTTTCTGGTTATGCATGCGCCTATCATCTATTTTGGAGCGTCTAATAAGTTTTGAATGCACCTAATTGATGACTGATGTTTCTTCCCTTAAACAGACGTGCCTATGTCTTCTCTCAAATGTTTGTATTATGATGAATGTGTTTCTTGTAGATAGAAGCGTCTTTACTTTCACTTTGGCATGCCTAGATGCTTTGAGACATGCTGGCTTCCTCTGGCACATAGGCGTGTCTGCTTCATATTTGATGCGCCTCCTGTATGACGAATGTGCCACCTTCAAGATGAGCGCGCCAACCTTCAAACGAGCGCGCCTTCTTCAACCATCTTGCGCTCAGGATCGTAAAAATGCGCCTGCCTTCATGTATGGACGTGCTTCGCCTTCTTCAGACGCATCTCTTTCCTCCCTAGTGCATCTAGTTGACTTCTGGCGCGCCTATAAACAAATCTGGCGGCTCTTGCTCAATTATGGCACACTTCTTAGACTTTTGGCACGCTTATCTGACTCCAGGCGCGCCTCCCTAGCTTCAAGCATGCCAAGCTGCCTCCAAGTGCGCCTCCCTCCTATTGAGTGCGTCGTTTACTCTTAGAACACTTCTAAATACTTTGATGATTCCATTTGAAGAAACAGAGCGATTGCTAATTTGAATGCATCCTTCTATTATTGAGCATATTCACCTTTTTAAATGCATCTCCTTAGTTCATGCGCACTTTATGGAAACTAGATGCGTCTGCTCAATTTGAAATGCGCCTTCTCAGAGTCCATTTTGTGTCTAGTCATGTCGCGTCTATTATGAACGTGCTCCTCTTCGTTTAGGCGCACTTTAATGTACCTTCGCGTGCCTCATTGTTTTTTGGCGCGCTTCACCTTTCTTAGACGCACCTTGATGTGTCCTAACGCGTCTCATTGCTTCTAGGCACACCAATCTTCTTCTAAGCGCTTCAGACTTCCTCTTGGCGCTCTTTCACTGGTTTGAGCGCCCTTTGTTGTCTCTAAACACGTTTCCACAGCGCTCCCCTTCAAAAGCTTTTGTTCCACCTCAGACGTTTTCTCTTGCTTTTTAGATGCTTCTATGAGTGCTATGATCTGCAGGATTAGTGCAAACAATATAGGATTTGGGAAGAAAACATATATAGTTTTAGCCACCATAAGAAAATTTCGGATTGAGTGCAACACTTCACCAATGTGTATTGTATCTATTGAATACGAGAGTAAAGATGAGTCAAACTGCAATAGAAAATCCACCGTATCTCCCACTGATATCAATTCGGATTCTTCATCATTAACACATGAAAATTTATGACTTTGAAGTCAAGAACCCCTGAGAGAGAATAATATCTTTGTCGTCTTTCTCATCTTTGATCACATTTGATACAAGTTCTTCAAACCACCCTTCAAATGATGAAAAAAAGAGACTGGATTCATCATTGCTTTGTATAGTATATTTGATTTCTAGTTCACAATTCTGGTCTTGAGAGGTTTGTGTCACTTCATCCTCCTCAAAGAAAGTATGCAATACTTGTATTACATCAGGTTCCTCTTCCATCAACAATCCTTCTTCGGCCTCAAAGAATTTATGCAAAGTAGGCAAGATTTCTGCTTCTGATGGATATTCTTGTTCCATTTGTAGTTCCTGATTATGCAAACACATGATGTCACTTGAAATAGAATTATGATGAAAATCATTCCTTCTTAAATTAGATTTAAATTGGGTAAATCCCATTACAAAGCCACCATCAGATTCGTCTAAAAGATGTTTAGGATCTTCCGAAAATCCTTGATTTTCATTTGAAGCCATTAATATTTGCATGAATCTGAGCATTTCAGGACAACTTTCTCCATTGTGTTTGTTTGTTGCATGGAACAAACAATATATTTGTGCAGAAGAAGACACTTCTGCCACTTGTTTCATCAGTGAAGTAGGCACGGGAGATGTATCATTAAAATATTATTAAAAATCATTGTTGCTGATCGCCCCTATTTAGGGCCTGTGCCATCATTGTTGGGAGTCCAGGAGTGTTTTTAGGCAACATTTATCGGTGCAACCAACATTTCCAACGACATTAATTGCTGTTTTAGTCATTCCCAGCCATCTAATTTTCTGTTGGGAGCGTTTGGACCACAACTAGTGCTGCAATCTGCAAGTTTCAGGTCATTCGGAGGTCATTTTGACTCATATAAGCTGCTGCAATACCTCTTCCAACCCTAGATTTTGAGTGCCGCACTTAGGGAAGAGCTGCGAATACCATTTCTAGCTGTTGTGGCATCTTACCAGCCGCCAAAAATCATCTTTGACAGGTTTCAGGGCTTGTGCTAGCTGTACCATCAGCATTTTCAGTCATTTCATCTGCTGTGAGTAGAATTTATCATTGTTATAAGCCTGAAATTGCATTTCTAGCTTGTATATCAGTCAATGTAATTGTTCTAGTTGTTGCAAATCAAGTAAAATCAGTTTTCAGAGGATTATAGGTGGATATTTGATTCCGATCTAAGTGTATTGGACACCCTAGGGTTTCATAATTGCTAATTATTTGCAATTAGGGGTTCATGACATTCATTTCCAACCATATCAGCATTTATACTTGGTGTATTTGAGCATAAACAATTCAGACCTGCATGTCACAACATGCCCCAGAAGCTCTGATGTTCATAATGACTGTTCTGAAGATAAAACCCTTCACTGACTTTCACTAATTTATACTTGGTGTATTTGAGCATAAACAATTCAGACCTGCATGTCACAACATCTACAAGCTCTGATTTTCTTTTAAATTTCATAATGACTACCTTCTGTATGTCACAACATGCCCCAGAAGCTCTAACATTCATTTGCCTGCCTCTACACTTCACTACCTCTCCCTATATCTCAACTCATATGTCCACCTTGTCTTGGTGTGCTTGAAAAACCTTCTCTCTTAAGCCCTAAAAGAAGCTAGCTAAAATGACAACAACCACATTGACGACCATAAGAAAAGCGAACTTAGATTTGACTTACAAATGAGAAACGACAAGTTTTATACTTAGAATTTGACTCAATGTAAAAAAAAAATTGTATGGGTACAAGTTACATCACACCATTCACAAAACCTGGGCTAATGAATTGGGTACAACACAATATCCAAGAAATCTAATTCCTCTTTTGTGGGATATTCATTGGTCATATCTACTACCAATTTGTTGTATTGTTGGGTTATCGTACATCATGAATATGCTGTACTGAATGAGCCATTATCAAGAAAATATCGATTCCTTCAAGCTGATGTGGCTCTTTCATTTTTTACCATACCTCCACAAGCATCTCCAATATTTGCCTCCATATCTAGAGATGGATGCCTCGGTGCAAGGATCCTGCCCGAGTTTTACAGTGCAGAGAAAAAACAAACACCTGACAAATTGATTTATCAAAACAATCTGGCACAAAAGCTTGGAATTCATTCAATGCAACAGAACTTCCAGCACATTGTGGGATATGGAATTGGGGCCCAAAAATTAACTTACAGAAATCTTCATATGAGATTTTTCATCTCTCTTAACTAAATTAGTCGTTTATTCATCACAGAATACTTCCTCTAAGACTCACATCTGGCTTTGAAAATAATTGCACCTGGAACTTCCTATTTGTCCTCACAACTGGCTGTCTGCCAAAATATGATGAACAAAAATAACCTCGCTTCAATGCCATGTAAGAAGATGCAAAACCAATCAATGGGCATAGAAACAAACTAAAAAAGTGGAGTAAATAATCAAGATATTTTATACTCCCTGCATATAATTAAAACAATCCAGGAGGGGCACTCATGTCTTCCCAATCCCCCTAGGCATCTTGTATACCTCAAATGCAGTTACTCCACAAGAAAAAAAAATGTAATTTTCTGTTACATAATTTATTGTTTAATGTATTGACAATACTGAAATACAATATTTCTAACATATTCAAATAGCTGTTTCCTGTTTCATGACAAGGCTGGTCTGGAAACAGTCCCCATTTTCTAACTCTTCCCCATGTCAGGCAGCTTAGATAGTAAAGTATGATATATTGATACTCTATGGTGAGCACAGATAGTTCTACAATTACTAAAGATAATGAGTTTAAGATGGCTTGAGTTCAGAAACTTCAACTGCAAACCCTTGAACTAGATGAGATATTTGAAAGAATTTTTTAGGACCTTACATTAATCATGTCTCTTTGAGTCTCAAACTTATTCTCCAAATATGTTTTCATAAAACAAAAAGGCATTGCACAGCAAGTTGACCACAAACTTTTGAAAAAGGATTTTGACTTCAAGAGAAGACTCTATTCCAGTTTGATATCCCTTCTAGCATTGATGGTAACAAAATAGGATGATAGTTAAATTAAAACAATAATTCTCAACACGCATACAAGCATATATCCACCAATGGCATAAGCAAAAATACTTTTCAGCTTCAAGCATAAAATTTTGAATGTAAAAAGCGCATCAGCCACAGCCACATAATCTCATCATTTCATGCTTACAGCAAATGTGTATGCAAATAGCACAGTTGTAAAAGATTAGTACAAGAAATTTATCCAAAAAAAATAAGAAAAAAAATCATACCTCATTGTTCAGTTTTCAGACAGACTCATAATTTCACTATGGATAATTAGGTTTTCATAAATTTTAACGAAATTAATTATAAATAACTTGCTGTGCAGAATGGAAATACACACTATGGTCACGACAATCTAGGAAATTTTCCAAAGAGCAGATTATCCTTAAATCAAGGGTCATTTGACAGATAGTTAAGAGAAAAGAGCAATACCTCTGGTGCCACATAATTCGGTGTTCCACAGGTAGTGTGCAAGAGTCCATCTTCCTGCATGTGTCAGTGTGATCAAGGATGAGAATTCCTCCCCAAAAACCAACCATGTATACTTAAAACCAAACCAGATTGAGGCTTTTGAACTTGCAGATTACAATAGAAAAAAAAATTACCCTCAGTTGTTGAGGCAAAGCACTTAATCCAAAATCCGAGATTTTCAGGTTTCCTTGAGAATCCAAGAGAAGATTTTCAGGCTGCAAAACAAACTCCAAATTGCGCCATGAATATTTTCATGAGCTGTGAAGAAATAACTAATTAAAAATGTAGAATCAGACACATTTACTGGCAGTATGAAAATGATAAGCACCTTCAAATCCCTATGGTAAACACCCTTACTATGACAATAATCAATGGCATCAATAAGTTGCTGGAAATATCGCCGTGATTCATTTTCACCGAGTCGTTGTTGATGGACCTATACTAGCAAAAACATGGCTGTCAGTAAAACAATTATGAACGCAACTGTATCAAAAGAACCAATTTAGTCAACAGAGGTAAGTCGGTCTACAAATAGATGGTATAGCTAGGTAGGACAGAAGATACCCATGTCTGATAAAACCAAAGCAAGTACAAACCAATTAGAGTGCCATAATTTTAACATTTATAATATTTTTATCGTTTCTGATTTCTGGAGCATAAACATATGATATGTTGACCAGAGAATGTGGAAAAGAAATCAAGAAGAGTGAAAAAGCGTTGGTGTAATATTGAACCTATTAATAAGCTTACTTAGGATACTAATAATATTTAATTATTCATATCTAGGTAGCAAATAATGACGTGTTCACCTTGACTTGAGGTACATAAGTGCCACCACTGCCTCATCAACTTTTGATTGATGGTAGTCAAGTGCCACCTCTGTTTAGTCAAGGCCACCAAGGCCACTTCTATCATACTCATATTGAGTTACCTGATCCACTAATTGGCAGTACAACTCTTGACCTCTTAGTTAGACTGACTTAACTCACCACCTGATTGGGAGTGATTGTTAGTTAAATCCATGACCTCTAGACATGATCTTCTTGATTAATGCATCCCAAAGGCCTACGTATATTTGCATACAATCCTTTGTATTGTATCTTTTCATATCCTCTATATTGGAATAGTTGTTATTCACATTCTACATCATTTGTTTGTTTGCTTGCAACTTTTCTCCTCTCACCTAGATCTTAGCTCATGTGATTAGATTCCCATTGAATCATACTTGGTATCAAAGCCATAGGGTGATTTGGAGCTTGTTCATGTCTACTAAGGATTAGGGATTGCAAGATAGAATATTTGGTGGAGAGATCAGCTTTCAATGCTTCCTAGCTCGAAACATATTGTGCCATTATGTCTAGAAGGTGACAAAAATTTCTCGAATTTGGAGCAAGGTAACCAGAGGAAAAGAAATATAGGCCCCAAGCACATAGCCCAAGGCCATACGGATCATACTCTCTGCATAGGCATACTATGTTTGCATCTATGTAGGCAGATTTGTGCCTACACAGTAGGCATCATCCATTCACACAAAAGTATTAAAACTTGTTTTTATATGGGAGCAAATATTTTTTATAAAATTTTAAGAATTTGTTTTGAGTATTGTAAGGTGGGTATACAATATTCATACCCCCATGGCTCTCGTACTGATCTATGCAAGAAGAATTTACTTTGTTGGGGGGGGCAATTTGGCACAAGCCCCCCTTCTATTTCCTTTGTCCATTGTTTTGGGGTTGACGACCTTTTCGTACACCATCATTGCCTTTGGATTGGCTAGCAACCTTACACAAACAGGCCTTATTTGAATTTGCAGTCTCATTAAAGTCATAGACCCCTATCACCACATTCATAGGCCTTTGATGGCTACAGGACCCCTCAATACAAGGCCTATGTGGCCTCAACACTCACCAAACCCCTTCAAAGAATTTGTAAACCCTTGGAGATGTAGGCCTACTGTAATGTCCCCATTTTCGAGTTCTCTTGCAACACAGTTGGAGCTAACTTTCTGAGTTTGTGATAGCCTGATAGGAAGAGTATTTCGATGTCACCAGTGTGCTCAGGTGATCCAATGGAGCTATATGACACTTTCCGAAGGGATTTTGGACTTGTTCGTACTTACTATTTATAGTAAGTGATTGCATGGCGACAATCTTTCTAGGTTTTTCTGGGTTTGTTCTCTTTGGTCCTCAAAGAACACTGCTATTTATAATAAGTCTCAACCTAGCACTGTTTTTTGGTGATTTGGCAATTCAGTCATTTGGCTATCTCAGGTGTTGCATCAAGCTTAGAGTTGTCGGGGGTTTTGCGGTGACGCTTTCGGAAGCATTTTCAGACTCTTTTGCCGCATTTGTTATTTTTAGCAAGGTCACAGTTTCGGCACCGACTTCGTCACACAGCATCAGTAACGGCTTGTCATGATCAGTCCCTTCACCAGTTGCCCGTTGGTGTCCGTTTGTGGATGCAGTTGATATATTTAATTATCATTATGCAATTTAAGTTAAATTAAATATTTAACTTACAATAATTAAATATTTTTAAGGTGACTTTATATTATTGCACTTCGGCACCCACTTGAGAATTAAGTGTTATTTTAAAAAGTTAAAATTAAATATCTATTTGAGGCATCCTTTTGAGGGAGTAATAAGGAAATATCAAAAGTGCAATTTTAAAATAAGAAAAAAGGGCAAAATGAGGCATTGGTTTTGAGGAAGCTTATAAAATTCATTTGGAGCTCATTTTGTTGTATGCTTGGATATTTTCTTCTTGACAGGTTGTCTTGTTGGTTGGACTGGAATTCACCATTGCTTCTTGGGGATGAAAACCTCCATGGAGAACAGTATCTGCAAGTGTGAATTTTGAAAGATCACCCAAGGATACTCTGTTGATAGCCTCACACAAGGGTTATGCTGGAGCTGAATAGTTGAAGATTTTCAGTGATTTGAAGCAAGGGTTTGGATGCAGATTTTATAGAGTGATTTAGAAGAGCATAGCAAAGGATCTTTAACAGATTTTAAGTGTTTCATTGTTGTACCTTCTCCATTACTGGCCGCTCCAAGTTTTGTAGCTGAACGTTGGAATTTTGAGAGTTGTTTTCAGATGATTTAAGTGTTATTTCACCTTGAATGGGGATGCCTAGGGCTGGAGAATAAACGGTTTTGAGCATTTTGTAATTTGAGCATTTCTGCTAGGGTTTTTTGGAGCTTCCATTGCTGTTCACAAATTGTTTCAGACCTGCACATTGTAAGACAGCAAATAGGTATGTTTCAAATATGATGTTTGAGTGATTTTATCATCTAGGTGTTTGTTATGATCCCTCTATTTAATGTATTCAGCGAATATATCTCAAAAAACATATGACAGCAGCTAGGGTTTTGAAATATCTGATTTTCTAGGGTTTCCTAACATATGGGTATTGCTGATTTAAGTTCCTAGTGGTTGTTTCAATTCATATTAGCTTATGGGTATTATTAGAAATGCTTCTTTAATGTCATATCTTAACTACATGTAAGCAAAAAACCACATGCAAGCTAACTCTTTGCAGAGCTTCAGTTGAGGGACAGAATTTCAGCTTTGCATGTTAGTGATAAACACTTGCATGTGAGTGTTCAATGATTCAACAGTTGCATGTCAATACTCAGTGACAAAATCATGGAGCCTCTTAGCGAAGAAGTCTTTTGGGAAATTTATATAGAATACATAGCTTTGGGAACAGAGTTTCACGTTGAGATTTCATTTGCAGATATCATGGACATGAAGGTGAAGTATGATCAGAAATTGCAAAGAAATGAAGAAAATTTTTGTGGGAAACTTTACAATGCATGTATGAAACTTAAACACCCATCTCAGACAAAAGATCTTCTTAGTACTTTGGACAAAATAGAGAATTATTTAGAAATGGTTGATCAGTCACCCTCTCACATAATGAATCTAGCTATGAATCCATTGGTGTATGCTTTGATTAAGCCAGAGTTGTTGAGTCATTCAAATAATGAAGTGAGAATTACAACTCCTGAAGCACCTTACCTTGATTACACAAAGAGAAAGATATTACAGCTGATTGTTGAAAGTTTCCAGAACTTGGGTGATATCAGTTGTCCTTCTCCGGGTAAGGGTTAAAATTTTAGAAATTATGGCAAAAGTCAAATCGTGTGTTCTTTTGATTGATTTACATTGTGAAGATCTTATTCTTGAAATGTTTCACCATTTCATACCCTCTATCAGTAAGGATCATGAAGAAAATATTTTTGCCTACATGAAAACTATTATGTCTCTAACTCTTAATGAGAGTGATGCTATCTCCCAGCCACTCTTAACTATGTTATTGGCTGTTTTGAGGCAAGAACAGGTTACTTCTTCAGCTGCATATGAATTGGTTAACTGTGTTTTCAAACAATGTGAGCAGAAACTAAAGCCATATTTTTCAGTTGATAGTAAAGAGGGAAAGTCACATGATGTGTCTACAAGTAGACAGGAAGGTAGGAAAATTTCTGAAGTTGTTAGAAAAGTTAAAGAACTCTCCTACGAAGGAGAAAATGACTTACTTCATGAGACATGCATGACAAAGTACTAGAATGACCTCCTTGAAGTACATGCAGCTACAAATGATGGGATAGATGCTATAACAGATATTGCATGCAGTTTTCAGCGTGATACAATTTTTGGATCAACAAATAATGATGAACATCCGAAATTTGAAGAAGATGTGTATGAGATCTATGATGACACCATTCGAAGGTATGCATATGATAAAAAAAATTGAAATCACTAATGGTGAAATTGGATTGGCTGGAAATTCCAAATTAGCAGGTAACTTTGAACACCCAAATAATTCAATGAAGTTAATTCAGAAATTGAAGAATTTAGCAAGGAAGTTGATTTTGAAATTCATACCAATGAAGACAAATTAGAAAATTTGAGGTTTGTTGAGCAAAGTTTCTTTGCTGATTTTGATCAAGAGCATAAAGAGCCGCAAGCTTTGAAACACAAATTAGTGGTTTCAAAAGAGAAGATTGTGGAAGCTCTATCGTGGTTTGATAGTACACACAATTTTGTTGAAAACCTCTTCTGGAAGGCTCAAGTTGAGGAGAGACAGAAGGGCATTAAGGATGGAACTGCCCTTGCAAATTTACAAACCATCAAAGAAGTTTTACAGGTAATGAAATCAGATTATTTGCATTTGCTCTTAGATAGAGATTGTGCCATCAAGTTTGCAGAAGAGGCCATGGATGCATACCAAGAGAAGGAGAATGAGATTGATAGGTTTTACCTTGATCTTAACCTAGCTCACCACTCTCTTTATCAAGCTAAAAATCAGTCAACAATTGCAGCCATGAACAAGGAACAAGTAGCAGATGCAAGGTTCATGGAGATCAAGAAACTGGTTGAAGGCATTGATGAGCTCCAACAAGACTCTTATGTGGAGCCAAGTTGTTCACCGATTTATGAAGAAGAATTCAGCAAGGATGAATTATTTCATGATGATTGTTGCATACCACTTGTTGAAGATTTGTGTGCATATCACAAGGAAGTGCCAAGCCTTGTGGTTGGTAATCCTCCAAGGAGACCGCCTAATAAGGAGTGTGAAACTTGGGTGGAAGATGAGGATTTCACTTGGAATGTATTGATTCATAGAGACTTTAACATTTCAAATTTTGAAATGTTTCCAAACAATGTTCTAAAGCTTGTTGGAATTTTGTAAGATACCCAACTAGTTCTACTAAAATTTTTCCTTACTTAAACAATTTTACTTGCTATCAACTCATCAACTACTTCAACAACACAAAGATATACATCAAAGATAACTACTTGAATGGGAGTTGGGTACTTGTTCATTCACTTGATTCAATCAACTTGCAATGTCTTATTACATGGATAATGCTTTCAATAGCATGAAGTACAACTTATTCAATGGAATTACAAAAGAAAGGCCTTGAAGCCTTGATGTTACAATGTCTTCCTTACTTGATCAACTCAATCAAACTCAATGATGTCAACTGAATGTCAACACCTCACAATATCACAAGGGAGCATCACCTTGCTTGTTGAGGGAGCATCACCCCAACACTTGAAACTCGCAGGCCTCAAGATCACAAGCTCAATAGCTTTGCAGAGAGAATTTTGTCAAACTGAATGGATGCCAAATGAATGAGAGAGCTCCTCCTTTTATAGGCCTTCCAAAGGCAATGAAGGCACGTTTTTCAATGTATAAAGAGGAACCAAGGCACGTTTCCCAAGAAGCATATCCAAGGGAATATTCCATCTTATGACTCATTCTGAGTTGGCAAGCTCATCTAGAGACCTTGACACGAATCCCGAAGACATTCTGTCGACCAATGAGAGCTTAGGTAGTTGTAACTACCTCATCTTCTGATCAAGCGCCAAGTGGAAGCAATTTAAACATGGAATGGCGCCCACTAAGTCCTAGGCGCCCAACTGAGGTTGCAGAGGCATGGATATGCGCCTGCTGGAGTTTGATGACTCCATATGCCCTTAAATCATTCTGGATGCCATCTGGAGGTTGGAAAGATGGGAATTTAACATCCAACTTACTTAGGCGCAAGTCTAGTGTTTTCTTGACTTGGGCGCTAGATTTGGGGTTCTGCAGAGGTTTTGGCGCCTGAAGAAGGATTAGACATCTTCAACAAACAGATGAACCCGTTGAGTATGGATTGATTCCTTGAAGAGAGCGCCCATATCAGAGTGTTAAAAACTTGCTTTTTAGTCCTCTTCATTGAGGCGCATTTGTGGGTAGGACAGGATGCAGATTGGCGCCTTAGGAAGGATGTGACCTTTTCTTGCAACAATCTTCATCTCAAACCATATCTAAGTCAAAAATACCAACTTCTACCAAGCGCCCTTCATGTTGAGTGAATTGAAAGATCTTTTCATGCTTAGGCGCATCATGGTGTCCGTGGAAAGGTGAATTGGCGCCCCCCCCTCTTGAATGGTTCATCTCCATGCACGTGTTCACTTCTGGAGGCATTGAAGTAAGTTTGGCGCCCAGCCTTGAATTGCTCAAATCTTCCTTGAGAGCGCTCATTCTTGAAGTCTTTGAAATGAAATAAAACCCTTGTCTTATCAAGCGCCTTGGCTTCTTGAGGAGTTTGGGAATCACCCACTGGAATCCTGTTTTGGCACCTTGAAATGCCTAGGCGCTCATTGAATGGTGTTTAACCTCAACTTGGCGCCTAGAAGACTTTTACTTTCTTCACTACCTAACCTTGTTTCCTTAAGTCAGAATCTCTTCTCTGCTTTCATAAACCCTTGTCATCAAGGTTAGGCGCACTTTTAGGTTTGCACAAGAAGGAATTGGCGCCTATACTTGAAATGATCATCTTACCTGCAAATACTCACACTTGAAGCCATCAGAGTGAGTTAGGATATCATTCTACATCAGCGCCTTGACTGGGTGAGAGGCTATTTCCTGAACTAGGCGCATGTTTGAGTGGATGTCAATTAGGCGCACTTCACTGATTGATGGAACATGAAACAGCGCCTAATCTTCTAAGTGCAAATCATCTCAAACACTATGCAATTCAGATGACTCCACAAAGGTTCCTCCTTCATGCTTGGGCGCTCATTCAAGGTCCTGGATTCATGATTTGGCGCCTTGTTGTTCTAGGCGCCTATTTAGGACAGTGCAACATGTTTCTAGCGCCTAAAGTAAAATAGGCATTTTTCCTTATTCAATTTGCTTAGGAAACTTCATCCTGAAGATCAAACAACTCTTTTACCAAGGCGCCCTTTTTGGAT
The DNA here is from genome assembly GCA_027924645.1 of Cunninghamia lanceolata. Taxonomy (NCBI): domain Eukaryota; kingdom Viridiplantae; phylum Streptophyta; class Pinopsida; order Cupressales; family Cupressaceae; genus Cunninghamia; species Cunninghamia lanceolata. The sequence continues at coordinate 8,175,691 of BSBN01000150.1, forward strand.
GCACTTACTAACCTGCTACTTAATGCTAGGCGCCCCCTTTTGATGCTTCAAAACCCCAAGGCGCTTATTTAGGTGAGTTCAACCTGCTATTGGCGCCTAAGCTTGAAATTTCATGTCCTAACATCTTTGCTTGTCTCAGAACTGGGCACTGAGTTGGAGGAAGTTAACCACAAGGAGCGCCTTCAGTAGAATGCTATACTGAGAGCTTAAATGAGCTTTGGAAGTTGGGCGCCAAAGTGAACATGATCTGTCAAGGAGTGCGCCTGGCAATGATGACCACTGGAGTTGATGAAACTATGCCCAGACTTAGTCAATTTACAAGTTTCTGACATTGCTCCTGCAAAACACAAGGTAAGTTAGTCAAAAACTAGTTCATTCCCTCATTACTTAGAATTAGCCTTCAGGAATGAGGAATAGGCTAATCCATTATACACTTGATGATCAAGCCGGAAACGGGGACATGACAAATTTTCAGAACAGCAGCAAGTAAAGGAGCTTTCAAGCTTGTTACCTATGTAGCTCTGGAGAAAGAAGGACCTAAACTGTAAACATGACATCTACATGTTTGGCAATCCATCCTTTGGATTGAATGATGTTTTATCTCATACTAATCTTTCTTTGGGGTTGGTTTTGAAGACAACAATTGCTCCTTGCATCTTAGTTGTTGGTGCTTTTAGGGATGGGTTACAAGAGATTACCAAAAGGGGCACAAACTTCCTTGATGTGCATGTTGTTATGGATGGCACTTGGAGTTATGATGCGTACCTTTCTAGTTATGCTGGAGATTATTCTCAGTTGGGTATCCATGCTTGGGATCCTCAACAAGGATTGATGGGGAGCTTATTGGGAAAGGTAGGTATGATCTTTGGAGGTATAAGAATGAAAATTTCAGTATAGATAGTGTTGTTATTTTCCTTACCAGTCATTTGATGATTCCATTTGCTTATTTACAAATGGATTGGAGAGAGTTTTTAAGTAAAGATTGGAGAAATGAACAAATGGTTACTCTTGAGAGTGTTCATTGGCAAAGAATGGATCAGATTTTCAGTCATGACCTTGCTGATTGGTTGCAGGTCAATCACCTTACATTTTGGTTTGCTCTCATTCAGGGGAGTTGGCACTTTCTTCTTTGTCAGGGAAGTAATAGTTTTCAGTTGAAGATTGCTTGGAGGTGTTTCCCAGCCACTTCTGAGTTATTTTGGTGCAACACAATGCTTTTCATGCATGCTTATACTTAGGAAATTCATTGGTACTGCTGTTGTCCTTTGTGTAGAGCACTAAATTTAGATTGTACTTCACTGATTTCAGTTTTGAACAGAAGTCATTATTATTTACTTCAGACCTTCCTAACTCAGAGAGTTCATCTTATGAGGGTTTGTGATGTAAACTTTGATAGTTTACTCTCGGTGTTGGTTCAAGACAGCGAACTTCTGAATACTTTGGTTCATCATTCAGTGACCCTTGGAGTTGGGACAGTAAGTGTTCTTGCAAGTTTTCATGGTTGTATCAGATTAGCACAGAGGAGACATGTTAGATCATGTGGTGTTATGTTGGTTAGTCTATTGAACTCTTGCAAAGGATTGCTTTCCTTTTTGCAAGAAGATTGGAGGACTCCGCATCTGCAATTATGACTTTGCATGACACCTTGAGGAGGTTTATTGAAGAGTATGATTTGCGGTTGAGCAGATATTTCTTCAAGTTTCCCAAGATCATGTTAGGTACAGGTATTGGAGTTATGGACCTTATTGGGATGCTTCAGCAAGAGATGTTTCATGGAATAGGTTTCAACCCTTACAGGTGTCTCAGCTTGGGATTTGATGATATTACCTTCCTAGGTTACAAGAGAGGACAGTGTTGTTGTGGCACGATGTTTTTATAGTTTTTATCACAGTGGCGCAACATCAATTGTAATGTCCCCTTTTAGGATATTCCTGATTCTTTTACTTGCACACATTAATATCACCAAAAAGGGAAATTAGAAAGAATAATATTCAATTCAATTCATAACACAATTTAATATTGACTATGTTCAAGTCTTAATCCTTACTTCCTTTCTATTCCTCAACCCTGGATGAGGATTTACTTGTCTAGGGCGCGATGACACCGCCTCATGGATTGGATTTACTCCGCCTCTCCCTAACAACTTAAGTTGTCTAAGGCGCGATGACACCACCTCACGGATTGGATTTACTCCGCCTCTCCCTAACAACACCTCACCTCTCCTAAGGTTGTAAGCAATAGGAATAACTAAGTATTTACTTGAACATATTTCGATATACTTCATCATACCAAATGATCACATTATGTATTAGCTATGCTCAAGTCTCAATCCTCATTTCTCTTCTAATCCTCAACCATGGATGGGGATTTACTTGCCTAGGGCGCGATGACATCAACTCGATGGCTAGGTTTACTCCGGCTCTCCCTAACAACACCACACCACTCACTCATAGGTTGAAGCCAATAGAAATAGATAGGCTTTGAGTTTGAGCATACCAAAGTGTTGTAAATGCAATCTATATTTCATAGCCAATTTCATAATGCTAATATAAATATGTATCATGATACTCACAACAATCTTTTAATTATATATTTTTATTATTACTTATGGTACTCATCATAATAAATATAATATTATATATATATATATATAATACTACAGTTCTTTATACTTAATATTCATTTAGTAATCTCAGTTTATATTATACTTAATAATTCTTACCTTGGGACTGTGACTGCCCTGCTGTAGCTTTCTTTATCTCCAATTATTTTATTTATTTTTCTGACTGCTGCAGTGCCTATTTTCTATTTTCCGTGTCTTGGAAAAGAGGGGATTTACTTCCTCAAATACCCCAAATGCTATAATGGAATAGTTGTGCCTTTTCATATATTACACCCTTTCATATCTTAATCGCTGTTTATAAATGTCATTTATAATATATGATTGCTCTGATGGTAATCGGTTGTCTTTGCTGCCTTTTCAATATTAATAGCAGCTTATTACTAATAATCGCTGCCTTTATGTTTATCGTAATCATTAATATATTAACATATATATTAATACTCATGTTAATATTTATCTCTTAAGAATATTTACTTGGGTCGATCTGCCCATAGTAATAATTTGATATTTATTATTATAATATCTATAATATTTTATAATATTAATTTATAATATTTAATTTATGATATTTAGTTTATAATATTTAACTTTTAATATTTAATTTATAATAAATATTAAGAATATATTCAATTTATGTATTAAATATTATATAAATTGAATATATTTAAATATATATAAAATATTAATATTTAATTTTAAATGTATTCAATTTACGATTTATAGAATGAATAATTCATAATTAATTCAACTATAAATCATTAGTGGAGGGACATGACAGCCCTCCCCACTCAAAATTGCTTGTCCTCAAGCAATTCTAAAATTTGGATGATCAAAAAGGAACATGCTCGGTTCTAGAATCAATTTTCTTTCAATCTTTTACTTGAGTTTTCCTCGGGGGTTGCCTTTAGCATTTGGGCTCGCCCTCTTTTGCCACATCTGTGTCCTGGTTCCCATTTCTCCTTACAACGGTAGCACCATTTTTCCTTTTCAAGTTCTTTGTTGCAAACGTGTCCGTGAGCCCAAGGTTCCTTGCACTTGAAACATAAGTTTTTCTTTTTGAGCTCATCCCGTTCTTCTTTGGAAGGGGAGGTCTTGTGGAATCTTTCCTCTTTGTGGACAGGTTTGTTGTGTTTGTTTGAGGATATGTCACTTGTTGATGTCTCAAGTCTCAAGGCTGTTTCGATTGCATCTTCAAGGGTTATTGGCTTAAGGGCACTCACTAGTCCTCTAAGTGAATCTTTTAATCCTTCAACAAATAGGTAAGTGAGTCTATCCTCATCAACTCTTGAAACTCTTATAGATATTTTCTCAAATTCATTTATGTATTTTTCCACCGTTTCTTGTTGTTTCAAGTGTGTCAACTCCTTAAAATCTTCTTGAGGATGCCTTCGATCAAATCTCTTGATGAATTTTTGGGAAAATTTCTCATAAGAAGTTATGTCTTGATGATCTTGAGTGTGTTTCCCGTGGTGCCACCATTCATATGCTAATCCTTCCAAGTGTAGGATGGCAAATTGGTGGGCATCCTTCTCGGTCATTGGGCTGAGTAGAAAGTAGTCGTTCAACTTTTGAAGCCATGCATGTGGGGTGATCTTATTGGTTCCATCAAAGTTTGGAAGGTTCACCTAGTTGGCTTTTTGCTTTAAATCCTTATTAATGGGTCTTCTTTCTCTTCTTGCTAATTCATTCCTTTTTGAGTGACTAAAATCATTGAAGGATACTACCCTTCTTACTTCTGGTTCTAGATTTGCATAGGCTCTAGCAATGTCTTCAGTGCTCATGTCTTGTGGAGTTTCATCTTCCCTCCTTGAAGTTTCTTCACTAGGTAGGAAAGACGGTAACGGAATCCTTGAGCTTGATGAAGAGTTGCTATTTTCTGCTTGGTTAGAGACTACTTCCTTCCCATGAGTTGAAGGAGCCTTGAGCTGATCCACGGTGCTACCCACTTTTTGGAGAGTCTCTAGGAGTATTTGAGTTGTCTTTCCTTGCTCTAACAATGCATTAGTAGTTCTTTCATTTTGGTCCATCATTGCCTTGGTGGTCATTTCCATGAAGGTCTTCATGTCGTTGTTCATTTGTTCTTCTAAGATTTGACGGTTCCTCCTAGTGTATGCTTGCATAAGCTTGTTTCACAAGATGGCAGGAGAGTACCTTGGCTTGATTTAACTCCACAATTAGATTCAGATCTCTATATATATATGTAATTCCACTTCTTTCTTGTTAGGCTCCAATATATCAAGTTGAATATAGAAGTGATTACACCAATTTCCATTTACATAATAAAATTGAAGTAGACAACCAAGTAGCTTAAGAACGCAAGCAACCAGCTCAAGCAAGTAGGCAAGTAGCTCAAGTAGACAATCAAGTAGCTCAAAGTCATAGAGTATACACTCGAATACAAATACAAGTCATAGAGTATACACTCAAATGCATATAAGTCAATTATCATTCACAGGATGGCAGGACGATAGCTCTGATACCATTTGTCTAGGGCGTGATGACACCACCTCACGGATTGGATTTACTCTACCTCTCCCTAACAACACCTCGCCTCTCCTAAGGTTGTAGGCAATAGGAATAACTAAGTATTAACTTGAACATATTTCGATATACTTCATCACACCAAATGATCACATTATGTATTAGCTATGCTCAAGTCTCGATCCTCATTTCTCTTCTAATCCTCAACCATGGATGGCGATTTACTTGCCTAGGGCGCGATGACACCAACTCGATGGTTGGGTTTACTCCGCCTCTCCCTAACAACACCGCGCCACTCACTCATAGGTTGAAGCCAATAGAAATAGATAGGCCTTGAGTTTGAGCATACCAAAGTGTTGTAAATGCAATCTATATTTCATAGCCAATTTCATAATGCTGATATAAATATGTATCATGATACTCACAACAATCTTTTAATTATATATTTTTATCATTACTTATGGTACTCATCATAATAAATATAATATTATATATATATATATATATAATACTACAGTTCTTTATACTTAATATTCATTTAGTAATCTCAGTTTATATTATACTTAATAATTCTTACCTTGGGACTGTGACTGCCCTGCTATAGCTTTCTTTATCTCCAATTATTTTATTTATTTTTCTGACTGTTGCAGTGCCTATTTTCTATTCTCCGTGTCTTGGAAAGGAGGGGATTTACTTCCTCAAATACCCCGAATTCTATAATGGAATAGTTGTGCCTTTTCATATATTACACCCTTTCATATCTTAATCGCTGTTTATAAATGTCATTTATAATATATGATTGCTCTAATGGTACTCAGTTGTCTTTGTTGCCTTTTCAATATTAATAGCAGCTTATTACTAATAATCGCTGCCTTTATGTTTATCGTAATCATTAATATATTAACATATATATTAATACTCATGTTAATATTTATCTCTTAAAAATAATTACTTGGGTCAATCTGCCCATAGTAATAATTTAATATTTATTATATTTATTATTATAATATTTATAATATTTTATAATATTTAATTTATGATATTTAGTTTATAATATTTATAATATTAAACTTATAATATTTAATTTATAATAAATATTAAGAATATATTCAATTTATATAATATTTAATATTTAAATATATATAAAATATTAATATTTAATTTTAAATGTATTCAATTTACGCTTTATAGAATGAATAATTCATAATTAATTCAACTATAAATCATTAGTAGAGGGACATGACATCGGCATGGTGGTTCCTTTATGAGATGGATTTGGAACTTTGGGATCACGTTGGTTTGCAGTCCAGCAGTTGATGGGAGTGAGAGAGTCAATGTTGACTTTCCGGAGATTATCCCTATGATGTCTCAGTTTGGCTCCCTCGAAGAGCAATTTCCTGAGGACTTGATTGAGTATAGTCAGTATCTGTATACACTTCTTACAGGGAATTTTCAGGTCTCTTGTGTCGGTACCTGGCAGGTCAGTGCTTTGGGCAAATGGTGCTACAGATCTCCTAGGTTGACTTGGGACCTGGGAATCATTCTTAAATCCAGTCTGGTTCAATTGGTTGTTTGGAAGTTGCATTGGCGTTACTCGAGGACAAGCAATCTTTGGGAAGGGCGGACTGTAATGTCCCCATTTTCGGGTTCTCTTGCAGCACAGTTGGAGCTGACTTTCTGGATTTATGACAGCCTGATCAGAGGAGTATTTCGATGTCACCATTGTGCTCAGGTGACCCAATGGAGCTGTATGACACTTTCCGAAGGGATTTCGGACTTGTCCGTACTTACTATTTATAGTAAGTGTTTGCATGGCAACAATCTTTCTAGGTTTTTCGAGGTTTGTTCTCTTTGGTCCTCGAAGAACACTGCTATTTATAGTAAGTGTCAGCCTGGCACTATTTTTTGGTGATTTGGCAGTTCAATTGTTTCGCTATCTCGAGTGTTGCATCGAGCGTCGAGTTTTTAGGGGTTTTGCGGTGACACTTTTAGAAGCGTTTTCAGACTCTTTTGCCGCATTTGCTATTTTTAGCAAGGTCAATTTTGGCACCGACTTCGTCACACGGCATCGGTAACGGCTCGTCATGATCAGTCCCTTCACCGGTTGCCCGCTGGTGTCCGTTTGTGGATGCAATTGATATATTTAATTATCATTATGCAATTTAAGTTAAATTAAATATTTAACTTACGATAATTAAATATTTTTAAGGTGACTTTATATTATTGCACTTGGGCACCTATTTGAGAATTAAGTGTTATTTCATAAAGTTAAAATTAAATATCTATTTGAGGCGTCCTTTTGAGGGAGTAATAAGGAAATATTAGAAGTGCAATTTTAAAATAAGAAAAAAGGGCAAAATGAGGCATTGGTTTTGGGGAAGCTTATTAAAGTCATTTGGAACTCATTTTGATGTATGCTTGGATATTTTCTTCTCGATAGTTTGTCTTGTTGGTTCGACTAGAGTTCACCATTGCTTCTTGGGGACGAAAACCTCCTTGGAGAACAATATCTGCAGGTGTAAAAGATCACCCAAGGATACTCTATTGATAGCCTTACACAGGGGTTATGTTGGAGCTGAATAGTTGAAGATTTTCAATGATTTGAAGCAGGGGTTTGGATGCAGATTTTACAGAGTGATTTAGAAGAGCATAGCAAAGGATCTTTTGCAGATAAGTGTTTCATTGTTGTACTTTCTCCATTGTTGGGGTTATGTTGGAGCTGAATGTTAGGATTTTGGGAATTGTTTTCAGATGATTTAAGTGCTATTTCACCTTGAATGGGGATGCCTGGGGCTGGAGAATAAAGGATTTTGAGCATTTTGTAATCTGAGCATTTCTGTTAGGGTTTTTTGGAGCTTCCATTGCTGTTCACAGATTGTTTCAGACCTGCACATTGTAAGACAGCAAATGGGTATGTTTCAAATATGATGTTTGAGTGATTTTATCATCTGGGTATTTGTTATAATCCCTCTATTTAATGTATTCAGCAAATATATCTTAAAAACATATGACAGCAACTAGGGTTTTGAAATATTTGATTTTCTATGTTTTCCTAACATATGGATATTGCTGATTTATGTTCCTAGTGGTTGTTTTAATTCATATTAGCTTCTAGGTATTATTAGAAATGCTTCTTTAATGTTATATCTCAACTACATTTAAGCAAAAAACCATGTGCAAGCCCTAAACAACAGCAAACAATAGAAAACAAAAAAAAACCAGAACAGGGGTGTATGTTACACCTACATGGCCCCTTGCTGTCACAAACCCTCTCTACACAACTACCTATGTGGCATATACCATCGGGTCCTTCAAACAAATTTGGCAACACTCCACTTTTGACAGCAATCTCTTTTTATTGGTGGGTTTCCCTAAATTTGGCATTTGTTACGAAACATGGCAATCCCCTAAATCAAGCAATTTCCTCAAGATCTAGTGGCTTCTCTAAATTTAGCAGAAGTCTCCACATTTAGCAAAAAATTTGGAAAGTTCCCTAAATTTGGTGGATAATTTAAGAAAAATATTGTGGAAGTTTCTAATTTTGGGTAAACTGCTAAATTTGGTTGTGGTTCTATTGCCTTTGTAAGCACTTTGCATGGAAATAAGCATATCTTTTGCCCGGATTATCAGATTTTCGACTTCTTATAAGTGTCAGAAAGCTCTCTTTGAGCCCTCTAATATGATATAATTTATTTTTTCTGTTGTAGTTTGCACTTCTACTCTCCTTGTTGCTCACTCTTGTAAACACCCTAAGACAGCTTCTTTTGTGCTAGGGTTTTTTCATTGAATAAATTGGGGTGGGTGGGGACAGCAAAGTGTAGTGCTTGTGTCTTCTTACTTTTAGTTCTTTCTACCGTGTGTTCTTGCAATGGATAAACCAATATTGATCTCTCAACTACATCCAATCATTCAACCTAGAAAATATCAATAGGGGATTATCTAAGGGGAAAAGATTGCACTACATATGTAGATGAAACAAAACCTAAACCTACTAATGCTAACAAAAAGGAGGCATGGGAAAAGAACCATGAGAGAGCTCTTGCTTATATTTGCTCATTAGTGTCTTTTGATCTACAATTTCATCTTGACAAATGTTCAAAACCTATACAAGCATGGAACACTCTTGCTAAACTATATGGTAAAACTAATAATTTAGAGGTTATCAAATTGATATTGATTTGACAAATGTTGATCCTTGTCATGTCCCCTTCACAAAAATAAGGGAAACATTTTATTTTGTAATGAGGCTGTCTACATGAGACATTATTTGGCCTATATAATATTTTATTTTAAAAAGGTACTTTTAGAAATGTCCCTTATAAGAAGATCCTTATTTTCCACCTTGCACACGAGAATTACTTCTTAAAGGAAACATTAGTACTAGATATTAAAATAATCAAATCAGGGTTGGTAACCACATAAGCAATATCAACATAAATCAATAATTCAATTAGTCAATCCTTAAGTCGATTCATACTTAAGTTTGTCTATTACATGTTAATTTTATTCATTTTCAAACACTAGTGGAGATGGGATACTATCTCTTGTTAGGTTGAATGAATCATCCTCTACGGGTAGTGCCTTTGTATGATGTGACGCATGCCCATTCCACCTTAGGTCTTACTAAGTGCCCTTGTATGATGTAACATGTGCCCATTCCACCGCAGGTCTTACTTATTGCCCTTGTATGATGTAGCATGGTTCATTCCACCGTAGGTCTTATCCATTGCCTAAGTATGATGTAACATGGTCCATTCCACCGCCAGTCTTATCTACCTTTGAGGTATTAATGGTACTTCTTTCTAACAAGTTTACCTCCAATCTCTCAATGTGTGCTATGCTCTTATATAAATCAAATACGATTACTCTTTATTATATTTATTTATTTTCAATATCAAAGTTGTATTTAACTCAGAAATGTTCTCTTAAAAAATATCTTTTTTTTCCTGTTGTTTTTATTTTCTATCTTATAACCTTTATTTATTTCCCTTTCAAGGGATATGTTCGAATGTTCGAAGAGACACATCTCTTATTATGCTTCGCGTAAAATACATACATACGTACCTTCTTATAATTTTTATTACTTTAGTAAATTACATACGTACTCTCTTATAATTTTTATTACTTTATATTAATTCCCTTTATGAGCTGTGGTAAAACTAGTTCTAACCATATGTAACTCCTTTATCATAAGAGCATAGGTTAAAAGATGTTTATTTATATTATATCATTTATAAGTGATATATTATTAATTTTATATTATTTATATTATATCATTTATATCATAATAAATGATATATGATTTATATTATATTATTTATATTGATATTATAATATAAGAATATTTGTATTTATATTATTAGATATATTTATAATAATATATTATTATTTGTGTTATTTATAAATATAATAATAATATATCTTGTTAATTGTTTTAAATAAATATTATTTAAATATATTAAATATATTCAATTTATAATATCATTCATATCTTTGATTTGAATGAATAATACATAATCTATTCAATTATAAATTACTAGTATAAATTATAATGTCCCCTTGTCACAAATCAGAATTCTTGTTTTCCCTTGTCCAAAAATTTCAACTAGCAACAAAGGAACATTAGTACATTTTCATTTAAAGCCAATATATAAAATTCACACATAGAACATTGCTTAATCATTTAGTTCAAAACTGATTTTTATCAATATACATTGCTATGCAAGTTACTATTATTCATCTATGATCATTTTCTATGCATATCACTATTATGAATTCATAGTTATTTTCAATGCATATCATCATTGCTAATCTCATTATTGCTTTCAATGCTCTTTGTATTTCACAAGTTAGTCTTATGATCATCATGCATATGCCTTGCATATCCTTAACATTTCATATGTTACTTTCATGATCAACATTAATATGCCTTGCATATCATTAACATTTCATATGTTACTTTCATGATCCACATTAATATGCCTTGCATATTCTTATCATGACATTTCACATGATCTAGGATTTTCATCAATACAAATTATAATCTACTTGTCTATATGTTATTTACTAACAACTTATGGGAGATTGGAGGAGAGTTACCATTATCCACTATGGGGCTCTATGGTCTCTATCCTTAGACTCAATAGGGTATTCTTAATACCTTAGAGTCAAGGCCTCTATGAGACTCCTTGGTACTCTTACGATGCCTTACATCAAGTAACCAAGGCCTATATATCACTATCCTTGCACTATGGGTACCTTATACCTCATGTGACAAGGCCTCCATGTGATGATCATCCTTTGCATCATGGGTACCTTATACCTCATGTGACAAAGGCCTCAATACTACCCACGTGGCCCTCTTGGTAATTTCCTTCCATCTCTCATAGGAGGTTAGCAAATCACATATCATGGTATATGATTGTTTACAAGATAATTCACTTGAAATATTGCATAATAAATACATTATAAATGATTCCTCTATATGATTGTTTACATGTCATTATTCATGATGATTATATCATCATGGATAATGGGATGTATACATTGCCTTACTAAGCATGGTTGTGCATAAATCAATATTATCATGACAGATGCATTTTGAGAATAAGCATATGATGACTGTCATAAATCAGAATTGACACATCTATGAGAGTTATCATATGACTATTCGGACTAAGAATTATCATAACTGATGTAAATACATTAACATGAACAAATGCATATGACTGCCAGCATACTATTTGCTATCAATGATGAAACAAGAATATGAATTCTGCATACCTGTGTCGGTACGGCCGCTATCAGAATTAAATATCATAAAGTGCTTACCTGTTAATAGAAGATGAATGGTAGTCTTAAAATGATGTTCTTAAATGAATTAATAACAGTATCTACTATGGGAATGGATGTCTTCAAGAACTCAGGATTTCTTATTGCTGTTCTATCGTACCACTTATGCAGGTACGTTTTTCTTCCTTCGAATGAATTATGAATAATCAATGATGAATGATGAATCCTTCCTTTATGGTGTGGAGGAGCCATCGGTGGAGACCCTTAGGCCTTCGTGCCTCTTCATTAAACTCATTTAATTATATTTATCTCCTTAATGATGATCGGTCCTTAGTGACTTATTCGATCTTTTCATAATTGCCTTTATTTCATTAAAACAAATATGATTTGTCTTTTAGTGCCAAGTCAGCCTTTGTCTTATTCTTATTTTGTTTTTTCTTCTTGCCATGAATTTTAACTAAGTTATGAATTCGATTTAATCTAAGCTGAGATTAGGGGTATGACAGGCCTCCCTCCTTAAGATTGCTTGTCCTCAAGCAATTTGGGTGCTTGGGAGTCCAAGTCCTCTGATCTTTCCCATGTAGCATCATCATTAGGTAGGTTCATCCATTTAACAAGATATTCTTTAATGGTTCTATTCCTTAGCCTTCTTTCCCTTGTGTCCAAAATCACCTCAGGTTCTAGTATTAATTGCCCCTCATCATCAAGGAGTGGTAGATCCTCACATGGTGTGACCTTTTGACCAAGTACCTTTTTGAGTTTGGAGACGTGGAACACTTTATGGATCTTGCTGTTGTTTGGTAATTCTAACTCATATGCAACCTCGCCAATTCTTCTTATTACCTTGTACGGTCCATAAAATCTTGGTTTAAATTTTTCGGCACCATTGGACTTTAAGGAGGATTGCTTATATGGCTGCAATCTTAGGAATACCATGTCTCCGGCTTCAAACGTCCTCTCCACACGCTTTCGATCAGCATATATCTTCTGCTGATTTTGGGCATGATGTAGATTATCTCTAAGTACCCTCATGATATCTTCATGTTGTTGCATGAAGTCCTTTACTTTGGGACTTCTACTTTCTTGGAGTATCAAGTTTCCAAACGAAGGGGAATCATATCCATATAGAGCCTTGAAAGGACTCATCCCGATTGACATATGGTATGTTGTATTGTAGCAATGTTCCCCGAGGTATAACCATTTAATCCATCCCTTTTGCTGCCCGGTGATATAATTTCGGAGATATCCTTCGATCCATTTGTTTACAATCTTAGTTTGACCATCTATCTGTGGATGATAGCTTGTGCTTGGTGTAAGTTGTGTGCCTGTTAATTTGAACAATTCTTGCCAAAAGAGACTCATAAACCGGCTGTCTCGATCACTAATTATGTTTTGTGGTAAACCATGGAGTCGAAATATCTCTTTGAAGAATAATTCGGCCACTTGAGGTGCTGCTTTATAGTCACAGGATATGGCCATGAAATGTGCATATTTAGTAAATCTATCCACGACCACGTAAATGCAATCTTTCCCTTGAACCTTAGGGAGTCCAGTGATAAAATCCATGGTGATACTATTCCACTTTTGCTCCGAAATGGGTAAGGGTTGTAATAACCCGGCAGGATGTGTATGCTCTATTTTATTCCTTTGGCAAGTTATACATTCTTGGACATGTTGGAGTACATCCTTCTTCAAACCCCTCCACGCAAATTTCTCCCGAATTTGTCTATAAGTTTTATAATAGCCTTGATGACCTGCTAGGGGGTTATCATGGAATTCTTGGATGATTTGGTCCTTCATTTTGGACCCTACAGCTAAATATATTCGATCTTTGTATAGGATGAGTTCCTCTTTGACTACATAACTTTCATCTTCAATGTGCCCCTCCATTATATTATTTGTGAAGGGATCCTTTACATATTCTGTAGTATTCTTACTCTTCCAATCGGGAGGTATGCATGACATAGCACATAAGTGTGGCCTTCTTGATAGTGCATCCGCTACCACATTATTTTTTCCTTTCAGGTAGCTAATATCAAAATTGTATGCTTGGATCTTGCTCACCCATTTTTGTTGTCTATCATTTAAATCACGCTGATTAAGGAAGTGCTGCACACTGTTGTGATCCGTTTTGACGGCAAATCTTCCACATACTAGATATTGGCGAAATTTGGCCAAGGCGTGCATGATGGCCAACATTTCTTTATCATAGGTTGAATACAATCTTTCGGTGGCCGTCAACTTGCGACTTTCAAATGCTATGGGGTGTCTATTTTGCATCAAGACGGCGCCAATGCCTTCACCCGAGGCATCACATTCCAATTCAAAAGGTGAGGAGAAGTCGGGAATGGCTAACACGAGACAAGAGCTCATAACTCTTTTCAATTCTTCGAAAGCTTTTTCAGCAGCATCATTCCATTGGAATAGTCCTTTCTTTGTAAGGTCGGATAAAGGTGATGCAATCTTGGAGAAATGTCTTACAAACCTTCGGTAATAACTGCATAGTCCTAGGAATCCTTTTAAGTGAGTTAAAGTCTTAGGTCTAGGCCACTCCTTAATCGTTTTAATCTTCTCCTCATCAACCTTAACTCCTTCGGCACTAATTTTGTGCCCTAAGTAAAGAATCTCTTTCATTCCAAACTCGCATTTCGAAGCTTTAGCATAAAGGAATTCTTGTTCTAGTATGGAGAGGACCTCATCAACATGTTTCAAGTGTTCCTCCCAAGTTTTACTATAAATTAATATGTCATCAAAGAAGATTAAGAGGAACTTCCTTAGTTGCTTTCGAAAAGTGTGGTTCATGCATGATTGGAAAGTTGCCGGGGCATTGGTTAGTCCGAATGGTAGGACTAAGAATTCAAAATGGCCATAATGACATCGAAAGGCGGTTTTGGGTATATCTTCTTCTCGCATTCGGATTTGGTGGTACCCGGACCTAAGGTCTATTTTTGAGAAGTATTTGGCCCCATGAAGTTCATCAATTAGTTCATCTACCCTGGGTATGGGGTACCGGTTTTTTATGGTTTTCTTATTTAAAGCTCTATAGTCTACACACATTCGCAAGGTTCCATCTTTCCTTTTCACTAGTCCCATGGCAAATGCAAATGGGCTAGAGCTCAGTTGTATATGGCCCATTTCTAGGAGCTCATTTATGGTTTTCTCTATTTCTTCCTTAAACTTTAGAGGATGTCTATATGGGGTGGTAATAACTGGTTTTGCCCCTTTTTCCATTTCTATGACATGTTCGAATCCTCTCTTGGGAGGCAACCCTGGTGGAATGTCTTCAAATACTTTCTTATGTTTTTGTAGGATGGGTTGAATATCTATGTGGATGGCTTGCCCCTCTTTAGTTGACTTGTCTAAAATCATACATTGAGCTGCCCACTCTACTTGGTTGTGTTGGCAGATTTTTGCTATTCTTTTGGATGACACTACTCGGGGTGACCCATCGGAAAGTCCATGTAGGATGATCTTGTTTCCTTGATCCTCAAAATGGATTTCTAATTTTGGAAAATCAATAGCGACTCGCCTAGAGAGTCTAGCCATGGCATCCCTAGGACAATATCCGTGTCTCCCAAATTAACCACATAAAAATCTTCCTTAACTTGATGTTTCCCGATGGTCATTTCTAGTTGAGGTATAATTTTTTGAGCATTCTCTTGTAGAGTCATCTGCTGGTGAGACTTTAAACCCTTCAAAATCTTGGGGACCTAGTTTTAATCTTTTTGCTAGGGATTCATCTATAAAATTGAGTAGCCCCGCTGTCCACTAAGGCTGCTAATTTGTTTCCTTTTAATTTACATCTATGTTTAAAAGGATGGTGTTTGGATACTTTAGATATGGAAGCTAGGGTGACTTTTTCCTCGGGATCACATTTTCTTTTCTTAGGAGGGTTCCTCTTCCTCTTCATGGGTCATGGCTTCTATGGTACAAATTTGCCCACATCTATGACCCGGTTCCCATTTGTCTTTACATCTAAAACACAAACCTTTCTCTTTCAAGCCTTGCCGTTTTGGACATTGGTGGTCACGTGACCATGGGGATCCGCATGAGAAACAATTCCTTCTATCTCTCCTCTCATCCTTGTGACGGTAGGATTTGTCATATTTACCTTTCTTATGGAAGGGTTTTGGAGATGAGTGATAAGGTTTACTTTTTTCTAGGTGAAGGGCCATTTCAATAGCATCATCTAAGGAGGTAGGTTTGAGTGCTCCTACTAAGCCTCTTAGTTTATCATCCAAACCTTCTATGAATAGGAATGTGAGTCTTTCATTTTCAATTCCGGTAACCCGTATGGCAACCTTCTCAAATTCATTGATATATTCATCTACGGTTCCCCGCTACCTTACTTGGGTTAAATCTTTGAAGTCTTATTGTGGGTGTTGTCTCTCAAATTTCTTAATGAACTTCTTAGAAAACTCCGAATAAGATGTGATGGAGTCGTGACCTTGGGTGAGTTTCCCATTGTGCCACCATTCATATGCTAAGCCTTCCAAATGTAAGATGGCAAATTGGAGTGCATCCTTTTCCGTCATAGGGCTAAGTGAGAAGTAGTCATTTAGCTTTTGGAGCCACGCATGTGGTGTGATCTTAATTGTCCCATCAAAATTAGGGAGGTTTACTTTGTTGGTTTTATGTTTTAAGTCCTTGTTAGGAGGTCTTCTTTCCCTCCTTACCATTTCATTCCTTCTAGTATTGCTATAATCATTAAATGATACCACTCTCCTTACTTCCGGTTCTAGGCTTGCATAAGCCCTTGCAATATCATCCACGCTTAATGCATTTGTAATAGGTTCATCGGCTCTTGAGTTTTCTTCTTCCAAAAGGAAAGATGGCATAGGAATCCTTGGATTTGATGAGGTTGGGCTATTCTCCGCATGGTTGGATCCTATGTCTATTGCATTTGTAGAGTTTGGCTATTCCGTGGTGTTACCCACCCTTTGAAGTGCCTCTAAGAACATTTGAGTTGTCTTTTCACCTTGGTCCATCATGGCTTTGGTGATTCTTTCATTTTGTTCCATCATGGCTTTGGTGGTGGCTTCCATTGTAATGTCCCCTTCTAGACACATGGTTAGTCCATCATGGAGTTCCCATGGGCTAACAATTTGGTTAGGGAACTGTGGTTAGTTTGGCTCTGGAGGTCCTTGTCAGTGCTGGGGTTATGGTTCATATTCAGTGGATCCAATTGGCACCTTCACAGTTGGCTCAGTGGGCTCTTGATCGTTACTTACTATTTTTAGTAAGTCCAGGTACTGTGTCGGTTCAGGATTTTCAGGGTTGGATCAGATGCGTTTCGTCAAGACATTTCCGACGAGCTAAAGATCATGGAATTCTGACACCATCTTCATATTTATTTTAAAGTCCGAAGATTTATTAATGTTATATTAATATGGACTTCATTATAAATAATGGAAAAGTGAAATTAATGAAATGGAGACATAAAGTGAAACTAAATTGTTATTTTCCATCCCTAGGAGACATAAAGTAAAATTAAATTATTATTTTCCCTCCTAATTGCCCAACGCCTATCTTGGAGGAAGATAAAAAGGTCATTTGGAGCTCATTTGTTTTTATGCTATGTTGGATATTTTGTTTATGAGAGCTCTGCTAGGGTTTCGGAGTTGGAGTTTTTGCATCAGGCTATTGGAGACGGAAACCTCCATTAGTAACGGTATCCCACAGGTGTGCAATACCACCCAACGGTGCCATTGACGGTGGATGTATTCAGCATTCACATATGTGCTGAAATAGAGTTTGACGGACGAGATTGTAGAGGTTTATTTGGTATTTCTATTGCAGATTTATTCGAGGTTTGAGGAGACCAGTTTGCACTGCAAAGGAGGAGCAGATTTGATATTGTTCAGGACTGTTTTTATAACAGCTACTGGCCGTACATTCCAGATTGGCTGAACCATGTACCATTGAGGCGTGGGTCCTTTGGAGGCTCTTCCTCTTTCATTGCAGCTTCATTCTTGGCCATTGGATGGTGTTTCAGGCTTATTTCTCTGTTGTTATCATCTGTTTTAACATTCTATATCAAACCATGGAGATTTGATGCATTTCTAGCCATACCCACTTGCTGGTCCATTTCCGGCGGCCGTACCAAGTTGCATATTTTCATATGGGTATGTAATAGTAATTATTTTTGGGCTATTTCGCTATCTGGGTTGTCATTACTTTCTTTAGATTCATTGTAAATTTTCTGGGTTTATGTTATACGCAATATATTGTGTGCTCCGGCACCACATCTGCAGGAAAACATTAAACCCCCTTCTGCATCTTCTCTCTATCTGAAAGAACGCAAAAAAATAATAATAAAATATCACACAATAAAGATTTTTAAAATACAAACAGGTACAGCACATTACATCCATGAATGCCCTCATTTCGTGGTTCATTTCCTCTTCTAGAAGTTGTCGGTTCCTTCTAGTGTATGCTTGCATAAATTTATCTCACAGGATGGCAGGAACAATGGCTCTGATACCAATTGTAATGAGGCTGTCTACATGAGACATTATTTGGCCTATATAATATTTTATTTTAAAAGGTACTTTTAGACTCTTAGCGGGGAAAGTAAAAAATTTAAAATTAATTGAGGGCCCAAAGGTGGGGCCTATAAAAGTAAATCAACAGCTCAAGGCTTGCATCCATGCTCATTATTTTATTTTATTTTGTTAACTCAGGGGAATCCCCGCGACCCAACCCAATGACCCCACCCTCCTTGCCTTGGGTTTACATACTGCCAAGTTGGGGACAAGAGGAAACGAGCTGGGGCGAGACTAGTCCCCTGGGGATGCACGCAATTGCCCGCAAGCCACATGCATCAGTTAAGTCCGAGCCTCGGAGTCGAACCCAAGACCTTGGGGAGCAAACCCAAGACTCAAGCCAACTTCACTACTCGTACCAGTTGAGAAAGGGACCGCAAAGTGTGCCGCTCCAACTCTAGAATGGGCCATACAACCCTGTAGCTTACTGCCAAACATCAATTTTTGATATTTTATGAAGGTTAAATCAATACATTCATCTTATTCTTGCAGGTCGCACCAGTTGTATTTAGGAGATTTGGGTCAGAAATAATTGTTGTTTGTATCTTCCAGCATTAGCCTTTTAGAGATTTAGCTTCAGCAACAAATATTCTGCTTGTGTAGGGAGGTTGCATTTCATCTTTGGCAGCCATAATGCAAGTTGATGATTCCATACCACCAAGTCAGCAACTAAATCGTACAGTTTGGGGTAGTTGATTCAGTGATTCAGAGGATCATACCATCACTGGTGCTATCTGCAGTCTTTCAATGTCAGATTTCAGTGGGTTTCGATCATCATTTGGAGTAGCATATTGTTCTATTTCAAGCATGTATTTCTCGGCATAGCATATACCCTTATCATTACTGCAATTTATTACAGTTTGCTGTGATTTTGGGTTGTTGTATCTGATCATACCATTTCATTATCAACTTCAAATCTGCTTAGAAACCAGGTTGTTCCAACATCTATCCATTCATTAATTTGTGAGTACAATTTAGCATTGTTGTTCGTGATAGTTCTGTTATATTCAGTTGTGAAATTAAGGGAGATTTTGCTAGTCATTTCAGCTCTAGTACTCTTATATTGCTATTGCAAACCTCTGCAGTTCTCTACTAGAGAGTAGTTGCAATGGTATTGTAAGTGGATTTTGGAAGGTTTGCTGGCAGATCCCTCTCTAATATTTACATAAGCTTTGTAATGGAGATTGGATGATGTAGCCGCCAAGATTCGCTCATCTTAATTCATTCGGCTAGTTGCATGCATCGATCTAGAAAGCCTGCCACCAGAATTGATATATTTAGCCTTTTAGTTGCAATTGCATGAATTGTAGAGTTGTGCGGCTTGCCACCAGTAAGATAGTGACCCTATCACCATACATTTCCACCTTGCCCGCATCGGGATTTTGGTGATCAAAAAGTGCAAGGGTTTATGCATTTTCATTATAAATTTCAGTTTGGGACATTACAAAAAGTTATTTCTTTTAGCATAATAACAGTCTGAAAATTAAATGTTTGTGTCTAGCATTAAAGTAAGGTTTGGACAGATTAGTGTTCATTTGCAACTGTCTTTTCAAAAAATACAAAAAATATATATATTTCCAAAAATCCCAAAAAAATGCATTTTATTGTTCATTTCAGCTTCTTTAGATTTTAATTTCATAGTCCAACATTTTCCTTCAACGTTTCCTAAAAATACAAAACAATCACATGTATTTTAAAAAATCAAAAAAGGACATTACATTGGTATCAGAGCTTAGATCTTGCCAGCCTGCAGGGAAAGCTAACATTTTGATGCAGATTTCACTACATGCAAGCTAGTGAAAGAGAAATTAGATATTCTCAAAAAAAGGCTTAGACGCCTGTAATAGAGGAAGAAATCATGGGGGGCAAAGATAGGAGAGATAAAATATACAATGTGTTGGAAACTATCAACCAGAGTTAGAATGATATGGAGTGATCATTCAGAGAGTCCATGGCAAATATAGCACAGGCATTGCGGAATTGGAATCTGAATAGGGCAGATAATGGAGAATGAAGTTCTTCAACCAATAATATGGTTTCAATCAACCCTCTTTCCAATACTTTCCGAGCAAAATATTTGCAAAGAGAGGTGGAACAGCCAGAAGAGGAAGAGCCATTTCAACATCAACCAACAAATGATATACACAGATACTAGCAGGAATACAACAGATTAAGTCAAGCAACTCGTACTGATTTATCTTTTTGGGAATATTGTTATCTCCAGGTGAAGTATGATCCCAAAAGAGGAAGAACTCAGCAGAAGCAGCCTCGTAGAGACATACAGCACCGTTTGGGTAAAATCACCATTCCTACATATGATGGGTTCAACAAATGTTCTGCTTCTTGGTTACAAAAGTTGGACACTTAATTTCCATTAAATCCCATGTATGAAGAGGAGGCAATTAAGTTTGCTACCCTCCACTTAGAAGGTGTGGCGCATGATTGGTGGCACCATGGTATGATTACTTAAGGGCACAATGCCATCACCTCATTATAAGAATTCAGCCAAAGACTAAAAGAGAGGTTTAATAGAATAACCCAGAGGTACACTTTAGAGAATTGGCACAACTTAAGCAATATGGGATAGTGGGCAGCTATGTCACAAAATTTCAAAGACTTTCAATGATGGTTTTCGATGTGTCGAAAAGGAGACTCATAGTATTATTTGAGGAAGGATTGACCGAACCACTCAAGGGTTTGGTTAAAGCATTCGAACCACGATCTTTACAAGAAGAAATCAAGAGGGCTTTAAATTTGGAAGCCTCAATCTCAATATCTTTGATTCCTTGGATGACTCTTTTCACATCTATCAAAAACTGGTACAATTTCCCCAACATTTTTGTGCCTTGGTCAGAAAAATATTTGAGCCAATTCTTCAAATTTCCCCCATATACAACTAGCTGATCTAGTTGACTTTGCTCTTCGCGAGAATCTAGGACCTAAAGTAAAAACAAGGTAGGCTCCGAAGTGGAACATAGAAGGTGAGATATATTCCCTGAGCTGCTTCACCTCAACCTTCAAGGTTGCCTTCTCCTCTCCATCTTTAATTACCCTTTTCTTCATGCTTCCTCTAACAACCTCCAACATATTGATGTCACTGTACCAAGTACTTGAGCTCAAATCAGTTCTAGTGATCTGAAAATCAGCTGGCTTCATATCTTGGATGGACTTGTCCTCAGAAGGAATAGATGTGTCAATGATCAAATTTCCCTTCACCGTTTTAGTCATCTTGGATTGATGCTTAGGCTTTTTCGCAACTGGTTCTCCAACAACTTTGTCAAGAGTGCCAAAATCAATTTGATATGACAGTTTTTTTCTCTTTTTCCCAACTATCTCTTGCAACCACATAGGGATTTCTCCTTGAGCCTCTACTTCCTTAATTTTTGGGGGAACCAAGGGGTGGAGAAATATCGGAGACAATATTTTGGGTTGTGATTGTGTTAGAGTGAACACAGCCTCCTTGGGAGAAGGTTCTCCAACTGGTGATGGAGGGACAAGAGTCAATGTCGTTTGTTCGTATTGAATAGGTGAAGCGATGCCAATCATCTGCTTTTGAATTTTCCTCAAAATCCCTACCTTAGGATTGCCACCCACCTTTTATTCTCCTTTTCCTTATCATCTTTTTCATTCCCATTTATCTTTATTACTAATTTTAAAGGAGATGAGAGTATCATTTATGTCGGCGGCTCTATAACTTAGAATGTTATTATTATTTCCCTTATTTTATTCCTTAGCCTACAGAAAATAAAGAATAGGCTATGGATCCTCAATTAATTCTTTTAGTTCTGAAAAGAGGACATGACACTTTCCCAACATCTTGATGCCTTTGTCTGCTAGCACATTTACAAGGGGGTCCAGAAAAACTTTTGTGCCTCAAGTGAGTGTTTGGATCCTTACGGGTCTGAGTGATAGCCCAGTGTGGTAACTCTTCCTTGTTGAGTTGCCATGATCTATGTAGGGCCTGGATGCAACAGGAAGCCAACTTCTACCCAACACAATATGTAGACTGTAATTACAAGCAAAATAAATCATATCTGGAGCTTAGTGTAATACGTACCTAATTCACATTAGAAACTTAGAAGAACACTTTATTCAATAATCATTATTAAGAAGTGTTACAAGACTCACTTGGACTCGCCAAGACTCGGCAAGTCCCGAGGCGGGTGGCATGGAACGAGTCTCGAGGACTCATTGCTCGATTACCCAGCAAGTCCCAACGAGTAGACTTGGTCACGAATAGGTGGAAAGAAAAAAGGAAAAAAAAAAAGACAAAAAGACAAGAAAACTTAAAACAAAAACACCTAAAATGACCTCTGACACCCCAAAATCATATTCATTTCATTTGCAAGCATTAGGAGGAAAAAAAAGTTTTGGAGCAAAAAAAATAAATCCCATTGAAGGAAAATCAGTACACAAGTTGAGCAAGAAACAGTGATTGAATACCATTTGGGCAGATCCATAGCAGCCCTTGGTACATCTAAAGGAGGCTTTAGAGGATTTGGAAGAGCCCATCGTTAATTTGGAGCAGCCCACCATCGATTTGGAGCAAGTTTGAAGAGGTATTTTCAAGCTTTTTTTGTTTTTATTTTTTTTAATTTCATTTGTCTTCTACATTTTTATTTTTTCTCCATTTGAGGTTAATGGAACAAAGAACAAACCCCAACCATCTTTAATCTTCTTCTTTTTATCAAACCCTAGCTGTTTTTATAGTTTTTTTAAGTTTTATACCTGCAAATTGTAACTGTTTTTAGTTTTTTCTTATTTTTTGTTTTAATTTAATTAGAAACCGTAAATGTTAATTTATTTTCCATTTATATCTTATTGCAACATACTTTACATTTATAATTGTTCCAATCACAATGTTGACCCCAATTAGAAAGGATCCTTGTTGGAAACATGTCATCCCTGGGACAAAGAAAGGGGAGATAACTTGTTTCCATTGCAAAACAAAAATGCTTGGGGGAGGCATTAACTAATTGAAGTATCATGTAATGTGCCATTCTCGGTGTGCCATGATATTTTTATGATCTTTTCAATTATACCATGAAAATGATCTAATCGATTACAATTTCAAATGTCTTCGACACATAATCTATGTACTTCGAAGTGAAAATCTACAATAGCATGTGTATGACAGCCTTCACACAAATCAAGTCTTCAATGATTGCGCGTGTAGTCACATGGATCGCTGGTCTTGGAGTTTAGTTGCTACTAATAGTGATTTCTTCAAACTTATGGATTCAACGCTAGCAATGATGTGCAAAGATCTTCAATATGAATATCAAATTGCTCCCAAGTATCAAACCAATGGCACACTCAGATCTAATCACATATAGAGAGTATCGAATGATGCAATGCAATGGAGCCAGGGCCTTCCAATGCAATCGCTTCACTTATACAATTCGCTACCTCCGGTATAACGAATATCCTTCAGATCCGGGCTTTGTGAGCGTCACCAATGATGAAACAAAGATGACACTTAAAGGGAGATCATTATTTTCTTTAGCCCTGAGATTCGATGCTTCCTCAGACCCATTTGCCACCTTGTTAATGCCAGCCACAATTGATGTGTGCGTTGTATATCTCGATGGTATGAGAGTGATTTTCGATCTGTCACAATGTTCTTCAAGTCTTCGATCTCTCAAATTGAAGCGGAATTCAACAATCTCTAACTGTGACTTCAATAAGATATTCAATTGATCGCAACAATGACATACTTAGACTCAACGATCCCAAGCCTTCGATGATAGTCAACAGGCGATCTTTCCATGACCCCGACGTCCAATGGTTCGAGCCTTCGTTATGGTGTATCAGATGCACTCCTCTTCAATGACGGAGCACAGTATCCAATCAAAATGCCAAACTGATGATGATCTGTCTCTCAAATACTTACGGGAAGTTGGCGCTCAACCAGATATATGTCACCTTTGATATCGGTGCTCAATACAAATAGCGACCCCTTGCAACTCGGCACTTCCCTGATGATTCAACAGGCAACAAGACTCTCGATGTCTTCTAATCAGTGATGATTGTGATTGCCTTGTGTTTTGCCGCTCATGTTCGATGCATATGAAGATCTTATTTGATATGATGCTTTTGTTTGACATTCAATATGCAGATGTGAAATTTGTTCGTTGTTGTATGTTGATACCGTTTAGTATTTTTGCCGATATAGCAGAAGTATTTAATATGATCGTTGGTTTTGCTTCAGATATATTTATGTGTTTTTGGGTTCGATCATATGCTGTGTTCATTCTCTGATGTTCGATCTGAATGTATAATGCCTTCTTCAATTTGAATCTCTATTGGTTGATGTGCAGAAGCAATGTGTTATCCTCTTTTTTTCCCGTTACTTATTCACTCCCTATAATATAGGGATGTTTTGCCTTCTATGACTGTTCATTGGTGAGGAGATGCGACTCCTTCCAAGAGGTCGATCTCCTTAATTTAAATAATATTATTTATTGCTATACTTATTTATTATTATCTATTGTTTATTATATATTATTTATATATATTGCTTATATTATAGATATTTATTATTAGGATTAATTATTATTGTATATATATTCTCTGATGTTCAATCTGAATGTATAATGCCTTCTTCGATTTGAATCTCTGTTGGTTGATGTGCAGAAGCAATGTGTTATCCTCTTTTTTTCCCGTTGCTTATTCACTCCCTATAATATAGGGATGTTTTGCCTTCTATGACTGTTCATTGGTGAGGAGATGCGACTCCTTCCAAGAGGTCGATCTCCTTAATTTAAATAATATTATTTATTGCTATACTTATTTATTATTATCTATTGTTTATTATATATTATTTATATATATTGCTTATATTATAGATATTTATTATTAGGATTAATTATTATTGTATATATATATAATTCCTCAAAACGACTTTCGTCTTTTATCATGATGTTCAAATCTTTAATTTAAACAATGTCTTAATACCGGGACATGACAGCATAATACCAGGACATGACATATCACCTTGCTCAAATACCATGCCGAGATGCTAAACCATGCACAAAAGCGCCCCCTGAAGTTATACACAAAGTACAAATCCACTTAGAGACTTTTGAGCAACAAAAAGAACTAAAAAAGAGGCAAAGAGAAGAGATGGTAGCCATTGGTGGAGAGTCTTCTTCCATTCCTCCATTTCCAAAATCTTTGAGTAGTGGCAATGGCAGTGGTATTGTTTGTATTGGGCCTAGAGTTCGTGGGTCTAATTTAGATTTATATATTATGCCACACTGCTCCAAATTCCTAACCATCATAGCAAGGGTTGGAACAAGGATAAACATGATGCAGCAAGAAGTGCAATTGGGGATTTTTGATTCTATTGCACCATTCCATTTCACATAGCCAGATAATTTTTTTTTTTTAAAATATATAGTTTGATTTCTTTGTCTATTGAATTTTTGAATTTAGGGGTATGTAAAATTTATTAAACTCTCAAATTTAGAATACTTATTTTGTTTATTTTATTTGTTTGAGGTCTCCTTATTGGCAAAATATGGTAGATGCCATTACTATTTGTGGGACGGTGTTCAAAGTCCCTAATGATGAGGAAATAAAGGGCTCCATTTTGACTCAAAAGGTAGTTGATTTGAAAGCCACAATTGACGAGCAACGTGAGATATGGAAGAAAAAAGGTTGCACCATCATGACCGATAGTTGGACAAATAGAAGAAATAGAACATTGCTGAATTTCCTTGTTTCTTCCTAGGGTGATTGTCATTGTACTTCCTGAAATCCATTGATTTAGTGATTAAGATTTCTAGTTTCTATTTTACTGAATCACTGATTTTGCTTCTTTCTTAGGTGGCACAATGTTCTTGAAGTCCATTGATGCTTCAGGAAACACATAAAATGTTGAATTCCTTTGTGAGGCTTTGGAGGGAGTTTTGGCCAAGGTGGGTGAGGAGAATGTTGTTCAAATAGCTACAGATAATGCAGCAAATTATGTTGTTGCAAGTAGACTTCTAATGGATAGACACCCATTTTTATTCTGGACTCCTTGTGTTGCTCATTGTCTTGCCCTCATATTGGAGGATTTTGGCAAGATTCCATGGATCAAAACATGTGGTGCATGCTAAAAATATTTGTAAATACATATACAATCATACTTGGGTCCTCAACCTAATGAAGAAATTCACGGACAAGGAGTTGGCTCATCTCGGAATAACCTGCTTTGCAACAAATTTTATCACATTGCAATCTTTGCTTCAATCAAAGGCTAGTTTGAGGTGCATGTTTGTTAATGAGAAGTTGTCTACATCATCATATGCTAAGACCAATGCAAGGGTTGACGTGGTTGATTGGGTATTCGATGAGCACGGCTTCTAGGTTCCAACGAAGGAGATCATAGAAGTACATTTCCATTATATTTTTGTTCATTTTTGTTCGTATTTCCATTTTATTTACTTATTTTTGTTCACACTTATTTATGTTAATGTTTAATAATAATTGCAGTTCACAAAGCCTTTAGTTGTTCTCCTTTGAGTTGTTGATGGCAAGAAGCCTCCAATGGGCTATATATATGAGGGCATGGATAGGGGCAAGGAGGCCATTAGATCCATTTATGTTGGGGTTGAGGATAAGTATTGTCCCATATGGGACATCATTGATAGATTTTGGCACCTTCAGCTTCACAAGCCCTTACATATAGCTACCTATTCCCTCAATTCGGCATTCCAATTCCGTCCAAATTTCAAGGCTGAAGAGGAGATTCTGAATGGGCTCTACACAGTCATAGAGAAGCTGGCACCAGATCTTCATCTTGGAGCACAAATAATCACTGAGATTGAGATCTCTAAACTTGCACAAGGAGACCACTTTGCGCAAGAGATATGCAGGGCAACTCGGATGTCATCGCAGCTAGGTAAAACTCTATTAAGGGCATAATTTAAGTTCAAAAATGAAAACTTTTCCCTTTTTTTACGTTAATAATAAATATTGAAACTCAAAGTTGGACAATGAGATTGTTTTTTCCTTCTTCTCATTTCCAATGCATGGTGGGAAAGGTTTGGTGCTAAGGTGTCAAATCTTCAGAGGATTGCTATTCATGTCTTGACCCAACCATGCAGTGCTTCAAGATGCAAGCACAAGTGGAATATGTTTGGGCACTTTCACTCCAAAAAGTGCAATAGGTTGTCAATGCAAAGGTTGAATGATCTTGTTTATGTTCATTACAACCTTCGCCTCCGTCACAAACAAATATTGGCACTAACTTATCTCCCACCACTCTAAAGGAGGTTGATCCACAATCAAATTGGATCACTAAGGTTGAGGAACCTGTCTTCAACGATGACAACCTTGCATGGGTTTACCAGGTGGATCGAGAGGCAGAGGTAATAGCCATGGTAAAGGAGGATAGAGCATGAGCAAACCCCTTGGATGTTGATGTCACTGAAACAGAGGTAGATATCATAACTGCATCATCATCAAGGACTTATCTTAGACGCATGCGCAAGACTTGTTGTGATGTTGGGACGAGTGATGCAAGCTCCTCTGAGCCATATACTTATAGTTTTAGTTTTGATATTTGTTCTGATGCCATGGATTTCATAATCCATAAGTTTTGTATACATTTGACAATATTTATAATTGTATATATCTAAAAATGTTATTTCCTTCAACTAAAATCTGCTTTTATACTCAAGTGATCGATGTACACTTGTGTATGTGATCAAAGTCGCTTCTATTTGATTAGTTTATTGTGTCTTTAAGGCTTATTTATTAAAGCGTGCATGAAACAAGTTTTAAATCCTTAGAAATCTCTATATTTTATGGTTTTTTCAGTTTGCCGAATCTTTGCTGAGTCTTGGTCGAGTCTAAGCACCAAGTCCAAGTCAAAAATCAGCTTGCCGAGTCTAAGCGTCAAGACTGGGCCAAAAATCAGCTTGCTGAGTCTTGGCCGAGTCCAAGTCTTGTAACACCGTTATTAAGTGATCCTTGGATAAGGCCATGATGTTGTGATAGCCTAAAACATCATAATCCATGAATATCTGGCGTGTACTCTATCTTTGGAATTTATGATACAAAAACAAATAGTATTGCCTTCATGTGCAACTGCATTAATTAAATACTGATATTTAGGACATAGTCAGCCTGAAATTGTTTATATTTGGATGTCTTTGAAACTAAAGCTTTGTGAGATCAAAAACAATAGCATTTTTTTGTGTGTGAGAAATTCCCTATATGTTATACAATTTTTCAAATGCCAAGTTTGATCTGTCCAAGTTGACTTTGCAAACCAGTCATCCATTGTCCAATTCAATCCCAATTACAATGACCTGACCGTTAGTAAGAAATATAGACCTTGTCTATTCCCTCATCCATAGTTTGCCAGCCCATCTACCACCATATATGCTCTCCTACATACAATTTAAATATTACGAAAAAACATCCTTCACATTTTTCTGTTTCATATTACAGATTTCAGTCTACAGTGTTGTGAACTGTGTGGAGTATCACCTTTAATAAGACCAACTGTGGTTTTTAAAACCCCCTCCACAAGCCAATTTATGGTGCCAGTGTTAAGAGCTAATTCAGAATCTGGAATTAAAGCTAATATTTTGGCCAAACTATTACTTATATGATATAAGCTAATAGCATCCTTGAATGGCAATGTTTCCTCTGGTTAATGATGCAAAATGGTCAAAAGGTGCAAAACAATGAAAATTCTTAGGAAGATATGTCAATAAGAAACATAAGATGAATTTTTAGATGAGTCCCAGCTAGGGAAATATAAGTTCAATGTTTGAGAAAGTATATACCACGCACTTCACATACAATTGCAGATTTGTAAATACAAGGGCTCAAGCTATGTAGTTTCTACAAATATTGACAGGTTCCGTGTCAGCTTTCCCATTCTACATGTAGATTGCCAAATGCTAACAAAAAAAAAGATAATCATGAGCACACTTTGAAGAGCCATATTTAATGTCAATGTCAGAAAGAAAACTTACGACTTATAGCAATTGTAAGGAAAAATGGAGAAGGAAAAAAAATATAACTCAGGGCTATTCAACATGTTCAAAATAAATTCACATGAAAATTTTACTTGGAACATTTGAACGTTGTGTGCCCATACTTGGACAAAATACTAAATGTGAATTTGAATGAAGGTACAATCCACTATTTTCCCAATCCTTACAATTTTATCAAATAATTCACCTCCAGTGACAAACTCCAGAATAATATAGATCTTTGTCCGACTTGCCAAAACCTGTATGTGAACCATTGTCATTCCAACAGGATAAACATTTGAAACAAAACACATGCATATCATAATCCAAACATATATAATTGTTAAAAAAGTGCTACATACATCTAAAACTAACTAGGAAGGGTTATCATGGTGTGTACCTCATGCAAACGAACAATATTAGGGTGTCGAACAAGCTTCATGACACATATTTCTCTTTTAATCTGGAAAAACCAATACAGTGAAAATCAAGAATAGAATTAATCTGTATCTTAAGCTTGAAATGGAGTCATAATAATCCAAACACACAAAGCAAAGGCATTTATCAACATAAAGCATGTTCTGACTTAAACTAGCAACTAAATTCCATAGAAATCGATATAAACAACAAGACCCTCAGATAATGAGAAGCCTCTAATTTATTTGTTTATGGAGAATGTATCACACTATTCTCTGCAAACTGCGTCTAGCTAAATGCATAGTCAACTAACCAAAACATCCATGCCAAATATATCAAAATGTGCAATAAGAGGGATTTCATCAATGTGTCCCGATATAAAGGCATTATTTAAATTAAAGATTTAAACATCATAATAAAGACGGAGAAGTCGCTTTTGTGTTTGTCATCATAAACATATATAATATTATTAAATAATATTAATTATAATTAAAATATAATATATTTATTGTATTTATAAATATAAATACAAATATAATATTATCAATTTTGAGACTATTATAATATAATATATTATTAAATATGATATATATTACATAAATATAAATATAAATATAATATATGAATGTAATTGTTGAATTATAAATATAAATATTTATATGTTATAAATATATAAAAGGCCAGCGATCATAAAGAAAAGTGATCACTAAAAGAGCGGCAGAAGTATAAGACTACAGGCAGCGATTCCTTTATTAACTAAAGTCAGCAATTCCTTAAATAACTAAAGCCAGCGATTGGTTGTTTTAAAGTAATGAAGGATTGAAATTCACTAATCTCTCTTGGCTATTTAATAGGCTGCGATTCACTAAGGGTGGCGTCTCCCATGTAGGAGATGTAGGAGCATCAACAAATCTATAAGAAGCAATCCCTATTGGGAAAAGGGGAGTAGCTCGGAATATGAAAGAGGAACAGCAGTAAGTATAAGATGGAACGAATACCATTTACTATGGATACAATGATGTTATACAGTGATTCATACATATAGAACAGCAAACAAATTTAAAAGGAATCATTGATATAGAACAGCGATTACATATGAGGAAGAAAATAGATATTAGCAGAATCAGATCTGCATAAAAATAATAATCATTGCATTGAAGAACAGTTCTGATATAAAAAAGGATATTGGATTCACCAGTACAAATATACCCACAGCAGTCTCATCAATCAGATCTACAAGCACAGAAGGAAGGAATGAAAATCCTCAAGGGTTCTAAAGGATACAAAGGCAAGACTCATCCTTTTGGTATGATGTATCTAACCCTATGTTTATTATGATGAATGCCATGTGGTAAGTCCTGACAAATGCATATGATTGAAAGATTATCATTAGATACGTATGTATATATATAAGCATTGTGAAACATGGTATGAAATATATATAGGAAGACATCCAGTCCCAACACATTATAAGTAATGATATGTTCAAACTCAATGCCTATCTATTTCTATTGTCTCTAACCTGTGAGTGAGTGGCGTGGTGTTGTTAGGGAGAGGCGGAGTAAACCCAACCATCGAGTTGGTGTCATCGCGCCCTAGACAAGTAAATCCCCATCCATGGTTGAGGATTAGAAGAGAAATGAGGATTGAGACTTGAGCATAGCCAATACATAATGTGCTATGAATAAAATGTGATCATTTGGTATGTTGAAGTATATCGAAATATGTTCAAGTTAATACTTAGTTATTTCTATTGCCTACAACCTTAGGAGAGGCGAGGTGTTGTTAGGGAGAGGCGAAGTAAATCCTATCCATGAGGTGGTGTCATCGCGCCCTAGACAAGTAAATCCCCATCCAAGGTTAAGGACTAGAAAGGAAGTAAGGATTAAGACTTGAACATAGTCGATACTAAATTGTGTTATGAATTGAACTGAATGTGGATTATGCTATGATGATTTGATCTCATTACTTATGTTATGTAGTATTGTTCTCATTATTAATTATGCTATTATAGATGAATTTAATATGAATGATGCTAGGAACTGAATCTTATCTTAAATTATTGATCTTTAAAATTTCTAATGTCCCTTTCTAGTGATATTTCAGGAATATCCTAAAAGGGGACATTACAATCAAGCGAGACACTACATTAAAAGGACATAGAGTTAACTCGCCATGCTATTTGGAACAATATAAAGCAAAGTTGCATGGACATGGACACGGATATGGCTATTTTTCTGTAGTATCCCCTTCTAGCAAGTCAAAAAATTTCTTAACCTTGCACAATTTCAACTCACAAGAGAGAACATTAGTATTCAATTTTCCTTTTCATATCATTATTAGAATTCATTAATCAAGTAACATTCCATACACTTTTCCTCATTTATCCTTTAAAGCTTATAACCTTATGATCTTAATCACAATGATTTCATCTAATCATTAATAAATATAGACATTTCATATTCACATTCTTTCGTTCACAATTCCCATGCATTATCTAGAGAGAGTTCTTGGCTAGCCCTATCAATAATCAACCTTGTCTTCCACATGAGCATGGTTTGTTAAGGCATTAACCATCCCACACAGAGGCCCAAAGGTTTCTCCCAACACCCGGGGTCCTTCACCATTTGGCTCAATGGGACTTCACGCAACACCCGGCATTCTTCATCCCATTGAGAGTCACCTACCATCGGGCACATTTATTATGAGCTCATAATACCATAGGCCCAAGATCTTCTCCCAACACCCGGGGTCCTTCGTCTCTTGGCTCAAGGGACTTCACACACACCCGGTGTTCTTCATCCACTTGAGGGTTACCTAGGTCCAATTTTACATCCTTAACTTAACCTCATACTCATAGGCTGATAAAAGTGATTAAGGATGAGGCTTGAACATCCCTTTGATTACATCATGATTTCGTGAGCCACAATTCATCAATTTGAGATCTTTATATCTCTACTCTTGTTCCTTCATGGAACCTCATTTTTACATTTATTCATGGCCTTATATTACACATCATTATCATATAGCTTTATATCATTCATATTTAATTTCAAGCATGAGACAATTAACTAATGCTTTGTTTCATTTCTAAACAAGATTCATTTATTCTTTCCATAATTAGATTGTTCTAATATTATACTTCTTATTCATACCCTTGTAATCATCTTATGCTATTTATACATTGAATAAGAAATCTGAGCTATCTACATATCTTTATTTATTTATTTTTATTCCTTTTATGCTGATTGATTTAATTCCTGAATTTACCATATCTCTAACAACATATACACTAAAATGTTATTTTAATATGCTATACTGAATATTGCAAATACCCTATGAAATGACGTACCTGTAGAAGAGCCTGCAGACTTACCTTGGCTGCCTCTGTATCTTCCTTGTGATATATCTTGGCTGCATTCTTCCTAAGGTTCGATGCTGATGCTTCCTTGTTGATTTAATTGTCTTGACTGCTGTTTAAATTTCCTTAGACTGCTTTGTTTTTTCCCCGATGATTGATTGTTTGTGTGTGATGCCCCGATGGATCTAAATAGTGTTCGCTGCCTAGGGTCATAGCCTTCTAAACAACCGTAGCCTTTAATTCTATTTGTTACGTGGAGTAACAATTTTAATAATCGTTGTCCTTTTTGTTTGACCATTCCAATTCAAACAGCTATATGATATAACCGTTGCCTTGCAATTAATATTAAGTCTTGTCTTTTGCTTTGCTTGTAATCTTTAATGAAACCTTAATTAGCTTTAGTCTTGTATGCTGCTGTCCTTAGTCGATTGTCTTTAAAGGCAATCTAATGTAAGTTATGATTTATATTCATTAACATATTGTTAATATATTATAATCATAATAATAATTAATATTAATATTAATATTTATAGTAATAATTATAATTGTTATTTATGTTTAATAATATATATTATATATTATGTTGTATTTATAATATATTTATTCTATTATATTATTATAATAAATGATTATAATAATATTTAATTCATTAATATTTATAATTATATTGGTTATCTATATTTAATTATATTAAAATATTCATATAATAATATTATGTATATTTAAATATTATATATTTATAATATGCTTATTAATTATTGCTAGAAGCATTCAAATGGATATGACGTTTAAATCTTTAATTTAAACAATGCCTTAATGTTGGGACATAACATTTTCAAGCCCCCCTAATATGGATATGACATTCATAAAAAACACATACACATATATATGGCACAATTTTATAAAGCTACTGGAGGAGATTTTCATTAGTTTAAAAGCAATATATATTATAGACACATAATTGCTACATATTCCAAAATGTTTGTATTTAGATTTAATTTCGTCAGCAAGACATATACATCAATAGAATCACATGTTATCAAAAATGTCATCACTATTCTCCTAATATTAGAGTTCCACATCATCAAGATTCTCTAAAGCGTCGAGATGGCTGGATTGAGTACAACCACCAACTACATTCTCATAACCAAATGATGATGCACCGGAGGATCCTCTTGTTGTGTCAAAATTCTCAACAATGGGATTCAGATGTGTCAATGCATTTATGGATACATCAATGCCACTCATCTCAAGCTACACATCCCAAAGTCTACTAGGTCCCTTCATGTAGTCTATGGAGGAATGTGACAAGAGATGAAGATTGGAATGGACATATACAAGGTCCTCTGCTTTACTAGCTACCAACCCATTTTGCCTCACAGAATGGATGAAGCCATATGTGCTCCAATTCCTCTCAAATGAAGAACTTGAAACCTATAAAAAAAATGATATTACAAATTACAGAGACAAAAAACAAATAAAAAATAAAACAAGAAATAATTTAAATTGGAATATAATTCATATAATGTTAAACCTGAGATAGAAGTTTGATAGCCATTTTTTGCAAATGTTTAGCCATGGCACCATGGAAGTTCTACCATTTCATAGGGTCCATTTCTTTCTTAGCTAACATTGCATCAACATTTGCATATGTTCCATCAAAGGATACAAAGGTCCCAAACTCATCTTGAATCTGCGCTGCAACTCTAGGATTTGTAAACATCTTCTTGAAGGATTTTCTATATCCATCAACTATCTCAATATCCATATTTGGTGTTGTTCTATTTGGCATTGCCAACATGTCAACATGGTAGTACTTGGGGTTCAAAGCATATGCCAAATGCTGCAAAGGAGTTGTCATTTTATCCCACCTCTTCTTGATTATCTGATATATTTGCTTGTAAAAAAATTCAGAGGGGTCTTGCTCTTTTGCTATGATTATGTCTCTGACCTACTACACTATTTTATATATGCAATCATAGATGTTGCCCAATATTGGTTTATTCATGTCACAACGGCAATTGAGAGCATATATTGGGTTAGTGAAAGAACAAGTAATCTACTTGAACCCACCAATCATCATCAAGAATGATTCTCCTAATATTATTTGCTCTCTATTTGGGATTGCCTCCAAACTACCCAAATATTAATCACCATGTTTTTTAAGGCTTGTTTCACGTCCACAAGTCTTAAAAACAATTTAGTGCATGGCAAAGCGAGTCTCAACCACCAATTAAAAATAATAATTTTGAAAAATATAAAAAATATTAAATATATTTCAAAAAAATATCTTTTTTGATGTTTCATAAAAATGATATACTTCAAAACATAAAATATAATTTAAGATTTAAAAAAGTTACCTTCAGCTGGTCCAACTTGACGAATTGTCTACAAATGGCCTATGACGTGCGGTGATTACAAATAAACATTTGAATTTCTTTGGCTTCTTCATAAATCTTTTGTATCCATTGGATTTTGCCAATTTTTTGTACCATCAAGTTCAAAGAATGAACTACACAAGGAGTCCACCAAATATTGGAAAATCTTGCCTCCACAACCAACGAATAGTATTTTTCGGCCCCGCTAACTCAATTGCCCTAATGAGAATATTGGCAATAAATTGGGTGTCTTTCTCATCAACTTTGCATTCTACTACTTTCAAGAACATTGCCCCATTTAGCCTCATTGCACTTATATTGATCAATGGCCTATTTCTAACATCCTTCTGTCCATCACAAATGATAGAAACCCCTAATATTTTCCATGAAGCTTGAATCACCTACAATTGTCTGTCAATAATGTCTCTTTCTTTAGCCAAAAGGGTGGTATGAGCCTTCTTGTAGCCTAAGCTTTTGTATCCTTTTGGTGCCTCATTATTTGACCTAACATCTCTTGCCAATATGGAGAGTGCACCACATTAAATGCAATCCCATTTGCATACAAGCAACAGCCAATATTCCGGTCCATATCCTCTCGACTCTACAAATTAAACGACTTTTCAAGAGGTCCTAAATTGCTCCTCTTGTGACTTGTAGATGTCCCTGAGGCTGATTGTGGATGCAACGGGGGTCTATTTAGAGTTGACCCTTATTTTGATGCTTGAACAAGATTATTAGCTTCATCTTATTCTTTTTGATATTTTGCAAGTGACAACACCTTCCCCAGTCGGCCATCAACATCTGGACTGAGAAATACAACACACCTTGTCCCTATTTTGTGGCAAAGGTGCCCACAAGACTCAGTATAGGAACCTTTGAATTCCTTTGGCACTTCAAACATGTCCATTTGTAACCTCTACCACTTTGAATTTTGTCAAGAGTGGTGACATTTCCACAACAAAGACCTAGGGTCTAGTTTGATCCACTTATTATTCCTTTCCCAACATTAGACAATGATAATGCCATGATTAATATCCTACAATAATTAAAATTTTAATAAGACAAATAATTATAAATTGATTTAACAATTTAACTTTAACAATTTATATTTATTATTGTAATTTCACAAAAATATACAAACACATAATTAAATTAACTTTCACATTTAAATCTAAATTAAAAATTAAAATAAAATAAAGTAAATATAAATTAAAATATATTAACATTTAAATATTAGTAATTTAATACTATAATAATTATAAAAAAATAAATTAATAATAAGAAACATAAAAATAAAAATTAACTTTCACGTTTACATCTAAATTAAAAATTAAAAATGGTGAATAAGAGCAAAAGTGGATGCAAAGTAGATAAGAGCAAAAGCGGATTTGAAGGAGATAAGAGCAAAGAGAAAGAAGGGCAAAGTAAAGGTCATGAATTAGTCCCATAGGCAAAAGACACAAATCATAGTAAGGAACCAAAAGTAAGTCTCAAAGCAAAGAACAATCAAGACCTCAGAAGAATCCTTGCGGAGGCGGATCACAACCTAGCCTTTTTGGAGAATGAGGATAAAGCAGATCCCTACAATATTTTATTTCTTAGTGTAAATATCAAGGTAGACAAAGATAATCTAACAATCAACATTCTGGAGACAACCTACTTCATCCTGTGGTCGAATCTCCCAAGAAGAAAGCAATTATTGCTAAATTCGTTGGAATTTGGCATTCTATAAACAAAATTAAGAAATGGATGGGGCAGTTCTAGTTTGATTGCCCCTATCCACAAATTAGCTTTCTAGCCCTAGGGTTTCTTCAAATAGTTTTCCAATCTCCAAAGGGTGTTGAAGGGTGGCCCATGGTTCATGGGGAACGCGGGTTTGTACATGCGAACATGGTCACTAGGTTTGGATCCTAGTGAGGAACTAGTCAAAAAGACTCCAATTTGGGTAAGAGTGTATAAGCTTCCGCAAGAACTTTGGTCAGAAGGTGTCTTTAAGGATCACTGGCCTATTTGGTTGGAATTGCAAAAGGATTTGAGGCGTCATGGTTGCCCATTCAAGATGGAATTTTGTTGGTTCGAACACCCCAATTTTGAGCCTAATTTGAAGAAATAGTGGAGTGAGGAGCACAAGGGGTGCAGGTGTAATGTCCCTTTTTTGGCGCATAGACCTTTTGTGCGCATTATGCTTGTTCCTAGTCTTTCGGAGGCTATTCATCATGTTTAGAGAACTCCAATGTTCGTGGAGTGGCCGTGGATCACTTTTACAGAGGAGTTGATTATGGCATTGAGCTCAATTGGTTTTCAAGGTCACGATGATGCTTTCAAAAGCATTTTCGGCTTCTCGGTTTGCTCTCCAAACTTCTTGGCGAAGTCATCTATTTATAGTAAGTCACCCCAATGGCGTCATATTTCATCCCAAACCTTTCGGAGTATGTTGGTATGGTTTATTATGCATTTTGCTTCAATTTGGGATTTTCCGCAAATTTGGTGATTAAATGAGTTATTTAATTAATGATATCACTTAAGTCAGCTAAGGTTGGAAATATTTAAAAGTGACTTAAGTGTTATAGCTCGTTGGAATGGGAAAATGATTTATAATTTTTTGGGCACACAAAAGTGAGCGCTTATTCTTGGGAAAAGGAAGAATTATTAAAATAAATGAAAAGTCATTTATTTTCAAAAAAAAAAAAAAAACCCTTGTAACCTAAAAAGTGCCTATAAGAGGATGTTGAGAGCTCATTGTGGGGTTTTATGCTTGAGATTATATTGTTATGCTGCAGGAATGAACCTGTGAGTTCTTCATACCTTCTTGAGGACGAAAACCCTCTTGAAGAAGCTTAGTTTCGGTGGTGAAAGATCCACCCTAGCTGAAAGGAGTGACTTCATTCAGGAGTTGCACAGAGTTGATAATGGAGTATGATGTTTTCTAGAAGTTTTTGGTTTGAAAAGTGTTTCAATATCATTTGTGATGAATTTTGGTGTGGTTCTTGAGTAGATTTTGGGAGTTCTGAAGTTTGCTGATATCCATTTGTTAGGTCGTACATTCTTGGCCCTACCAAAGATAGGGTGCACTATCTATTGCTGGAATACTAAATGTTCCTCATGCAAATATCTTTTATGGAACATATTGATCATGTTTGGGTGCCCCTTCTTCAAAGTTTTTGAGATTAATTGCTGTAGATTTGAGTGTCCTTGGCAGGCCGTACTTATTGACAGGACCGTACCAGCGTAAGGATGGGTGAATAAACTCCAAGGTGAATCACTTATGTTTGAGTGAAGCTATCATTGGGATTTGTGGCGCCTATGTTAGAAGATGTTATATGCATGGGTTTGAGGATGGAATATGGGGTTTTGGATCTGATATGAAGAGTCAAATATTGCTGTCATAAAGAGTTGCAGACCTGTGACAATCTACAGCAGTACCACAAGGCCTTCAAAACTGGATTTCTTCTATAGTTTTCTGTGTGGTATATTCATGATGTTCTTATGACTTTGTTAGCATGATTCCTTCATCATTTCTTGGAGTTTTCTATGTTCTAACTGATTGCAGCAGTGTCATTTGTGCAAATCAGGGGAATTGATTTAGTTTGCAGCTTATTCATTCCATTGTAATATTTTAATTTTTAAATCATGATGCAAACACTATGTAACCCCTAGATGGTATGACCACCAGTGTGGATAATGGTATTTTGATTTCCTTGGCTTTCCCGCTGAATAAGCGGATGTGCTTTGTTCTTTTCTTTGTCAATCTCCAATAAGTGGATGTCCACTGAATAAGCAGAAATTGTAATTGGTTTCAGTTTGCAAGGCACTTATTTGATCAGCTGAAGCACTGTATGCTCTCACCTCACCCATCTTGGGAACTTGGTGATCAGAAGGTGTTGAGGTGTTTACTTGGTTGCATTCTATGTGCTAACATTGTTGTTATCATTGTATTGCATTTTATGTGCTAACATTCTTTTCTACAAATAGGGATTAAATTGCTTTATAGCAATGCTTTTATGAAAATATCTTAGTATTATTTTATCCCTAAAAGCTACCTCTTAAGAGCTTATAAAAAAGTGCTTTGAGCACATAATTTGTAATGGGAGTGGATACCAGACTTATGTTGTAAAAGTTTTCATTCAAACGTTGAAGTTGAGTCATTATGTTGTGTATGTGAGAATTTGCAAGTTAGTAATAAGAGGATTCGTGTTTAAGTTTTGTGTAGCACTTGTATTTATTCTTTGAAGTAACTTTGAATGCTTCTAAGTAATTACTTCTTTTCCATCTTGCACTGCATTTCTAACTATTAGCAATATAGTTTCTTCATTAAATCAATCTTGTTGTTGATACGAATCCATTGGTCTCTGTTTTAACTAGTGGATAGTATTTATTTCCAATTCACATTATTGTTTAGTTGCATAAAAAAAATTCCTCATGGTGAGATAAAGAACTTTCAAGTCTTGTGCTCTAACCTCTGAGGTCAAAAAGATAGGTCAAGTTTGCTTTCAAGTATTTTGTTTTCATACAAAACCTCAAATGAGAAAATTGTACAATGTGCATAATGTAGGAGTACAATCAACACTGAGGGGGGGGGGTTGAATCAGTGTTGTGTAAATTCTTAACTTTTTGCAACCTTTATCTTACAAGACAAAAACAAAGGAAGACATTAATGATTTGTTGAGCTCATATGCACAAGACTGATAGTGAAAGATGTGAACTAAAAAATTTATAAGCAAAACACAAATATGCACACATAGAGACAAATTATGACACAGAAATTTTAGGAGTGGAAAACCCTCTCGGGTAGAAAAACCACTCAAAGTTGCCTCACTGGCTTATTCAAAACCTCACTGGTTACATTAAGGTCTCACTAAACAAAGAAGTTTCACTAGCTTTACAAGATGTCTCACTAGCACCTACAGAGGTCTCACTGACCACAAGCCTCACTGGCATAGGAAGGTCTCATTGACCACAAGCCTCACTGACCAATTCAATTGTCCTCATCAAAATAATGTGCAAGACATGATTGCTTTTCAATCTGATTTGCACCAATCTACATACTAGTCTCATTATCTCTGTTCAATCAATTCACAATTCTTTCACCTGATTATCTCTGCATAACAATTTATATTGTCTTCAAATTTGACATGATGTCTTCTTTCTGTGTTTGAGTCGTTACTCTTCACAAAGCACCTGCATTTTCTTTCACACTTAAAAATAATGTCTTCATCTCAGATGCACCTGCATAAAATATGTTTTCACATTCTTCTCATCTCTGCAACAACAACACAAAACATTACTTTTCTCTGCATATATATATATATATATATATATATATATATATATATATATATATATTTCATCAATAAGGAACCTTTGATCTTCCATCTTCAAAAACCCATCCACCTGCAATAAGAAAGACTTTTCAAATTCATTTTCTCTTTTATTCATTTTCTCTCTATTA
Source organism: Cunninghamia lanceolata (assembly GCA_027924645.1). NCBI lineage: Eukaryota > Viridiplantae > Streptophyta > Pinopsida > Cupressales > Cupressaceae > Cunninghamia > Cunninghamia lanceolata. Next base: position 8,216,716 of record BSBN01000150.1, read on the forward strand.
AGAACCTATAAGATCAACATAAGATCAAATTCATATTCTTTGTATGACCATTCAAATTCTTCTTTCTCTTTATTTTCAAACAAATCTCCAATCTGTTCATCTTCTTTCATTTGAAATCTATCTTTTTGAAATAAAGATTTCTTATCTGCACAAAGACCTTTCATTTTTCAAAACTCTTCAATACTTTCAATCTGCAATTTTTGTCTTAAAAAAAATCTCACAATGACCCTGCAATAAATTGCCTTTTCATCTTCTCCAAAATAAAATACCATAAATGATATCCTTTACAGAAAAATCTTCAGTCAATTCATCTTCTCTGTATCTTCAAAAATAAATCAATCTTCTACATAAAAATCTTCATTAATAAATCAATCTCGTCATCAAAAAATATAATCTTCTCACAAAAAATTCATTCACCTTCATCTTCTTCAAAAATCTTCAATTTGTGAATTCAATAAAAATTTCTTCAAATTGTAAAAATCATCTTCAAAAAAAACTTCTATCTTCAAGGGCTTTTGGTCTTCATTGTCACTTAAAAATGGAAACAAATCTGTTTTTAGCCCTTTAAAAAAACAAAACTCCTTATAAAAAGGCTTTATTTGATGTCAACAATAGAAATGAGTTAAAAACAATAAAGTTTCCAATATAAACCATAAGGATCGGGCTACCACTTTAAGAAAGGCACGAAGCACATAAGGAGGGGTCGAGTCTTATGTCATATATGACATTTTAACATTTTTTTTTCATCGGCCTATTTTATTATTTTTATAAAATATGTTTATAGAATATACTATTTGATAAAAGCAATTGGATGCTTTTCTTAAATAACTTGCTCCCCCTTTTTAAATATGTATTAAATTTCAAAGACATTTGATGGCCTCCTTGAAAATCAATCTCTCCTTATAATATTAAATATGGATCTTCAAATAAATATTCATGCTCCCCTAAAGTCATTCGATGCCATTTTTTTTTATGAGAAACATGTTCCCTCATAAAGTGCCTGATGCTAATGAAATGAGCTCCCCTTCGAATTCAAGCTCCCTATAATTAAATACAAACCTTTGATGAACATAAGACAACCTCCCAAGACATCATAGTGTAATGTCCCCATTTTCGGATTCTCTTGTAGATCAATCAAAGCTGACTTTCTGGGTTGGTGACAGCATAATCAGAGAAGTATTTCTATGTCACCAGGGTGTTCCAGTGATCCAGAGGAGCTGGTTGACACTTTCCGAAGGGTTTTCGGACAACTTGTCCATACTTACTATTTATAGTAAGTGCTTGCATGTCGTTAATCTTTCTGGGTTTTTCTGGGTTTGTTCTCTTTGGTCCCCAGTGGTCACTGCTATTTTTAGTAAGTGGCAGTTTTGCGCTATTTGGGCGACTTGGCAGTCGGCTGTTAGCTCTCATAGACATTGCACTGAGCTCGGAGTTATCAAATGGTTTGTGGATTCAGTTGGCACCCTCTGAGTTGGCTCAGTTTGCTTATGGTCGTTACTTACTATTTTTAGTAAGTTCGGGATTGGCACCGGAACGGGATTTTGAGAGTGGGGTTGGATTCTTGTCAAGACCTTTCCAACGAGCTATAGATCATTGGTTTCCGACATTATCTTGGCCTCCATTTTAAAGTCCGTAAATTAAACATTATTATTTAATATTGGACCTTGGTGCCTAGGCTCAACAACTTAATGTTGTTTTAAAAGAGGGGACTTTAAGGGTGATGTTGAGAAAAGAATTAAAGAGAATTATAATATTTTCAAATGTATTTTCCCTCTCATGTTTTATCCCATATGCAAGAGGATTTTAGAGACTCCCAGTTGGAAAAGTATAAAAGGAGGAAAAGTGCTCTCATTTGGATATACTTGGATTATTATTTTCTTCTCTCTTTGAGATTTCCCTTGCTAGGGTTTTGGAGCTTGGCTCTAAAGTTTGAAGATTCAAACCAGAGGCTCTTGGAGACGAAAACCTCCTGGAGTAGCGGTATCCCACCGGTGTGAAAGATCACCCAACGGTGTCTTCTATGGTGGATACATTCAGCGTTCACATATGTGCTTCAATGGAGTTTGTGTGACGAAGAGTTGATATAGTATTGAGGATTTCTCTTGTATTTTCAGTTGAGTTCTTCATAGCAGATTGGAAATCAGTTCATTGGAGGTCTGGGGCAGAAATACACATATTTGGGACTGTATTTCATTTGCAGCTAGCTGGTCGTACTACCCAGCCCAGCCGTACCATGTTTGAGGGCATTTTAAGGTTGTTTCTTTGCATATATCTCTTCCAAATCTGATTGTCCCTCCTTGTTGGCAGCCTACAGCACTTCACAGAGATTTTTCAGTGGCTTGTGACATTTCTATTTGCTGTTATACCTTTCCAGCTATGGTCGTACACCACCAGGCTTGACGTGGGGAAGTGTGGAGCTTATTTCTCATTGTGGGTAGTGTTTATTTTGCATTGTGTGAGGCATTTAAGGCCTCTTCTCTTGCTAATATCAATTTGTATGTTCATCTTTGTATTCTTTGGAGTTTGGAGTGATTTCTGGCTATGCCCATTTGCTGGTTCGGCAACAGCTGAAATATGAAGTTGCAAATCTGAACATGGGTATGTCACAGTAATTCATTATTGGTCATTCTTCTATCTGGGTCATTGTTTGTTTATGCAAATTCATTGTACTTTTTCTGGGTTTTCTATACATGCTCTATATTGTATGCTTCAGCAACACATCTGCAGGAAAACTGAAAACCCCTTTCTGCATTCTTCTGTCTATCTGAAAGAACACACAAAAATCTAATAAAAATCACACAATAAAGATTTAAAAATATACAAATAGGTGCGGCACATTACACATAGCAACTTAATTCCAAACTTATGAAGATGAACTTTTGCAACATGATGAATTCAATACAGATATCATAGATGTCCATACTTGCACATCAATAATATCTGCACCATATCTGCATCTGATTGATGATCAACTCAAAACCATAACAACATGGTCAAATGTGAACCAATATGAATCAAGAACATTAGTATCCTTCCTGACTTATGTCTAACCACTGATCCTGATGACATGAAAAACACAACTCCTGTATGATCAATGTCAACACCATGTGAACCTTCAAAACCTTTTGACATCAATAACATTCAACTCAAACACCTTTTTGACATCAATGACAATTAATCTCCATCACATAAGTAGCAAGCTTGCTTTTCTGTTTTAGATTTTAGAAGTACATTAGAACTCAGGGTGCTTCCCTTACAAATTTGAAGAGAGAATTTCCTCACACACTGCTCCAATTTGAGTCGTCTTGAAAAGGACAAACTAAGACACTAACAATGTATAAGGAAAAACCAAATCAAATTGCTTGGAGACTTGTGTTGATCACACATAGTGACATAAGGCATTTGGGACATGTGTATCAAAAATGTCAATGTTTTTTTCCTAAAGGCAGGTCCTGGTATAAGAAGTACCATGCAAATTGGAACTTTTGTTGATTCTACAACTAGATCTTAAACTTTTTAAAATCTTAAACTCTAAACATGAGGAGTAGTTTCATTCCACTTGGTATTAAGTTGTAATATCCCAAAATGGGATATTTTGGACAAATTTGGATTCATGGACTTTCCAAAATATCTGAATCAGTTTTCTGCTCAAACCCTAATTTCTGAAGTAAAAATCAGACTTGAACAATCAACTAGGGCAGCCCATAAAACACCTCAAAACATCATAATTCCATCATAACCATGATCAACCATAATATACTTGCATTTCACCATCAAATGAGCATCAAATCCACTTCATCTATCCACCACAAATGACTGAAAATAAAATCAGAAGTCTGCTGCTACAAAATCTGAGTTTTACAAGTCTTCTAGTACACCAACAAAATAGAGCAAACATGACAAACATGCCCAGCAATGTTCTGCCCTAACCCTAAGGGTTATACATACCAAAATAATAGAAAAATGACCTTCAAAGTGATAGGAGAAGATCTCCTATGTGTGCTGCTACAATTAGCGCATGAAACCCTAGGTCTTCAATCTTCAAACACAATGGAAACCTGCTCCAACAAGTGCACTCATGTCTGAGATGTTCGCTGCTCCAAATGATGATGCAAATGATGTCACAAGAAGCCAACAACTCCAACAAAAGATCCTCCAAAGGTGGCGCTCAATAGGTAGGGACAAACCTTAGGCAAGATGACACAATTCCACCAATGAATCCACTCCAATCTAGTGTAAATCAGGTCTTCTCCTCTGCTGCTCCAAATCAGAAATAAAATCATGCATAAGAACCACCCAAAACGCCTCCAAAGACAAATTGCTCCTTCTCCAATGAAGGGCGCTCAAACTAGGGCAAATCTCCTCCTCAAAGATGATCAATTCACACCAAGGAAGTGCCACCAACAATGATCTCCAATCTGATTTAGAATTCTGCTCTTCTTCTCCACAAAATATCAATGAAGCACAAGTGAACTCCTGTCACGAAATCCTCCAAAGGAAAGAGCTAGGGTTTCATCCAACTCCTCCTAGGAACTCAAGGTTTTCGTCTCAAGCTCCTTCTCCAAGAGATAACTCCAAGTATGAATGATGAATGCTTGAATGATGGCTTGAATGCCACAATCGACCTTGTATTTATACATGATCCAACTTACTTTTCCCTCTTGGCCGACCTAGAGGAATATTTCCTTGTTTTATTATTCTTTTTTCCCTCCAAGAGGGCCGACCAGCATTAGTGACTTTGGCGCCCAAGAAATTCAAATTAAAGATATGAATTTCACTATTCTTGTATTCTTTTCCACGCCATCTCCAAGCGCCAAGGTAAGGTATTAGTTTATTATTTATTCCTCCATCACAAGTCGTCACAAATCCACAAGGTATAGAAAAAGATCTTCACAAGGTTGGCGCATACATGCATAGGATCCAAGCAATGTCTCATTATCAAGGTGGCATCAAACATAGAATTTGCTACAACTTCATCTCTTGGCAAAAGCATGACAAGTCTCCACACTCACAATCCCTCACGATGAGAAATCTCCATACTTGCAACTCCTCAAGTGATTCGCTCCTAGGCAAGAATATAATATTAAACGAAAGAGACATATCACATCATTGGGAAAATACCTCCAAACCTCAATTTGCCTTCCAAAATCCCCTTGAGTGTGAAAACAAGTCCTCCTGTCCTCCAGTGGTGATCACTCCAAAAATGGGGACATTACAGTCGTGTTAAATAGGGACACTCCACACCCCTTCACCCCATGCTCCCCCTCCCCCCAAACCCCACGCCCCAAGGACAAAGAGACAATAGGAGACAACCTGCGAGGAACTAGGGATGCATCCCAAAAATGCTAGCCTACATTGATTGATGTGCCATGGATGTTTGATCATTCACAAGATGGCCAAAGATGTCCCTCAATCATCTTAGTAACAATTAAATGTCCCTAAATTTTTTAATTAAAAAAGTCACTTTTAAAAACCCATTAAAAAGGATGTGTAGGGCCCACAAGGCCTCCTTCACACTTATGAAACCATAATTGAAGAATTACAGATTTTTGAAGGAATTGGAGCTTGGTTAAAAGCCATAAAGTTATGAAAAATGGCATATGCAATCGAGGTTCAAATGGCCTCAAAGGCCTCAATTTGTTGTCCCCGAACCTCACAAGGGGCACTACCCCTTGGTACCATTGGGAGCTACCGCCCCTAAATCCCTACTCTAGTTTTTAAAAACAAAACTCTTTGGATAAAGATAGTTGTGCTTGGCCAAATGCAAAAGTAACATCCTTGTTCTAAAATGTTTTCAATTAAACCCCAAGTAATTTGAATTACATTTATACTTTTGGTTTGTCGAGTCAACTCCTATTTTGAGTAGTGCTATTATGATATAAAGCATTTTAATTTATCTTTAACATTTATGATTTGACAATTGACAAATTGCAATATCCATTATCAACTGTGTTCTCAATTCGCAAATTGTTGAACACGAATCCTAAACCCAAACTGACAACATAGCAACTAAAGAATACTACCCAACAATCCAAAATGTTCTGCTGATGAACATAGGATCACCATGTTTTCCAATTTAAAATACAATGATGCAGAAGCATCCAGGTCCATAGGCAATCCCACATCAACCAAAAACATTTTCAAGTTTCTGTTTCTAGTTTTGGTTCGTTTTGTTTGTCTTTGTTGGTTTCGGGTAGCTTGCTTCAAGGGAAATTTTAGCTTCATTTTGGTCAAATAAAAGACATTCTCTTGAAGAGGAGCTTAAAGGGTATCTACAATTTCAATTTGATACAATTTGAAGAAATTTTGGTGAAGTTAGAGCGTTTCAGCAAAACTTTGGGTTCTCAAACCTTTCACTTCGCCGAAATACCTAAGTTCCTCTTTATTTTTGGTCAAAATACAGGTTTGCGAACCTCTCGTTCCATAGAAAGCTAAGTTCAAGAGTTCGCATTTGTATCGAATCGCCGAAAAAAACTTAAGGTTCAAAGTTTCACTCAAGTGCCGAAAAGGATTATAAAGACAATGTTCCAAAGTTCGATGGTTCTTCCATTCACCGAATTGCCGAAGCTTTCCTCTTTCGGTAAAAGTCCTAGTTCGCAAACTTCCCTTCACGCCAAAAGAGCTTGTCGAATTCTTTTTTGGTAACTTTTTAAGTTTTCAAACTTCATGTGATGGCGAAGGCAAAGTGTTTCATCGAAACTAAGTTTGTAAGTTCTAAAAACCGCCAAAAGGCCGAAAGACAAAGTATTTTGGTTCACATGAGTGTTAAATCGCCGAAACTTGATGATTTGAATATTGTTTGGTTTTATTCGGCAATTTCTTAAGTTCTGAAACCTAAAGAACCACCGAAGAAGTTCTTAGGTTTGCACAAAACCCAATTGGCCAAAAAGCTTATAAAGGTTCTTGAATATGTTGATTTACCAATGAGGAGCTCCATGGTTCGCAAGAGGAAAAAATCACCGATGGAGAAATTTGACTTACCAAAGGAATAGAAGCGAGATATTGTGAAGATTGCGATGGTTGACTTTTCAATTTTTGTAACCATCAACCGTTCAACTTCTGGCATTCAAAGTATAAAAGGGATAATTGTAAAAGAAGAGTTGCCTGGTTGAAGGGTATAGTTTTTATTTCCTAAATGCTACTACAACAAATGTAAATATGACATATAATAAAATTCAGATTGTTATTCATTGTTTTATGAATTTGTGCTTCTGTTGTGTTGTGTTGGCTGCATGACTAGGCAGTTTGATAAGACCCCCTAGTCATAACTGCATCACACAATGAGAATAAGCATGTGAAAGAAGATGATCCCAATAGTACATTGTTTGGAGAGCATCAAAACATATCAAGCAAACTATTGTATCCAACTTTCTTGAAGGGCCTTTGGGGCCATTTGTAGATTTTGTAGAAAATCATCATATTCGGCATCAAGCAAGGTGTGTTTTAAATTGTATGCCTTCAAGCCATGAGTTTCATTTGTGTGGACAGTGTGAATATTCAAGGGTGACTGGTCATAAACTATGCATACTCCCTTCCTTTTCTTTCTTTTATCTTCAAGTTGAAAGCTGCAAGTGCAAAAATGATTGTGGTAATTATGAGTGGCAATGCAAATGGGTGAGTGCATTACATATAGGGAGTGTTTAGGGTTTTATGAAGGGTGTTAGAGGGCTTGTGAGCCCCCCCAAGCCCTTTTTTTCTTTTTTAAAACTGACTTTTTTAAAAAAATAAAAAAAAGGGATGCATCTCCAATCACCACAAAGGGTAGGGGGACATCCCTTGTCATCCTTGTGCCTAGGGATGAGAGTGAGGACAGAGAAGTGGGGCTGGGAGGTGGGGATGTGTCCCAGTGTATCCCTATAGTATATTTGTTCGTCAACTCTGGCCAATGAAGCCAGCTCCTACTATTCCAAGAGGAAAGGTCCCAATTGATTTTAATGTCCATGCAAAAAAAAATGAAAAGCTTTACACCATGGGGTATCTTCAAAGGGAACTACATGGTGGGTTAACACAAGAGACCGCCAAAAGGGAGATCTTTACAGTAATAGATTTTATATATGGTCTTAAGCTCTTTCCGAGGAAGCCAGACCCTAGTACTCCAAGAAAAGGTCCCTAATGATTTTAATGACCATGTGAAAAAGAATTAGAACTTTAGAATATGGAATTCCCCAATTCCTGCAACGGGAACACTATGGTAGGTTAACACAACAGGCCACCAAACGGAGCAATCATTAAGTGATAGACTATTTCTGAATTAATCGCCACCCCACTTCAGCTAGGGTTTGTTGGTTTTCCAAGCCATCAAAATGTCTTTATTAACAAAAGTACCTTCCAACATGCACTCAACGAAGAAGAGTTTGGGAAAAAAAAACCTTCCAAGGATGTTTTATATAAGGATTTCTGGATTCAATGCAATGTCTGATAAGAACTTTCTATATGTTGTTGCATTCTAAAGTTTAAAAGCCTTGAACAATCAATGTTGCACATAGAGTAGCATGTTGTCCTGTCCGTGAATATTGGTAACATTCATCTCACAAACATCCTTTGGACGGCCACAAATCCCGAGCTACTTCGTGGAATCGTTGAACACCCTTGGCATTGACCTAAATAAAGTCTCTAAGCAATTCATCCAACTTATTGTAGGAAGCAACAAAGAGATCCCAACAGGAAGAAGCATGGAGAACTTTAGAACAAATTTAAAACTTGACTGCTGGGGGCCTTGTCCTAGTTGTCCAATTTGAGATTGTCTTTTCCCCTCTAAATAACACAATTCCATTATTCAGTGGCAGTTTCCTCAAAAGAAAATAGAATTCCTAGGAATTTGAACATGTTCCCTATCCAACCAAATCTACTAACCCAAGCAGGGAGATGAGCTTCATTCTGTCTATAGCATTGTGTTTCAGTCTGTTGAATATTACAACCTGAAGTTTTTCATAAAATGTGAAGACAATCAATAATACTATTCACCATAGTTTTAGTTTTGAAGTAATCTGACATGATAAAAAAGAAGATGCCTTCCATTTGATACTTAGAGGGAAAGGTACAACGAAGTGCTCTCTGCCACTGCAGATTACAAGGAAAGGTGCAATAATTTTTACCACACAACAAAATTTTACTACATACATATCCAAGGGTTTTACTACAACACAAAACAAGAAATACACAATGCAAAATAGGTATAGGCCTATGTAATTAGACTTATAATGGTTGCTACAAAATCTATAATGAATACTAAAAACTAATATTTAAATAATCTAGCCCTAAAATTGGACCATATAACAACATTACGTTTATACACAAAAACCAGATAACAAATTAAACAAATAAATAAATACCATAGAACAGCAATATAAATAAATGCAAAAGAGAAGTAGTTACTGTAAATGGAGTCTTTGTACCGTTGGTTACCTGGCATGTTGTTGATCCTAAGATATTTAAATATGAAAAGAAATGTTATGATTTATTTGCATTAAAAATATGTATTCTGAGACAAGGACATAAATGTGTCATACAAACATCGCAGGAGTTGCAAAGAATCTTGTCATAAAGGTCATAATAAAAGAGTTACAACAAATGTTGTTACAGGATTTGTAAAGAATAATGACGAAGTAATATAGCATCCTAAGTTCATGTTTGGGTACATAATTAATGATGTTGGTGCAAATTTTGTTGGTTGAAAGAGTGAATCCAGCCCCTTTACTTCCCTTTATTGTTTTGGATCTTGGCTGTATGCAGCCCCTCCCTTTCTGCTCTAGGAGCAGAAAAAATGGAATGAGACCCTTGTTCTCGATGAAAAGCGGTTCTCTTATGAAATTATGGTTTTTATAGACCTCCATGTGACCTCTGATTGGGGAAAAACTACACATTTTTACAACGGCACTCCCTGTTTTGTTAGATTGCACTTTGTAGATGCCTATTTAGTGGAACAATACGGTCATACTTGTAGACTTGCCACTAATAATATGATATTATGTATATCAGATGGAACATCGGATCAATGGATTGCCATTGTAACTTCAGCCCTTTGTATTTGGATTAATCAATATGCGGCAATGTCATTTGAAGTTGAATCATGGATCAAGTTCTTTTTTAAAATTTCAACTTCTTTTAGTTTGTTTACGGTTTTTAATTTTTTGTACTTTGCTTTTCAAACATTTACTTTAGTTTTTGTCATGGTTGTCCCCTTGCCATCCCCAAAATCCAGAAAATTTTCTGCCATCCCCAAAATCCAGAATTTTTTTTGCCGTCCAAGAATTGCGTCCCAGCATCCCCCATCCCCAAAACTTGGAGAAACACTGGTTACGAATCATCAAAGGTGTCAAAGGGGGTTACAAAGAGCTTTATTATGATGATAAAGTTACATGCATCTACTATTGTTATCTCTACATGGACTCGTGATCACTATCTACCTTCTTCTGCTATCCAGAGCAGGGGAGCCTAAGCCTTTCTATTCAAGAGACTCACTTTCAGCCATTGGGATCACATGGAGCTATCAGGCTGATTGCCGCCTCCTTTCAGACGCATCAAATGCATTGAATTTGGTATGTCCTTTTGATCTTGCCTAACCACTCACATACAGAACAAGTTAGCGAGGCAGCGTTCAGATTTTGGACACTAATTTTAAGGGATCCCAACGCTCTTACTCCCATTCTAAGCATTGTGGATTTATTCCAGTCTGTAACGAGAGCCTTCTAGTCCCTCGTACCTGTGTCTCGGGTAACAACAAAGTCCCAAATTATTAGCTTCTTCTCAACCCCTAAAGGTTCATCTGCCTGTGGCGGCAGGAAAGGTTTGACGGGCATACAATGCTTCCTCCTAGAATTATACAGACCATTTTAGTTTCTAAGCATTTTAGGTTTCATTGCAAGACCCCTGCTTTCAGTTCGCTTTATTATATCTATTTACGAACCTCTCTCAAGCGGAGGTTAAGATTCATTTTGACACAGAACCTTCCCTTCAATGGGATTGAATCACGCTCAATTCACATGAAAATGAAAAGAAGCTCTACGAGTGTTATGGCCGGTACAGCATAGAAAAACAAAGGAATTCCTTAATGATTTTTAAAGAAAACGTGAGCAGGAAAGGAAAATCATTTGCCTGGTCGACCATCTTGTGCCTGAAAATGGCTGCCTTGTCGAGAACCTTGAGAGCCACGCTTTCTCCACTCTCCATGTTCTGAGCAAATTTAACCTTGGCAAAAGTACCTTCGCCAATAGTCCTGCCAATCTCATATTTCCCTACCTTGTGCAGCACAGCCTTCTTCGACTTCATACTCAACTTCAAATCAAGCAAAAGCGACCAATTCTTAGCTCGCAACTGGTCAAACGCACTACTCAAACGGATCCAGAAATATTTATTCTCAAATTTCTATCCTTCAACAATGAATGAACACGTTGTGTATTTAGGACATTTTCCCGCCGATGGACAATGAGTTCGATCCCTGGAAAGTCTTTCTGTGGTCGGAAGCGTTTTGTATTTATGATTGCTAAAAGACCAACTAAACGAATATCATGTGCAGCTTCAGACAAGAATAAATGTTGGAATTACGTTATAATCTGGAAGAACGGAAAACAGCGTACGTTTGGCGGAGATTTTCATTTTCAACGCAATAAGTTGAGAGCGGGTGCAGTGGGTCCCACAGAGCAGTCAAGCAAGGAATTTTAAGGCGTATTGTTGTATAAAGCAAGAAAGGGGAGTGGTCCGCAAAGAACATATAGAAAAATATATTGGCCCCATCCGCGGCCTGCCTATAGGGAAAAATATTGTGACAAGTATGCTGAGTCTGCTGTCCAATAGCTTATTTTTGGCTTCGTGGATGTTGATTGTTAGACTTGGAGATGATGATTTGGTTAAAGCCTACACATTATTAACAGTATATTTTCAATTCAACTCTTTAAGGAATGGTAGGATTTAAAGGAGATTGTTACTACTCTTAGATTAATATATGCAGGGTTTAAATTTGATGGTCATATGATTGCACTTATGTTTTTTTTGTTGTACAATGAAATTTAAAATTTTACATGAAAGAGGAGATTTTTGTCCGTTGTCTAGTTTATGATATATTTTTTAAATATAAAGTATGCTTTAGCATTTGAAGGGTAATTATGAATAGATAATTGTCACAAATAAATTGCTTGATAAACAAGGTTGGCCATCAAATTTAAGCCCTATATACGCCCATACTTTTTGTTTAATCATGTGCTCTATATATAAACGTTTGGCTACGGTACCATTTAATCAAACTAAGAAGTAAAGGCATGGGCATGTTAAATGACACGTGCAATAACACACATTACAATAATGGGTAGATATGAGCATTCAAGATAAGTATGTGTGAGATATAAAAGTGCATACAATGCACTCTTAGAGTGTCATTTTATGTCACCTTACGTAGATGTTATAAATGTATTGTCTTTGTAGACACCCTAAAATGACCAAGTCGTCGCACTACTTGTATTTCATCAAATCTGTCTAATCACCTGCATTTCAAACGTTAATTAAATAATCTAATTATTTAATTAATTTCACCAAAATCACCAAATTCTTCTAAATCACATAATTGCGACATTAATTGAATAAGTTCTCTTTATTTAATTAATTAAATTAAATTCTTCTATTATTCTTAGCTCATTATCCTCTTTCAAATTTCAAGTCTCCATTAATTAAATAAATCCAATTATTTAATTAACTCATCCAATTCTATCTTATCTATAATTAAATAATTCTACATTATTTAATTAAATCACTTGTTCTTCTAAATTTAAATAAATCATGCAAATTTATTTAAATTGTCTCAATCCTCTAAAAATAAATAAAATCAAATATTTTATTTATAATCCTCTGTTCCTTTACCATGCACAATTAATTAAATAAATTTATTTATTTAATTTCAGTTATCTTCCAATTCCTCTTAAAATATCTTGTTAACTCATGTGCACAATCAGTTTTATTTTTAGAACTTTAAAAAAAGCAAAATTACAAGTTGAGTTATCTATTCATTCAATCTTGTTTTCATCATATTTTACTAAAAATATCCTTATGGATTGACACATGTCGTGTGCACATTCATCATGGTTATTTGATTTAGCTCCTCCGTTAATTCTTCTAAATTATTTAAACCGTTGATTGATCTCTGTTGAAACCTATATAAACCCCCATCATCTCCTTCACAAAGCTTTCTTCGATCACTTATTCTTAGGCATCCTTTATAGCGCTTTGAGCATACATCGCATCGATTGAGCACTTTACGATCTTTTGACATTGATCTTTGAACACTTTGAGCACTTTACTTGCTTGTTGCAAACATGGTTTCGCAGCATTATTGAGCAATCCACATTCCGACAAAGAGAACAACACAAATCTAGGTAAAAGCTTTCTTATTTCATTTGATTTATTGATAATGACTTTTATTTAGATTAGTTCTCTTTATGTTATGGGTTTTTTATTTGTTTAGTTTATCATAATCGATTTTCCTCATACACATTCTGGCACGCCCGGTGGGACCCACTAATCCTTTTTTTTCTTTGAGAAATTATTTTTTTAAGTACAGTACGGAACAGTGCAAAAGACACAGAAAAGCGCTATTGGCAGTATAGTAAAACGCTTCTGGAGGCACAGTACAGTGCCCTCGGGCAATACTGCAGCGCCTCTAGTAGCACAGTAGCACGCTTGTGGTAAAACAGTCCAGCGCTTTTGGCCGAACAGTAAAGCGCTTTTGGAAAAATAGATTTTTCTGATCTTATTTTTTATTTTGCAGGGTTTTACTCACATACCTGTCATTGATTTGACTGACAAGCTGGTTTATTTGTCTTTCAATTGTCGTTTATACTTCCTAAGTTGACGTATTTAGGAGTATTTTCAATCTTTGAGTTAACCTATCTATTTGCGGCACTCTTTGAGTTTTCTTGACTCCGGGATATAGATTTATCAGATATTACATGTCAGAACTTTAAATCAACCATTAAATCATATCCGGACCTAGCTTTTTTGATAAAGTGTAACTTTTTCAAGATCTAAGACAGTACAGCGCTTTTGGTAGTATATTACGGTGCGTTTGGAAACACATAGCTGTGCTTTTGGCAGAACAGTGATTCGCCTCGAGGTTACATCAAATCGCTTCCGGCAACACAGTTCAGCGCTTTCGGTATTATAGTAATTAGCCTTTGGTACCATAGTGCAGCGCTTTTGGTTTAATTTCATTTATTTTACTAACTTGTGAGTTTTTGTGGAACTAATTGACTTGTTGCATCTCCTTATCACTCACACAGAGCAAATGGGTTTTTTCTAACATGTTCATGTAGGACGAGCGTTGAATAAATCTCAATCTATTACACTAAGTCTTAGAAACATATTACCTTCTCAAGGGATAATTGAACAAATCATTTTGGGCAATCTAAGTCTTAGGAACATATTACTTTTCTTAAGAGACAATGGACATGTATGCGAAAACACCTCAATTTTCTAAGGGACAATAGACATGAATGCCAAACACTTTGATTTCATAAGGGACAATTGACAACTATAAACGTGTGTGTGACTAATTTAATTGCACCTTATTTTTCTTATAACGGGACAATTGAACCTTTGTTTGACGCGCTTGCTCTTACATTTTAGTAATTCCTTTAAAAGGGCCTGCTTTTGGATTGCGCTTCATCCAAAAGGGACGACCCTAAGTGGAGTTTTCCTTTGAACCGCTATATAAGAGGGATAAGGTGAAAACCAAGTCCTAACTGACGTCAGCCTTACCTTGTGGTGCCAAACTGAAAAGAGGTGTACTAGCTCTTTGTGGAAACGATTTTCACATCAAGCGAAGTGTTTGATACTCTTAGTAGGATTGCTTAAAGCTTTTAGTAGCTTGTCACATTGCTCATAAGGCGTTGGTCCCTCAAAGTTACTAAGAACCATTCTAGATAGTGACTACCTAATCTACCTTGGAACGTTACGGTAATCATCAGTGCAAGGGGAATCGATTTAAGCCCTTAAGATACTCACCATTGGCTCCCTTGAGAAGAGATAGTATTCCCTCAGCCATAAAGCTCTTGTGACCTACTTGAGCGTTCCGAGGGGAGGGTGAGATATCCCTACCTATCATCTCTCGCAAAGATACAAATGTCTGACACCTTTAAGGAATGACATTTGGTCGATGGAGTATTAAGTTGTGAGCTGATCTACTGTAATGAAACCTTGTCTCTAGGGATAAAAAGTGCTTGATATTGTTTGCAATTGTCTTTTACCTGTGGAAAGATTGGGCTTTTTTGTGAGCCTCAAACATACACTATATGTTGTGTCAGTCCTTTTTTGCCACTCTGTTTGCTGTGTTTTCTCTTGCCAAAGCAGAATCCAATCAGAACCAAAACCAAAATCTCTCAAAATTTGCCTTATAAAAACATCAGACACTACTTCAGCACCTTTGGTATAACAATAGCTCGCCTTTGGTATTACAGTAGCTCACCTTTGGTATAACAGTACCTCACCTCTGGCTAAACTACTTCAGCGCCCTTGGTATAGCAATAGCTCACTTTTGGTCACAGTGGCTCGCCTTTGGTATAGCAGTACCTCACCTTTGGTAGCCCAGTCCATCGCCTTTGGTATTACAGTAGCTCGCGTTTGGTTGCACAATCCTGCGCCTTTGGTCAAATAGTACAGCACCTTTGGACTAGTAAACTTTGCATCAAAATTCATCTTTTCCAAAACACAAGCAGAATCCCAGTAGTTTGTCCTAATGTATTCCATGGTAACCACTAGACTCCAGCAAACTATGAAGTCCAAGCAAGTTGTCCCTAGGAAGCGCAAATCGCCTCCTCACACACCTCAATCAGGTTGATCCAACATTAATCCCAAGGTTACTCCCAAAACACCAACAGAAAGATCAACCAACTCTCCAAACATGCCGCAACTGGACCACCCTAACAATCCTCAAGAAGGTAGATCCCCTTTGGTAAGTACACCTCACTATACCACTGGCATGCCTCCGAATTTTGTCCCACAAGGTTATACTATTGGTCAAGTCCCATCTCAAGAAGGTAGGGTCCCTTTGCTAGGTACACCTCACTATACCACTGGCATGCCTCCAGATTTTGTTCCACAAGGTTATACTATCGATCAAGTCCCATCTCAAGAAGAGCGACACTTTGAAATAGGTCAATCCTCTCAAGAAGATGGACAAGATCTTGATGAATTCATACAAGATCCTAGAGCCGTAGTCACCTTTGACAAAATCCTTAGTGAGAACCAAGATCATTTCTTTCGCTTGCTTGCAGAACAAGGAGCCAAATTACCTCAAGATTTTGATTTATCTAATCTCAAGGACACAAACAACACCCAAAACACCATACATGCGGTCCAAACCATGTCAACAGTGACCACGCCCTTACCCGAACAAAGCTCACAAGGGAGAACGATTGCACAATATGAGAATCCCCTTTATCAAAACCCAACAGGAAAGAGGGCCATATCACTGCTTCTAATGCCTATGGAGATCTACAAAAACCAACAAGAGACTCTACATCGTCAAGCCGAATTAGCAAGACAAGTCGCTCTAGCAAAATCAAACATGCAAAATACTCGTAAAATGTCCACACCAATCGCAAGTGGAATATTGGTTACTCCATCACGACAAGGTTTCCCACCAAATTACAATCCGGGGAACACCTATGTAGCCATGCAACAAGGGTCTCACCAAACACTGCCCCCAACATCATTGAACCTTCATATCTCTCAACCAACCAGGGTCATGCAATCCCAACCACAACCTTCTTCTACACTCATCATCAATCAACCTCAACCATCGCATAACACTTCTATCTATGTTCCCCCACCATAGCGATCATTAGCACTAAACTTTTTCAACACATTGCCTATCCACCCTCAACACTCCCAAAACCAAACTTCCCAAAGTTATGTTCCGCAACCGCAACCTAACCCAATGAACTTTAGCTTTCCACCCCCACACTCTTTTCTTCAACCATCACAAAGCCTACATTCTTACCTAGCGCCGCCCCCACCTCCTCCAAATCAAAGCATCCAATTCCAACCCAATCTAAACCCAACATACAACACATACGACCCCAACCAATCATACGACCCTTATAACACAAATGCCCATGGCTTACACTACAATCTCCCATATGGGCAGCAGCAACCACTTCTTAGACAACAGGAGATGTTTCCGACCCCTCCCACGACTATGGAGCTAAACTTGTGGAAGTTCAACAACAACTATCTGATCTTACGTTTGGCCACACCAAGAAGACCTTCTCTTTAGAAGTGTGTCCTTATCCTTTTGATCGGTCATTACCCATGATCCCTTTTCCTCAAAATTTCACTATTCCCAAATTTGATAAATACAAAGGAAAAGAGGACCCAAAAGACCATCTCAGGGAATTCTATCTTGCTTGCTTCGAGGTCTCACATAACGACACATATCTTATGCGTCTCTTTCCTCACAGTCTTGGAGGTCAAGCTATAGAATGGTTCTCACACCTGCCTACGGGTATCAAGTCTTTTAACGAGCTAGCAGAGCAATTTGCCACCCATTTTTCCTACAACACAGAGCATGAGATTTCCATGACCGACCTATGCAACAACAAATAGAAAAATGGTGAAACTTTTATTTCTTTCCTTCAACGATGGAGACAAATGGCCAGTAAGTTCCCATTTAAGATACCCGAAAAGCAGCTTGTTAGCATATTTGTGCAGAATCTCAACCAAGAATTGGGTTTTCACTTGCAAATTCTTAGTGCTACAACCTTCGACGAAATTACCTACAAGGGAATCAAAATTGAGAAGGCCCTCATTGCTAAGGGTGTGGTCAAAATCTTCAAAGAAACTAAAGACAATGCTCCTCAACAACAAAATGATAAACCAAAGTTTTGGAACAAAAATACAAATGTGGTCAATGATGGGGTGGTCGATTCTAAACATGTCCAAACATTGCAAATACCACTTCAGCTTTCCAAACCAAGTCAAGCTCCACCTCAACAACAGCAACAACAAAGACAACCTTATCAAAACCAACAACAACAACAACAACAACAACAACAAGAGCGACCTCAACAAGATTACCCTCCGCAGCGTCAATTCACTCCCTTGGGGGAGCCCATATAGTCGGTCCTACAGAGGATTTTACACAAAGGACTCATCACCTTACCAGATGCTCCCCCATATGGAGAACCTGTTTACAAAATCGCGCGATACAAAGAAAATGAATATTGTGAATTCCATAGGAGCAAAGGACACAGAACCGCATTGTGCATGAAACTCAAGCACCTTATCCAAAATCTCATCGAGGGCAACCAAATCTCTTTTGAAGATGAACCACCAGCTCAACACACAAACAAAGACCTCAACATGTACAAGGAACCATTCCCTCACCATGTTCCACCTCCCCCTCAGGATAAAGGTAAAGGTGTCAATAATGCTTCCACTTCCTTTGACTCCATTGTAGGTCGTTTTGAAGAGAGTCGAGTGTCTACCCTCACAATCAAAGGCATCTCTACAGATTGCATTGTTACAACTCATCGTGGTCGTGTCACCATTCGTGGTCCTACACCCAGTCTACCAACTAAATCTGATTATAATCTTGTCGACCCCAATCCTTTTGAATTATGTCATATCTTGCAAGGCAGTTATAAGAATTGCAACCAAGTGCCTCAAAATGACAAATCCCTTGAATCCCCATTATATGTCAACCCTGAAAATCTGACACAAGCCTCTGCAAGTGAACCTAATCCTCTTTCTGAAATCAAAGCTCACATCCGTGATATAGGCTTTGGAACATATGATATCTAAAAATCTTGTTGTGTAGGGCGGATGCCTTTATCCCCTAAATCCTACGGCCAACCGCCCATTCCCAAAGTAACTAAAAAAGCAGCTATTCCTCCCCCAGCATTTCTAACCCAATTCCAACAGGGACAATTATTGGAAGAGGAAACTATTGAGGACATTTCTTCTTGGCTCTACAAAGAGAAAAAATCGGTCACAATACCAGTCAAGCAATATGGCAATGGCTTAAGGATAGTAAAAAACATGGGCTATAAAGGCAAAGGTGGCCTTGGGAAACAGAATCAAGGAACTATGGAACCCATTATTGTGACAAAGAAACTAGACAAGAAGGGGTTAGGATTTGGTAGAAAGGTACCGTGCGCCTTGGACATCGAGGGTATCCTCGACAAGGTGGCTGAAACTTCCCTCGTAGATTCAACGTCTAATGAGGATACCATTGATGACTCGTCCCTCCATATGACTGACCTATTCACCGAATCCTCTATCTTTATTCTATCATATGTATCCTTAAACTCCACCACAAACACCCATAAAATAACACTTGTCTACCCTAAACTTATTGATTGGGACCAACAAGGGTCCCCCGTTATAGATGTATTTCAGAATGACGAGGCTCTAGCTAAGTTCATGGGACTCCGGGAGGGTATCCCTCTTAGCAATCATAAAGCAGGTTTTGTAATGGAACTAGAGCCAACTGCTTATTTTGGTGAGAATGCCAAATCCTCCAGTCGTAAAAGTAAAAATAAAGAAGGATATCTAGGTGAAAACCACACTGTGGCACCTCCCGATCACAAAATAGTAAAAATAAAGGACGTATCCAAAAGTGAAAACCCAACTGTGGCGCCTGAGGATGGAGGATTTGACCTTCCCCTACCATCTAAGTATCAAGAGAAGTCAGCTCTCCTAGTGGAAGATTCTACATAGATAAACCTTGGCACAGAGCAAAGTCCAAAGACTACATTCCTAGCAGCATCATTATCAGAAACAGAGCACAAGAATCTTAACAATTTCTTCCTACAGAGAACCATCAACTTTGCGTGGACCTATGCTGATATGCTAAGGTTAGACCCTAAGCTAGTTGTTCACTATCTCATAGTTGATCTAAAAGTTAAACTAGTCAAGCAAAAGTTAAGGAAGATGCACCCACAGATAGCTCTCTTGGTAAAGGTGGAAATACAGAAGTTGTTAGATGCAAAGTTCATCTGACCCATTGATTATTCAAACTGGGTATCAAATATTGTACCTGTGTCTAAACTGAATGGGCACATCCGCATGTGTAATGATTTTAGAGATCTTAACAAAGCATGTCCCAAAGATGACTTTCCATTACCAAACATTAACCTCATAGTAGACTTGACTGCAAGTCATGAAATGCTTTCTCTCATGGATGGATTCTCTGGCTACAATCAGATAAGGATAGCAGAAGAAGATCAACATAAAACAACTTTTACTTGTTCGTGGGGTAATTATTGTTGGTGTGTCATGCCGTTTGGTCTAAAGAATGCAGGGGCAACTTATCAAAGAGCAATGACAGTGATATTCCACTATCTCTTTCATCATATTATGGAGGATTATGTGGATGACATACTAGCTAAATCTTCTAGGGCAGATCACATACAGGCTCTAGGACAGATCTTTGATAGGCTCAAGAAATACCAAGTACGCCTCAATCCAAAGAAGTGTGTCTTTGGTGTAACATTAGAGAAGCTATTGGGATACATTGTATCTCGTAGAGGCATCAAAGTAGACCCTGAAAAAGTATGGCTATAGTGGAGATGCCTCCACCAAATAACCTCAAAGCATTAAGGAGCCTTCAGGGAAGGTTGCAGTCCATCAGGTGTTTCATCTCACAGCTAGTAGATAAATGTCAACCATTTCAACACTTGCTCCAAAAGGATGTCTCATTTCGATGGGATTATAAGTGTCAAGTAGCATTTGATCAGCTCAAAGAGTATCTGGCTACACCTCCCATCTTAGTACCACCAGTGGCTGATAAACCTTTGATATTATACATCTCAACTACAACTTCAGCCCTCGAGGCCCTTCTAGCACAAAATGATGAATCAGGAAAAGAGCATGCAATTTATTATATTAGTAGAACCTTGGTGGGATACGAACTCAATTATTCACCGATGGAAAGAGCTTGTTTAGCATTAGTGTTCGCTTCCCAAAAGTTGAGGCATTACATGTTGAACCAACACACAAATCTTATAGCCAAAATTGACCCATTGAAGTATCTACTAGCAAAAGCAGCTCTTACAGGCAGACTAGCTAAATGGGTCATGATTCTTAGTGAGTTTGACATTGAATATGTGGATCATAAAGCAATCAAGGGACAAGCCCTAGCAGATCAACTAGCAGAAGCACCCATGACAGATACACACCCTATGGTAGCAGACTTTCCGGACAAGGATCTCTTCACTCTTTCCAACTCAATAATGTGGAAGTTGTACTTTGATGGTTCCTACACACAACATGGATCAGGGGCCGGCATCTTATTTATCACACCTCAAAATGACTATATTCCAAAGTCATATCGGCTTGCATTCCCTTGCACCAACAACATTACCGAATATGAAGCACTCCTCATAGGTCTCAATACAGCAATTCAGTGGGATATCACAGAATTACAGGTATATGGAGACTCACAACTGTTCATTTGACAAGTCACAGATGAGTACCAAACAAAAGATGAAAAGTTGGTCCCCTGCAAGCAACTAGTGGATGCCTACAAACCACACTTTTCTAGCATCACATTTGAGCAAATTTCAGGAGAGCATAACAAAGTTGCAGATTCTATGGCTTCTGTAGGGTCACTTATTGACATGCCTGCAAATACACAGAAATGTGAATTCTTGATTGAGCAATTGTTGATATTAGCCGTCAATGTTCCGGTTACTGAAATCATCTACGAACTTGTTGGTCCCAATTCCCCATGGTATGAAGATATCTATGAATACTTTAAACACAGTACCTTTCCCTCTAACCTATCATCCACCCAACACAAAACCTTTATCTGTCGATCCTCCCGTTACATCATTCTAGGTGATACACTATATCGCCAGAGTCTCGATGGTATCCTCTTACGATGTCTTAACGCGGAAGAAGTCGAAGCTACCTTACGAGACATACACAAAGGGTCTATGGCACACATTCTACTGGTCCTAATCTCGCTAAGAAGATATTCAGAATAGGGTATTACTGGCCTACAATAGAACAGGATGTTGCCCAGTTCGTTAAGAAATGTCTACAATGCCAACAGCATGGAGATTTAATTCACGCACCAGCTCATGAACTACAGCCTGTGACTACTCCATGGCCTTTTTCTCAATGGGGTCTCGACCTTGTAGGACAAATCCACCCATCCTCATCCAATGGCCATAAGTTCATCATTACTGCCACTGAGTTTTTCACGAAGTGCGTTGAAGCCATTCCCATGACCTATATCACCAGTAAGCAAATAGCCAAGTTGATCCTTAACTACCTCATATGCCGGTATGGTATTCCCCAAGCCATTGCCATTGATAATGGGAGACCATTCAAGAATCAAGATGTCCATGCCTTATGCACACAATACAATATCCAGCATCGCTTTTCAACTCCCTACTATCCGCAAAGTAACGACCAAGCTGAGGCTTCCAATAAAACCATTCTCAAAATCCTCAAGAAAACAGTCAATGAAGCTGGTCGTGATTGGCATTTGCAACTCAATCCCGCCCTATGGGCCTACCGCACTAGTATCAGAACACCAACTGGTGCCACACCTTATGCCTTGGTCTATGGCTTTGAAGCCATCATACCTATAGAGGTCGAGATCCCATCCCTTAGAGTATTGCAGAACCTGATCGACGAAGAGGAATATCGCACTTCCAGATTAGCTGAGCTAGAACTACTAGATGAAAGGCACCTTGTTGCGCTTAATCATCTCCATGTCTATCAAAACTACCTCCGCCATAATTACAACAAAAAGATCAAAGAAAGACAGTTTCAAGTTGGTGATCTTGTACTCAAAGAAAATCAGAGAAATCAAGTAGACCGAGAAAAGAAGGGCAAGTTTGAGCCTAACTGGTTAGGTTCCTTTATTGTCACAGCAGCATATGGATCAGGAGCTTATACTTTAGCTACACCTGACAACATTCCTCTAGATGAGCTACTTAACAGTGTTCATCTCAAGAAGTTTTATGCCTGAATCTCAGAGTTTCTAAAAAATTAAAAAAAACAAAACAAAACAAAAAAATCTGTCCTCTGGTGAAAACCTAGTAAACAGGCGCCTTGGATAAGTACCATAGTGAAAACCTGGCAAACAAGTGCTATGTGTAGAGTCAGCATCCGTCATATATCGAGTCTTGTTCATTTCTTGTTTTCACAACACACTTCATCCATCCATCCATAATAAAACCATTGACCTTGTTTGCATTTCCATCTCCCTATCTAGTATAGCTTGAAAATTTGTCAATGTCCATCGTCGTCATCCTATGTCTTGATCTGTGTCAACAATTAGCAGTGTCTTGTCCTAGGTCAAGCTTTAGGTCTTCTTCACCGGTCACCTATGCAGTTTCCTCTACCGGAATGGGGGAAACTCTTCCCTTAACCTAGGTCGAGGGGTGGGTCCTTGTTCGTGGTTCACAAGCTCTTCAATCGTTCTCCTTTCCGCAGATAGCACCCTTTAACAGACACATCGCTCCTACGATAGGGCTGCTATCTTCCCAATGCTTTTCCTACATCATCACACCAACCAGAACTACATATCATCTTCTCAATCTTAAGGTACCTTGATCCCATGGATATGGGTATGTAGGCAGTCTAGAATACGAAGGAAGTATCCAGTACTCAGGTACATAAGATCTCCTCCTTTCACCTAAACCCATTCATCACTCTATCCAAAACTACATATTATCACTTTCATATTTCATCGTAATGTGCCTTGATCCCATGGATACAGGGTATGTAGGCAGTCTGGAATACGAAGGATGTATCCAGTACTCAGGCACATACGATTCATCATTCTTCACCCACCCCAATCCATTAACACTGTCACCTTTCTAGTCTTCCATTTATTCAAAATCCGTTCACCCTGACTTGACTAACTCAAGCAGCAAGCATGCACATCATTTCAAAGCAGAAGTCCTTAGCAAACCTGAAGCAAAGCAACTTACTTCCAGAGTCATCTATCGTCTTACTGTTCCGATTGCCAGCATTAGCTAAATCTGGCTTAACCAAAGCACCAGATCCATAAGCTTGTCTTTTGCAGAATGTTCCATTGTCGAGACCAACACATGCGTCTCCTGCGACATGTGGCATTTCCTGCAGCAAGACATTGTCTTTTTAGATAGATAGCCACCTTTAATGGACACCTAGTTCCTACGATAAGGCTGTTATCTTTCCTATCCAATCTATCATGAGCAACCTCTTTGGCAAGAGAATATGTTGGCTATATGTTTACTTTGTAAGTCAATCAATTTGCTTTTTGGTTTATCTTTTGTTCCTTTTATCCATTATCTATTCAAGGCTACCTTGATTTATCTATAATCTTGGTATGTTGCGATGCAGTATAGATTAGGGGCATAGTCATTGGTTTTCTGTGCCATGTTTGAGGAATGATCTTTAGCATCTTTCTTAGCATTATATTATCTTGTGTGTGTTACGACCTAACATCTTACATACTAGTATTCTTCTTGTATTTACATGTATTGAAGTTTATTTTATGTTCAAAACTATGGCTCATTCACATGTACCAACAAGGTTATATTATGTCTAAGGGATCTAAGTTCAAACCGCTTGCTTGCAGAGTCAACATCCACGCACTCGGATATCACGGCACCTTGGTCTTTTATACCTTGGTAGCAAACTATCCACGTGCTATATCAAAAATAAGGATTGCTCTTTATAAACAATTATGAAAACCAATGCAACAAGCTCATTCATTTACCCATCCATTTACCCATGGACTTATATAGTTTTCCAGTAATGATCAATCAATAGTCTTTCTCTCATGTTCTCTCTTATCTCCTTTCTTCTATCTATCATCTATCCAACCTCATCTATCTCAACACAATCTTCTAGTCGAGCGTCAACCCAGTCCTTCTGCCGCTTCCTTGTCTTTCCTCTCGAGGGGGCATCCTACACCAGCTAGGCAGGGGCAACTAGCTACACTGGGGCATCAAAAATTGTATCATGTCTTCAACAATCATTTTATTTGACGCAACGTTGTAAACTGCATTGCATTAAAGAGGGGCAAAATATAGACACCCTAAAATGACCAAGTCGTCGCACTACTTGTATTTCATCAAATCTATCTAATCACCTGCATTTCAAACATTAATTAAATAATCTAATTATTTAATTAATTTCACCAAATTCTTCTAAATCACATAATTGCAACATTAATTGAATAAATTCTCTTCATTTAATTAATTAAATTAAATTCCTCTATTATTCTTCCACAATTAAATAATTTCAATTATTTAATTAGCTCATTATCCTCTTTCAAATTTCAAGTCTCCTTTAATTAAATAAATCCAATTATTTAATTAACTCATCCAATTCTATCTTATCTATAATTAAATAATTCTACATTATTTAATTAAATCACCTATTCTTCTAAATTTAAATAAATCATGCAAATTTATTTAAATTGTCTCAATCCTCTAAAAATAAATAAAATCAAATATTTTATTTATAATCCTCTATTCCTTTATCATGCACAATTAATTAAATAAAATTATTTATTTAATTTCAGTTATCTTCCAATTCCTCTTAAAATATCTTGTTAACTCATGTGCATAATCAGTCTTATTTTTAGAACTCCAAAAAAGGCAAAATTACAAGTTGAGTTATCTATTCATTCAATCTTGTTTTCATCATAGTTTACTAAAAATATCCTTATGGATTGACACATGTCGTGTGCACATTCATCATGGTTATTTGATTTAGCTCCTCCGTTGATTCTTTTGAATTATCTGGACCGTTGATCGATCTCTGTTGAAACCTATATAAACCCCCCTCATCTCCTTCACAAAACTCTCTTCGATCACTTATTCTCAGGCATCGTTTACAGTGCTTTGAGCATACATCGCATCGATTGAGCACTTTACGATCTTTTGACATTGATCTTTGAACACTTTGAGCACTTTACTTGCTTGATGCAAACATGGTTTCGCAACATTATTGAGCAATCCACATTCTGACAAAGAGAACAACACAAATCTAGGTAAAAGCTTTCTTATTTCATTTGATTTATTGATAATGGCTTTTATTTAGATTAGTTCTCTTTATGTTATGGGTTTTTGATTTGTTTAGTTTTTTTATAATCGATTTTCCTCATACACATTCTTATCATTATATGGAAATAAAATATTTAGTTGCATAAATTTTTAAGATAAATTAATTAAAGAATATTGATAAATAAATATCATAGAAGTAAGAGATGGGACTGATAAATATATTAAATTAAATACTTAGCTCTTAATTTGATGTAGAATCTGACTTTACTAGGTGTTCCAAACTAATTCATTCTTATAACAAAAGTCTAGACAAGTATATTGATTACATTACAATTGGTAATGTTTTGTTTCTCTACCTTGATCTCTTCCACAAATACGGATCAATCCTATGTAACTACAGAATTAAGTCCACAATTATGGATTTGATCTTTATGCATGAAATTCATATGTGGTAGTCCTCAACCTTTGAAAGTGTTCCATTCTATTTCTAAACCTACATAAAAACTACGTTTTATGGTTGGAAGATTGCACATGAAAGGGATATTGTGTCAAACCCCATAAGAATGCCAAGTTGACAACTTTGTACAAAGATAAAAAAACAAACAATCATACAATATGCCCTAGAATTTTGATGTCACATAAAAACACGTTGATGCTCCTTAATGTGTACAAGAGATATTCTTTAATGTGCCTTAGATTCTATATGTTTGAATGAATTGGGGTTAGTCATTAAATCCAACTCCAAGGATGCAAATAAAATGTTTCACATTTTAAGTTGGCACATATCAATTAAGTTAAGGGGAAATAAATGGGCCTAAAGTTTAAATTTAAATTTAAAAAGTTCTAGGTGTCATTTATACACTTGCAGTCTAATTGGGGCCATTTGTACAACTATGAATCTAACCCTATACGAGGAAAGGATGAATCTAGGGGTTACAACCAGTTCCTAGGAACAAGGTGGATTAGGTTATGTGCCAACTTTGAACAGAAACTATGCCACATGTACTGTCATGGCTCAATAATTTCCAATTAAAGATTGGAAATGCTTCATATTGATCATTCCATTCTAACCTTGGAAAACCTCAAGAA
Organism: Cunninghamia lanceolata; assembly: GCA_027924645.1. NCBI lineage: Eukaryota > Viridiplantae > Streptophyta > Pinopsida > Cupressales > Cupressaceae > Cunninghamia > Cunninghamia lanceolata. The sequence goes on from BSBN01000150.1 coordinate 8,243,808, forward strand.
ATAGTCTACATATATTAGAAGAGAGAAGAAGACAAAACTACAAAATGACAAGTCATAAAAGACAAGGATGAGTTGGCATAAAAGACAAAAATCTAATAAGTTAGAGTGATTGTCGATTTCCTTAAGCATTACTAATTATTCATGAGGAGCGCCAATCTTGTTAAGAGTAATAAGCATTGCTTACATAAACTATCTGTCATAAAGAGGTGCCAATTACATGATAATAGAACAACAATTACCTTTGAGGAATCCTAAAATACTTGAAGGATGATCGATTCTTCCTTACTATCCCTAACCGTCAAGTACTAAACAAACATGGTTAAAGTATATCAATATTCGATCAAAGAAGAACTTGACACCCAAGAAGATAAAAACATTTAATTAGATTGTGTTAACCCTTAAGCATATCGATGGGTTGCTTGAGGAAAAGATGCCTTCCTAGAGACGTGATCCATCATTAAACAAGTCATATATATGATCGAAGGAATTGGAAGGTAGGAGGCATCATTCAGATTAGAAAGCATATCGATGGGTTGCTTGAGGAAAAGACGCCTTCCTAGAGACGTGATCCATCATTAAACAAGTCATATATATGATCGAAGGAATTGGAAGGTAGGAGGCATCATTCAGATTAGAGAGTTCGAAACATCAATAAGAAGAGTATCAATTTGCAAGAGATCAAATATCAAGAAAGAGCAGCGAATATCCATTATCGAATATCATTTGCATTCCATCTCATTTATCATTAAGTCATTAGTTACAGTAGATAACATATATAAGTCCAGCAAGGTGCAGTGAATGACAATATCTTTGCAAAGACATCTCTAACACCCATTCGACCAGCCATTCATACATGGGAATCAAATTATTTCTGATCTTCATCATAGCATATATTCATTAATTATGCAGGCCAAGCCTCATCTGTTCAGTCACGAATTCAGATTCAGGAACTAGCATATCCATTCATATTGACCATACGAAAACAAGGTATGTCATTTATATTTGAATATGTATCTCTACTGCAATATATAATTGTTCATTGTTTAATCCGATAATATGTTGAGCATTAAGTAGCAAAATTCTAATAATGAAAGTGTTAGTTATTACATGAGATAAGACTTACTAATTGTGAAACATATGAGTAATGAAAGTAATACATTAACTTCATATGAGAGGGTGATCATGAGATGACTTTCTAGGCCACCATGGGTATTTAGTGGCCCTTGTCTCAGCTGGTACAAAAGGTTCCCCTCGAGCAAGTGGATAGTGGCCTTTGTCACAGCTGGTACAAAAGGTACCCCTCGTGCCAAAGGATTATTATATAGTGGCCTTGGTTACAGCTGGTGCAAAAGGCACCCCTCGTACCAAGGATTATATAGAGGCCTTGGTTACAGCTGGTGCAAAAGGCACCCCTTGTACCAAGGATTATCATAGTGGCCTTGACTCAACTGGTGAGTATCCACCCCTCGAGTCAAAGGATAATTAGTGGACCCATGATGGTAATTGCCAAAGGGCATCGCATCACCTCCTCTCATATGAAATTAATGATTAATGCATGGGTCCAATATGATGGACAATGATATAAAATGATCATAAGATTAACGAGGGAAATGAGAAATGTATATTGATAGTGATCGTATGATTATTGATGAAAAATATGAAATGTATATTTGATGTTGATCATAAGTTTATAAGATTATAAGGGCAATGTCATTATGTAATTTGAATATTGCTTATATATATTACAATTAGTTGGAAATCAAAGAAAGATTAGTGTACTAATGTTCTCTTTTTGCGAGTTGAAATTGTGTACAAGGTTGTGAAATTTTGACTTGTGACAAGGGGACATTATAAGTGGTATCAAAGCTATCATCTTGCCAACCTGTGAGACCATTGCATGCAAACGTATAGAAGGACAAGGAACAACCAAGCAAAAATGAATAACAAATTGAGAGTGTTCATTGAAGCAACTTCAAATAAAAGAAGGAAAGGAAATTGATCTTAAAATCAAGGTCCCAAAGAAATAGGGATTGCTTGAGGACAAGCAATCTCAAGAGGGGAGGCCTGTCATAGCTCGATAATTTCTAATTAAAGATTGGAAATGTTTCATATTGATCATTCCATTCTAACGTTGGAAAACCTCAAGAAATAGTCTACATATATTAGAAGAGAGAAGAAGATAAAACTACAAAATGAAAAGTCATAAAAGACAAAGATGAGTTGGCATAAAAGACAAAAATCTAATAAGTTAGAGTGATCGCCGATTTCCTTAAGCATTACTAATTATTCATGAGGAGCGTCGATCTTGATAAGAGTAATAAGTATTGCTTACATAAACTATCGGTCATAAAGAGGTGTTGATTACATGATAATAGAACAACAATTACCTTTGGGGAATCCTAAAATACTTGAAGGATGATCGATTCTTCCTTACTATCCTTGACGGCCAAGTACTAAATAAACATGGTTAAAGTATATCAATATTTGATCAAAGAACTTGATGCCCAAGAAGATAAAAACATTTAATTAGATTGTGTTAACCCTTAAGCACATCGATGGGTTGCTTGAGGAAAAGATGCCTTCCTAGAGACGTGATCCATCATTAAACAAGTCATATATATGATCGAAGGAATTGGAAGGTAGGAGGCATCATTTAGATTAGAGAGTTCGAAACATCAATAAGAAGAGTATCAATTTGCAAGAGATTGAATATCAAGAAAGAGTAACGAATATCCATTATCGGATATCATTTGCATTCCATCTCATTTATTATGAAGTCATTATTTACAGCAGATAACATATATAAATCCAGCAAGGTGCAGTGAATAACAATATCATTGCAAAGACGTCTCTAACACCCATTCGACCAACCATTCATACATGGGAATCGAATTATTTCTGATCTTCATCATAGCATATATTCATTAATTCTGCAGGTCGAGCCTCATCTATTCAGTCACGAATTCAGATTCAGGAACTAGCATATCCATTCATATTGACCATACGAAAACAAGGTATGTCATTTATATTTGATTATGTATCTCTGCTGCAATATATAATTGTTCATTGTTTAATCCAATAATATGCTGAGCATTAAGTAGCGAAATTCTAATAATGAAAGTGTTAGTTATTACATGAGATAAGACTTACTAATTGTGAAACATATGAGTAATGAAAGTAATACATTAACTTCATATGAGAGGGTGATCATGAGATGACTTTCTAGGCCACCATGGGTATTTAGTGGCCCTTGTCTCAGCTGGTACAAAAGGTACCCCTCGAGCAAGTGGATAGTGGCCTTTGTCATAGCTGGTACACAAGGTACCCCTCATGCCAAAGGATTATTATATAGTGGCCTTGGTTACAACTAGTGCAAGAGGCACCCCTCGTACCAAGGATTATCATAGTGGCCTTGACTCAATTGGTGAGTATCCACCCATCGAGTCAAAGGATAATTAGAGGACCCATGATGGTAATTAGCCAAAGGGCATCCCATCAACTCCTCTCATATGAAATTAATGATTAATGCATGGGTCCAATATGATGGATAATGATAGAAAATGAACATAAGATTAATGAGGGAGATGAGAAATGTATATTGATAGTCATCATATGATTATTGATGAAAAATATGAAATGTATATTTGATGTTGATCATAAGTTTATAAGATTATAAGGGCAATGTCATTATGTAAATTGAATATTTCTTATATATATTACAATCAGTTGGAAATCAAAGAAAGATTAGTGTACTAATGTTATCTTTTTGTGAGTTGAAACTGTGTACAAGGTTGTGAAATTTTGACTTGTGACAAGGGGACATTACATGTACACTAGTCATTACATAAATGATAACTTAGCCAAATTGAGTTCAAAATAATGGGGAAATTTTTAAGTTATACAATTATTTCCATTATATCCGCCCACTCTAACTTGTATGTGAACTACCATGATAATGCATGTTAAAGAAAAATCAAGCAGCTAACACAAAAAGTAAATATTCAAGCTCTCATAAAGGATACAGTTATGGATGTAGATGTCACTTTAGTACATGATCCCTTGTAACGAGTGCTCCATCTAAAACCTACAAAAGTAGAAGAGAAACATTAAGTGAGTAGCATCTATAAAGAATTCAAAATAGGCATAAAACATAACTACTAACTATCTATACAAAAGTATAAGGATACTACCTATAGACAACTAACATGATACTGCATAAGCATCCAAAGTGATATTGCACTTAACAATTATAGGATACCACCAAGGGACAACTAATGGAATACTATCAATGACAGTTGGCATGATACTACATAAGTAGCTAAAGTGATACTACGCTTAACCATTGTAAAACTCAAAAAACTTGTGATAGTCCTTGTGACTATAAGCACTTAAAAATGCACAAACCAACATGGCAGTCTAATGATGATTTGGTGATCTAGCTCACAATCCTTGAAGGCATGAATACACTTCGCTCAGTAGTTTCACACTTGATGACACATCTTCTAGCCTATTTATCCCCTTGACCATCTTTCCCAACCTCCAAACCGAGTTCCAAGAACTTGCATTTGTTAAAGAACCTTTTGTTGATCCTTAATTGGAGAGTCACCGAAGAGACTCTAGGGTTGCCCAGGTGAGATGTCCTTAAGTTGCAGTGTTACTCAAGTGACCTTCCCTAGCAAAGGGGTGACCTATTCTTAAGTTGTAGGGTGAACCGAGTGACCTACCCTAGTAAAATAGGTGACCCTATCGTCTTTTAGCCTGTGTAATCTCTTTCAATTCCAGCTAGTTTACTTCCAAATTTTCTTCTAATTGGGAGTTCTCTCTTGTCTGACTAAACCACCACTCCCCTTACCTATGTATCATCTCCCAATCAGTCTAGTGCTTGCTTCTAGTTATATCTAAGTGATCTTTCAATCAATCTCTTATCTTCTCATCAACCTCTATGATCTTCCAATAAACTCTATAGTTAGCCTAATCAGCCCCAACTTTGGTGTTGCTTTCCAAGCTATAACTACACCCCTCTCTTGTTTTATAAGAGGTTGATCACCATATTTGCATTCTTTCTTTCCTTGTTAAGAGCTCTTATTCTCCTAGTGAACTGCCTCTAGAGGATCAAGTTCATGCATTACATCCCCTATAGCATCTCTATCCTCGTATAGGACTTCAAGAGTCCTTTGCTTCTTGTTATCCCAAGATTCCAAGATTCAACCATACCAATCTCCCTTGTATACCTGTTTCTTTTATGAACCCTATTGCTGCAAATAAGGATACAAACCAAGCTAGATCCCTATGGACATAAGAGTGGCATTGGCATCGATCTTTGTTTACAAGTTCTTTTCCTTTGAAAAGATAGAGTAGATTAGTAATTAGCAAACTCTCTTACCTTTGGGAAAGTAAAACTCCTTTCTCTCTTGGTTAAATTAAGATTTCTTGATTTACTAGATATAGATTTCATTTCTTGGTTTGATATAGTAGATGCATTCTATTTCCAATAGATCAATTCACATTCAAAATTAGAACACAAAAAGATAAAAAATCATAGAAAAGTGCATTAGGAAAAGTCATCCTATATTTGCATGCATAAAGAAATTTTATTTTCAACAAAGTAATAATTAGATCACATTCAAAAAATAGGAAAAACACAAAAAGAAAGTTGCATTCGTATAGACTTAATTGAATTAGAAATTACACAAATCCATAAAACACCAAAAGAGGAATCCCTCAATTTTATCACGAGGCACAAAATTTTTAAATAGTCTAAAAAGAGAATGCCCTTGATTTCATCACAAGGCATACAACATTCAACATTCAAACATTCAAAACTCAACAAATAAACAAAACAAGTCATCCTTATTCCTTAATTTAGCATTCACAGTCCATGTGCCCTAGAGTGAGAGAATATTGGATTAAAGTAATTCTCGATGAAATTAGGGAAAACCTACTAATTTAGGAGAACCCTATAGAAGAAATTATTCAAGAACAAACACAAATCTTGCAACAGATGGAATGCAACATAGTAAGGACCCACATCTATTCCAAATTCAAGGTCAAATCATAAATCAATTCATGTAGAAACAAGACAAGACTTAGAAATCATAAGAGAGACATGAGACGTCAATCTAAATTTACTGTAAGAATTAGTCTCTCAAATTCACCAATTAAACAGTGAAAACCAAAACAATCACCAACCTTGCACATAAACAAACCATACAAACAATACAACCACCATCTGTGATGTTCTAATTCTCCATGAATAGAACAACTTGTTGGTCCTACCACCACTTGGCTAGCTCTTGCCATGAGAACAAAAGTGACTAGGTGGCCACCTCTAGCAAGGGTACCATTGTCACCTAAATTTGCACCTTGTTGTTGAAGCTTTTAGCAATTCCAACAAATTCATGGAAACATTGGAATGATCTCAAGGTGTGGGACCTTGGAACCAAAATCAAACCCCCAGAGAAGGTCGATTCCTCTTTTTGAATTGAAGATTCAGATAAAATAACTAAACCTAATGCTACAAATCACCAAGGAAAAGGGGAAGAAGGAGAACTGAAATGAAAGGGAGGTGATCAACCAGATTTAGAGTGTTTGGTTGGGAATGACATAACACAATAATGATCTCAAAATAGAAGAAACTCACACAAACTCGTGCAATCCCAGTAGAGGTTCAAATAGAAAACTACAACTAAAGAGGGACCATTCATCCAAAGTATAAGTGTGCAGCTTTCAAATAAACATGGTGCATAAATAAAGAGAGAGGCAAATATCTATAATTTTTATTGATGATGAAGGCTAAAAAGCCATTACAAAGGAAGAATAGCTCAATACATATTATAAAAGAAATAGAATGACAACCTTCCCTTCATAGTTGAATTGGAAATGAAGACAAGAGTGGTCCAGGAGAGGAATGGTCCATCAGATTCATACAGTTATAGGAAATATCATGAGGTCATGATCAAACATCAAGTGCTTCAGCCTGGATAAGGACCCAGTGACCAACCAACCCCTTAAAAATACATCTTAACATGCTTATATGGTTTTTTTTCATTTCACTGTGCAACTCTGGTCTTGAGAAAACCTAGTCAACACATTTTGCAGATTGCTCAAGTCACCCATACTGTAATAAATTCAGCCCATGGCCCTGTCAGGAGATCTACACAATTTGGAAGGGCACCCATATCCTTAGTGTATTGGAAAATTATAGCCTAGAAGGTTGCCCTTGTCTCTAGTACAAGATTTTAATGCAGGAGGGCCATTAGTCAATTGCATCCCTGGGAAACCCGTCTGTCTGGGGTACCCACATACATTGTTTCATCTTCTTCATCCACCTCTGGTACTGGTGCATTAAAGTTGTGTATTGTTATAGCTACCTGTGATGATCTCAACCTGCAACATGGCATCATTTGTGGAGGCATGATTTTGTCGCTTCTGAAAGTTCCTGGATGGTTCTACAAGTCAACAGGATATATCCGGTCGGGTTCTATTCAACTAGATATGAGATGTCAGGTTCAGATGCAGTCAGGGCATCTGGATATGTCTAGTTCCAGATGGTAGTTCCATACAAGTCAAATGTTAGGTTAAGTTCATCATGACATGCATATAACAAGATATCTGGTTGAAAAGGTCCGAATGGAAATGAGTCACAAAACAGGATATCTGAATGAAAAATGTCTGGTTGGGATTTAGGCAAAGCAATTGGATATGGAAATGTCCACTTAGAATGTCCAATTAGGAACAAGACAATGTAACCAGATATCCAGATGAAAATATCTAGTTGGGTAATAAGAAATGTAATCGGATGTGGATATGCGACAAGATTCAAATATGAGAAGACAACAAGACATCCTGATGGAAAATATCTGGTTAGGAACAAAGCATTTGAATAGGACATCTAGATGAAGATGTTCGGTTGGACATAAAGTGATGCAAGAGGATGGCAAAATGTAACTAGATGTCAAACTGTAACTGGATGTTGGGTTGAGAATGTCTAGTTGGAGTGAAAAGTCCTGCAGAAGCATAACTTCCTCAATTTTCATCAGATCTTCACCAAATTTGAACTATGAATAGCCATTTGGCTCCTCTTCAAGATGAACTTATCATTTGATCATGATTCCAATTGGAATTATCAGAATGTGATCATCTACTCCTCTGTCGGTAAACTTTTCCTTTGTTGAACCATCCTTGTTAGTGAACTCCTCAGTCGGTGAACCATCAGGTTCATGAACTACTCTCTTTAGTTGATTTTTCCTTCCTTTATTTGCCTTTGTCTTCTGCTTTATCTTTCATTGGTGAAGATGGTGATAGGCAAACCTGCCTGTCAGTGAACCTCTCAGTTCGCAAACCATTTAGTTCACCGACGAGCCCTTTGTTTCTTCTTTTTGCCTTGTCTCTTTAGCTTTTGATCGGTGGGTTTGCCTATCAGTGAACTTGCCAATTGATGAATTGACAGGTTCGTGAAATTCCCAACCACTGATGTTTCTTTCTTGCACTTGTTTCTCAAATGAAATTCCCTTCTTCCATTATCGGTAAGTTCACCTATCAATGAACCTATCGATTGATGAACTGACAGGTTCGTGAACAACCAAGTTCGTCGATAATGCAAATTGTGCTAAGGCAAAATACTTAGGGTTTTTTGGGATTTTTGGGAAAACTTTACAAGGAAAAACATATAACATGCCTGCAACATATTTGAAGGCAATTTTACAACATTTTTACATAATTCAAGGGATCCTTAGGATATTTTGGCCTAGAGAAAAATAGGACAATATTTTAGTGACTATGCAGGGGTGTTTACCTGCTAAACAAAAGAATCCAGTGGCCTTTTACAATCTATTGGGCATAGAGTCAAAGGGGACTACAACTGATCAAATAGGGATTGGCCAGACCAACATAAAACTGAACATGCCTCCAGAAGCAATAAAATAAAAATGGAACACATAAAACAAACAAGGAAAACAACCTCCTAATGAGGATGCAACTTGTGCAAGAGCAGTTGGAGGAAAGGAAAACTACACAAAACAAACCTATCCTACACCTAATCTAACCAACCAGAAGAGGACTTAAACAAATCCATTAACTGGTTTTTCAAAATAACTTGCCTTTCTTACCAATTTATAGTGTTTCCCCAACTTATGGGCAGATAACATGAGGTGGAAAATGAGTGGGCATGCAACAAATTGATGAAATGTCACTCTGAGCATAAAATCAAACTCACTTACCCACATGAACAAATTGTTGATGCAACTGTCCCAAAGTGGATAGGTGGGTTGATCTTCCTCATCTGAATGCTCAAATGCATGCTCAGGAGTGAGCATGACAAGTGGGGACTCTTTTTATTCTGTCTTCAGTTGGGCCATATGTCTGATAGGACATCCCCTTGAAGCAATGTCTGAATAATCAATGGAAACTTCTTACTTTTGCTCTGATTTCTCATTGAGTTTCTGCTCTTGATCTGAATGCTCAACTTGCTAAGGCTCAACTGAGAATGTTACTGCCTTCACCTTGTGCTAATGTTGTTTAGAGATCTAAAATAGGTTCTAAAAAGAGGCCCTAAACCTGCTCAATGGTGAAATCACCTTCACCAAGGAGTTGATATCCCTGCTAAATAATCAAGAACAAATCTTCAATTTGTTCTTGCCCGTGTTCAATCTCCACATCATTATCTTCTATAAAAGATGGGAGTTCCTCAAATAGGTTCGTATCATCAACTTATACACTTCCCAATATAGGGTTGCCCTCACTCTTTTCTTCATGAGTTGGGACCTCATTCCCACACTTGTCTGCACATGCTAGCAACTCACCATGGCCTTCAACATCTTCCTCTTGTTTCCAAACTACTTCTAACCTAGGCATTTGCATGCCCTCTTCATCTTCAATGAAACTGGGTAGTTCATGAAATAGGGCAGCATCATCAACCTTTGGAGCTATTGCAACAATCTCCTCCTCAATGCCCTCATCATTTGACTGCAACTCCACTAGATTTTGCTCAAGTTGTCTTTGCAGATGAAGACTCTCCCCATGTAATATTTGCATTTAAATTTTATTCATTTCATTAAAATCATGGGAAAACTTTTTAAAGGAACCATACTCTAGAGGATATATACTTGCAGATGAATTAGCATTACCCACATGCTCAATGCACCACTGCTCCGGCTGATTAGACTTAGTTTCTTCTTGCAACATGTCTGATCTTTCAATTTTCATATTGCATGAGGGCTCATTATCAACAGGTTGCTATAAGGGATAAGGGGCCCTAAATCTTAGGAATTTGTAACTTCGAGCTGCTCTGTTGTAGGTTGATTTATAGTAGTAAAAGGGGCCTACATGAAATTGGGAAATTTGAAGCATCGAGGTGGATCTAGGGTTTTAAAGGGGTTTTGCATAGGATGCAACTCCTTAAAGCTAAGGATTTTGAACTGAGGAGACTGATGTGGGGCTTTAGGAGGATTCCCCTACCTAAAGCTTGGGACCTTGAAAGTGGAAGCCCACTCTATGATAGGTGGATTTGCAGCTACAGGAGGGGGTTGTCTGTAATTGGGAAAAGAGGTCACATAATGGGTTACTTGCCTCTGGGTAAGCAACTGCCTTATTTGTTTTTCTTTAGCTACAAGCTATGAAGCTAGGTTCTCTTGATAAGCTCTCTCTTGTGCCTCCATCTGCTACTGGTGAAGGAAGGCTTGATGAGAAAGCCCATCTTTTTGTTGTTCATACTCTTGCTCCTTCACAATCTCATACAACCTCTTTTGCATGTCAATTATTATGTCATTGAGACTCATGTTGTTAAAATCATAGTCCTCTTGAGGTGGGTTAGGAGAGTAACCACACTGATTAGGGACGAAGTGTTCTTCTTGGGGTTGATAATGATGTTGATAACATGTTGTTGTAGAGCTGTTTGGCATTAAATCAAAGGTATTTTGAGTAAGATATGGCTGATATGGAGGTATAAGATTTGCATTCTGATTAGGTGAAGGGGAATAACCATAACTTCCATAATAGTTATACATAATGGAGCATTAAAGAATTAGAAATCATTCAAACAATCTTGAAATAAGAGCAAACAGATCTGCTCTTCTGAGAAATGACTCATACCATAGAGTCGCTAGGTGATTGAAATGCTCCCAAAGGTAAAGAAAAGATTAAGAAAAATACTTGAACGTTGATCCTTAAGAATCTTTAAGCACTTGAACTAGCTACACCAGTAGATTTATTCAACAGAGTAGCCATGGTGTTGGAGAGACTGCCCTGAATGGTAAGATACACTGAAGAACACACCAAAACTCTTCAATGGATGATAAGGATCATAAAACAGGTCCCACCAAGCATGCCAGAAACTGTTGTCACCTGAATTTGCACCCTGTTGTTGAAGCTTTTGGTAGTTCCAACAAATTCAGTGAAACATTGGAATGATCTCAAGGTGTGGGACCTTGCAACCCAGATTAGACCTCCAGAGAAGACTGGTTCCTCTTTCTGAATTGAAGATTTACAGAAAATAACTAAACCTAATGCTACATATCCCCAAGAAAAAGGGGAAGAAAGAAAACTAAAATGAAAGGGAGGTGATACCCCAGATTTAGAGTGTTTGGTTGGGATTGACATAACACAACAATGATCTCAAAATAGAAGAAACTTGATGAGGCCATGTTTTGTCTTGTTTCTCTTGCTTTAAGTACATATTTCCTAAGACATTCCCAAACTTTATATATACTAATTATGTCTATAATCATCCTTAAGACATTGAAAGCATGAAGATGGGTATATAATATGTTGTTAATTAATTATGTGTGAATGGTTAATTGCTCATGAAATATGATGGGACTTTACATTAATTTTAGTAATTGTGATGTATAGATACCATGTGATATACTAACCCCTCATGCAGCAAGAACGTGGCTACATTTCATGAAGACCACTATGCAACCCATAACAAAGGAGGTGTTGATATCCACAGTAGACAGTACAGGCACCTGCACCCAAATGAAGAAGACCCCGAATTGATTAGAATGAGTCATTCATAACTCTCCACTCTCTGACGGTTATCCTTTAATAGATGATGCAGTCATGAATAACGAAGGAATCTTAGATCGTGCTCCATGTTCTATTTCTAATCTTGATTGTTCTTCATAAAGACTAGAGAGAGAGCTATAGTAGGATTGTACCGTCTATGCTACCTCCATGATAGTTTAGTTTCCTATTCCTAGTTTGCTTTCTAATAAAGTCCTCTTCCTATGTTGGTGGATAATGGACAGTTATGGTATTTATGGTTCAATAGTTTTGTTCAAATAAACAAAGGCTTATCTTGTCTATATATAGATTAGATTTTATATATGCGATAGAGGTTAGACAGAGATTGTATTATCAGATTTCCTTATTGTACTTTTCTCTTCAACATTCAATAAAGGAACACATGTTTTGAGTTCAATTAATGGTTTCAAAGATATAGTAAAGATTTAGTTAGATTTCATGGGATCACAGTCACTCAAGCAAGGGCCACTTGAGGTACTGTGTCTCTCCAATCTGTTCATATGTTTAGTTTATATTGTATGTTTATATATATGATTAATGCATGTTGTAATGAGTTGTGTTATATGAATTAGTTAGACTTTGGTAATTTGTGTTGTTAAGTCAAGGTGATCACTGAACCAATTGTTAGCTACTCTTTTATCTGAAGTTACATAAGACCATTTGATTACAGCCATTTGAATAAGCATTAGTTATTTCCTACCAGTCTTGCTTACTTAGAGTATTGTCAATTCTTGCAATTAGAGTTGTTTTTCTTTCAGCTAGTTTATTCCTATGCACAACCTCTAGATTAAAACTCAAAAATCCTTAACTGTACACATAGTATAGGCATCATCCAAGAAGAGTACGATTCCCTGATTTGATAATGTAAATGTAACACATTATATAGCTAGTAGGTTGCTTGATATAGGATCCATTGGTCCGTTGAGTTGTGTGCATACCTTTTCTACATCAATGTATTGGTTAATAATGGAGTTCGACATTTTTAGCGTCATTGCCATGGATGGTGCTAAGGTTTAGAGTTTCTGAGTTCTTTTTTATTTATGCTTGTACTTGCTTTCATAGGATATAGTATTTTTTAGCATTTAGGATTACTTAGATATTCAGTCTATCTCCAAACTATCCACTAACACGGTGCAGGAACAAAGCCATTATCTTTTACATCATTATATGTGGCAACCAAGAGACCATAGAGGGAGGTTTCTTCCAACTAGTTCAACAAAAGAAGAACACTTTGAATTATCCCTTGGTTTGGAGAACATTGAAGATTTTGAGGATATTGTAAGTTGGAACCAAGACACGATGGCAGAAGAAGCAATAGAAAACCCAGCTGAGCCCGTTACCTTTGCCTTTCCTATTACAAACCAGGAGAGAGCTAACACCTTGAAAAACATTCCTCCTTCAGCCTACCAAACTTTCATGGGCTAATCACTGAAGACCCTGATACCTTTTTTTTAAAGTTTGATGTACTCTGTAGGAGTAATGATTACACTATAGATGCATATAGACTCAAGCTCTTCCCAACCACCCTTAAGGATGTTGCATTACGATGGTTTATGGGATTGGGTGAGATTTCAGTAACCACTTGGGCTACCATGAAGGAGAAGTTTCTGCAAAACTATCAAGATTATTGTCGTGGCAGAGATATGAAAGGGGATGACATCTTTAGGATGTTACAAAAGGAAGAAGAACCCTTGGAAGATTATGTTGAGAGATTTTAGTTTTGCCTCAAGAAGTCAAGACAGAACAAGCTCTCTCTAGAGTCACTCAAGTTGGTCTTCCTAAGAGGTGTGAGTGAAGAATGCATGGATGCACTAAATTTAATTGGTGTAAGGGATATTTCTCAACTTGGGTTTGATGGAATTTATCAAATCTACAAAAACTATTCACGCTCTACCTTGAAGAAAAATAGAGGTTTGAGAACATTGACTTTGAGCAAATCATCTACTGGAGTCTCCAGAGTAGAGCTCAGCAATCTACTGTCAAACATGAAAGAGGATATCATAAGCCATATGGCCACACAACTAGACACTCTACACATAAAGAAGAAACAAGAGGCATCAGAAGCAGGTTTGAGTGGATATTGTCCACACTGCCAATAGAAGAGGGCTACTTGATGATGCAAGGGTATTGGTAGTATTTTAGAGGGAAAGAATGAGAAAGTGGATTTCTGAGCTATAGAAGATGAAGAAGGTCAAGTGTTTTACATTGCACAATGAAAACCATGGCAACAAAGATAAGGTATGCCTCAGGACCCCTTGACCAATCCCATGTCATTTGCATCATCTGCTTCAAATATCCATAATTGGAACAATGCCCCTTGGTATAACCTGCCACAACAACAATGGGCAACCATGCCACCCAACTAGACCCAGTAGTAGGGAGTATGGCCACAAAAACCATTCCAACCCTCAAATTATAATCCACAATGGCAGGCTAATCAAAACTCCTGGCCACAAAAGTGGTGTGGGAACCAATCTTGGTAAAATCCAATATGAACTACCCGTAGCCATAGTAAGCCCTGCCTCAACAACCTGCCCTTATGCCAAATGCAACCTCACCTACTCCTATTTTTCCTAGAGCCACTCAATTGCCAGCCCAACTTGTGTCTAACCCTAACAACAAGCCTATTCATTAGGCCTATACTAATGAGGCCATCCAATACCCAACCTATACGATTGAAGTTAGTGATGTGCACCTGCGCTCAAGAAAAATGCTTGCTAGACCTTCATTTCCACTCATCACAGAACTTCCTGATGAGGAGCAACCCTCTGTCACTGACAATCATCTGAATAACCAACAAAGGCCTTCTAAGCAAATCTCTCTACAGGAAGAAACCATCACCAGGAGCCCTCCATTTCCAGAGAGATTAAAAATGCACCTTCCACCGACTCCATCTAAACCTGATTTTGATTTTATGGGGCAGTTAAAAATTTCTGTGTTAAAATTCCCCTCATCCAAGACATCAAGGATGTACCCATATATACCAAGGCTATAAGGGAATTACGCCTTAAGAAACCATGAAGGAAAATAAAAGATCCTCAAACAGTACATGTTATGGTACAACTTGCTGATATCATGTTAGGTAACTTAGTTGTTCCAAAATATGCATATCCTGGAAGCCCTGTGGTTGATGTAAACATCAATGATACCCTTGTCAAAAACACCTTGATTGACCTAGGTGCAACCATCAATGTAATGACAAAGGAAACAATGAATAACCATCAGATGGATTACCTTAGACCTACTCCCACAGTACTCCAGTTGGCAGATAGGTCCACTGTCAAACCAAAGGGGGTTATTGAAGATCTTGTAATTACATTGGATTCATGGGAATATCCTAAGACTTTATGGTCTTACAGCCCAAGGCCGACCTAGGAGGATATCCACTCATCCTAGGGAGACCCTGGTTGGAAATAATAGGTGCCTTCATAGGATGTCGGTCAGGGAATATAACAAAAAAATTGGTCCTTTATCCACCTGCACAACCTTTTGCTAATATGGAGCAAACTATCTAGCTGGACTTAAGGGATACTGACCAATATTCTATTCAGACATTAATGACAATTGAACGAGGCCCATTATTGGATATTTAGGATGAAGATGGAGTGCTTTCTAATGTCATACAAAACAATTATGGAACGGACATGTAGCAACATCCATGTCTAATATGTCTGGCCTGCCCAGTGTACAATATTTTGCCTATAATCAACACTCCAGCCTATGCTTCCACCAGCAATATGTTTCATCAGTTGTTGCCTCATAGTTGTAGCCTCAAATTATTAGGATTGGATATTGCCTCTGTAATGGCCATGGCAACACTAGTTGACATTACACCAGGAAGGACACTTAACATCAATAGTGAATTAACATTTGTCCAAAAGACTGAACTGATAAAAGTGCTACAAACTCACAAGACAACATTTGCATGGGACTCTCATGATATGAAGGGCATTGACCCTAACCTCTGCATGCATAGGATATACATTAATGAG
Source organism: Cunninghamia lanceolata (assembly GCA_027924645.1). Lineage (NCBI taxonomy): Eukaryota > Viridiplantae > Streptophyta > Pinopsida > Cupressales > Cupressaceae > Cunninghamia > Cunninghamia lanceolata. The sequence goes on from BSBN01000150.1 coordinate 8,259,821, forward strand.
GGGTGTAGGCTAGTTAGGCAACCTCAAAGAAGGATGAACCCTGCAGTAAGAGACACAGTAAAGAATGAATTGCAAAAATTGTTGGATGCAAGATTCATTTATCCAATATCAGATAGCCAATGGGTATCTCCACTAGTCATAGTACCAAAGAAAGGAGGTAAGTGGCGAGTTTGTGTAGACTACAAAGAGTTAAACACTACCATTAGGAAAGATCATCTCCCTCTTCTTTTCATTGACCAAGTCCTAGACTCCTCGGTTGGGAAAAAAATTATTTTTTTCCTTGATGGATTCTGGATATAACCAGATCAAGATAGCCCCTAAGGACTAGGATAAGACCACATTCACATGCCCATGGGGGACATATGCCTATTCCATCCTTCCATTTGGACTCTGTAATGTACCTGCCACATTTTAGAGGGTTGTTTTAAGCATCTTTGCTAACCTTTTCCATGACTCTATGGAAGTATATATGGATGATTTCACCACTTATGGAGAGTCTTATGAGGAGGCCCTAAAAAACCTTGAAAAAGTACTACAGAGATGTCAAGATCATAACCTATCCCTTGGTCATGAAAAATCTTTCATGATGATGCAAGAAGGAGTAGTGCTTGGTCACTTTGTGTCCAAAGCAGGCATTCAAGTGGATCCACACAAAATTGAAATCATTTCAACATTGTTTGCTCCTCAAAAACATAAAGATGTCAGAAGCTTTCTAGGTCATGTAGGGTATTATAGACAATTTATAAAGGACTTCAGTAAGATAGCTGCCCCTTTGTTTGTCTTACTCTCTAAAGATGCAAAATTTAATTAGACAGCTGACTGTCAGGTATCCTTTGACAATCTCAAAGAATCATTAACAAAGACACTCATACTTAGAGGACCTAATTGGGCAGTACCTTTCCATATACATATAGATGCTTCTGACTTTACTGTGGGGGCTGTGTTAGGACAGAAGGAAGGAAATGTGGAATATGCAATTTACTAAATCAGCAAGAATCTACAAGGTGTTGAACTTAACTATATTGTTACTGAGAAAGAAATGTTAGCTATTATTTATGCAATCAATAAGTTCAGGCATTATATCACTGGGTATCTTGTTAGCTATTATTTATGCAATCAATAAGTTCAGGCATTATATCACTGGGTATCTTGTTTTCATTCACATTGATCATGCAACAATAAGATACCTGATGAACAAACCAGTGGTAAGTGGCAAATTGGTTAGATGGTTACTGCTACTCCAGGAATTTGATATCACCATTGTGGACAAGTCTGGGAAAGCCAATGTTGTTGCTGACTTCCTCTCTAGGATTCCTACTTGTAACAAGGACCTAGTTATTGATGATTCTTTTCCAGATGAGCACTTATTTGCACTGACTATTCAAACTCCTTGGTATGCAGATGTAGCAAATTATCTGGTCACAGGAAAAACACCTCCACACCTCTCACCGAGGGAGGCACCATCTAGTGGAGCACAACTTTCCCTTTTCTTGGGTAGCTGATTACCTCTTCTATACAAGACTTGATTATATCATGAGAAGGTGTCTTAGAGAGGATGAAGTATATGACATTCTCAAGGCATGTCATGATGAACCCTGTGGTGGACACTTTGCATCTAAGAGGACATCAGTTAAGATCTTGAATATTTGATACTATTGGCTGACCTTGCACAAAGATACAACTCTCTATACAAGAAGATGTGACCGCTGTCAAAGAATGGGCAAACCTACAAGAAGTAATGAAATGCCTCTACAACCACAACTGGTGGTCACACCATTTGACAAATGGGGCATTGATTTTATTGGACCCATTGATCCACCATCTAATAACAAAGAATATATACTTGTTTGCACTGATTATCTCACAAAATGGGTAGAGGTGAAAGTTTTGACAGTAGCCAGAGACAGTAAGGTTGCTACATTCCTATATGAGGAAATATTTACAAGGTATGGTGTCCTAAGGGAAATAGTCACAGATCAGGGACCATAGTTTACATCAACACTGATTGCTAGTCTTATTCAGGAATATGAAATTAGAAATAAAAAGTCCACTCCCTATCATCCACAGTCAAATGGCCAAGTTGAGGTCACCAATAGGGAGCTTGAGGAAATATTGACAAAGACAGTTGCATTACACAAGAAAGATTGGACAACAAAACTCTTTGAAGTAGTTTGGGCATATAGAACTACATGGAAGACAACAATAGGGTACACACCTTATGAGCTAGTTTATAGAAAGAAAGTTTTCCTTCCTATTGAGTTTGAATACAAAACATTGAGAACCACTATCCAACTTGGGATGGACCTCTCAACAATTCAACAGGAAAGGTTGCACCAGCTTAATGCCTTGGAGGAATTAAGGATGGAAGTAATTCATCACACTGAATTCGTACAAAATCAGAGCATGATCAGTATATCAAAACCAAGGACTTTTAGGCAGGTGATTGGGCACTCCTATATGACTCCAGGTATAAAGATCATACGGGCAAATTGTAGATTAGGTGGTTAGGATCTTATGAGATCAAGGAAGTTTTCCCAAATGGTGCAGTCCAATTAACCATGATTGACCCAGTTAGATTCTCACTGATGGTTAATGGACATAGATTGAAATTGTATAAGAAAACTTTGAGTAAAGATACATTCTTATAGAAATTAAGGTTAGATATGGATAACGAAGTTTCACAGCCTCCTACCTCAGATGAAGCCTGCAACCGAGTTGCAGATGATCATAACATACCGGCAACAGATCAAGCTACTAGCTTGACTGAGGTTACACAATAGGTTTGAGCTCTACGCACTTTGTACATAAATAAATCATAAAACATAAAAAATATAAAAATATAAAAACCTACAAAAAAAAGTCAATCAGAGTTCGGGCTCCATCAATTTAGCTCCCATTATCAAATTGAGCTTTCCTTTGGCCGCCGACCACTTCACTGAAATGACATGTAGCCAAAGGACTCTCTGTTGTTTCATGGGACCTGTATCTACTGCACTTGTAACCACCATTCGTCATTCACATGGGACCTATATCAGATGCACCCGCAACAACACACATAGGACCTATATAAACTACACCCGCAACAACCACCCATGAGACATGTTCATTTCATGTTCTAATTTTGTGCATGCAACCACTACTACCTGCAACACCTTTTCTCACGGCATTTGCATACCACCATCTTTGGCTAGCCTATACCTCCCTACTATGTGTCACACAACCACTGCACACTCCATCCACACACCTCTTCAACATCAAATCATTGTGATTTGGTCTGACTCGTTAGTCAAGCACATCAACTCCAGCCGCCATGTCATCATTTTTCCATGCAACAATTCCAATTTTGACATCACCTCAAAGGTATTTATCTAGCTATTGCTTTAATTAACATTTATTGCTTCTTATTTTATGACTTTCACACTTTGTACATTATTATTTTTACATATTATATCACTTCGACTTGCTTTCAACCTATTCTTTTGTACACCTAGCCTATCTTCTCATTTGAGGACAAATTAACCTATAGTTGGGGGGATACTAAATTATTTTACGTACAATCAAATTTCTTAAATCCCTTCCTTCATAATTATGACTATCTGCCGCATAACATACAAGCCAATAGACTAGCAACTGGTAAGAAGGGTCTAGTGAGTAGAATTGGACGAAGAACAGGGGATTAAGATGCAAAAATTGAATTGATAGAGTGGAATTGGAGAGTTTCATGAGATATCATGATAGGAGGTGATCTAATCAGGAGACAGCCTACTGTCCACTCGACATTATTATCTGACGGGGATTGCATGCCTAATTTTCAGCAAGCAGGGTGGTTAGAATATTTTCTAAAGACAACAGAGTATAATGAAGATATTACCTAGCAGTTTGTAGGAACATTCTAGAATGAAGAAGCTATAGTGAAAGGCTTACGGGTTGACGCGACTATAGCTGCCATAGCTGAAGTGACGGGGCTATGAGTTGTTGGAGAAGAATTCCCTGTAAGAGATGACACCATTTTAGCAAGGGTCAAGTTCATACAACCAGGTGAAGGAATGGAATCTACATCTCAAGGTACCACACGATTCTCTTTGCCCTGGTTATGGGCCTCTATTTCTACCTATCTCATTAAATATCTTACATGTGATGGGAGGAAATCTTTGCTTTATATTGTGCATTTTAAACTTTTGAGCCATCTCCGTCACGGAAGGGTAGTGAATGTTTTGAATTTCTTGTTCAATTTGTTAAAAAGGATGTCTTTTGAGTATAGAAGGAAAAATTGCCAGTCCTCATTGTCTCATCATGGTCTAATTATGCTATTAGTTAAAGGAGTTTATCTATTCAGTACCCTGATATTTCTTGGTAACATTTTCTTGAAATTAATCATGTTGATGAGGGACCTTTGAGGGTTGAACCAGAGAGAGAAGAAGAGGCACAGGTAGAAAATTTACAAACAGGGGAAGAAGAGGAAGCACCTGCGACCTCTTCTCACCCAGAAGCTTCACCTACCCACTGCCATGCAATTATTGAGGAACATCTAGCTCCAAACCCTAATAATCCCATAGGTGAACCTGCTAGTTCTTCCACACCTATAGTTTCACCAATTTCAACCCCCTTGCTAGAGCATGCACCCTCACGGACTTCTAGTTGCACAAAGAAAAAGTTAAAATGAAAACTGCATCATGTAGCTTCTAGCTCACCACTCGTAGCACCTGAAACTACCTTTGAAACTCCTTCTATCTCAAAGCCCACCAAGAAAATAAAATCATCCTCTTCTTCATCCAGAGCCAAGAAGAGACAAAGGGTCCCTACTTAATCACATAGGCGCTCAGATCGCCTAAAGGAGAAAGAACTCTCAGGGGGAAAACCCAACATGAAAAGAAGAATGTGGTTGATATACACACTGATATAGATTCCAAAAGGGTGCATTTGTTTGTTAATAGGGAATACAAATATGTGGGCCACGCAGTCATTCTGGAGACTGATACAGAGTCTGAGGAAGATTTATAAACAACTAGGAAAAAGCATCAACCTCCCCCTGAAATTGAAAATCTAGATTTCTCAGCCTCTCCAGATGACACACAAGAAGAAGAATTGTTGTTGGATTCTAAAGACACAGTAGAGGGAGAGAAGGATGAATTACATCTAGCCCTGCAGAAAATTGCAGAATTGGAGAAGCAGCTAAGGGATTATTAACAAAAAGAGACAGGGTTAAATGAACGGGTTAAGAAGTTGGAGGATCAACTACATGTTTTCCAAAAACAAGGTTCGGGAGTAGAACATTTGGCCCAATTGGCCATCATAGAAATCAATAGAAGAAATCTAGAGCCTATGCAATAAGAAGAACAGTCTGAAGAACCTGCTCCACCCACCTTATTTATAGTTACCTTACAACTATGGAATAAGATAGATGAATTAGTAAAAGAACAAGGTTAACTAAAGGAGAAGCATAACAAAGAGATAGAGGTGAAAAACACAGAAATAAAAAGACTGAAATTCAAAATAGAGAGAATGGCAGACATGACTGTCTAATTGATGAGGTGTCGACCACCTCCAAGGGCTTATGCCCTCTATCTATAGGAGCAATATCTGAGCATTCAGTTTAGTCAACTTTGCAGTGATGCCCCTATCTCATTTTTACACCTACCTTATTTCTAACAACCTACCAAAGAGCTACCCCTGAAATGCAAAACCAACTGTGTGAATTCTACCTGCATGAACTTGCCATTGCATATGACACTCACTAGAATCCCCTAGTTGTTATTGGGGATGTGAAATTGAAGGCCCTAACCTCATTTATTAAAAATGAGCATAGGAGAGGAGTATTACAACATAAGTATAATGAGAGAGAGAAGTCACTTCCTCTCAAAATCAGGGCAGAATCCCCAACTCCTCAGAAGATAGTGGGGGAGTGGATAGACTTAATTGAACATGAAGAGGTAGAAACTAAACTCCTGGAATGTAGAGCCATGGATTACAAGAAATTCAAGGAATTGGTAAGGAAGCTTTGGGTTTCTCACAAGGCAGGTGGAAAGAGTTGACACCAGCATTGCAAAGGAAAGAGCCTCATTTAGTATTCAACCTCTCAGTAACAATCAATAGGGCACAAAGATACATAAGATCATCCAATGAACATGGAATAACCTGGCTACCATTAGTATTCCATCCTCCCCTACTTCTTTATCCCATTCCACATTAGATGGGGTAGAGGACAAGTCAGGCAACAGAACAGGCCAGATGGGACAGGTTGGCAGAACAGAAGGGCTTCTATCTCAAATAGGATAGAGGAGTAGAAGAACCTACAGATTACAAGGAGATAGTGCTTCAATACAATCAGAGACCTTGGTTGCTGGAGGACCATCAACACATTTAGTTGGGGGGTGTGATGAGGCCATGTTTTGTCTCGTTTCTCATGCTTTAAGTACATATTTCCTAAGACATTCCCAGACTTTATATATACTAATTATGTCTATAATCATCCTCAAGACATTGAAAGCATGAAGATGGGTATATAATATGTTGTTAATTAATTATGTGTGAATGGTTGATTGCTCATGAAATATGATGGTACTTTATGTTAATTTTAGTAATTGTGATGTATAGATACCATGTGATATACTAACCCCTCAAGCAGCAAGAACGTGGCTACATTTCATGAAGACCACTGGGCAACCTGCAACAAAAGAGGTGTTGATAGCCACAGTAGACAATACAGGCACCTGCAGCCAAATGAAGAAGACCCCGAATTAATTGGGATGAGTCATTCATAACTCTCCACTCTCTGACGGTTATCCTTCGACAAATGATGCAGTCATGAATAATGAAGTAATCTTATATCATGCTCCATGTTTTGTTCCTAGTCTTGATTGTTCTTCATAAAGACTAGAGAGAGAGTTATAGTAGGACTGTACCGTCTATGCTACCTTCATGACAGTTTAGTTTCCTATTCCTAGTTTGCTTTATAATAAATTCCTCTTCCTACGTTGTTGGATAATGGACAATTATGGTATTTATGGTTCAGTAGTTTTGTTCAAATAGACAAAGGCTTATCTTGCCTATATACAAATTAGATTTTATATATGCGATAGAGGTTAGACATAGATTGTATTATCAGATTTCCTTATTGTACTTTTCTCTTCAACATTCATCAAAGGAACACATGTTTTGAGTTTAGTTAATGGTTTCAAAGATACAATAAAGATTTAGTTAGATTTCATGGAATCACAGTCACTCAAGCAAGGCCCACTTGAGGTACTGTGTCTCTCCAATCTGTTCATATGTTTAGTTTATATTGTATGTTTATATATATATGATTAATGCATGTTGTAATATGTTGTGTTATATGAATTAGTTAGACTTTGGTAATCTGTGTTGTTAAGTCAAGGTGATCACCAAACCAACTGTTAGCTTCTCTTTTATCTGAAGTTACATAAGACCATTTGATTACAACCATTTGATTAAGCATTAGTTATTTCCTACCAGTCTTGCTTACTTAGAGTATTGTCAATTCTTGTAATTAGAGTTGTTTTTCTTTCAGCTAGTTTATTCCTATGCACAACCTCTAGATTAAAACTCATAAATCCTTAACTGTACACATAGTACATGCATCATCCAAGAAGAGTATGATTCCCTAGTTTGACAATGTAAATGTAACACATTATATAGCTAGTAGGTTGCTTGATATAGGATACGTTGGTCTGTTGAGTTGTGTGCATGCCTTTTCTACATCAATGTATTGGTTAATAATGGAGTTCGACAAAACCCACACAAACTCATGCAATCCTAGCAGAGGTTCAAACGAAAAACCACAACTAAAGAGGGACCATTCATCCATAGTATAAGTGTGCAATTTAAAAAAACATAGTGTAGAAATAAAGAGAGGCAAATATTAGTAATTTTTATTGATCATGAAGGCTAAAAAGCCATTACAAAAAAAGAATAGAAAAAAGAATAGCTCAATACACATTAGAAAAGACACAGAATGACAACCTTCCCTTCAAAGTTGAATTGGAAATGAAGACAAGAGAGGTCCAGGAGAGGACACAGTCCATCAGATTCATACAATTCTGGGAAATATCATGAGGTCATGATCAAACATCAAGCGCTTTAGCCTGGATAAGGATCTAGCAACCAACCAACCCCTTAAAAATACATCTTAACATGCTTATATAGTTTTTTTCATTTGATTATGCAACTCTAGGCATGAGAAAACCTAGTCAACATGTTTTGAAGATTGTCTAGGTCACCCATACTATAATAAATTCAGCCCATGGCCCTGTTAGGAGATCTACATGATTTGGAAGGCACATATATCCTTAGTGTAATGACAAACTATAGCCTAGAATGTCACCCATGTCTCTGGTACAATATTTTAATGTAGGAGGGCCTTTAGTTAATTGCATCCCTAGGAAATTTGTCTATCTAGGGTACTCGCATACACTATTTCATCTTCTTCATCCACCTCTGGTACTAGTGCAATAAAGTTGGGCACTGTTCTAGCTACGTGTGATGATCTCAACTTGCAACATGGCGTCATTTGTGGAGGTGTGATTTTGTTGCTTTTGGAAGTTCCTAAATGGTTCTGCAAGTCAATAGGATATATTCGATCGAGTTATGTTCAATTGGATATGAGATGTCAAGTTTAGATAAAGTTGGGGCATCTGGATATGTCTGGTTCTAAATGGAAGTTCCATACAAGTCAAATGTCAGACCTGTTAAGTTCATCGGGACATGCATATAATAAGATACTAGTTGAAAAGGTCTAGATGGAAATGAATCACGCAACAAGATATCCTGATGAAAAATGTGCCGTTGGGATTTAGGCAAAGCAACTAGATATGGAAATGTCCATTTGGAAAATGTCTACTTGAAATGTTCGGTTAGGAACAAGAAAATGTAATCGAATATTTAGATGAAAATATCCGGTCGAGTAATAAGCAATGTAACCAGATGTGGATATACGATAGGATCCGGATATGAGAAGACAATAGGACATCTGAATGGAAAATATCTGGTTAGGAACGAAACATTTCAATAGGACATCTAGATGAAGATGATCGGTTGGACATAAAGCAATGCAACTGGATGCCGAAGTGCAACTAGATGTCAAGTTGAGAATGTTTGGATGAAATATATCGTTAGAAATATTTGGTTGGAGCCAAAAGTCATGCAGAAGCATAACTTCATCAGTTTTCATCAAATCTTCACCAAATCTGAACTGTGAATACCCATTTGGCTCCTCTTCAAGATGAACTTATCATTTGGCCATCGTTCAAACTGGAATTATCAGAATGTGATCATCTACTCCTCTATCAGAAAACTTTTCCTTTATTGAACCATCCTTGTTGACAAACTCCTTAGTTGACGAACCATCAGGTTCACGAACTACTCTCCTTAGCCAATTTTTCCTTCTTTTATTTGCCTTTGTCTTCTACTTTATCTTTCATCAGTGAAGAGGGTGATCAGTGAACCTGCCTGTCGGTGAACCTCTCAGTTCATGAACCATTAAGTTCATTGACGAGCCCTTTGTTTCTTCATTTTGCCTTGTCTCTTTAGCTTTTGATCGGTAGGTTTGCCTATTGGCAAACTTGTCGATCAGAAAACTGACAAGTTCGCAAAATGCCAACCTGCCAATGTTTCCTTCTTGCACTTGTTTCTCAAAAGAAAATCCCTTATTTCATTATCGGCAAGTTTGCCTATCAGTGAACTGGCAGGTTTGTGAACAACCAAGTTCACCAACAATGCATATTGTGCTAAGGTAAAACACTTAGGGTTTTTTGGGATTTTTGGGAGAACTTTACAAGGAAAAACATATAACAGGCCTACAACATATTTAAAGGCAATTTTACAACATTTTTGTAGAATTTAGGGGATCCTTGGGCTATTTTGGCCTAGAGCAAAAAAGGACAACAGGTATGATTAAATGTGTTGCATCAGAGTCTAACTCACTCGCATTGTGCTTGGGTCGATTCTAAACAGTACATATTTTGGTGAACCTGACATGAAGAGCAAATCCTTTTAGGTGAGCTTTTTCACATTTCCACACACATTCCTTCATTTCACTTTTATATTTTTCTTTCATTTCTATGTCCATTCCATTTATTCTATAGTGCTTCTTGCACCCCCAGGATATGATAGAATCAAACAAGGTTTAGGGTTAGATCCACTACACAATGAACCTCTTACTCCGTAATTTGATAGGCATATCCTACCAGACCCACAAGCTCCAATCTCTAACCACTACAACTATGAAGACTCTGAGTCGGAGGGCACCCATCAAGAGCCCCATAATTTCTTGAGTTTCAATAATCAAACTTGAAATCAAGACATAGTGATTCAATCCAATTATGCCAACCAAGGTAGAGCACATTAAGTGTTTGATCAATCCAAAATTCACCAACATGATCATCACATTACAAGTTAAAGGGATATGACCAGCCAAATGGACAATGAGGTGAGCTGCTTGGAAAGAAACCTACAGGAACCTTGTGAGGCTCGTGAAACACACCATGTTGCCTATCAAGTTAAAATTTCCACAAGGCTCTAATCATCCTCAAGAAATATTCTTAAAGAATGAATAAATTGGGCTACTTAATTGCAAGACAATGCATCACAAGATGGTGAAAACCAAAGGATAGAGGTTGCGACACTCACATACCCTATAGCTACCTTGGTCCAACAAATCAATATGCTCATTGCTAGAAGTGAGGAACAACCTCAAAAAAACAAAACTAAAGAAAGAACCAGACTACAAACTAATCCTTTCACCACTAGAGTTGAACAAAACTAAGGGGCAACCCAAATTCCCCCTATTTAAACTTATAATCTTGTAATGCTAATAATGAGGTTTTTCTACCTCCTCAACAATAACATATTTATAACACACAACCTAGTTGAGTTTACACAATGCAAAATTATACAACACCTCTGGCACATCAACCAATGAATGCACAAAAAACTTATCCAATCATACCTGGATATCAAGAAAACATTCATATGCAAACTCAACTTGGTTTATAGGTCCCACCTTGACATGATCTTATCAAGGTGTTTTGATAAACCAATTGTCTCTAGAAAAGTTGTGTGGTGTGAAGGTAAATTTCTAAGAAGATATATGAAAGCAATTATTGTGTAAGTATTTTTAAGATCTCCAACTAGGTCATATGGTCCGATTGGTGGTGGGGTGGGATCCACTGTCGATATGGACTTTCCATGGTAGTTAGTTTCATAGACCACATTTGCTTCTATCTCAACTTCTTCGTGGATGATTTCCACCACACCCAACATTTTTGTTTCTCCCTTGTGGCCTAATTAAGCTGACATTGTTGGTTCTCATGTATTTGTTGTGTTTGATTATATTGAAGTTGAAGCATCTTGAGTGTTTGTCTCATTGTTTTGGTGTGGGGTAAATGGGTTTTGGAAGATTTTCATGTTGTCATTTTGATGAGCAATATTTGCTTGCCAAGAATTATTCTCATTTATGGGTGGTTATGGATTTAAAAACATCTGTATAAATAGTCATTGTGTTCTTCAATAAATCTCACAATAAACCTGTTATATTCCCTACAAGACTCGATGTTGTGTCCCCTTAGCTTGTGAAATGTGCAAAATTGATTCAGATCAAAAGGTCAATGATAGGGTTTGTATCTATTATCATTTATGTTTTCCTGTTATTAATTACTTCATTGAGAATAGTTGTTATTATTTCTATGGTAATCTATGACATTGATCTTTTGAGGGTAATAGTTTCTTCCATAGTAATCATCTTTGTTCACCCTATTTCTCATGAGAGATTGATTAGTTACTTTTTCAGTTGTTGCACTTTGCTTATTCTTCAAATTTTTGATAGTGGGTTGGTTATTTCCACTATTATCGTTTTGCACTAGCAATCTTCCATTTGTTCCATAAGTTCCACATCCACTATCTATAGCAGCTTGGTCTATCCTTAAAGTGCTTTCCAAGGCTTCCTCATATGACTTATAAGGCAACTTTTGTACCTTCTCCCTTGCATCCTTGTTAAATGCATGCAAAAAGAGGTCACAAAGCTCCCTATGATCCATATTTGGTGCGCTAGTTGAAGAGTAGAGGATGTGCCTCCATGTTGTCACAAAGTGAGCTACATATTCATTAACATCTTGCTTCATGCTAAAAAATTCTCTAAAATTCTAGTTTTGACAACTTGTTCATATCAAATGTAGCTACAAGTTCACTGATGAGCTACTTAAAGGAATGTATAGATGCCTCTAGAAGGTGATAGTACAAGTCAAGGGCTATTCCTTCAAGTGTCTTTATGTATATTCTTGTGATGACTCCATCCCAAGAGATAAGTTCTCTTACTACCATAGTGTATGCTTTAATGTAAGAATCTGGATCACCCTCCCCTTTGAACTTGGGCAAATATAGGAGAGGACAAGGAAACAACACGTTGTGAAAGGTATAGTCTAAGGAATCTTTGAGATATTCAAGGTATGTTCTTGTAAACTGATTTTGAGATGTTGAGATTGTACCAGTGAACATAAGCCATGTGGGTGCAAAGGTTTGATTTTGAAGACCTTGTAGATATCCAGACATGACTAAATATGTTGGTTGCATATGCATTTATTGAAATGTCGGTGTCATCGTATAGTTTTGTGTTGTGTTGATACCACTTGGTTGTTTTAGTTTTGAGGAGGCATGAAAGCCTCATTTATTCAGTTTCCAAATAGAATTTTAAGTAAGGGAGGAGTGGAGTTGTCCCCTGGCTAAGTTCTATGAATAGACTTTTTTGTATTCACAGTCTATTTGGTTGCAATTGTTCAGTATCTCCTACTTCTAGCATTCTAATTCATTGGACTAGCATGTTTGTGATGTCAAGAGGGGTGGCTACTTCTGTTCTTTGGTTGTCACTAGTTTGTAATGGATCATTTTGAGTTTGAGTGGCCCTATTTGTTTTAAGAACATTCTCTATTTACACTTGTGCCACGTATCTCTCTGTTTGATAGGCCACACATAAACTAGATTCGCGTGCTTCTAGAGCAACTTGTAAATTCTTTTCTAGACAATCAACTTCATCATCAATTTGCATGGTTGTTTCTTTGTATGTTTGAATGGGATGGACGCTTAAGTGTATTTCAAATCTTAATCAGTGTGGTTGACTCTAGTTGGGCTAATTTAGTTGTATAATTGTGTCTTGTTCCCAAGATGAATTGTTGAATGTTAAAGATCTGTGTGACTCTTGACAACTACACTCATACTTAGAGTCTTCATGTTAGGTAGATAAAAGGGGGTTGAATGTAAGCATTTAATTACACTAGATCAAACCCTATTTCACTACAACATTCAAGGACAAGATTGAGCTAAATCACAACCAAGAAGAAGGTGGACTCAACTACAGATCTTGTGCTCCTATTTGTTAAGGAAAGATGTGATTCAACCAAGCTTTTTATCAAACCCTAGGTTAAGAATGAGTAAAACCCTAATTGTGAGATAATCAACTTATAATAGACAAACAACAACAAAAACTCAGGATCTGAAAGTACCAAAATGATTAGTGAGATGTCATAACCTGTTTCATAGAAAAAGAAATGTCAGAGGACTCCAAGACAGGCGCCCAAGTCTTGGAAGTCAAAATCTTGGGTAACTTAAAACTGGAGAATTGTTGTAGATGATGTCCTAATGTTGTATCCAGTGTTTGATTTAATAGGAGGATGTTGGGGTGGGTGCCCAAGTCTTTCGCAAAGGAATTTCCATAATTTGGTTTTAGATCTTGAAACCATATCCCTTGAGCAACCTCCCTGTACCTTCACTTCTTCAATCCTCGCACCTGTAACCTGCACATAAGAAGAAAAGGGGTTTGGGGTTGTGGTGTTTAGGGATTTCCTCAGTCAAATCTTGGGTAAGTATTCAAGCTTTCCCAACACCGTTGTTAGAGAGAGAGTGTGTACCTGCATGACAGAAGCTAAAGATAATCCAAATGATGATGAAATGATTTAAATAATGACGATGTCACCTTGGAGGTGAAGATTTTGGAGGATGAAGATTCTTCAACTCATAAGGATGTTGATGATGACTCTAAGTCTGAAATAAACATGTACAACCCAAACACAAATCTGCAACAATAACATAATGAATGCCTTGAATGCTCTTTTGCTCAATATCATAACCTTGTTATCATCAACTTGTCATAAAATGAATTCAAACACTCACTTATATATGCTTTCCCATTAAACATTCACAAATTAATTGAAAGAGTCGACAAGGAGAGACCCATTCAAAGGTCCTATGCCAACATGATTTAAATTTTACCCTGACCAATCAGGGAGGACTTTGGTGTGGGCACCTAAGTCCATAGGCACCTTTTTGGTTTGGACTTAAGCATTAAATGTGCCCCTAGTTCCCATTTGACATGGGTTTCAGGCGATTTCTCATCATGATGAATATTTTGCAAGTATAATGTTAACACGGGGACCTAGGAGCTAAACTAAGAGGTAAAAAGGCATGTGTCCACTTTTTACTCCATAACATTTAGCCCCCACTTTAACATGTGTGCGATATTACAATTCAACACATGCATTAAAGTACGGTTGAAGAATATCAAACACATCAAAGACAAGAATGAAGACACACCCTAAGTTTCAAGGACTATTTCTAGCCCCTAGACTTAGGCAAACATAAGAAAACACTTAACAGTTACATAAGACACAAAGAATACAGTAAGGAAGCATGCAATACACGGAGAAGACACGAATGCAGTCAAAACAAGACACAAAGAAGACATGATTTAAACAAGTATATATATATGTAATTATATCTAAGAACATAAAACACATACTGTGGAGGGAGCTCATTGATACACACCTTTATACCATGAAAACACATAAAACACATGGCGTGGAGGGAGCTCATCACTACGCACCTTTAGACCATGAAAAAACACGCAAGACACGCGAGGAAGACACATAAAACACATAGAAGACACAAAATACACGAGCACCGCATAGTATGTCATCGACAGACTATACGTCATACACGGAAAACACGGGCGATAGGGAGGAGCTTATTGCTACATTCCACTATCTAAAACATGCCAAACACAACTAACGGTTGAGCTACACTACCACAACTGCCAAAGACACGCTTAAGGGTGAATGACTCAAGATCCAACCCTGCCTCGCGATGAGGACTTTGTTTAAAAGGATGTGCACTAGCTCAAGAGATACACCATCTTGCCTTTTGAAGAACGTCTTTCAAAATGCAACCCCTCCCGTATCGTGGAGATGCCTTACAGTGAAAAGGAAGCATGTGCTCAAGGTATACAACCCCACTCACATCACGAAGATGCCTTACAGTGAAAAGGAGGTATACGTAATAGATTAATGCATGCAAACACGCTTTGACAATGTAAAAAGTAATTAAGTAGTTACCATGATATATGCCCCCACCTTAAAGTGGTTGATCCTGCTTGTCGGTATCAAGCACATTTAAGGTAAAGTGAAAACATGCAAGGGAACAAGAGCTTTCATAAAGCCCATGCCCCAAAGTGACATGTGCCATGATCACCGAATGTTCCCACAAACATATCAATATCATTTGCTAAGATAATAAACAAGATATAAGCTTTAGTTAGAAAATCTTACTCTAAGATAACAACCAAATCAATTCATGAAAGTTTAACGCATCACATCATAGACCAAGGCTACACTAGCAGGTTGAGAACCAAGTATAGTCATGGGGTTATACTTCAGGTATCTCAGAACCGAGTGTAGCAACAAGGTGAGATACAAAAAAATCTAAAGTGCATAGAAGTAGATTTAGAGTATTGCAAAGGTTTGTCACAACAAATATCAAAATACAAATCACAACACGGAGTGATTCTACTAGTCAAGTGTTAGTAATATATATCAACCCCATCTTCATATATGGACTAGGTCCATTTTTGCTTTCTTTCTGAAGGGACACATGATCCTATCAATATTTGTTTGTTTTCATCATCCACTGACTAGTAGAGCCATTGAAGAATAGAAACACTAAAAATGAGAGAGGAGATAAGAGTGACTTGGCTTTACAACATGGGAAGATGCGCCCAAGACATCCTCCACAATGTTATGCCCCCAAGGCACAACACAACAATAAAATAGAGGAGAGTAAAGTAGAAGAATGGTCACAACAGAGGCAGTCTCGTTGTATCCTTGACATTACAAGAGTATTAAGGGTCATTCAAAGAGACCTAAACAACATTTAACACCACATGGGGGAACACAACACATAAGAGGAGATCACATAAGTGAACAACTCAAAGAGATGCTACATCAAAGGTGGCTAAAAAGGGTGAGAAATACTTACATGTTAGAAGATGCAACCGCACTAGCAGTCATCTTTGAGCAAATCATCTTCCTCCCAATCTCGAATGCAAGAGGAAATAGGTACATAATGTAATATTGCCCAACTTGAATCATTGTCCTTTAACTCTTCAACCTTTATCTCTTCCTTGTTTGATTCAATATGAGTTGGTGGAATGTTTTCTTGTTGAGGTGTTCCTTCTCGAGCTAAGGCTTGTCTCTTCTTTCTTCTTTCTCTTGCTTGCCTATTCCTTCATGTTTTATTAGTGATGTTTACAAAAGGATTTTCATGATTTTCCACAGTCTTTGACATCTAAGAAGAAGAAGCCTGTACAAAATTGATCTTTTTGGATAAAATGCCTTGCTCTTTACGGTTATCTCTCGATCCTTGTAAGGATGGCGGAGGAGGAACCTCAGCAAAAACTCTTTTACCTCGTGGTCAAGGGGGTTCTTTCATCTCAGGCTGGTTTTCATTCTCTATTTTTTCAATAGGAGGTATAGCTAATTTTGTTTTTAACTTTGCCTTTTATCTTTGGTATGCCAAGAAGAATTGATCTTCTCTTGGTTGAGTAGGCTTAGTAGGTTGCAACTAGAAGTAGTCTAGGATGAAGTTTCCATGAGTACCCAAAGGTTTCCATCCACTATGGTGGACAACATGCACTCTGCCTTGATGAGGAAATCTTAAACATTTATGAATTGTAGAGGGGACCACTTTCATGGACTTGAGCCATGGATGGCCTAGTTTCACACAAAATAGGTCAGAGGTAGGAATGATGTAAAATGATTGTTCCAGGGCTTCCTTGACTACTTTAATCAATAATGTAATCTTCCCCATAGCTAGGAGGAAATCTCCATTATGTGTCTTAACCATCATATATGTGGGTTCATAAGTTTCCTGTATCAAATCATGCATGTAGAGGAACTCTTCAGTAATCACGTTCATTATACAATTAGGATCGATAAGGACTCCTCTTGTAGGATATCCACTTATACGTACAGTAATGTAAAGAGGTCCCTCAATATCTCTAATTGTAGTGTCATGTGGTATAAAGGTTATTTCAGGTTCATGAGTCTTCCCCTTCCTATAAACTCGAGGAGGGACCATACCACCCTTATTTTGATGAGAGGCCATGTATGTGAGACTAATACACACCAAGGCCCTAGTTTGAGGAAATCGGGTTTTTGAAGATAAAAAACACACTAATTTCACTACAAACAAAGTAAGTATGATGTGAATAGTGCTACACAACAAGGCAATATGAATGATTAACAGTTTGCTTGAAGAAGTGTTTAAAACCCTTAATGTTGAAATAAACATTGTGAATTACAAACATTGAACTTTTAATGCAAGGATGCCAATTTAAGGAACACTACAACTCAAAATTAGATTTGAATGAGTGTTTATGAGAGCAGAAAAATCTGAAATAAGATTTTGATTACCAACACTAGCTTTTGCAATAACTAGGTTATATGAAAAATGCAAGTTTTCAACAAAACCCTAACAAATGAGATCTTCAAATGCAAGATGTGATATAATGAAATGATTAATTTCTATAATTTGACTCAGATCTGATGTAAAAATCAGAAAATCAAGTGCTTCCAATGACATGCAATGAAAATAATGCAAAACTAT
Source organism: Cunninghamia lanceolata (assembly GCA_027924645.1). Lineage (NCBI taxonomy): Eukaryota > Viridiplantae > Streptophyta > Pinopsida > Cupressales > Cupressaceae > Cunninghamia > Cunninghamia lanceolata. The sequence goes on from BSBN01000150.1 coordinate 8,277,761, forward strand.
GCCTTTATGCAAGCCTAGAATGCTTATTTTTTTTACTTTTTTCAAATTTATGAAAGATTTTCCAAAGTAGAATGATAAGTGTGATATGAATTAATGCAAGATCTAATTTCAACACTCAACAATATGTAAACTCTTGATGCTATGGGTTCACCAAAATGTTAGGTAGATAAAAGGGGGTTGAATGTAAGCATGTAAGTACACTAGATCAAACCCTCTTTCACTACAACATTCAAGGACAAGATTGAGCTAAATCACAACCAAGAAGAAGGTGGAATCAACTATAGATCTTGTGCTCCTATTTGTTAAGGAAAGATGTGATTCAACCAAGCTTTTTATCAAACCCTAGGTTAAAAATGAGTAAAACCCTAACCGTGAGATAATCAACTTATAACAAACAAATAACAATGGAAACTCAGGATCTGAAAGTACCAAAATGATCAGTGAGATGTCATAACTTGTTTCATGAAAGAAGAAATGTCAGAGGACTCTGGGGCGGGCGCCCAAGTCCTAGAAGTCAGAATCTTCAAGAACTCAGAAATGGAGAATTGTTGTAGATGATGTCTTGATGCTGTATCTAGTGTTTGATTTAATAGGACGCTGGGGCAGGTGCCCAAGTCTTCGGCAGAGGAATTTCCTCAATCTATTTTTGGATCTTGAAACCCTATCCCTTGAGTAGCCTCCCTGTACCTTCACTTCTTCAATCCTCACACCTGCAACCTACACACAAGAAGAAAAGGGGTTTGGGGGTTGTGGTGTTTAGGGATTTGCCTCAGTCAAATCCCAGGTTAGCATTCAAGCTTTCCCAACATTGTTGTTAGAAAGAGTGTGTCCTTGTAGGACAGAGGCTAAAGATAATTCAAATGATGATTAAACGATTCAAACAATGATGATGTCACCTTGGAAGTGAAGTCCTTAGGAGGATGAAGATTCTTCAACTCATAAGGATGTTGATGATGATTCCAAGTCTGCAATAAACATGTACAACACAAACACAAATTTGTAACAATAACACAATGAATGCCTTGAATGCTCTTTTGCTCAATATCATAACCTTTCTATCATCAACTTGCCATAAAATGAATTCAAACACTCACTTATATATGCTTTCCCATTAAACAGTCGCAAATTAATTGAAAGAGCAGACAAGGAGAGACTCATTTAAAGGTCCTATGCCGACATGATTTAAATTTTACCCCCACCAATCAGGGAGGACTTGGGCGTGGGTGCCCAAGTCCCTAGGTACCTTTTTGGTCTGGACTTAAGCATTAAATGGACCCCTAGTTCCCATTTGACATGGATTTTGGAGGATTTCTCATCATGAATATTTTGCAAGTATAATGTTAACACGGGGACCCAGGAGCTAAACTAGGAGGTAAAAAGGCATGTGTCCACTTTTTACTCCATAACACTTCATAATCAAAGCAGTTTGTTACAGGTGTTGGAGGATTAGTTGCCATGTATCTCTCTTTAGACAAATTAATTTTCTAAGAATGTTTGTCCCAGAATTTTCTAAATTTATTGAAATGATGAAAGAAAAGAAAGGTTTATGGTAGAATGGTACAGTTAAGTAATCTTTTGAAGACATAAAAATGAGTATAGCATAGGCACTAGTGCTTGTCCAACTTGATTTCAATAAAGGTTTCACTATTTACAGCTACACCACAAAACATATGTTATCCACCATTTTACTATAGAAAAATGCTCAAGGTGTGGAGTCCCCAATCATCTTCATGAGTATCCCATTAGAAAAGCATGTGTTCAATTAGTCTTAGGTGGAAAAACATGCCTTTAATATGGTAAAAGTAGTGAAATAATTTAGGTTTTACATTATTCATTCCCATACAATCATGTATGTTCCTGATTTAGTAGTTAAAACTGTTTTGACTCAATGAGAGATAGGCTATAACAAAAGAAGGGCTTGGATAATAAAAAGTTCAAGAATATGATGTAGACATCAAGCCTACCAAACTGGTGAGAGGTTGTGGACTTTGTAAGCTAATTACAAAAAACAAACCTGAGCAACGAAGTGATCTCCCACTTACACTCGTCATGGGATTAATGGATTATTGGTTCTCTAACATTGCATATTTCCTCACGTACGAAGAACACGCATCACATCTTTTAGCAAAGGAGAAAAGGAATATCAAGCTCAAAGCTGCCAAATACATCATTTGGGATGATACCTTATATAAAAAAGGAGTTGACAAGACATCCCTAAGATGTGTACAAATAAGGAACAACAAAGGAAGCTTTTGAAACTCTTTCACAACGAAATGTGTGGAGGATATTTGTCTTCATCGGTGATGACCTTCAAGATTTTGAGGCAATTCTATTGTTGGCCAAGCATGTTTAAAGATGCATATGATTAGGTAGCTAACTGTGATAATTGTAGATAATTTTTTTGCAAACCTCAATTAGTAGCCCTTCCCCTTAGGACAATAGTGATAGAGGAACCTTTTAAGCAATGGGGACTTTATTTTATTGGGCATATCCACCCTCGTTCTAGCATAGGTCACACTCACATCTTAACAACTATAAACTATTTTACTAAGTAGGTGGATGCAATACCAATTAAACAAACATCTAAAGTAGTTTGCAATTTCATTAAAGAAAATCTTTTGGTTAGATTTGTGGTGCCACAGAAGATAGTTGCTAATAATGCAACAAACTTCTCTTCTACTACGAGCATGGAATCACTTTGTGACATTCATCAAATTATTATCCACAAGGTAATGATTAAGTTGAATCAAGCAACAAGAACCTCATGGTTATTTTTCGCAAATTAGTAGATGGAAGTCAAAGGAATTGGCCTAAGAAACTATATGATACGTTGTCGGTAGATCAGATGGCACTAAAGAGGGCCATAGATATGTTACCTTTCAAGTTGGTGTATGGGATAAATAGTGCACTACCTATTCCTTTGGAGATTTCAACCTTAAAACTACAGAATGCTATAGAAGATAAGCAATTCCAGAAAGCTTTACAAAAGAGAATCTTGTATCTGACAAAGATTGAAGAACAGAGAGAAGAGGTAGCAAACAGAATTGCCCAATAGAAAACCAAGGTTAAAGAGATTTTTGATAAGAAAGCTAGATCAAGGAATTTTTCAGTTGGAGATTGTTGTACCCAACCAAATTTTTTGCTTCATTAAGGCATTTTGAAACAAGTCTAGAAAATTTTTCGTCAAAAAGTCAAAAAAGCAAAATTTCTAAAAATAGAAATTTCTAAAAATAGACGTCGAGTTAGGTTTTCTGGGTTTCTTGAGATATGGATGTTGGCAAAACTTTCTGAAAATAGAAAGTTTCTAAAAATAGAATCTCCAAATCAGGTGTTGCGCTCGATTCTCACTGGTCGATTTTGCTTCACGATCGGTGCAGTTTAGACGAAATCTTCAAACGACCAAGTTTTCTCTACTGGGTCATTTTTGCTTTTTTCACAAGGTGAAGCATGAGCTTGAAAGTCATCAACATAGAAAAGTTCACCTGCCAAATCTCTTCGATGAGTTTCCAACGCTGTTTCAACGACGCAAAACTGACAAACGGTCGTCAACTCGACGATGCACGCAAAACGATGCAAGATGGATTCAAGGTGAATGGAAAAGCTGGAAAATCATAAAAATGGCTAAGTCTGGTGAAACTGGGTGCCCCAGGAGGCTTGGGGCACCTATCCTCTCATGTGTTAGTTTTTTTCACGTTTTTTGAGAAACGTTGAAAATGCTTCCGTTAGCTCTTTTCCGGTTGGTCAAACTTGGTCAAACGATGTCAAAAGTCAGTCAAAGCTAGGATTTCATCACAGATATGTTTAGACTACTCAGATCATTCTCCGTCCCACCTTGACAGTCGTCAGAACGACCGAAATTGAAGACCGAACAGGAGCCGTCGGCACGGAAATCGAGAAAAGGTACAAAATTGAAAAATTTAGAAAAATTTTCTAAGTGTTGACAAATTGGGAGCCCCTGGAGGCTTGGGGCACCCATCCTCACCAATGTTAAATTATTTTTCATGTTTTTTCTTGAAAAACGTGAATCTCCTTCCGTCAGCCCGCTCCGGTTCAGTGTTGATCAGTTTGGCACGTTTTTTGAGGCGAACAAAAGGTACAATCAGCTCAATTTTTATTAGGCTTGCATATTTTCCAGATCATCAGACTCATTTTCATCCTAGTTGTTAGAAATTGATAGCCAAACAGGGGTCCTGTGCCTCTGGAACGTGCACGCAAACCAAGAAATTGAAAAAGTTGAAAAAACTAAAAAAATGGCTAAGTGTTGGGAAACTGGGCATCCCAGGAGGCTTGGGGTGCCCATCTTGAGCAGTGTTAGAATATTTTTGTGTTTTCAGTGTTTTCTGACATGCCTTGTTACCAATCTTCGCCCGTTGGCAGTTTCCGGAAGGTCAAACTTGGTCAAACGATGTCAGATCGTCGAACGGAGGTAGGGGATGGAATCTCAGTTGATCAACCTCCAAAATGTCAGGATCAGTTAGCTTTTTCAGTTCATGACAACATTTTCCTGCCTTGTTGAAGTTGGAGACAGGCCATATTTGAGTCAAAACGAGTGTTGAAGTGTCAAAAATGAAGAAAATTTTGTTAACACTTCTTCCAACTCGCACATTCGATGACATCATCAAAGAAGATATTTTTCGTCATCTTGCACATGAAGCCACAGGCTCCTACAAAATAGGGATTCTTCCTATTCGAAGACATCCACTTGGATTTATGCTTTAAAAGTTGCTTTCTTCATGGATGAGGATGAAGTTTTCTTCTCACACAAGTAAAGCTGCTTTTTCGACCAAAAGATTTATAAAGACAAGCTTTGGGCTTCTTTATTTCATTTTCTTTTGCAGGTTGCATCTAGAGGAAAGATTTTATTTTTTCTTTCAACAAAGATTCGAAGACCCAAACCAGGTGCTTTTTCAGTTTTCTTCATAGATTTGGGTTGAGGAAGAAGAGAGGCTTGCTTTTTCAAGGTCCTTGTTTCAAGGAGATCATTTTTCAGAAATCCGACCAGAGCTTTTTTAGTTTTTGTGGATATGGGTCCATCCAGATTATCATCCTCTTGAAGATTGGGAGTTGTGCTTTTTTTGGGAAACTACTTCTTTCCCGCTTTTTCGAGAAAATCTTCGCTTTTTCAAAATCCGACAATCTGGGTTGCTTAGAAACAGAATTATCTACAAAACCCATGTGCCAGCTTTTTTAGCTCACACTCTACTTTTTCTAAAAATCAGCAAACAATTTTCAGCCATCTGTCTAATACTTTTTCCAACATAGGCGTGTTCACAGTCGATTTTCAAATCTTCCAGTATGCAGTACTCTCTAACACAAATCAGACACAAAACAACATTGGTTCATGATTACCTGAAAACTTGTGAAACAGACTTGCATAAAGTACTTCCAGTAATCAATTTACACTCCTTGGAGGATGCAGGAAATAATGCCATCAGGAATCTTGGACACTCCGCTTTGCTTGTAGCGGCATCCTTTCCTATCACCGTGCAAAGTATCGAGTTCGTGATTGCTTGCGTGATGCATTACAACTCGGTCACAAGAGAAATTCAGTCGGGTGATGGACGTGTGCTCTATAGCTTGAGGCTAAACGACATTGAAAAGTGTTTTACAATACCTATTTGGAGAGAGAACTTAACTATTTCACTTGAAGAATGCAAGAGGGTTTGGAACAATGATAAAGAAAAATACAGAAAAAAGATTGGTCAGAGGTGGTTGAAAGAAAAGCAGAATGTTATGCCAAAGAACGTTGGACGTGGAGAATTCAAGGAGGAGCATGCAATAATGATTACTCTGCTAAGTCGTATCACGGGTCAAGCAGATGCAAACAAATTTCAGCATTGGATGTTTTACATCATGTCCCAGATTGTTGACGGAACTGAATTCTATGATTGGTCGGCACTAATCAGTGATTGTCTCCACCAACAAATAATTGATTTCCAAAGGGCTCATGAATTCCATATGATATCATACCTTGTGTATTTGATGGCTTTTCAGGGTCAATTTAGAGGTTTGAATGTTGTTGGAACTCTGGGTACTCAGCATGTGTATCACCATTTCCCGTAGTTAGAGATCTCTCAAGCTGAATGACATTACAGGCGGGTGAATGATACATTCTTGATGCATGCAGTGCGAGACATGGACAAGGAGTTGCATATACGGTTTTCTGTAGAGTCTAGAATAGCAATGGCAGAATGGGCTGATTGGTTTATCCAATTTCCTACTTTTTCTTACATCAGGGTATATGGCTTCTCAGGAGAGCCAGCCATGTTGCCACAATATCCTACAGACGAAATAACATTTATGGAAGTTTTGAGGCAAGCTTATCAAGTGCATACATTTTTGCGTAGCAGACGCAAGTCTGCCTTCAATTTTCCACTTGGGATGAGTATTTACAGATGTAGATCTAGAGCAGATGCCAAGGCAATCGGTAATGAATCATCCAGATATGGTCTTAAGTTTTTCGATAGGAGATCTTCATATGATCCCCGTGGTGTTTATGCATCACATCTTGGTCAGAATTGTACACACAAGTTTGCAGTTGAAGACTTCTAGGCCAATTGTGCTGATGAGTATGAAGTGCGAGGACGTAATTACAACAGGTTCACTCTTCAGCAAATGTCTAATATCTTATCAGAAGACATAGAGGGTTTGACAGAGAGTGGTGAAGTTCTACTTCCCATGTATTTCAGAGACCAAATTGAGCAACAACCGTTCCCGCCAGTTAGTTGGTCAGTAAAAGAGAGTACTTCCATTGAGGAGAGAACAAGTTGAGTGGTTAAAAATAGTTTGATATTCTTGAAGACTAAGCGGAAGGATGATATTCCAGTAGCAGAGCCGCCAGTTGTGCAACCATCAGAGCCTTCCACTTCCAAGCCAAAAGAAAGAGTAAAAGCTATGAGTGTTCTCCCAGAGGGAACAAAAATGGCAAAGTTAAAGAGGAAAAAAGACGAGTCTCCAGCTCATGTCCAACAGGAACATCCACCAGTTGAACTAGAAGCTCCTATTGAAACAACGCCGCATGTTGAAGTGTTACCTTCAGATCATGTATCTCCACCTTCTTCACCAATCCCTTCTCCTATTCACATAGATTCAGAGCCAGATTCACCGGTTCGCAACTTTGATGCAAGCATTGATTCATCAGGAGTTGATGAGGCGAGAACCGAGTTTCCAAGAGAGGATGGCTCATCCTGGCTTGAAAACATTCTGGGAAGGAAGAGAAGAAAGCCCTCATATCAGCTGGATTTAACAGAGCTAAAAAGCGTCTATCAAGACACACCAGACAAGCAGTTGAAGAAGCAGATTCACATTGAGAAGAATGCGGATGGAGAAATAATTCTTGAGATTGCAACACCTCTAGAAAATAGAAGTGCTAATGATGCCGAGGTTGATGACTTCACGGTTGTCAAAGCTAACCTTGGCAGAAGTACTCGCCATACAGACATCAATCTCTTCGAGGTTGCAGCAGATAGCTTGAAGGAAAGAGTGTTGAGAGATGGAGAAGACAAGGCAGCTCTCAAAGCTGAGGTTTGACAGTTGTGGCAATACATTTCCAACCTTTTCCATGGCACTTCACAAGATGATTTGCTTCTTCCACCAAGTCTTGGATCACCAGCCGATCAGCAGCATTTCAATAAGTTGGTCCTCTATGGGAGGCACATGGACAATTGGATAGAAGAATTTGTGACTAAAGGGAGAGTTGTACTTGCATAGCTTTATCAGTTGAAGTACAACGCTCATGATTTACGCCAAGGCATACAGGGGTCGCAGCAGATCATGGCAGAAAATAGACCGATGTTTGAGATCATTATCTCTGACTTTAAGATTGCACTTGATACTGTTGATTCAGCTGAAGATAAGAAGACAGTTTCTACTTGGAAAGCGCAATATCTTTTCACAGTAAAAACTTATGACAGTATGATTTCAGAGTTGACAGAATGGAAAGAAAAGGTAATCGGCATCCTCAAGTTCGTTAGATCCTTTGTCTCTCAGATCCCGTGTTCATATGAGAAAGAAGATGGTACCCTATATGACCTCGAGGAAGTGCAAGCAGAGTTCCAGACTCTCGTCCGCAACAACTTTAATGATGATATCAATGCCAGCAAGATGAGTCGTCTTGCCGCAATGTCAGTGAAATTTGACAAGGCTGCGGGTGAAGTTCACGAATTTCTTCAGATGGTTGTCAATGGTGAAGAAATGTTAGAGAATCAGAATATTGTTCTAGAGAGTATCAGTGTTCCTGGCAGAGATGCGGTCACTCGCTTTTTAGAAGATATTGTTTCCCAGAATATCAACGGATGACATCACCAAAAAGCTAGAATGTTGATGAGGATGCATTTCAAAATAAAGCAGCTTTAAAACATATGCTTTTTGTTTTAAAGCATGTGCTTTCATCCTAATCTCATCCACTCTATATTTAGAAAGAAATCACTTTGTGATATTTGGAATCTTCTTTGCTTTAAAGCATTTGTTTTTTGTAGCTTTGTCTTAGAATAGTAATAAAGCTTGCGAGTTGGCAAGTTAGGGTTAATCAAGGAGATTTTAGGGTTCCCTACTCCTTTGATTTTAGTATAAATAAGGGCATCCTTGCCCATTGTTGGTAATGACTTTTGAGATAGCAAATTTGTTGTGCCTATTCTAGCCTGCAAACCTTGTTATTCTAGGTGTTTGTTCATTTGTGTTCATTGTTCTACAGTGTTTGATCGCTTACTATATGCCTACCTTTTGTTGCAGTATTGCTGTCCTGGAGTTGTATTAAACTTTGTGATATTGAAAAGAAGTCTCATGCCTACTTTGCTCTGATATTCTATATCGATTCATCAAGTTTTCGTCATTAGATGTGTAGCTTATGTGGCTTTATTTTTCAGCTTTCACCATTAAAGTACTTTTAGTCTTGTGGTGTAAATCTGGAGGAAAACTGCTTGAGTTTTTGTGTTAACAATCATTCCCCGTTCACTTTCAACTCGCTTTGCTCTGAATTTACTCAGGAGGTTGAAAGCGTCATTAGTCTATGCTAGTTGTAGTAGAAGTTTTATTAAAAAGGAAAAAACCTCTTTTGCAGCGTTTAGAGTTTTATAACCTTGTGCTTTGCAGCTGAGAATCAAAAAGAAGATAGGCGAGGTTTCACTTAATTTATCTTTTCGGTGAACATCAGTAAGAAAGGGAACTCCCCCTTCCAATAGGAGAGCAGTTTATCTGTGCATAGCTGTCCGTTTGCAAATCGCATACCAGAGGTGCGAATTGAAACGCCAACAGTTTTCTGGCGCCCACCGTGGGGCACGAGGCATAAAACTTCAAGCAAGCTTAAGCTTATGACACGGTAATGACTCTCTGGCGTCCTTCTGCTCGAGTTCAACAACCAAATCTTACACCACCTGCTATTCATCCAAATCTTGCACGAGTGGAAGGAGAGCAAACGGACATCATTAGCAGCCTTAGTAGTTTCATATTTGCGCAAAAGGAAAGTCCTAATCAGTGGAGAAATGCAACTGCTATCCTTGACGAAGAAGAACACAAAGCAGATCTTGCAGCAGAAAGACCAGTACTACCACCTCCCGCGTGGCAATAGATAATCCTAGCTCACAGGGTTTATTCAAGAAAGGGAAAGGTGGTGCTACAGATCCTTTCTTTCAAGATCTTGATTTTGCAAAAGTTGGAGAAGCATCCAACATAGCTCGAGAAATTCAGATAGTTCCTGAAGTCAAGCAGGAAGAATTACAAGAAGAACCAGTAATCCAGCCTAGAGCAATGGGTGATGCAAATAACAACAATCACAGTGATCCAAATCAAAGGTGACCGGTACCATTGCCTTGGGGCAATAACATTGGACCTTTGGCCCTACAAGCACATCATGATTTACCAAAGGGGTCAAGGAAGCACTTTCCTCGGTTCCATGGCGATGGAACTCAACATCCTGATGAACACATCTCTGCATTCACAACATCTTGTGCTGTTTTGCATGTATCACATGAAGATGTTTCCGTGCATCTCTTCGTTGAGACTCTCGCGGGAAATGCTGCCGATTGGTTCAATCATCTGGAACCAGGAATCATTACAAGTTGGGCAACTATGAGCGAGAAATTCTTGGCAAGGTTCAAGCCTGCCGAAGATGGTCACAGATTGTTCGCCCAACTCTCAAATTCAAAGATGGAAAACAATGAACCAATGAGGGAGTTTGTGGCAAGGTTTAATCGCCTAGTTACACATCTTTCTCATACTCTTAATCCATCTCCGCAAATTCTGTTGAGCAGTTTCATTAACACTCTTCCTTCTGAGATAGCCTTCTTTTTGAGATCGGCTAATGAAATAGAATTATCCAATGCACAAGAAAATGCCATCAAGTTAGAGGACGACATGATTACCTCTGGCAAGATGAAAACGGATTCAATCAGGCCTCTAGTTCAGAGTTCTGCAGATCCACTGCTACATAAGGTAGCAAACGAAGTGACTATCATGAAGAGACAGTTGCCTACTCAAGGGCAACCCGTGCAACAACAATACCAACCACAGCAACAGTATCAGCCTCAGCAACCATATTAGCCTAAGAGGAACAATTTTCAACCTTTCAATAACTATAGGCCCAGGTTGCCAGCACCTCCACGAAGGCAAGCAGTTGATGCTGCTTAAAACACAGTGTTTTGTTCCTTTCATGAGACTGATGCACATACTGGAGCCACGTGTCCTGAAAATTTAAGGATGAATCAAATCATGGGATATGCTGATGCTGCTCCTATTTCAAACATTGTTCCTTCCCCAAGTGTGAATGTTGTCTTACCACAGACGGACAACTTTGATGGTGACTCTACCACGGGATACTTCCAGAACGAACCCGTTTTAATGAAGGAAGAACAAGACGATTTTCGTCAATATTCTCTTGCAATGAATCATGAAAATCTTTCAACTCCTGTGTTTACACGTACTCAACATTTTAAAGCACAGAAGGAAGGAGAGGATAGACAAAGACCAAAAGAAAAGGAGAAGGAAGTGGCTTCCACTTCCAATGCTCAGCCATCACGTGAAAGTGTTCAGACTACTCAAAATTCATCTTCAACAAATTTTGATATAATCGATTCCATGATGAAGACAAAGGTGCAGATTTCTCGGCTGGAGTATCTTCAAGACCATCCAGATCAACTGGATAGAATTGTCAAGTATGTCAAGAAAGATACTGTCATGCAGCCCACATTGCTAGAATCTTCTGTTCCGGCAAGAGAGAAGCCAAAACCCTTCTATATTTCTCTGTATATAGGAGGTTATAAATTGAGCAATTGTATCATTGATTTAGGAGCCTCAGACAACGTCATGCCTTTGCAGGTAATGAATGCTTTGGGACTCTCGTGCACCAAAACACATGACAAGTGTTATTCGCTTGAGTCTAAATCAGTGCCATTGGTTGGACAATTGAAGGATGCTCAAGTTCGATTAGCGGCTTGCCTAGAGAAGAAAATAATGATGACTATCTTGGTAGCTGACATTCCAGCCAGTTATGGGATGCTACTAAGTAGAAGTTTCTACAAAGATCTCGGAGGAGAAATACAATTGGATTGGTCATCTGCGACCATTCCTTTAAAGAAAGGTAATTTCAAATTAGAACCAGAAACCAAGTCACGGTTCACGGTGGTGAAATCTCAGGATCCTCAAGCACAAGTGCTATACCAAGAAATGGGTCCTGGTACATATGTTATGCTGTCTGAAATAACTGAAGAAAATCAGGAAGTTGTCTGTGCGGTTGACAAATCAGAGGAGGAATCTGAAGAAATGTTCAACTTACAAACCTTCTTTGGTGAAGAAGAAGTGCGACAATCTTCTCAAGAACGCAACAATGATGAATTAGATCTGTTTTTCTCGTCTTTTGAAGGCTGGTTTGAAAAACCTATGTCAAATATATCCAAGGGAGAGACTCAAAAAGTTCTACAAGCAGAACAAGAGCATGACCTTCTTTTTGAAGATGATTTCTTCCTGGAAGAATTTTTCAGAACTGGAGATCATATAGAAGTTCCATTATCAGATCTAAATTGTTTTCAACATCAGTGGGAAAGTGATTCTTCAATGGAAGATACTGGAGACTTTCCTTTACAAAATAGCCCATCTTCACCTGCATCTCGAGAATCTTTCATACATACTAGTGAAGAGGACGATGTTGAATCCATCTATGAACCTATAAAAGAAAAAGACTTTACTGATACTATGCACCCGGTATGGAATACAACATATGAAGAGGTTGATGGAGAAGAGGAGTTCATGGAATATTCAGTTTTGGTCACTAAAGAGGATGATATTGAAAAATCAGAGATTATTGACAAATGTCTTGTGAGATACGCTGTGTGTGAGATTGATCAAGAAGAAGAAGAGGAAACATATGGGTCAGATGAAGCTGTCTATGATTCTACTCCTTTTACAGAGCAAGAAAGATACATGAATGCCGAAGAAGAAGTGATGATGGATATTTGCATTGAAGAAGAGTACTCTACAGAGGGTGATGAGATTCCAGGTAATGAATGGGAAAGTGAGCTATTAGGTGAAGATGTTCAAGAGTTTAAGCATTCAGATCTCGATTACTCATCAAATTTTGAAGAGTGGATGGACGAAAACACAACCAATGAAGAAGCTCCTAAAGCACTTGAAAAATGGGCAACGACAGTTGTGGATCCTATAAGCCAAGAATCAGTGAGGAGAGTCATGTATGAGCAGCTTACACCTTTTCCAGAAGATGATGCATTGACTGAATACAAGGTTGCGTGTGTACAAGATATAAATGAAACTCATATTCAATATGTGGTGCTGACCATTTCCACAAATGTACTTTGGCCACAAGACTTTCCTGTATATCTTCAGAAAGAAGTTTTGTATCTCCACATATTGCAGAGGTTGCTTGCATTAGAGGAAGATGCTCCACCTGATCCCTAGCATATCAATCAGTTTCTCAGAAACTTCTCATGGCCTGAACGTGAATACCCTCCTGAATCATGGCTCTTTGAGAGGATGTTGCAGAGAAAGAAAAGTTTTGTGCTACCAAGGCAATCTTCACAGCTAAAGAGGGATAGTTCTTACTTTTTTGAGTTGATTGACGGTTTCATGTAATAGTCCTAATCTCTTCTCATCCTTGCTCAGGAGAAAGAGCGTGTGAAACACTTTTTGTTCTCGTAATGTGTTTCCCCTTTCTGTGATGTGATCGTTATGTCGTAATATTTTTCCCCTTTCCGTAATGTGACAGTTGTGTTTCTTGTGTGTTCTGGGAAGTTCCAACTTCTTAGGTGATTTTAGGAAGTCCGGTTTTAGGTGATGTAGGAAAATGTCTTGTTCTAGGTGATTAGGAATGTAACCTGACTCTATTGCCCAATGGATAAGGCACTGGTCCAACTTGCAAAAGTCTAGAGATTCTTGATTCTCCTATGACGTAAGTATCCGCCATGGTCCCCAGATAGAGCCAATTGTTGTACCCAACCAAATTTTTTGCTTCATTAAGGCATTTTGAAACAAGTCTAGAAAATTTTTCGTCAAAAAGTCAAAAAAGCAAAATTTCTAAAAATAGAAATTTCTATTTTTAGAAATTTCTAAAAATAGACGTCGAGTTAGGTTTTCTGGGTTTCTTGAGATATGGATGTTGGCAAAACTTTCTAAAAATAGAATCTCCAAATCAGGTGTCACGCTCGATTCTCACTGGTCGATTTTGCTTCACGATCGGTGCAGTTTAGACGAAATCTTCAAACGACCAAGTTTTCTCTACTGGGTCATTTTTGCTTTTTTCACAAGGTGAAGCATGAGCTCGAAAGTCATCAATACAGAAAAGTTCACCTGCCAAATCTCTTCGACGAGTTTCCAACGCTGTTTCAACGACGCAAAATTGACAAATGGCCGTCGACTCGACGATGCACGCAAAATGATGCAAGATGGATTCAAGGTGAATGGAAAAGCTGGAAAATCATAAAAATGGCTAAGTCTGGTGAAACTGGGTGCCCCAGGAGGCTTGGGGTGCCCATCCTCTCCTGTGTTAGTTTTTTTCACGTTTTTCAAGAAACGTCGAAAATGCTTCCGTCAGCTCTTTTCCAGTTGGTCAAACTTGGTCAAACGATGTCAAAAGTCAGTCAAAGCCAGGATTTCATCATAGATATGTTCAGACTACTCAGATCATCATTTGTCCTGCCTCAACAGTCGTCAGAACGACCGAAATCGAAGACCGAACAAGAGCCGTCGGCACGGAAATCGAGAAAAGGTACAAAATTGAAAATTTTTGAAAATTTTTCTAAGTGTTGACAAATTGGGCGCCCTTCGAGGCTTGGGGCGCCCATCCTCACCAGTGTTAGATTATTTTTCATGTTTTTCTCGAAAAACGTGAATCTCCTTCTATCGGCCCGCTCTAGTTCAGTGTTGATCAGTTTGGCACATTTTTCAAGGTGAACAAAAGGTACAATCAGCTCAATTTTCATCAGGCTTGCATATTTGCCAGATTATCACACTCATTTTCATCCCAGTTGTTAGAAATTGACAGCTAAATAGGGGTCCTGTGCCTCCAGAACACGCACGCAAACCAAGAAATTGAGAAAGTTGAAAAAACTAAAAAAATGGCTAAGTGTTGGGAAACTGGGTGCCCCAGGAGGCTTGGGGCACCCATCTTGAGCAGTGTTAGAATATTTTTGTGTTTTCAGTGTTTTTCGACATGCCTTGTTACCAATCTTCGCTTGTTGGCAGTTTCCGGAAGGTCAAACTTGGTCAAACGATGTCAGATCGTCGAACGGAGGCAGGGGATGGAATCTCAGTTGATCAACCTCCAAAATGTCAGGATCAGTTAGCTTTTTCAGTTCATGACGACATTTTCCTGCCTTGTTGAAGTCGGAGACAAGCCATATTTGAGTCAAAACAAGTGTTGAAGTGTCGAAAATGAAGAAAATTTTGTTAACACTTCTTCCAACTCGCGCATTCGATAACATCATCAAAGAAGATATTTTTCGTCATCTTGCACATGAAACCATAGGCTCCTACAAAATAGGGATTCTTCCTATTCGAAGACATCCACTTGGATTTATGCTTTAAAATTTGCTTTCTTCATGGATGAGGATTAAGTTTTCTTCTCACACAAGTAAAGCTATTTTTTCGACCAAAAGATTTATAAAGACAAGCTTTGGGCTTCTTTATTTCATTTTCTTTTGCAGGTTGCATCTTGAGGAAAGATTTTATTTTTTCTTTCAACGAAGATTCGAAGACCCAAACCAGGTGCTTTTTCAGTTTTCTTCATGGATTCGGGTTGAGGAAGAAGAGAGGCTTGCTTTTTCAAGGTCCTTGTTTCAAGGAGATCATTTTTAAGAAATCCGACCAGAGCTTTTTTAGTTTTCGTCGAGATGGGTCCATCCAGATTATCATCCTCTTGAAGATTGGGAGTTGTGCTTTTTTTTGGGAAACTGCTTTTTTCCCGCTTTTTCAAGAAAATCTTTGCTTTTTCAAAATCTGACAATCTGGGTTGCTTAGAAACGGAATTATCTACAAAACCCATGTGCTAGCTTTTTTAGCTCACACTCTGCTTTTTCTAAAAATCAGCAAACAATTATTAGCCATCTGTCTAATACTTTTTCCAACATAGGCGTGTTCACAGTTGATTTTCAAATCTTCCAGTATGCAATACTCTCCAACACAAATCATACACAAAACAACATTGGTTCATGATTACCTGAAAACTTGTGAAATAGACTTGCATAAAGTACTTCCAGTAATCAATTTACACTCCTTGGAGGATGTAGGAAATAATGCCATCAGGAATCTTGGACACTCCGGTTTGCTTGTAGCGGCATCCTTTCCTATCACCATGCAAAGTATCGAGTTCGTGATTGCTTGCATGATGCATTACAACTCGGTCACAAGAGAAATTCAGTCAGGTGATGGACGTGTGCTCTGCAGCTTGAGGCCAAACGACATTGAAAAGTTTTTTACAATACCTATTTGGAGAGAGAACTTAACTATTTCACTTGAAGAATGCAAGAGGGTTTGGAACAATGATAAAGAAAAATACAGAAAAAAGATTGGTCAGATGTGGTTGAAAGAAAAGCAGAATGTTATGCCAAAGAACGTTGGACGTGGAGAATTCAAGGAGGAGCATGCAATAATGATTACTCTGCTAAGTCGTATCACGGGTCAAGCAGATGTAAACAAATTTCAGCCTTGGATGTTTTACATCATGTCCCAGATTGTTGACGGAACTGAATTCTATGATTGGTCGGCACTAATCAGTGATTGTCTCCACCAACAAATAATTGATTTCCAAAGGGCTCATGAATTCCATATGATATCATACCTTGTGTATTTGATGGCTTTTCAGGGTCAATTCAGAGGTTTGAATGTTGTTGGAACTCTGGGTACTCAGCATGTGTATCACCATTTCCTGCAATTAGAGATCTCTCAAGCTGAACGACATTACAGGCAGGTGAATGATGCATTCTTGATGCATGCAGTGCGAGACATGGACAAGGAGTTGCATATACGATTTTCTGTAGAGGCTAGAATAGTAATGGCAGAATGGGCTAATTGGTTTATCCAATTTCCTACTTTTTGCTACATCAGGGTATATGGCTTCTCAGGAGAGCCAGCCATGTTGCCGCGATATCCTACAGACGAAATAATATTTATGGAAGTTTTGAGGCAAGCTTATCAAGTGCATACATTTTTACGTAGCAGACGCAAGACTGCCTTCAATTTTCCACTTGGGATGAGTATTTATAGATGTAGATCTAGAGCAGATGCCAAGGCATTCGGTAATGAATCATCCAGCTATGGTCTTAAGTTTTTTGACAGGAGATCTTCGTATGATCCCCGTGGTGTTTATGCATCACATCTTGGTCAGAATTGTACACACAAGTTTGCAGTTGAAGAATTATGGGGTAATTGTGCTGATGAGTATGAAGTGCGAGGACGCAGTTACAGTAGGTTCACTCTTCAGCAAATGTCTGATATCTTATCAGAAGACATAGAGGGTTTGACAGAGAGTGGTGAAGTTCTACTTCCCACGTATTTCAGAGACCAAATTGAGCAACAACCGTTGCCACCAGTTAATTGGTCAGTAAAAGAGAGGACTTTAATTGAGGAGAGAACAAGTTGAGTGGTTAAAAATAGTTTGATATTCTTGAAGACTAAGCAGAAGGATGATATTCCAGTAGCAGAGCCGCCAGTTGTGCAACCATCAGAGCCTTCCACTTCCAAGCCAAAACAAAGAGTAAAAGCTATGAGTGTTCTCCCAGAGGGAACAAAAATGGCAAAGTTAAAGAAGAAAAAAGACGAGTCTCCAGCTCATGTCCAACAGGAACATCCATCAGTTGAACCAGAAGCTCCTGTTGAAACAATGCCGCATGTTGAAGTGTTACCTTCAGATCATGTATCTCCACCTTCTTCACCAATCCCTTCTCCTATTCACATAGATTCAGAGCCAGATTCACCGGTTCGCAACTTTGATGCAAGCATTGATTCATTAGGAGCTGATGAGGTGAGAACCGAGTTTCCAAGAGAGGATGGCTCATCCTGGCTTGAAAACATTCTGGGAAGGAAGAGAAGAAAGCCCTCATATCAGCTGGATTTAACAGAGCTAAAAAGCGTCTATCAAGACACACCAGACAAGCAGCTGAAGAAGCAGATTCGCATTGAGAAGAATGCGGATGGAGAAATAATTCTTGAGACTACAACACCTCCATAAAATAGAAGGGCTAATGATGCCAAGGTTGATGACTTCACGGTTGTCAAAGCTAACCTTGGTAGAAGTACTCGCCATACAGACGTCAATCTCTTCGAGGTTGCAACGGATAGCTTGAAGGAAAGAGTGTTGAGAGATGGAGAAGACAAGGCAGCTCTCAAAGCTGAGGTTCAATAGTTGCGGCAATACATTTCCAACCTTTTTCATGGCACTTCACAGGCTGATTTGCTTCTTTCACCAAGTCTTGGATCACCAGCCGATCAGCGGCATTTCAATAAGTTGGTCCTCTATGGGAGGCACATGGACAGTTGGGTAGAAGAATTTGTGACTAAAGGGAGAGTTGTACTTGCAAAGCTTTATTAGTTGAAGTACAACGCTCATGATTTACGCTAAGGCATACAGGGGTCGCAGCAGATCATGGCAGAAAATAGACTGGTGTTTGAGATCATTATCTCTGACTTGAAGATTGCACTTGATACTGTTGATTCAGCTGAAGATAAGAAGACAACTTCTACTTGGAAAGCGCAATATCTTTTCACAATAAAAACTTATGACAGTATGATTTCAGAGTTGACAGAATGGAAAGAAAAGGTAATCGGCATCCTCAAGTTCGTCAGATCCTTTGTCTCTTAGATCCCGTGTTCATATGAGAAAGAAGATGGTACCCTGTATGACCTCGGGGAAGTGCAAGCAGAGTTCCAGACTCTCGTCCGCAACAACTTTAATGATGATATCAATGCCAGCAAGATGAGTCGTCTTGCCACAATGTCAGTGAAATTTGACAAGGCTGCGGGTGAAGTTCACGAATTTCTTCACATGGTTGTCAATGGTGAAGAAATGTTAGAGAATTAGAATATTGTTTTAGAGAGTATCAGTGTTCCTGGCAGAGATGCGGTCACTCACTTTTTAGAAGATATTGTTTCCCAGAATATCAATGGATGACATCACCAAAAAGCTAGAATGTTGATGAGGATGCATTTCAAAATAAAGCAGCTTTAAAACATATGCTTTTTGTTTTAAAGCATGTGCTTTCATCATAATCTCATCCACTCTATATTTAGAAAGAAATCACTTTGTGATAGTTGGAATCTTCTTTGCTTTAAAGCATTTATTTTTTGTATCTTTGTCTTAGAATAGTAATAAAGCTTGCGAGTTAGCAAGTTAGGGTTAATCAAGGAGATTTTAGGGTTCCCTACTCCTTTGATTTTAGTATAAATAAGGGCATCCTTGCCCATTGTTGGTAATGACTTTTGAGATAGCAAATTTGTTGTGCCTATTCTAGCCTACAAACCTTGTTATTCTAGGTGTTTGTTCATTTGTGTTCATTGTTCTCCAGTGTTTGATTGCTTACTGTATGCCTACCTTTTGTTGTAGTATTGCTGTCCTGGAGTTGTATTAAACTTTGTGATATTGAAAAGAAGTCTCATGCCTACTTTGCTCTGATATTCTATATCGATTCATCAAGTTTTTGTTGTTAGATGTGTAGCTTCTGTGGCTTTCTTTTTCAGCTTTCACCATTAAAGTACTTTTAGTCTTGTGGTGTAAATCTGGAGGAAAACTGCTTGAGTTTTTGTGTTAACAATCATTCCCCGTTCACTTTCAACTCCCTTTGCTATGAATTTACTCAGGAGGTTGAAAGCGTCATTAGTCTATGCTAGTTGTAGTAGAAGTTTTATTAAAAAGGAAAAAACCTCTTCTGTAGCGTTTAGAGTTTTATAACCTTGTGCTCTGCAGCTGAGAATCAAAAAGAAGATAGGCGAGGTTTCACTTAATTTATTTTTTCGGTGAACATCAGCAAGAAAGGGAACTCCCCCTTCCAATAGGAGAGCAGTTTATCTGTGCATAGCTGTTCATTTCCAAATTGCATACCAGAGGTGCGAATTGAAATGCCAACAGAGATCATGTCCTACTTTGAGACAAGAGAAGAGAACCTAGAGGAGTTGACACTAAAATTGATTCACTTTGGAAGGCCCCCTTCCCAATCAAGCAAGTTTGTAAGAATAACACAGTTCTTTTGTCCTATTTTGATGGAACACCCTTGGCCCTTTATTACAATGGGAAAGATTTCAAGCTATGCAGGATGTAAAACTGGTTGTCCCTCATATTTTTACTTTAGTTTCCCCTACTTTCTTTGTTTCCCTATTTTCCTTGTTTTGTCTTGCTTTCCTAGTTGGTTGTGTTTTTGTTTTCTTGGTTTTTCCCATTCCCTTTTAACTCACATGTTGTTCTTTCCTTTTGACTATATTGCCCAATGGATAAGGCACTGGTTTTTTGCTCAAGATCCTAGGTTCCTACTTTGTCTTTTGCAGTCATCATCTCTAGTTAGAGCTAGTTGTTGCTTTGTGAAATTTTTGCTCAAAATTTTTCAAAAGATTCCCGAATAATCTTTTTCCTTGTTTGGATTGATCTTTTTCAAAGCCCCAAGTGCAGAGAAGCTCATTACATTTCAAGGTTTTATTCCTTGAAGTATTTTTCCCTTTGTGTCAACACTTTTAAGTTTTATAGAACTCTGTTGGTGTTTTCACAAGTTTGTAAACCTCCTAAAATGTCAGTAGATCCCTTTTCTAGTGTTTGTTAATGTTTTCCTTTTTTCATGAACCACTTAAGCTCTCAACAAATTTTCTTTCATCATCCTTTGGAAGGTTCGTAAGGATATAAAATCTCTGACAATAAAGGCATCGAAGGTTCGCAAACCTTAGAAACCTCCGACAAGGTTCATAGGAAGTTCAAAGCTCTGACCGGTGCTAAAAAGAGGAAGCATCAGAGAGTTCATAGGTTCTCAAAACTCGTGAAACGTTGACAAGTTCTTAAAATCTTTCAAGAAAAACAAAAGATGAAACATGAAAACTTTGGAAAGTTCACAAGTTTGTGAAATCTCCAAATTCCCGTCAATTTTGATGAAGGATATAAAATAAAGAAGTTTCAACGAGTTCATGAAATCACCAAAACATTGACAAAAGTTTCATGAGTTTCATAAATGCTAACAAAGAAACCTTCTCAAGTTATGAGTCAATGAGTTCAAGGTTTGTTGAAGTAGTCGACAAAGTTTAAAGAGAACATAATTCTAAGAGTAAGATGAAAGAGGCAACACTTTTAAAAAAAAAGTTTGCAAACTTTCCAAAGCACTAAAAAGGTTTAGCAAAATGCAAAACCTCTAACAAGACTAACCATAAGTTACTAAATGATTTTCAAATCTCATTTACAATTGCCAAAGAATTTGAACATTACAAGACCTTTGCCACCTATTTCAATCTACTTTGTAGTCATGATTTCTCTACAAATTGACTACAAATCATCCTTCCACTAGGTCCAATCCACATTTCCAAGTAAGTTTTATGCTTCTCATATGAAATTGCATTGTATTGTTATGATTTTTCCATAATTTTTTCTTGCCTTGCTAGTTCAAAGCTCCACTTTTGCTTTGCTATGAAATTTAATTCCCTCTAGTTTAGGCCTGCATAGTCATGAATCGCACCTATTCATATGGTCCCATATGTCAAAACAATTCTCTCTCCTTGGCGATTTACCAAAATCTCTTGCAAAACCTTGCTCATCTTGTCTATATTCTTCCCAAACCTCACAAAATGAAATTCAAGTACCAAGGCTATGAACATGTCACCATTCTAGATAACGCATTTCAAAGGTGGAAGACAATATAGTAGAGAAAAACCCTAGGTCTCCCATAGTAGAGGCAAGTTTAGATGAATTATGGGATCGCATGAGGCAAAAACCTAGGTCTTCCATAGTAGAGGCAAATTTTCAAAGTGGTTTAGCTCATGTCGATGGTTTTTATATTGTTGTATAGTGCACAAACTTAGTCCTAGAATGTGTAAAGCACTACAAACTAGATACCATGGAAATACAAATTGTTAATGACCATCTCGTAGCCAAATTAAATTGCCCTTGAATTAGCATCATGCTTAAACTTCCACAAAGGGAGGAATATACAGACATGGATAAGGATAAAGGCACCTACTAATTTCAAGATAAGAGGGATATCTGTCTCAACAATATTGCCAAACATAGGTTGAAAGTAGCAAAGGAGGGCAAGTCTCGAATTCCCAAGAACTTGCAAACGTCTCATTTCAAGGACATCTCTAATAAAATCAAGCTTTTGAATAGGGTAGTTTGGAATAAAGAGACTAGTACCTTTGAATACTAGATGTGTCAGTTTATCATTATCATTAGCTATGCTTCATAGTTCATAGATTGGGAAAAACTAATCAGTGATAACTTGCATAATTAATTGTTGAACTTCCAAACAACCCAACAACTTTATATGTCATCTTATCTATTTTATGCTATTGCAAATATGAAGGCATGGCATGGGCTACATAAACAATGAACAAACTTCATGTCAATATCCTCCATCTTGGTTGGCTACCCTAGTGATGTCTTAGATTTTCATGAAAGAACGAAAGATGTGGATGATACTTTGATAACCTAGAAGCCGTGATTACTTAATACCATGGTTCCTAGCACCAAGTTAATTTCTCCAACAGTCAAGAAATTCAAAGTTTTCAAGGGGAAATCATCATCAGAGAAGTCACCATATCCCAAGTCTAAGGTTCACAAAGAATAAAGTTAAAATCAGTAGCAACATGCTTTATTATTATTTCATTATTTTACTTTTTCAAAAGAGTTTGTAAATTAAGTCATCTTTATATGACTTAATAAAGTGACTTTATGTTTATAACTTAAGGTTATAAAAATAATGGCCTTTTAAAAAGTCATTAAGTTTTAGTTACTTGTTTTTCCTGCTTTATGGTTAAAAGAATAACACCAAAAATCTTAAAACCTTCCTACGAGGGAGTTGCCCCTCCTAAACACAAAGGAAGATTGTTAATTTAATAGCAATCTCTCCAACTGTTGTAAACTTTGTCACTGCCCACTATGCGAGTCAAGGCTAATTTTTAGCGATAACTATAATGAAAAATCTATTTACTGACATTCTCAAAGGACAAAGTGATTGGATCACTTGAGGGGATACTCCTTTGTAGTCTATCCAAATCCATCATATTCAGGGGTGTTATGCAATACCTCAAAATAAAATGGAGTGGATGTGAAAAAGCAGTGAAAAAGTAGGACAAAAACTAAAAAGCAGAGAAAAAGTAGGATAAAAAAAGGAAACTAGGATCAAAGCAATATGGATACAAATAACTCTAATAGAAGCTTTTGTTCTTCACATCAGGTTCACTAAAATATGTGAAGTTCAAAATGCGACCCGAGCATAATGCAAATGAGTAGGACATTTACACAACACATGGGGTTAGGAACCCTTGTAGAGGCAACCTCCCAGTCACTCCTATCATGACAATAGTCAGTTGAGTGATGATGACACTGAGGGGTTGTCCCTCTCTCTTGGGAGTGGGGCTTTGCGAGCCTCAGTTGAGGCGATTGCACTTGTCTATTGGGTATTTGTGTTATTGTTGTGATCAATGCCATTGATTTATTGTTGTTGTTGAGTTCTTTGGATAGGTGTTGTAATATTTAACTTATGCAATTGAAGAACTAATTCCTAAAGTAAGTTATGGTCTTCATTACCTTCTTCTCTTATGATTTGTACATTATGAACTTCTTGATGAAATGTGTTGAAGATTTGGTCTTGGATTTGAAAGATTGTGTTGATGTGAGTTATAACTGTTTATTATCTAATTTGTTTCAAGATTTCAATTTGTCCCTGAATGTCTTCTTCTACTAAATTTTCTTGTTTTGGGAGATTAGCTCTGGTCTTCTCCAAGATTTGTTTTATCCAATCTTCTCTCAGACCAGAGCACATTGGATGCTTACGGGAGAAGATTTGGATGTTCAAAAGTTTTGTGGTTTATGATGTGATTTATTTTCCTTAGGATGAAGCCAAGGTCTTGTTTTGAAGTGTTTTGAGGTTGGATGCCTCATGGTGAAAACAAGGGCTTTGAATGTTGACAATAAAAAAGTATGCGTTGTTAAAAATGAGATCTCTAGATGCAACCATAACTATATGAAATGCATGCAATTTTGGTTTCTTTTCCAATATTTTGATGTGATCTAATTATTAGGAAAGAAATATGAATGCAACCATATGTCTTTTCCCAGATGCAGTTTGTTTATGTTGTGTTTTTTCAATTTTAATGTTGTAATGATTTAATCTAATAAAGAAAAGATGTGATTTAATCTAAGAATGCAAAATATTTCTCCTAGACTAGAAAAGCAATTAAAATCAAGAAGAAACAAAATCAATGTTTATTTCCTCAAGAGCAATGATATTTTTTAATTACTACTTCTACTTTAGAAAAGCAATGAAAGACCCTCTAATGGTGGCGCCAATGCCATGCAAAAGTCCCTAGAAGTCCAGCTATCTAGTAACCTTCTCCATAGTAGTTGGGTACTTCGCTTAATGAAAAGAAAATGGTAAGACTTTGAGGATATTTGAAAAGGCAAGAAGAAACGAAGCACAAAGACTTGTATGCATTAAAAAGAAAAGAGGCTCAATCTGTGTCCTATGTTCAACATTCTTGAAGCTCATGTATCTACACATATTTGTATTATTCATATAGCATCACGAATGACCTATTAAAGTAGGGCAATTATCTTCTTTTGGTTCCCATAATGCTAACCTCAACATTATGTAATACTCCCAATGGTTGAGTTTGTCTTGTTGGCCATGAATAATATATTTTGATATTGTTGTAATGTTGGACATTGCATCTCTATCCAAGCTAAAAGCTTCTATGAGATATCTATCCTATGTATATCTAAGCTAAAAGCTTGTAAGCAAAAGGCTCAAGGCCTATAGAGAAGCTTGAATTTGAAAGCTTGTGAGAGCACAAGAGAGCAAGAGAAGGCATGCTAAAATGAAAAAAATGAAGGGGTATTTATAGGTAGAAATGGTAGGGAATGGAAGAAGAGATAAAATCAAAAGAAGTAGTTAACTCAAAAATAAATGAAAACAATTCCATGAATAGCTGAAGAGAAAAAGAAAACTTGAGAAAACTAAAAGTCAACAAGAGTGAACTCAAAGAGAAAATAGAAACAATTTAGAAGTTATAAGAATTGATCGTGAGTTCACAAAGGAAAGAAAGTGAGAAAAGGATGAGATGACGCAAAACTATGTGAGCTAAAATGAGCAAGAAATCAAGATAAAAAGCTAAAACAATGAGTTAACAAGTGCATCAAAAAATGACGGGGTCGCCCCTTTTGGAAGTAGGGTTACCCATGTGACCCAGAGACCCTATGGGTGACCCTAAGATAAAAAGGGGTGACCCTAAACAAGCAAAAACAAGGGTTCAACAAGACAACACATAGAATAGGGAAAGTCAACTAGGTGGCAAATAAGAGGGACAAAAGATAAAAAGACAAGAGGGGAAGTCACAAAGACATGAAACCACTGGGAGAAGTAAAATAACACCTTCAAGGGTCATGAGTTGTTACCTCCACAACATCATAGAATTACCATGTAGGCTTGATGTTATTTTAGTAGTTACAGACATAAAATCTCTATTGAAGAGTTGTTACCTTGAGAGTGTATTGTAATTTGATTGTTGTGATTAATACATTGAGCCTACTCCTTTGATGCTAGGTCTTTTATGTAAGGATTTCCCTAGGGTATATCTTGTGTTGTGTGTTGCTCATTGTTTATATCTATATCTAGTTGCACTATTTGTCTCATATGATCTGTGTGGAAATTGCATTAATTTTACTTGGTTTCCTTCTAAATAAATGGTTAAGGGTAGTATATGATATCTTGATTGATACTATAACTGAAGCTAATAATCTAACTAAAAATGCTTGGATAGAGATGTGATGTCCAACATTACAACAATCTCAAAATATATTATTTATGGCCAACAAGACGAGCTCAACCATTGGGAGTATTACATAATGTTGACGTTAGCATTATGGGAACCGAATTTATAGTAGTTTCTGAAGTAAATGAACTTGCAAAAGATGATAATTACCCTACTTTAATAGGTCATTTGTGATGTTATATGAATACTACAAATATGTGTGATACATGAGCTTCAAGAATGGTGAACATATAGCAACGATCCTATTAGATGCAAAAAAAGGAATTGCCTATATATAGAGACAATTGATGTTAATGATGACATACATGACATTACTTGAATTATTATCAAACAATCTTAGATATCTATGAATATAGCATCATATGAGGATCATAAAACATCTAGATGGACTCTCATAAGTCTTGAAATCACTAGGTTCTTTCCAAATAATGTGTAATGGATAATATAAATCTAAAGATAGAAACATTTTCAATCTATGGTTTTCCTAAAAAGAATTTTTAATCAAGGGTTTAGAAATCACAATGCACAATTTTCTTAGAAATACAAATATTTAATGCAAGGTTTTCCTAAAAATAAGAGTTTTCATTTTCAATTGACAAATTATGTTCAATCAATTTTTAAATAATTCATGTAATTTGTCGCATGCAATTTTTATTTAATATTCTATAGTTTAGTTCTAATGGTAGCATTAAAAATAATAAGAAAAGGTTGGTACCTATATGTGAGATCCAATAATAGGTTAATCTCTCTTCTCTAATCAGTGAACCAAAAAAGAGAAAAATAGAAAGTTGTTTAGAGAATCATGCTAATTCCTTATAAAACTATAGTATGGTATGTCACCATAGCTATCAAAAATAAAACAAGCCATTAGAAACATAAGAAATAGTAGTTTTGAAAGTGGAAATGGAATGAAATGGATGGGTTTGTTGGAAATAAGCCACACCCAGGCGGACGATGGGCTGGCCACAAGGGGCCAGTAGCTTAGTTGGTAGAGCATTCCAGCAACAAATGGAAGGTCCTAGGTTTGAGTCCTAACTGATCCATATGAGTTGTAGTTCAACAATTGGTATCAGAGCCAGGCTAGGAGCCCCAAGCAATTGTAGTGTGGCTTAAGGAGGGGTGTTGGAAATAAGCCACACCCATACCTATAAGCAAAAAAATCATGCACAGCCTCCACGAGGACCCCTATGATGATATATGATCCTTGTCACATACATGTAAGCATGAAATACTGTTCTCTAAGAAGCAAAACTCTTGGTGACGTGTCTTTTCTTCCATCTTGTGTTGTTTCCTCTTTGTCGTTTTCCCTCTCTCTTTGTTGTCAACACTTTTTGACACTTGTCAATTTGTATTTTTCTGAGCTTTCAACCTTGTTCCTAAGCCTTGTATGCATCTTGTAGGTGAGTTTTCACATTTCCCCTATGTTTTTCATCTTCTCCATCTCCTAGAAGCCTTTTAGAGGTCCCCTAGAGCCATCTCCCACTTTCAATTTTTAGTTTCACTCAACCAATCCAAATCTCCCCTATTATTTCTAGATCTCCCGTTGGGAAATCCTACTTTGCAAGTGGAGATTTAGATTCTTGCACATGACTGACTTGTTTTCAGAGGTAGATCCCCTCCTTTTCATCTCCTCTACCATCTCCCATCATGCATTTTCACCCAAACCCCTTTCTTTCTAGATCTCCCGCCGAGCGACCCTCATAAATCAGGATCTCCCCCCAGGTGACCCATGGGCAACCCTGTCGCGTTTCCAACCGTGAAAAAACTTGAGTTTCTAACTCAAAATAGCTCCATTTTCACCTATTTTTCTTCCAATTTGCATGATTTTTGATGCCTAATTTGGAGCTAACTATTTCATGCATCCACACATGCATAATTAGCTCTATTTCATCTTTAGTTAACAATTCATGCATTCCCATGCATTCTTCTAACTCCATTTCTTCTTCAGTGATAATTTATCATTGCTTCATCACTCCCTAATCAATCCAGTTCACCCCTCAATCAAGCCTGTTAACTCTTCAATAAAATTGAGTTAACTTCTCAATCAATTTCACCTCTCATGCCTTCTTCAAACCTATAAATACCCCTCACCTCTTCATTATATTTCAAGTTGGGCAATTTGGAGAATACTCTTCTCATCTTCACAAGCTTTTTCAAGCTTCTTCATAGACCTTTGAGCCTCTTTCTTCGTTTCTTTCTTTAGTTCTCCAAAGCTTCAAAGCTTTCATTGATGCATAGCTTCAAAGCTCTTCCATAGAGGCAAATTCATTGTGCACATAGCTCTTGCTAAGTTTTTGCTCTCCAATCAGCATTCTCATGCTCACACAGGATGAAGGTGCCTTTTGTTTGTTCATTTGTTTATCAAACTTTCACATCAAACTCTTCAAGCACCCTTACGTTGCTTCAATCAAGCCATCGTGCTCATCGACAACTCTCATTGATCTCTCTTTGCAAAGCTTCTAAAGCTTCTTTTGCTTCTTGATGTTGTCTTTTCGCCAAGAGGTCTTCCCGCTACTTCAAGAGGATACGAGGTTGCCATCAAGCATTTCTGAGGGTAGTGGAGGCTCGCAAGTCTTCTTTATTTTAGGTCCCTCTATGCTTTTTATCAATTGGTAGTCATTAGAAAATTGAAATTGCTCTTGGGATTAGTATTTTATTGCTTTTTCCTTGATAGAATAGTTAGATCTAGCATTCTAGAAGTAATTTGCATTCATAGTGTAACTCATTTACTTGCAATTTCCTTTCCTAGATTAAATCATTTCAAGACATTTGAAAACCCCAAAAACATAGAATAATTGCATCAGGTAAAATTCATTCCAGTTGCATTCATCTTTTGATTGATAGATTAAAAAGCATCTTTTATTTCTAAAAATACCAAAAAAGCACCAAAAAAAAAGTTTTGCACTTCATATAGTTGCATTCATAAATATAAAAAAAGAACAAAAATATTAGGTACTTAGATAAATTGCAAACCCTTGATACCACCACAAGGTCAATAAAAATCAACGCACAACGAAACCTTAGGTCGATCAAAACCCTAAGTCAAACCCTAGGTCTAGTCAAGGTTATCCAGCATATGCCTATCTCTTGTCTCGGCTCACGAATGTGGCCAGGATTAAGAGGTGAGTGGGTGAGGGCAATCATCGACGAAATAGAGGAAATCCATCCGAGACCACAACAAGATCCATTTGTCTTACAACAACTAGAAGCATTTAGACTTCAAATACAACAAGCAATCATCCAACAATTCAAAAGAGAACGTCAACGAGAACAAGCCATCAACAAAAATAACAGCTTACCCACACAGAGGTGGAATAGTAGAAACCCCAACAGAAGAAGAGTAACTAGTGACCCTTCGAGTCATACGGTTATCTCTACAACAACAATCATTGAATGAAACATCTACATTAGCACACAACAACAAAGGCCCCAGGACATGCCGACCCCTCTCTGCGAAGTCTAGCTCTCCAATGAGCCAGACCACCCCGTGTCTTGCCTCCTCTCGATTGACTACTTCCACGAGAGTGAGAGTGAATGTAAGCACAAAAATCACTCACTGCCTCCATGAGGACCCCTATGATGAGTCAGATCCTTGTCACGTACATGTAAGCGTGAAAATAAATCCTTTGGGCAGCAGGCCTCTTGACGACGTGTCCTCTCTTCTTTTGTGTCGTTTTTGCTTTGTCGATTCTCCTTCTTCTCCTTCTTCCCTGTTTGCGACGCTTTTCGACACTTGTTGCGACACTTGTCGACTTACTTTTTCTAGCTTGCAACCTTAGTCCTAGGCCTTGTGAGTGTCTTGTAGGTGAGTTTTCACCTCATCCCTTTGTGTTTTTGTCTAGTGCACCTCATAAAAGCCTTCTAGAGGTCCCTTGATCCCTCTCCCGCTTTCAGTTTTCAATTTCGACCTTCCTATCCAAATCTCCCCCTATTATTTCAAGATCTCCCTGAGAGATCCTGCAGATGCAAGTGGAGATTTGGATTCTTCCTCATGATTGACCTGTTTCTTGATGCAGAAATCATCTTTTTCCTCCCTTTTTCCTTCTGCCACCCTGATTTTTGTATTCTGCCCTGTTTCACCCCGGATCTCCCCGGGCGACCCATGATCTCCCTGGGCGACTCTGTCTGATGAAAGTGGCGACCCTACCGTCTTTTGTCTTGCGAAAAAACTAAAGTTTCTCTCACGTTTTTGCTCTGTTTTCACCCGTTTTTCCATCTGTTTGCATGATTTTTTATCCTTGATATAAAGTTAACTATTTCATGCACCTACACATGCATAATTAACTCTATTTGATCTCAAATTAACTCTCTAATCAATCTCATGCATTTATCTTTTCTCCTTTTCTTCTTCAGTGATAAGCTATCATTGCTTCATCACTCTCCTTGCTGAGTTCACTGGGCAATCAACCTTGTTAACTCCCCAATCTATTCTTGTTAACTCATCAATCAAATGAGTTAACTCTTCAATCCAATCCCTTCTTCAAACCTATAAATACCCCCCTCCCTCAAGCATAAGGGGAGGCAAATTCATTGTGCACCAGCTCTAGCCAAGTTTGCTCTCCAACCTAGCATCCATATGCTCAATATAGGATGTAAGTACCTTTTATTTTCTTTGTTTCAATCAAGCAGCACCATGCTGCTCAATTTTCAGCCATTGTGCTAAATTCAAAGCTCACATCGAGCTCATACAAGCTTCACAAAAGCTTCTCTTTGCTTCTTCGGGTCATTTTGTCGTCAAGAGGAACAATTGCTGTCACAAAAGGATTCGAGGTTGCCTACACAAGGATCACTGAGGGATAGTGGAGTCTTCAAATCTTCATCTTTTCAGGTTCTTTTATTGCTTTCATAGTAATTAGACATTCATCTTGCTCTTGGGAATAGTAACATACTTGCTTTTTCCTTGATAGATTAGATCTTGCATGCTGGATTAGTCATTTTTGCATTCTTAGATCTACTTTGTTAAAAAAAGCATCTTTCCTTTTTAGATTAAATTGCATTGAAAGCACCAAAAACCCACAAAAACATAGACCACACATTGCATTTGAAAAAGACATATAGGATTGCATACATATTTCTTTCATAGATTAGAAGCATTTTCCTTTCCAAAAATACTCTAAAAGAATACCAAAAAGACGCATTGCATGTCATTTATTTTGCATTCATATAAAGTAGACAACATAAAAAACCCTTGATTCCATCACGAGGTAAATACGGTTCAAGAGAACTTAAATAAACCCTTGATTCCATCACAAGGTACAAACAAAGTCAAAACACAAGTCAAACCCTAGGTCAAAACCCTAGATCTGGTTAGAGTTAGCAATCACACGATTTCCTCTATCCCAATTCACTCATGTGTTTAGGAGTGAGGGGAGATTGGGTGAGAGTTGTTTGAGATGAAATCGAGGAGATCCATCCGCGACCACAGCAACAGACACACATTCCACCACAAGAGGATCCATTTTTTCTCTTGTTGATTGAGGAAATTAGGCAATTACGATTACATAGAGCATTTCTTAGAGACATAGAAACAAGAGAAACCATCAACGAGAACAACCGTTTGCCCACACAAAGGTGGAATTCAAGGAATCCAAATAGAAGAAGAGAGACTAGTGACCCTTCGGGTCATAGGGTTATCTCAACCACCACAACAATTGAATGAAACATACAACAAAACACACAACAACAAAGGCCACAGAACTTGCCGACCCCCTTCGTGAAGTCCAGCTCTCCAACGAGCCAGACCCCCGCCGTGTCTCGCCTCCTCTCGACTGGCTAATTCCATGTGAGCGAGAGTGACGTGGTGGATCGCCCCGTGGCAAGGAGGGAAAGGGTCCGTGTGCGTGCCGAGATCTGACCTGACAGCCTCCAAGCAACCGGAGTCATGATTTCGAGCGTATAGTGACGTGGTGGTTTGTCCCATGGCAAAGAGGGAAGGGTCCATGTGCGTGCTGAAATCTAACTCAACAACCCCAGGAAACTGATGTCGTGATTTTGAGTGTATAGGACTGACGATGAGCTGGCCACAAGGGGCCAGTAGCTCAGTTGGTAGAGCACTCCAACAACAAATGGAAGGTCCTAGTTTCAAGTCCGAGCTGGTCCATATGAACTGTAGCTCAACAGGGTTAGGGTCTATTGTGATGTTAAATCTGGCACATAAGGGTTTGTGTCAAACCCAAAAATAGTTATTGAGAATAAATTTTCACTCCTTCGCACACAATACCAACCTTGATTGATTGTTATGGTATAAGGCCTAATGTAGTGTCTAATATGGATACAACCAATAATAGAAAACTCCATCAAATGTGGTGGATTTCTATTTTTTTAAGAAATTATTCTAAAATGGTGAAGTTATTTGTGTTAGAAAATGTGTTGATACTAATAGCATTAAAACTTGACAAAAGTACCAAAAATTGAAACAATTTGTGACAAATTTCAACTCAAAATCTAGTAAGGATTACCTAAACTTTCATCTTAGTGAAACCTTTTCATTACATACTTACAATGGGTCTTTTATCATAATTGATAAAAAAATATTTCATGCCCTTGGATAGAAATCTATCAACTTAGACATGCAACTAATTTGTCAATGGAACTCATGGGATCAACTTGTGTTTTGACCATGTTAGTAATTACATCCAACTTTACAATGCATGCATCATGTGCATCTTCCTCATATGATTCCAAAGTAAAACATATATTTTTGGCACATCAAATTCAATTTCATGTACATAACTTGGGGAAAGAATTATCTTGACCAAAGATGTTTGTAAAAACATACTAGAATGATATAACATACATTGATGTTCTAAAAGAGCTATTAGCAATATTTGGTGGTGGGCAAAAAAAGAAGTAAAGAATCTTTATTAAAATACATGAGATCTTAAAACTCAAAATACTTATCTTTATCGAGTGGTCCCTTAGTATGTTAGTGAAGTTGAATGGCTCACAAAGAGTTTAGTAGAGATCAAGTTATTGGGTGTGTGGGCATGACACCATAATGGACAAGGTTGAGATTATGCCTCAAGCAACTTTGGTAGAATCAATACCCATTAATTGTTGGAACTAAGATAAATGAGGTTGATAATTTATGTACTCGTTGCCTACAAACCTTTAAAAGTGTTTCAAGATATTTATCCTCTCAGTTTCTTGTATGATATAACAACAAAATTTAGAGAGAATTTATAAGAGTGCAAACCATTACATAAGCTTAAAATTATATGTAGAATTATTCTTTTATACTATTATAGACTTAATTAAACCTAGATAGTTATTAATAGTCTAATAGTTTCTATCAAAGCATGATCTTGGCACCATGAAAGCAAGAAATAAGACAATTTTTATTTATTTTGGAGGTAATTTTGGAAAGCTTATATCTCTCTCATTTTGGTGAATCTTTTCAAGATTTTTGGAGGGTTATTCAAGGGTATATTGGAGCTAATTTAATTCTAATTTGAGGTCAATTGGAGCAGAATTAAGGTAGTTATTGCCAAATTAGGGTTTCCACAAATTTTGCTCTTAAGATTGCAATTCAGAGAAATTTTGCCTAATTTTTGGATGGTTTAACAAGGGTGCATTGATATACCTATAGTCCTGATTTAAAGGAATTTGAAGTATAGATATGAGGAAGTTATTGTGAAATTAGGGATTCCAAGAAATTCACTCTCAAGGCGGCAAATTAACAATTTTCTTGGATATTTTTCTGGGAACTGAGATCTAGGCCTTGGTAAGTTACAATAAAATTTTTAGATTAATTGAATTTTTTGTGTGATTTATTTCAAGATTATTTTTTCTATCATGGCAAGGCCTACAACAAGAGGTAAAAAGAATTTTACACCTGAAAAATCTCCAAGCAATGAGGATGTGGAAATTGAGGAGATTGTTCATAAAGATAATGAATCTATAATGTAACAAATTCAAAAAGAAACCAACAAGATGAAGGATGAAATCTTGTTAATTATGACAGAGTGGATGCAATGGATGATGGAGATATTTGTTCATGGCCAACATCTAAGAGATTCCAAAAATAGGGAGTCACACAACTAGGATTGGGACGAAGAGGAGTCTCCTAAGGGGAAGGGTATTTTTGGGTTTGAATCAGACCTAAAGATGGATCAACATTCAAATAATTCTATGGATAGGCATTTCACATCAAAGATGGATATGTGGAAGTTTGATGGTCAAGATCCTACCAATTGGCTCTACCAAATGGAGCAATCTTTGATGTTCACCATGTTCCTTGTAAACAAAATGTGGTAATGGCTTCCTTGTACTTAGAACCTGACTAATTCATTTGGTATCGTTGGCTATTTGAAGAAAAGAAAAAGAAAGGATGTGTTGTCACTTGGTCTATTTTCCAAGAAAAGCTCACTACACGTTAAGTGAACAATGTTAACGATAGCTACTTTAACTAGATTGCTAGATTAAAGCAAACAGGTACAGTCAAGGATCTATTCATCAATTCCAAGCTTTGTCTTTAAGAGTGGAAAATGTGGTAGAAGAAAATTTGATGGAATTATTTCTTAGAGGTTTAAAAGACCACATCAAATATGAGATACACATGTTTCATCTGAATTCTATGTCCCAAGCAATTATTACAAAAAGGCAAGTAGAGGATACAAATTTGACTAATAGAAGGGAGGATTCCCTAGCAACAAGGATGGAAGGGCTCCAACATCATCATTTCTTCAACTTGTTAGGCTAACACCTCAACAAATTGAAGAAAAAAGGTCCAAAGGATTAGTTTCAACTATGATGGAAAATATAGTAGAGGACATAAATGTGATGAGAAGAAGTTGTTCTACATTGAGGCTACCTATGATAAAGAAAAGGATAAAGAAATCCATTGGTGGTGGTAGAAGAATCAAAAGATGTCCAACCATATCTTGTCATGCACTATCAAGTATTAGCAACCCACAAACACTAGAGGTAAGGGGCTTCCATAAACAACAAAAGGTGACAATATTGATTGACTCTGGAAGTACGCATAACTTCATCAACAATAACAACACAATTGAATTGTTTTATCTACCCTACCCTAGAATTCTAGGTTATAATCTTGCAGATGGTGGTACAATCTCTTGTTCAAGGAAATGCCATAGTATTAAACTCACTGTAGGAGACTCCATGATAGATTGCCCTATGTTTGCTATACCCATGGCTGGAGCAAACATTGTTTTGGGAGTCCAATGGATCACTACCTTGGGCATAATAGAGATGAATTACTAGGAGCTATTCATGTGTTTCTACTGAGAGGGTAGAAAACATGAGCTAAGGGGGTTGTGTGCAAAGAGTCCACAGCTGGTAAGTGCACACCAAATGCAAAAGATGTTGAAATAAGATGTGGATAAAGGTATGGCTCAATTATTATCATTAGAAGTGCAACAACCAAAGATTCTTGCATCACCTGTGCAGGAAACAATTACTATTTTGGGGGATATGCTAAAAAGAGGCTCTTCCAATAGTGATCATGGTCAAGCCCTTCAACTACCAAAGAGTTTTCCACCATCCATCACTTCCCCCTTACAGGCACACACTAAGGTGAGAGTAGTTGATGACCACTTTCAACACCAGCAAACACCATTGTCCTTGGAACACTAGATGTTGGATCACAAGTGGGCACCTTATTTGTATGGACCTCATAAAGGTTCGCAACAGACTAATAACACATCATAAAGCTGAGGTTACCCAAGTAAAAAAAGATACAACCATTCTTCCATGTCTAGCTCGAAGAAGGTTAACAAACACAAAGTTTCAGCCCAGACAGTATTATCGAAGCTCGATGTAGAAGTAAGAATCATTTTGGGACCTCAAACAATCTACCTCATCCAACAGAAGAATTTATCAATTAAAGATGCCACATGGGATGACGAAGATTTCATGAAGAAGCAAAAAAAAGGAACTCTTCTTAACTAATAGATTAATTATCTAAATTAATTACATATTAAAAATAGAAAAAAAAAGAGAACCACAAAAAAAAAATATAAAATTTTAAAAATATTTAATTAAGAATATTTTTTAAATAATTGAACAAGTGTGGTTAAAAGTTAAAAACAACAACAAAATTAAATGACACATCCCCTATCAACTTTCTTTGGAAAATAATTAATTTTTTTGAAACTATATTGTTCAAAGATGACAAAGATTGGAGGAGATTATTAAAAAAAAAGTTTCTAACTGAAATATTTTCTTATATACAAGATAAGGCCCAAAATGGTGGTATTACGTCAATTAAATGGTGGTATGGCGTCAATTTTTAATTTAAAACTAAAATACCATGTAATTAACATTAAAAAAGTCTCAAAGTAAACTTAAACATGAAATTCTAATATTAAAAAAGTGAAGTGAAAGAATTGGGTAAGGAAATCTTGAAATTAAAAGGCACAACATAACCCCATGTCTCCATGCAGCGACTTAAGTTATTTTTATGCTTAAATTTAAGAGTGGCCCTATGGAAATTTACAATTATGGGAAAAGGATAATATAGAATCTTTCCCTATTTTTGTGGAGCAGTTAAATTGCAAATAAGTTGTGGAAAAAAAGGGGGGCTGGAAATAAGTAACCACTGCATAATGAAAATATGCCATGTGGCTGCATATATTTCATTCCCTCCTTTTTTTTCAAATTTTCTTCTAAATTTAGATAATTAAAGTAATTTGTTTTTATTTTCATAGTAAAAACTACAAATTAAGATATCTGCTTAAGATAAGTAGAAAAATAAAATATTCATGGGGTCACTAGCTCCACAAATATCTCCTAAAAAAATTGGGCAGTGGTTGCTAGCCAAATTAAGCTAAGTAGGGGCATGGGGACATGCCCTAAGCAATCTTTAGAACTTATACGTGACAAACATGGAGATATTTTATGCCTTCATAACTAGGAGTTTGAAAGAGAAAAGATATTGCGAAAGAAAGAAAACCAATATGACAAAATAAACTTCCATTTATTTGAAATTTTTTAATGCTAATAAAGCAGCTCAAACTAACAACTTAGTATCTAATGGTTTATTTTACATCAAAGCAAATCCCACATGCGAAGTTATTGAATATTGCCACTCAACCGAATTTACCAAATTTTGCAAAGCCTAAACATATCGATCTGCGAGATTCAAAACAACATATTAAACACAACATATTAAACATTCCCACTGACAACCTTCCTATTGTGAACATTATTACCTCCAAAGACAAAATTCTAATTAAAGACATGATATTTCCACAATCCATCTGAATGATCTAATTGTTTTTGGAAAAAACTATGTAGAGCTTTTGTTTCTAGAAAAAAGCTCTACACAGTTTTTTCTAAAAACAATTAGATCAAAATTCTAATTGTTATATTCATGACTACTAAAAGACACTCGTAGAGATCATACCAACAATAATCAAGTAAATACAATTTTAAGTGTCAGTTCGAAAAGATAACCAATACCTATTAAGATTGACGTTGGATGCATCAAGCCTATTTTTATGTGTGGTTACTCTCAATATTTATCCAAGTCATATTGGTCATTATAATCTTTGTGTTTTGAGGTCAAACTGTTTTCTAGACAGAAGGCCATGTTTTAGACCTAATTAAGCCTGATTAGTTATTAATAGTGTGACTGATCAATTTGGCAGCCACATCCTATCAAACATGCCTCTTGATCTGCACATAAATGACCTATCACCCATTCATTCATTTGAACATATCAGATTATACATTTGATTATATATTTCAATATGTAATTAATTCTATATACAATTTACAATCTCTTGGCACTTTCTCAACAATTAAGGAGATCACATTTGAGGTTGTACACATTGTTTATTAAATTCGTCATATGCAGTTAATTACAATGAAGTTCGATTGTCAGCCGCATCCTAACCGATTTAGACTCGACATCTAACACAATAAGCACTTTATTTTACTAAAACTTGGAAGTTTATCAAACTGTCAAGAAACGCAACTGGACAAATGGGCCAATTTGAAAGTGCAAGGTATTTGTTGTTTTGATTCTTTTAATCAATCTTGTAATGCTCCCTCCTCAAAATTAAACTCAGATTAAATATTCAAAAATATTATTAAGGCGATTTGAATTGAGACACAACTGTAAATAGTCACTACAAGACAGTGAATAAGACGAAATCAAATCAGCTATCGCAGCCTAGCATAAGACAACAAAAAGTAATAACAATACAAAAGTAATCGCATACCTTGTCTTAGAAGACAAAAAAGACACCAAATGGAAAAGTAAATGATAACACTTGATTAGTTAATATTATGGAATTATAATTGAAGTTTATTTTCCAAGGGGCATTGGAAGAGTGGTGACTTTTGGAGAAACAATCTATTTAAGAGAGATCAAGCAAGGAGAAGAAACATGAATTGTGAATACATTTATATCTGATTTTTACTCCTTGAGGACTATGGACTGTGCTTCAACTAACCTAAGGATGAAACCTCTCTAGGTTAGAAATTAGAGGATGGAGAAACCTCCTAATTTCATTGATGAGTTAGTGGACAAAAACCCCTAATTCAAGCAGATTTACATTTTAAAGGCATTTCATTGAAGATAAATAGCTAGAAAAGGGACTATTTTACCAGCGGTTGGAAAGAGACAAATTGATCATTCTAAACTATTTTCTGAATATTAAATCTGATTTATAGAATTAATTATTAGCAGAATTTTTTGAATCATAAGGATTTCATATTTATACTAATCATGCAAACTATTATAATTGTGAGTTAGGGTTGATTATATTTAAAGAAAATAAGGATAATTTAAAGAGGACATTACAAATGGTATCAGAGCTGGATCTTGCCAACCTATGAAAGCAAAGCCAACCTTATGATGTAGAGAACTTATTTCATATAATGACAAAAGAAGTCAATATGGCAGATAGAGAGGAAAAAATTCCTTTGGGGAAAGTTCTTACAGATAAGTTTGAAAAGAGGATTGATACAATGACAGATATGTTGGGTCAAATGCTCTACATGAAACAAAATAATATGAATGCTTCCAGAAATCAAAGAAAAAAAGTTCATGTGAGGAAATCACAAAGCCAATACAAGATGATATTCACACCACGTATGTAGATTATAAAAATCTTCCTATCGAAATCCAAAAGGCCGTGTCTTTTACAAATTTCATGAGTATGAAGGGTGTAAACAAGGTTAACTTGGATTTTGCCAACCCTCCTCCTACAATATCACACGTCTAAGACAAATGTTCTGACACAAGTTCTTTACCAATGACCATGACTAGGGCCCCTATTATACCTAATGGGAACTCATCAAGTGTATGCACTCCACAAATTCAAGCTTCGGTAGGAGTACTACTAGTAAAAATAACACTATTGCTGATGTCCTAAAGTCAAATAATACACAAGTAGTTCAAACTCAATTGCAATGTGCTCCCACTACAACTATACATCCCTTTTCTCACAATCAGCTTGTGGATAAGTCTCAAACAATAGATGGGGATCATCGTTTATAAAAAGGGCAAACCCAGGCATCCGATTCTATATCAACATCTTCTATAAGCAGGTCTTCTGTGATGGCTAACCATTATAATGTCATATATAACAATTTGTTGGTCCTCAAAAAATGGTTGGACCTAACGAGGAATGGAAGCCAAAACCAACAAATCAGATTGCAAGTGTTAGTCTTGGACTAATAGGTACATCCATTGTTAACACTAGTGTTTCTAAAGTCAACAAATTACCTTCTCCAACATCAAATTATGTGAAGATTGAAGATGCAATTAATGTGGTCAATTTACAAGGTGATATAGAGGCAAATATTCAATTATTGAAAGATTTCCAACTAGATAACATCTCTAGTTTAAGAAACCAGATACATCTGCATACATTAGTTGATAGTGATGATGAAAGTAGTGGGGAAAATGTAGCCTTGAGTAAAGATGATGATGCATCCAATGGTAGTCCACAGAGTGGATGAATTGAAACACAATCAATTTTCAGTTTTCAGTTGTTGAGTCTTTCCTAAGTAATATAGTAAAGACCCCAAACTCTTTGGAGACTATTTCTCAATGCAACAAAAGGGAGTGTTCATTTGTTGGCAACAACAAGGAACAAGTCTTTCAAAGGAACATGGAAAAGTTGATGTTGTTGAACCTATACCACATAATCCAGTAAGGATCCCAATCTTTTTGCTGAATATTTTTGAACCCAATAAACAAAATTGTGCATTTACTAGTGAAAACAAGTAATGTGTCTTAAAGGAACATAGACATGTTGAAGCGATTACATTTGTCTCAATCGACCTAGTAAAGAATCTAGTCTTTTTGAAGAGTGCTTTTGAGATCAACAAACAAGAGTGGATTTGCTTCATAAAATAAGGAATAGGTCATAAAAAACACAGATATTTTGGAGCCGATACACTTGTCCCCAAGAATCTGACCCCAATCTTGTCTAATGCTATTTTGGAACCCAACAAACAAGAAAGTGGATTTGACGAAAACATGGAACAAGCCTCACTGGAAGAGGAGTATGTGGAGCTTGTTAAATTAGTCCCATGGAATTCTATACAACCATCAACACCTCCATTTCTAGAATCTCATTCTCATATGGATTGCTTCAATGTGGAAATTGATGTTCAGATGACCCCAGTGTAGGAGAGTCGGACCTCGCAAGGAAAAAAAAATATAGCCACTTCAAACCTCTGGTCAAGAAGGCAAAAAGATGGTAATCTTGTCTGCTTACAGACAAGTCACATGGAAATGAATTTAAATCAAAGAAAATGAAGGAAAACCAGGTAAAGATGGCAAAGCAAAAAAGAATTCTAAAAAAGAATTCAAGTGCTGAAATCATCCTTAAGGAAAACAATGTGAGATATGACAAGAAAAGCAAGGTTCTTGGTGAAAGGAAGAGAGATTGTATTGTGCAAGTATTGCCACCAAAAATTAGTGCTCATGGGTCCTCTTCAACTAGATTTAACCAAGAGGACGACGACTTTTACCCATCTAACAAAGAGAAATGGACTCCAAAAGTTTCATGCCAAGCATCAAAAACACCTACAAGGAACATTGGTTGAATAAACCAAGACACTCATCTTATTCAAACAAATACAGAGAAGGCGCTTAACCTATGCAAGATGGTTGGAAAGCGTATGTGGAGTAATCAAACTCCCCTCTGACAATTTAAAGGCATTCCAAATAACACCTTGACCAAAATTGAGAAGAAAGATTTAGTTTGGTATAGGTATTATGATCTTTCAACTCGGGAGATTGGAGAACTCATTTTTTTCCAAAGATGGAGAAGAGAATAAGTTTGTTCATCAATTTACAAAGTTGGATCTTTTTGCCCATGTTCAACTAATAACACACATTGTATTGAAGGTAGAACTAACAATCACTTCAAATTTTCAATGGGATGATAAAACTCATGGACATATGGAATATGATCATAACCATGGTTTCACTTTCCCAATACACGAACCTCATCCACCCCAGTATTTTATTTGTGTCATCTTTGACAAATGGTTGGGATCACAAATTGTTTTGTCAATGTCATTTAGACATCTTATCCTATTGGAGAAATATCCACC
This sequence comes from Cunninghamia lanceolata, assembly GCA_027924645.1. NCBI lineage: Eukaryota > Viridiplantae > Streptophyta > Pinopsida > Cupressales > Cupressaceae > Cunninghamia > Cunninghamia lanceolata. Next base: position 8,318,756 of record BSBN01000150.1, read on the forward strand.
TCCAACCAAATTACTAGGCTTGCAGTCGCTACTTGTATCTGTAGTAAGAAATCCTTCATATGAAGCTTTGTTTCAGCAGTTCAAGCACTTCAATCCTATTAAAACCTAGGTACTTATGGTCATTTATAACTCAGATAATAATGTTTTGATGGCAACACCCACTGGAAGTGGTAAGACTAGTTGTGTTGAGTTTGCCTTGTTGCAATTACATCAAAATGGTATAGAGAATACATTTCGACCTATTTACATTGCACCTATAGTAGCACTAGCAAAGCAAAAATATTGTGAATGAAAGCAAAATTTTGGGAAAGATCTTAGATGGAAGGTAGTTGAATTGACAGGTGAGACTATAATTGATTTGAAGCTACTTGAGAAGGGTCAAATTGTTATAAGTACACCTGAGAAATGGTATCCCCTATATCACAAATGGAAACAATGTAAACAAGTGCAACAAGTTAGCCTATTCATTGTGGATGAACTTCATTTAATTGGTGGAGCAAGTGGTCCCATCTTGGAAGCAATTGTTTCTAGAATGAGATATATCTCTAGTCAAATTGAAAATCGTATTCGCATTATTGATACTAAAGATTGTGGCAAGTGGATTGGAGCTACTACACATGGACTTTTTAATTTTCCCGTGGAGTTTGTCTTATACCGTTAGAGATTCACATTCAAGGTGTTGATATAGCCAATGATGAAGCTCGAATGCAGGCAAAGACCAAGCCAACTTACACATCACTAAGTCAACATTCAAAGGGAAGCAAACCAACTCTAGTGTTTGTGCCAACTCGAAAACATGCAAGACTTACTACCCTTGATTTACAAACTTATTCAAATGAAGCTAGTGGGATCCCAATTTCTTCAATTTATTGAAGAAGATTTGAAGCATTTCATTACCAAAGTTAAAAAAACTACTTTGAGCCATACATGGTTTAAAGGGATTGGGCATCTACACGAAAGTCTCACTTTGGTAGGGTGGGAACTTGTTGCTCAATTGTTCAAAGCAAGGGCAATTCAGGTATGCGTTGTCCTTGTCAACACATTGGATTGTAATCATGGGTACACAATATCATGATGGATAGGAAAATGCTCACACAGGCTATCCCATTACTAAACTACTACAAATAATGGGGTGTGCCAATAGACCGCTACTTGATAATGTTGAAAAATTACCTAAAAAAAAATATTATAAGTTCTTATATAAACTATTTCTTGTTGAGAGGCATCTTGATCACTTTCTTCATAATCATATCAATGTTGAAGTTGTGGGCACCATTCAAAGTAAGCAAAATACTGTAGACTATCTCACTTAGATATCTTTTTATCAAAGATTCATGCAGAATCCAGATTACTATAATCTTCAAGGTGTTAGCCATTGGCAATTGTCAAGTCGCCTTGCAATTTAGAATCCAAGAAATGTGTCGCCATAGAAGATGCTATATGGGATGGTGTGGAAATTCTTCAGCACCTTAATTTACGATTACTTGAGAACAAGCAATCTTGGTAAGGACGGACTATAATACCCGCTCCTCAAAATTAAACTCAAATTAAATATTCAGAAATATTATTAAGGCAGTTTGAAATGAGATACAATTGTAAATAGTCACTACAAGATATGGAATAAGACAAAATCAAATTAGCTAGCCCAACCTAGCATAAGAAAACAAAAGTAATAACAAGATAAAAGTAATTGCAGACCTTGTCTTAGAAAACAAAAAAGATACCGAATGGAAAAGTAAAGGGCAGCGCTTGATTAATTACTATTATGGAATTATAATTATAGTTTATTTTCCAAGGGGCATCGGAAGAGTGGTGACTTTTGGAGAAACAACTTATTTAAGAAAGATCAAGCAAGGAGAAGAAACATGTGAATACATTTATATCTGATTTTTACTCCTTGAGGAGCATGGACTGGTTTAACCGACCTGAAGACGAAACCCCTCTACGTTAGAAATTAGAGGACGGAAACCCCGTAATTTCATTGCTGAGTTAGTGGATGAAAACCCCCGATTCAAGCAAATTTGGAGACATTTCAAAGGCATTTCATTGAAGATAAATCGCTGCGAAAAGGGACTGTTTTAACAGCCATTGGAAAGAGACAAATTGGTCATTCTAAACTATTTTCTGAGTATTAAATCTAATTTATAGAATTAATTATTAACAGAAATTTCTGAATCATAAGGATTTCATATTTATACTGGTTTAACCGACCTGAAGACGAAACCCCTCTACGTTAGAAATTAGAGGACGGAAACCCCGTAATTTCATTGCTGAGTTAGTGGATGAAAACCCCCGATTCAAGCAAATTTGGAGACATTTCAAAGGCATTTCATTGAAGATAAATCGCTGCGAAAAGGGACTGTTTTAACAGCCATTGGAAAGAGACAAATTGGTCATTCTAAACTATTTTCTGAGTATTAAATCTAATTTATAGAATTAATTATTAACAGAAATTTCTGAATCATAAGGATTTCATATTTATACTAATTGTGCAAACTACTAAAATCGTGAGTTAGGGTTTATTATATTTAAAGAAAAATAGAGAAAATTTAAAGGGGACATTACAAATCTATTCTAAAATATCATGGATTTATTCAATTTATATGTTTATGGTGTGTTCCCTAACATATGCTACCATCAACCAGTCGTTTCCAATTGTCATTCTAACATAGTTTCCAAGCACAAAAGAATATGTACTTTGCTAGTCATGTCTATTGATATTGATGACAGCATAATAGCATCAGCTAGTTTTTAGAAATTATATATATAGCACCGTAAGCTTATGATCAATAAACCTTGCTCTATTTGTCTGCAATATCGTTAGAATGAAATGCATGTACATACAAGATTTACATTAATAATGTTCCTCCTCACAAAATATAATAGAAAATGCAGACATACATTCTCAGAGATAACTGATATCATATAAAATCACAATGTTAAAGAACTTTAGTCCACAAGTCGATAATAAGTAAGACATTTATGGGTAAAAGGAACATTGTACTGGTGGGTGAAATCCAGTTCCACAAGTACCATATGTCGACCTTAGGTCTCTACTCTGGCCACTGCAGCAGCATAACTCACGCTGCTATCCTGCATCGTTTTGCATTGTCTTGATTGCTCATATTGGACAAATGTAACTTTCATTTTTGTTGAACAGTTCTGCAACACCTGCAACAAAACTAGTTAGAACTGGACAAATGAATTACTGCGCTACAGATTTTTATAGCAGAGAACATCCAATTTCTCAATTTCTCACATGGAGAAACACACTGATGGCATGCCGACCACAAATAGTATTTCCATACTGAGACAAGTAGTCTTTAAAGGCAGTGGGATCTCCTGATGCTATAAGATCCATTCCTTTCCTGTCAAGGGCCTCGATAGATTTGTAAATAGCACCTTGCTTCTTGTCATAGTACAAAAACTTGAATCTGACACAAATAAAAATTATGAAACCATGCAATTGTAATTCCTGTTGTGTAATTCTCTTTGCAAATAGTGAAGCAGAAAAGAAAAAGACTGTCAAAATGACAAGTCAGCAAGGGATTCATTAAAATGATAAAAATAAGCTTGCTAGGAAATGTTAAAATACAGGATATCTGATAAGTTGAACAATACCGTTGTCCCCAATGACAGAAGTCTGATGAGATGGAAAAAAAATTTGTTGGATCATCAGCATACTTTGCAAGCAAGCGTCCATAGATGGCTTCACTCTCTGAACTAATAGAACCAACAAGGATAGGAATGATCTTTACTGGGTATCTGTAGAGAAGCATACAGAAAAGGTTAACAAAAATCAACTCTTGGAAAGATGCGCACTACTTGAAAAATGGAGAAATGATCACCCATGAAACACTTTTGCAAGGTATGGTAAATGCATCTCCAGGCTATGTTCTGCTTCATCTACTTGCATGTCCATGACTTGGAATTCACCGGTTGCTTCCAGGTCTTTATAAACTGAAACATAAGATGAAGAGCATCACAAAAATGAATAATATGCAAAATATCTAAGAAATTTAGCTGCAAATGTAAAACAACACGTGGGAACAGAAACCAGAATAGGAAACAAGAGGAGTCCCAATGTCTGAAATCAGAAAAAAATAGTGAAAAGAAATTTCAACCATAAGAAAATGAAAATGCATTATTTCATCAACCATATCATTCAAATACAGACCTACCCAAACCAGAATTTTGCGAATTATCACATAAACCTTAAAACTAATTTAAGCTAAACATCAAATAACAAGGCCAAATCTAAAGAGAGAAGGTAGCTTGGCTCACCTTCCAAATCAATGGGCAAGTCACCAAGGGGTGTCTTGTATACTGTGGCATTTGAAAGGGCACATTTCTTAGTACGATAATGATGTGAAGGGCCAAGAAGAAACACACGAGACCTGTTCACACTCTTCAAACGTTTGCAGTAAAGAGATGCAGCATCAGCCTTGTCTCAGAAAAATAGTAAACTTCTGTGAAAAACATTTTCTCTCCACACAAAATTAGATTGTAAATGAGAGCATGTATAATAATCTATAATTTATTATGTATCCTGTCCTGTCTTAAGATTCCCGACTTCCAGGCACCTGCTTGATAGAAAGTTTCATTGCTATGTTTAACTCAATGTAGTAAGAATCACAATTAGACTTAAACAATAGAAAAATTCTAAAACATGCTTGCCATTGATCCTATCTTATGCAAGGCCCTTTTCCTAGTCAGCCATTCAATTTCATTTAACAATTAAATATGAATGTTCTGTTCTTATGATTTTTAGGAATGGTTTTCTGGAATTGGAGGAAATTACATTTGCAGTTAGATTTGAGTCTACAAGAATATATTAAAGTAATATTTAGTTTATAATGGTCAATTAGTCTTTAAGATAAACTTTAAGAATATTCTTTTTTTTTTTAAGTTGTCGTTCTTATCCTTTTGCTTTATTAGCTATTGTTCTTATCTTTAGTGGATAAGTTGTTTGTAATTCTTATTTAAAAATGCTTTCGCTCCTTAGTAAATATCGAATATCTTGGTAATCATTTTGTGTTTTATATTATTTTATGGTATCAAAGCTCAAGTCGAGCCTTGGGATCGGTGAATGCAAATGATCCTCAGAACTGCGGCCAGCAGTAAAGGATTGTGAGTTCGCTTCCGTAAACAATGAACGTGCCAAAAGATTGCTGTATGGAATAGTATGGTATTATACGGATTCGTGCAAGGGTTTTTGGCAGATTTTTTTCACAAAATCATGCATATAATTTCTGGTTTTATTGTTGGGCGATTTTTTTAACAAAATTGCAGGTTTTATATACTGAAATCGTGCCTGAAATTTGTGTGCAAATTCATGATGGATTTTTATGAGAAAATCGTGTTTTGGGCAGTTGTTTTTCAAAATCGTGCCTAGAAATTTTTCTGCAGTTGCGCCAGTATTTTTCAAAATCACGTATTTTGGAGGGTTTCAACTCACGCAAAAAGGAAAAGGTATTTTAGACGGATTTCTAAGGAAATCGCGCCTCCATTTTTGCAGATTTTTCTTCTGCCAGTCACGCCCTTTTTGAAAACACATTTTAGGCGATTTTTTCATCAAAATCACACTTCTTTTCTTCATTGTTTGGGCAGATTTCTTGCAGGCTGCAACTGGTAAAAGCGACTAAGGGTTTGTGATGCCATTGTAGACCAGTTTTTGATGATTTTTTATTAAAATTGTGACTACAAGGCAGTGCCTAGGGTTTCATCTATGCCTAGGGCAGCAGACAACCGCTAGGGCTTTCAAGAATCGTGGCTAGGGTTCTTTTGCTTTGCACAGGATATTTTGGCAATTTTTTTTTAAATTTAAAAATCATGGGTTTTCAGTCAACAATCAAACGTGCAGGAGGGTTTGAACCCAGAAAAATTTCAATATGATAAGAGGTCTTATTTTTCTGTGATTATGAGTTGTGGGAGGGGAGATGGCCTCTTTACCCAACATTATGTTGGAAAGCAACCAACGCTTTACTGGCAAAAATTACAACACATGGAAGCAGCGCATGCTCACGATCTTCGAGAACAGATGCCTTGAAAAGATCGTCCTTAGTACTGACACTTGGCCAGTGATTGTGGGTAAAGACCAAGACAAATTTGACGAGCGTGATAGAGAAGCCGTCATGTTGATAAAGTTATCAGTAACTGGTGAGATGCTTCCGAAGGTTCAGACACGCACAACCTCTACAAAAATTTGGAAGCACCTACGAGATCTACATGAAACTTTAGATAAAGGCAGGGCCTTCTTTCTAAAAAATATGCTTTTTTTGATTATGATGAATGAGACAACATCCTTGCAGGAGCATTTGCTCAAATCAAGGACATTAGAGATCAATCGTTTGCCATAGGTCGAAAGATGGAAGAAGAAGATATGGTGGTAATTACGTTGAAAAGCTTACCACGGGCCTATGACATTTTATTGAGACACTCAATATCAACTCTTGCAACAAGACAGATGGAAGAAATAGTTTGGGAGCAATAGTGATACACAAAGAGTGGAACAGACATTTGTAGCCAAAAACAAAGGCAAAGGCAAATGGCCACAAAAGAAAGGTCACGGTAACAATGAGAATGCTTCGAAAAATCTGAAAAATATCACGTCATTATTGTGGTAAAATGAGTCATATGTAGAAGCACTGTAGAAAGAGGTTGGCTGAAAAGAAATCCAACCAGCGAGGGCCTCCACCAAAGGCTCATATCGCAAAGCATTCTGAGGAAAATGAATCAGCCTTCTATGCATTCATGGCCAAACGACCAGTAGATCAGTCAAAGTCATTTGCGTGGTACATAGATTCTAAAGCATCTCGTCATTTCACCCACAGGGAAGATTGGTTCACAGAGTACACGGCTTGCTCAAATTCAATGCTCTTTGGTGGTGGTGAGTACATAGTTGTTGGCAGAGGAAATGTGCAAATAACCTTTGGAGGGAAAAAATTAATTTTTCTCAATGCGTACTATGTGTCGGGAATGGAGCTCAATTTACTCTTAGTGAGTCAAATTATGCGACATTGTCCCAATTTGGATGTCATCTTTAGCAAATATAAATGCTATATAGTTGACAAGGAGACAAAGAAGACCATTGTAGTTGGCATCGAAGATCATGGTTTGCATCAACTAGTTGATACTGGACAAGTTCAAGAGCGTGCATTGGCAGCCAAGAGTGCATCTGCTATCAATACACTTTGGCATCAGCAGTATGGGCACCTTAATTTCTCCTACCTCTCTCAGTTGGCTCAAGAGAATTTGGTAGATGGTTTACCTGACATCCAACAATAGATACAGGGTGTTTGCGGAGCTTGCCAAGCAGGAAAGTAGCAGCAGATAGAATATATATAGATATTCAAATTGAAGAATTGAATAATATGTTTGCTGTTTATAAACAGAATATAGTCAGATTGCAGATTACGACAAGTGGAAGTGTTTGCATACCATTACATATAGCATCATTAACCTTACTTAGCTGATTGAGAAGCTTCAGTACAAATACTTTTGATGGAAATCACTCAACATAACTCTGCAGTTTCTTCCATTGAACCTCGATTCATATTTTAAGCTGTTCCAATCCTTGTTTATTTTCTGCACTCCTTATTACTTGTGCTGCAACATTGTCATGAGCTCCTTTGTGACTTCTTATGATATGCGTCCCCTTTGTCAACTAATAAGGCTACGATTGTAATATTGGGTGCTGACTATCTCCTTTATACCCCCTGTAATGTCCCTCTTCGCTTGATGATAAATTATGAAGAATTTTTCTGACCTTTCCTATTCCCGGAGGTTAGAAATAAAATAGTCAATAAGGGAATAATAAGAATAATTAAACTGGAGCCAAAAAGCTATATTTTCAGTTTAAAAGTATTTAATTATTCATCGTGTTTTATGGTGGGGGCCACTTTAAGTGAAGACTGCATATCTACTTGGCAACTGAGCTGGAAGTAGAAACATGATCTCTAAAGGGGATCGCTGGCTTTTTGGAGGCTATTAAAGGCATCAAGGGGTTTGAGGAGTCATTATGATTGAAGATCAATTTTATTGTTATTTCTCTCTGCAAGTTTCCTTCACAGAAGCTCAGGACGAAACCCCTGGAAGCTTTCAGCTTTGGACACCAACCCAAAGCCATTTCAATTCACATCTATGCTACAGCACTGCATACCTTGAAACAGATCCAGCCATTAAAGGTGTAGCAGATTTTAGAGGAAAGAATCGAAGGTTTGAGACAGCAGACCCAATAATTCAGGGATCAGCTTGCACCATTCCATTAGAGTCCTTCATAGGAACAGATTGGTGCTTTTTTTACAATTTTACTCAGAATATGAAGCAATATATGAAGCCATATTAATCAGAACATCTATGCATGTAATCAGATTTGACTTAATTAGAATAAGGGTTTCATCTAGGTGATAAATCTTGTCATTATTGCATATGGGTAGTATCTATTTTCTTTTCTATGCATTCTTTTCATGTTATGGCATTAAAAATATATGAAATCAGAAAAATTCAATAGGCAGAACTGTGTTAGATTTGACAAAGGATATTTCAGTGGTATTAGAGCCATGATCTTGCCAGCCTGAGGGGAAAAATCAGAGTTTGTTTCAGCTATATAGCAGGTTACATTCATAGCTAGAATCAAAGATGGAAGATTGCTACCTACCTTCCTTCCTCCTTCACCACCAAAGGAAAGAGTATCCAGCACGAAAGGTCAAAAAAGTTTGGTTAAGACATCACGAAGTTGGCAGCAGTATGAAGACTCTCTCTCTAGAAAGCCTAAGCATTCTAGAGGCTCATCAACATCTACAAGTTCAAGTTCATCAAAGAAGGATAGAGTTATGCAAGAGATTATGAATGTCATGAATGATTTCACAGAGTATTCTATGGGATTAATGACAGCTCTTGCGTCATTTGCACAACAAGAAAAAGAAAAGAAGAATAAAAGAAAAACAATTGTTGATGATCAATCACACATGGAAGGAGAGGCCACAAGGACCAGCCATGAGGTACTGCCCCTCTTAAAGAGCAAGAAGAACATGCAGATGTGAGCGAACAAGAGAAGAGGTATGATTCAGAAGATTCTATTTGTGTACCTAATTTACATCTTGAGACTCATGAGTTACCTCTAGTTGAGAGTCCATTCAATGCTCAAGTCATAGAGTTGGGTGGAGTAGTTGAATGCACACTTGGTGGATCAGCCACTAGTGTTATACCTACATATGTAGAGGGAGACATAAGTGATTCTGTTTGGGTTGAACATACATCATCCACAATGGAGGAGCATTTGTCAAGATTATATGGGGCATTTTGTCTTAGAGAGTTGACTATAGAGACTAAGAGATTGCCTAACAAAAAGATCCTACAATTTGATAATGTTTGGTTTGTCATAGATACCACACCATGTAGTTGGATAGAAGCAAAAATCATATCAGCTAAGGAGATGAAGGTATGGATCAGTTTTGTGACAGCTATGGCAGATAGCAGAACGCATAACTTTCAGCTGGGCACACCTCTTAGACCAGCACTCATGGAGGAGCAACCTATCCGTGAAGAATATACAAGAAAAGGCAAGAAGTGACCTCAGAAAGCTATGATCACAGTTCTGATTTTCTTAGTATGGACAAGCATGAGGAGCACCCAGATTTGTAGATACTTGATGGGAGGTTTGTTGTTAAGAACAATCCTGAAATTTCATATCATGCACGAGTTGGGTCATTGGATTGATGAGACACCTCAGTTGGTGAGCCAATTGAAGGCTAAATTCAGATTTATGAGAGCAGAGATGGCATATATATCCCATGGGGCAGCAAGGGATGATGTTGGCACAAGTAATCTCAACTCAGATTTGAAGAAGTCCCTTGACATTGGAGATACTTGTTGCATCATTTCAAGTGGGATTGGAGATACTTGTTGCATCATTTCGAGTGGGATTTTCAGTGTGACAAGTGCTGTTCTAATTCATATCAGCAGTATGTGGTGGGTGGGTATGATTAATTATGTACCTATGATAATCGTTCTTTACACCCATGAGAGTTCATTCCCCACTTAGATGGACTTTCGGCATTGACATGTTTGGTGCACTACTTCATGGGGATCATGATGAGTTGCTTCACAATTTTGGGCATATTGATGTTCATATCAGAGCGGAGCAATGGAAGCTTGAAGGAAAAGCATCTACAAATGAGATAGCTGATTTTGATGATGATAAATTCTCTACACGAGGGCAAATCAATAACACTTTGATGACTTTGATCAAAGGTCTTTAGCTTTACAAGATTCGGAAGAACAAGTTGATAAACATTCTTCATTACCTATAGGAGAATTCCAGTCTTCTCTGACAGCCACACGAGGTAAGGTCTGAATTTCTAATTTATGACAACAGTCCTAATTTTCTGATTTGCGACAGCAGAACTTTACCTTTACATACCCATGAGTTAGCAGCCCATATTCATGGAGAAGACAATGTTATGCATGCATGTGAATCAAATTTGGTGCATAAGGATAGAAGTGTTCCATCTCCAATCCATCGGTTGCTAGTTCATACATCAATAATAGATGACTATCCAACATTGTTGGTCATGGAATTTCCAGATTGTACTTTAGTGACAACAGTTGTTTGGATAGTTTGGGAAGGTCGGGATCACTATTTCACTATTGGATATTGGCATGGTGATGATCTTCTATCATCATATGTAAATGGAGATACATTCAAGGTTAGATGGATAATTAACATTGAGGACACAGTGATAGACATCTATTTCTTCATTTCTTGTTGGGGTGAAGGTATAAAGATTTGGGATCCACTGATTTGCTTGATGGATGGAGTGCTTCATAGGTTGCTGCAACATGACAAGGTGACTAATGACAGCTGTATCAGAGTAGCGCAGCGGATGGGCGAAGCAGTATTTCAAAGATTTATATGGGATCCTGGTATTCAACTTTGGCATGTAGGGGCAAATTGCTTGAGGGCAAGCAATCTCCAAGAAGGGAGGACTGTAATTTCCCCACTTTTCGAGTGATCATCTTGTGGAAGTACCTAGCCTATTTTATTCCCATAGGCTAAATTACGAGTTATAAGGGAATAATATTAAATTAATTATTTATAAAGTTATCTAAATAAATTAAATCATAAAGGTAATTTTATTTTAATTAATTTAATTAAAGTGACTTAAATAAAAGAATAAAATATCATAAATTTACTTTATTAAATATTTTAAAGTGACTTAAGTGAAAAATAAAATAATATTATAAAGTCACTTTAGGAAATATTAAAATATTCTTCTAGAAGCTTTATGGAGGTTATTTTGGATCCTTCTAGAAGATCAAAGGTCTCTTTAAAAGGAGATGAGAGTTGGTCATTTGGGTGTAAATCAGAATTTGTTTCAGTCATACAGGTGACAACAATGGCTAGACGAAGTTCAAGTTCATCAAAGAAGGGTAGTTTGACTCTGAATGATAGATTTATGAAGGAGTTTATGAATGGCATGAATGATCTCAAAAAGTTTTATATGCAATCCCAACAACAATTGTCAACAAGTTTAATGTCAACCATCGTGTCATTTGCACAAGAAGAAAAAGAATTGCTTCAAAGTGATTTTCGGCCTACAGGTGATCATGGAAAAGGAGTTGTGGCAGGCAACGAGTTTGGTTCAGAATGTGAGACACTACACGGGTCAACTCTTATTGATGAACATATTGGGAAAGCTAATGAGGCGCTGGTGGAAGAAGAAGGGTTCAAAATTGAAGTGGTTGATGATGAGAAAGCCTTATATCATGATGATGGTTTGGTAGAACCCCAGGATGACATTACCAGCACTAATGGAGTTGTGATCAGCCATGAAAACAAATCAGATTGTATGTTGCATGACGCTGATCTAGAATCAGAAAATTCGGGTAAGATTGATAGGTCCCAGGGTAGTTCTTCGGATGTATATGCTTCTATTCCGGAAGAGGAAATGAGCAATGAGGATGTCAAATCAGCAGCCTCTGAGCCATTCTATGAGGATCTTGAGACCAATACTTTTGATGAGGTAAATGATTCTACATGTTGCATGACATTTTTACTTCCAATTATGAGTCATCATCCTTATGAGGGTTTGGAGAACATGATAATCAGAGTAGCGCAGCGGTCTTCTGCGAAGACTAAGGTATGTGATGGTGAGTTTTCTGATTACATGTTGAGAATCATTATACTACTTTCCAGGAGAAATAAGGTGACGTTTGCAGATTTCCTCCAGTGTTGTGTTTCTGATAATAGAGTTTGCAGATTTCTGAGATTGATATGGGATCCTGGAAGTTGGTGTTGGGTATGCAGGTATCGATTGCTTGGGACAAGCAATCTCCGGGAAGGGAGGATTGTAATGTCCCTCTTCACTTGATGATAAATTATGAAGAATTTTTCTGACCTTTTCTATTCCCGGAGGTTAGAAATAAAATAGTCAATAAGGGAATAATAAGAATAATTAAATTGGAGCCAAAAAGCTATATTTTCAGTTTAAAAGTATTTAATTATTCATTGTGTTTTATGGTGGGGGCCACTTTAAGTGAAGACTGCATATCTACTTGGCAACTGAGCTGGAAATAGAAACATGGTCTCTAAAGGGGATCGCTGGCTTTTTGGAGGCTATTAAAGGCATCAAGGGGTTTGAGGAGTCATTATGATTGAAGATCAATTTTATTGTTATTTCCCTCTGCAAGTTTCCTTCACAGAAGATCAGGATGAAACCCCTGGAAGCTTTCAGCTTTGGACGCCAACCCAAAGCCATTTCAGTTCACATCTATGCTACAGCACTGCATACCTTGAAACAAATCCAGCCATTAAAGGTGTAGCAGATTTTAGAGGAAAGAATCAAGGGTTTGAGACAACAAACCCAATAATTCAGGGATCAACCTGCACCATTCCATTAGAGTCCTTCATAGGAACAGATTGGTGCTTTTTTACAATTTTACTTAGAATATGAAGCAATATAAGAAGCCATATTAATCAAAACATTTATGCATGTAATCAGATTTGACTTAATGAGAATAAGGGTTTCATCTAGGTGATAAACCTTGTCATTATTGCATATGGGTAGTATCTATTTTCTTTTCTATGCATTCTTTTCATGTTATGGCATTAAAAATATATGAAATCAAAAAAATTCAATAGGCAGAACTGTGTTAGATTTGACAAAGGATATTTCACCTCCACGTCACTTTAAAACTCCTTGAAACTCCACATCCAACCTTAGGATTCCACGCAGCACATACTCGTTATGAAGAGCTGCCGTAATATCTTAAGGGGTTGTAGCTATTTTATTGTATGCTGCGAATTGTTAAGAAGGGAGGCTGCGCCTCTTATTGGGGCCCATGTCTCAAATACCAAAGATATTAATCTTCATGGTAATGTAACAAGCTGCGGTAGTAATATTGGAAGATGCAATTCCATCCTTCACAACTATGCACCTCCCACCTCTTGGTTGCGGTTGCAATTATTTCAATATTATATAGTGCCAAAAGAATGATAGGAGCTGCGGTTGATTCAAAGAGGCGTTTCACACCAAGCACCTCTCTAAACCTCCCAATCCTGAAGCTAGGGTTTAGTAAAAACCCTCAATCATGTCACGACGAGCCTCCACCAATATCTTCACTAATATATAGAGATTATATCAGACCGACCTGCAAATTTGTATTGCTTGCAATCTCACAAATTTGCTCAACTGAATCCTTTTGAAGCCAATACATAAACCTGCAAGAATGATATCCTTCGACACAAAATATGATCCTGCACACCTGTAAATCTCCACAAAGCATAAACCAAACACTACAGAAATTAAAGGCACGAACATTATGCTCAAATGTGAACTCTGGATGGAATTCACCTCCAAACCCTTGAACCAATTGTTCAAAGTCTTTCCACAATGGAAATATCAAATCAAAAATCATCAAAGGCATGTCCATCTTCTTCCTCCAGCCCCCTTTTAAAGCATTTTGGCTTTCTTCTAGAATCTTCTTTTTGGCCAACAAACTTATTATTATTATTATTTTATTTTATTGCTCCAAAAGTAACTTTATTATTTTATTTTCTTTTATTTTGGCAAAAAGTTACTTTTTAAAATAAAATAATAAAATAATTCACAAGTTGGCACAAAAGGGACATTACATGCATTTCATCATGGGTCTCCCAAAGGTTTGCATTTATGTTGTTGTAAATCAAGCACACTTCTTTGTTATTTCTCCTCAAGAGGCTAAATTGTTTTCCAAAGAAGTGATCAAATTACATGAGTTGCATAGAAATGTTGTGGATGTTGGAGATAGTAGATCTCAAGTGCTTTTTGGTAAGAGTTGTCTTATTTGACCAATACAGGATCCAAACTCTAGACCTTACAACACGATTCATCATATTGGCATAGTGATACTTGGGCATTCGAGTTTGCAATTGCTTTGAAGGCAAGCAATTCTAGGAAGGTGTCATGTCCCTATACTAATGATTATGAATTATTCATTCTATAAATCGTAAATTGAATACATTTAAATTAAATATTAATATTTTCAATTTAAATGTTAAATATTATATAAATTGAATATATTCTTAATATTTATTAAATATTAATAATATAAATATTTAAATATATATAAGACTGCAGCGATCACTTTAAGTAAAGGTAATGATTAAATAGACATATCTTATTAGAGGTAGTATATAATATTAAAGAGTCCAATATCAGTTAAAGTAATTATTTAAGGCAGACTAAACAATACAAAGTTAGTAATGAATAAGACAAATAATATTAATAACAAGGCATCATAAAATGCAGGGATCACCATAAGAGGTGACGTTTCCTTAGAAAGAGGTGTCCACTGAAGAATATAGGTATTAATAGATTGATCAAGCATAAACATGGGGAATATTTCTTACGGCAGAGAAAAATATACATTTCTGATTTTATATAGATATTCTGAGTTTAATACACATATTTCTGATTTATATAGATATATTGGAGCATAGCAAGAGGAAAGTGGAACTACATATATATATACATAGAGGTCTAAAATCTGATTATGGTAGACTTATGTAATATGGATCATGCATTTATGATATCATTCTCATAATTTATTATGTATTGTTGATATAATTATTTGAATTGATAAGACTTGGTTATGCATAAATCTATACCATGATAGGAGGAAGGGAAAGTACAAAGGGAATATAGGACCCTCTCTTAGGTACGCCACCCAAAAGGAAATGTAATGAACTCACATGAGCCAAAGGGGTTCTACCTTTTGGTTGAAGGGTCCTGCCTTTGGGTCTAGGAGAGATGTGCTCTTCTAGATACACCACTCATGATGAGAAACGATAAGTCCACATAAGCCAAAGGGGTTCTACCTTCTAGTGAAGGGTTCTACGTTTGGGTCTAGAGAGACATGTGCTCTTCTAGACACGCCACTTATGATGGAAGTAATAAGTTCACATGGGCCGAAGGGGTTCTGCCTTTGGGTCCAGGAGAGATGTGCTCTTCTAGATATGCCACTCATTGTTGAGTTGTTTGTAGCTTCGATCAGATAACATATTCATTATGATCATAATAAATATGAATATATAAGTAATAATAAATATTACTTATATATTCATACTTAATATATAAAGTATGTTAAATAAATATCAATATAGTATGATCGAATGACATATTACCAAAGTATAAACACCGACTGCATTCTAACGGTAATTGGAAATTGTTAAAGTCAATGATTCAAACGGTGACTGCTAAAGAAAGGGTGACGAAGTCACACCTGTGATAGGCGTGACTCCTTGAGGAGTCACGCCTATCACAGGTGTGACTCCTACCGTAAATCGCATATATATCAAACGTCTTTACCCTGCAATACCACGGATCAACACAAAAATCGGAAGTGTATGAGAAGTGGAAATCGATTCTAAAATAAAAGAAAGTAATAAATTAAGTCTGCAATACAAATACTCAACATTCAGAACATATCCAAGTTAGAGATTATAAGTTCGATTTGAATTTACATGGTATCAGAGCCAAGGTAAGCAAAATCCAGGCAGAAAATCGAACTTGAGAAATTCAGATTTAATACATCTCACTTCTCAAATGATAGCAGCAATCCGATTCGAAGACAAATTAGGAGGAAATAACTTCTCATCATGGAAATTCAGAATTATGATGATACTAAAAGAAAATAAAGTTGATTCATTTGTGAGAGAAAACAAAACGGAACCAGAGAATGA
The DNA here is from genome assembly GCA_027924645.1 of Cunninghamia lanceolata. NCBI lineage: Eukaryota > Viridiplantae > Streptophyta > Pinopsida > Cupressales > Cupressaceae > Cunninghamia > Cunninghamia lanceolata. The sequence goes on from BSBN01000150.1 coordinate 8,334,981, forward strand.
TCCTGATAAAACGACATGGATTGAAGGAAATGACAAAGCCATGAAAATCATAGTTGATGGAGTTAAGAGATCATATCGTGCCGATTCTAACAAAACATGAGACTGCATATCATATGTTTAAGTCACTTGAAGGCAATTATGAAATTAATAACTCCAGCAGAACCTTAGCCCTAAAGAGAGAAATAAATCATATAAGTATGAACAAAGGAGAATCTATCAATGCATACTTTATGAGAATATCTGCACTAAGGGATCAACTATCAACACTTGGGTACCAAATTGAAAGCAAGGAACTAACACTTATTGCTCTAGATGGTCTCCCAAATTCCTGGGAGACATTTGTTCAAGGCATTAGTGCAAGGTCCAAATTTCCAAAATTTGACCGCCTAAGATCAGATTGTCTTCAAGAAGAATCTAGACAGACAAAGAAAGGGTCAAAACAAAAAATATAGATGAAGACCTTCATGTTCTAAATACAAACTCTCAAAAGAAAGAGAAGAAGAAACACTTCAAGAAGAGGAAAAATTATCACGGGAAAGGTTCATTCAAGAAAGACATTTCTCGCATCCAATGTTTCAGATGCGACCAATATGGACACTATGCAATTAGATGTCCTGACAGAACCAAACAACAAGCATCTAATGCCAAAATAAAGGAGCATGAATCCGAGAAATATGTATTCTACTCTGCACTTTCAAACCAAGTATCAAATAAATCCAACACCTGGGTTATAGATAGTGGTTCATCAAGACACATCACAGGGTTCAGGGAACTACTAGACACCATGGTAGAAGACACTGACGAAGAAGTAACAATTGGAGATAACTCTGTACATCCAGTCAAGGGTGTTGGCACATGCACCCTCAAATTAAAGACTGGCATCTCCATCCAACTTACTGGAGTATTGTTTGTCCCAGGCATCAAAAGAAACCTAGTCTCCATATCTGCACTTGAAGATAATGGATATAGGGTGACCTTTATGGATAGCAAAGTATTGGCATGGCCAAAGAATTCTACTATTAAGAAAGCCAAAACCATAAGTCATAGACAAGGGTACTTGTACGAGTTATGTACGGAACCAAATCAAGCCCTAATTCATGAAATTGCAGACTCTAATGAAATATGGCATAGAAGACTAGGACACCTAAATTTCCGTGCCCTATCTTCCATGGAAAGACTAGTTACAGGTTTACCCAAACTCAAACAATGTAATTCAGGGGTATGCAAGGGGTGTGCCTTAGGAAAAAATACAAAGGGGTCCTTTCAAAATAGTTCTAGCAAAACAAATAAAGTATTAGAACTAGTCCACTCAGATTTATGTGGACCCATGTCTGTACCCTCCTTAGGTGGGTTTCTATACTATGTCATCTTCGTTGATGACTTCTCCAGAAAGACATGGATCTATTTTCTTAAATGTAAAGAATCACAGGAAATCCTTAAAAGATTTAAGGAATTCAAATCCATTACTGAAAACTCTTCCGAGAGAAAAATCAAAACCTTAAGAACAGATAATGGGAGTGAATACACTTCAGACATTTTTAAAGACTTTTGTAAAAACACTGGGATTAAGAGGGAGTTCACTGTACCTTATAATCCTCAACAAAATGGAGTTGCAGAAAGAAAAAATAGAATCATTGTAGAAGCTGCTAGGGCTATGTTACTTGATCGGAATATAGACACTTCACTTTGGGCAGAAGCATCTAGTACTGCTGTCTATATACAGAACAGATGTCCTCACTCTCATATTGATGACAAAACTCCTGAAGAAGCCTTCACTGGTACAAAACCAGACATTAGTCATTTAAGGATATTTGGTTGCCCTGTTTACATTCATGTGCCCGAAGAGAAAAGAACTAAGCTAGAACCTTCTGGGAGAAAAGGCATCTTTGTAGGCTATAGTGAAACATCAAAAGCTTATAGAATATATATACCTGGTCAAAGACAGATTGAACTAAGCAGAGATGTGATTTTTGAGGAAGACATAGCTTTCAAAATAGCCAGAAATCATATTGAGTCAGAAATTCAAACTTCCAACTCAAGCATAGAAGAGGATCCTACACCTGAGTTTCAGAGGGAGTATCCTGAGGAAGAGGTAAATCATGAACAAATCACATCACTAGAAAATCCCAAGAAAAGACCACTCTGGGCCACCAAAACAATGGAAGAAGCTAAAAATTATGCCGCTCCATCAGGGACTTTTAGGGAAAGCACAAGACCTAAGAGATTCTCTAGTTATGTAGCTTTAATGAGTGAATTCATTAAATCAGAACCTTCTAGTACTATAAAAGCTCTTAAGCACCAAGTATGGAAGGATGCCATGACAAAGGAGTATCAATCCATCCTGAAGAATGATGTGTGGGATATAGTACCTAGACCAAAAGGGAAATCTGTTGTTTCCTCAAAATGGCTATTTAAAATCAAACATGCTGCAGATGGCAGTATAGGGAAATACAAAGCAAGATTTGCAGCCAGAGGATTTTCACAAAAGGAAGGAATTGATTACGATGAAACCTTCACTCCAGTTTGCTCGATATACATCAGTTAGGGTAGTTCTAGCTATTGCAGCAGCCAAAGGGTGGAAAGTCCATCAAATGGATGTAAAAACTGCTTTCTTAAATGGAACCATTGAAGAAGAGGTTTACTTAGAGCAACCCGAAGGATTTGAGATTCACAATGCAGGATCCCATGTATGTAAATTAAAGAAAGCTCTATATGGACTTAAACAGGCCCCCAGAGCCTAGTATGAAAGAATTGACAGTTATCTCTTGAGATTAGGCTTTTCAAAGAATGATGCAGATCCAAATCTCTACTTCAAACAAAGCAAAGGTGATGTTAATATTGATATTATATGTTGATGATCAATTGATTACAGGGGAAGATCACCTTATTAATCAGTGTAAGAAAGATCTAGCTTCAGAATTTGACATGAAGGACTTAGGTCTATTACACTACTTCCTTGGACTGGAAGTATGGCAGAAATCAGACTGTATTATTCTAAACCAAGGGAAGTACACAATTGATATATTAAAAAGGTTTGGTCTGATGGAATGTAGACCTATGTCTTCCCCCATGGAAACAAATCTTCATAAATTGAAGGAAGCAGCAGCAGATTCTCCGTTGGCAGATCCCACTCTGTACAGACAGATAATTGGATCCTTGATGTATTTGGTCAATACCAGACCTGATATCTGCTATGCTGTAAATGCCTTAAGTCAGTTTATGTGTGAGCCCAAGGAGATACATCTTGTGGCTGTGAAGCATATAATGAGATACCTTCAAGGTACTCTAAATTATGGCTTAAAATATGAAAAGGTTGACTTAGATCTACATGGATTCACAGATTCAGATTGGGCTAGAAGTGTAACGGACCGGAAGAGCACCTCCGGATGTTGTTTCAGTTTAGGGTCAGCAATGATATTGTGGATCAGCAGAAAATAGTCTTCAGTTGCTCAGAGCTCTACAGAAGCCGAATATATTGCAGCTTCTATGGCTGCTAGAGAGGCAGTACGGCTTAGAAAACTGCTTGTGGGATTATTTGGTAAACCTCTGAAACCAACTATCATCCACTGCGACAATCAAAGTTGTATTAAGCTATCCGTGAATCCAGTATTCCATGATAGATCTAAACATATTGAGATTTCTCATCACTATGTGCGTGATATGGTGGAAAGGAATGTGATTCAGTTGGAGTATATCAGTACAGGAGATCAAACTGCAGATATTCTTACCAAACCACTCCTCAAGGTGAAAGTTGAATACTTCAGGAAAAATCTTGGTATGATTGAAATGTAAAATTCTAATTGATTTGTACTAATATACTAAAGATGTTTAATGTGTAAACATCTTGTGTCATATGTGTGACTCTATGACATTATGGGCCTACCCATTCTGTGTTTATTTCTAAAAGGTGACGATCTTTTGGATAATCTACACTTGTACCTAACATTATAAGGTGACGATCTTATAATGTTTATTAGACTGATATCATGTGACTTGATATTTGTATGAATCATGGAGTTATCATGATTAAGTTATGGTAGACATTATGTGACTTAATGTCAGTGCACATACCATAACTAGGATATATAAGGAGAATGTAATGTTCTCGAGTATAGTATATCCTTTAGTATCACGAGGTAGGTGATGCTACGTATCACGAGATAGGTGATACTGTATATCATGAGTTATGTGATATTAAATTACTTTGTGAACTTCATTACAGATCAGATAATTGATATTCACAGAGATTATTGTGATATTGTTATCTTCCCGAGCTAAGAAGGAGTGTTGAGTTGTTTGTAGCTTCGATCAGATAACATATTCATTATGATCATAATAAATATGAATATATAAGTAATATTACATATTACTTATATATTCGTACTTAATATATAAAGTATGTTAAATAAATATCAATATAGTATGATCGAATGACATATTACCAAAGTATAAACACCGACTGCATTCTAACGGTAATTGGAAATTGTTAAAGTCAATGATTTTAACGGTGATTGCTAAAGAAAGGGTGACAAAGTCACACCTGTGATAGGCGTGACTCCTTGAGGAGTCACGTCTATCACAGATGTGACTCCTACCGTAAATCGCATATATATCAAACGTCTTTACCCTGCAATACCACGGATCAACACAAAAATCGGAAGTGTATGAGAAGTGGAAATCGATTCTAAACTAAAAGAAAGTAATAAATTAAGTCTGCAATACAAATACTCAACATTCAGAAAATATCCAAGTTAGAGATTATAAGTTCGATTTGAATTTACACTCATGATGAGAAACGATAAGTCCACATAAGCCAAAGGGGTTCTGCCTTCTAGTGAAGGGTTCTGCCTTTGGGTCTAGAGAGAGATGTGCTCTTCTAGACATGCCACTTATGATGGAAGTAATAAATTCACATGGGCCGAAGGGGTTCTGCCTTCTAGTGAAGGGTTTTGCCTTTGGGTCTAGAGAGAGATGTGCTCTTCTAGATACGCCACTCATGATGGAAATGAAATGTTCACTTAGGCCAAAGGGGTTCTGCCTTCTAGTTGAAGAGTTCTGCCTTTGGGCCTAGAGAGTTGGATCACTAGGATACCTTTTTGAGACCTCACTCCCCTATCATGGGTATAGTGTTATAAGGAGGCCAATCATGAGGAAATAAGGAAAGATGGCAAGATGAGGGGATAACAGATAAATTAGAATCCTCACTAGGTACGCCACCTCATATGAATGGCATGGGCCACATGAGGCCAAGGGGGTTCTGCCTTTTAGTTGAAGGGTTCTGCCCTTGGGCCTAGAAAGGCCAAGTCACCCCATCGAGTCACTCTCTTCCATGCTTCCCTATGATTGATCATCCTAAGGTAAGATTCAATTGAGTTTATTAATTGTTATGGATTTACTGATGTTTAAGATTTATAACTTGTTTGCAAGAGTTAAATCAAGCCAAGGTACTCTCTAAACCTTTGTTTGCTTGGAATTTGATAATTTAGGAAAAAATTAGTGTTCCCAAAAGGGGGCATTACAGAAGGGCAGATTGTCATGTCCCCTTTTCGGAAATAGCACCATGGAGAAGACCTCTAGTCTATCTTCATTTCCCATAGGCTAAAAGATTAAGCAAGGGAAATAAACAAGGTTGCATGGAGACTGGTACTGGTACTGGTACGGGGCACTGGTACCGGTATTGGTACGTCTATTTTTGGAAAATAAGAGGCGGGGTACTTGGAGACGCCATTCTTTTTTAAATATAATTTAATAATTTTATTAATTTATTAATATGCTAACATTAAAACTGAAAATATCATGACATTGAACTTTCAAAACAAGAGAACTGGTAAAGTTTAAGTTTATAGCTTACTTGTAACAATTTAATATAGCTTACTGTATATATATTATTTATAGGCTTATAACTTACTTGTAACAATTTAATATAGCTTAATGTATATATATATATATATTATACTGTAGACACTAGTATTGAGGTTTGAAGTCCGTAGGAGTAAGACTCCATTGAGCTTGTGCGAAAACAACAGAAAAAATGAAAGGTAGAAAAAGAAAAAAAAAGTGGAGACGCTTTTTTATTGACGCATGGTACTTGGAGACGAGTGGGAGACGCGACCAAAAGTCTCCCACGAAGGGAGACGTACCCAGTCAAGTCTTCGAGTCGGGAGACGTGTACCAATCCCCGAGACGCGTTCCAGTGGGTTGGAGACGCGTCTCTGTGCAACCTTGGAAATAATAATATTATTTTAAGTTGGGCCCGGTAATTTTATATTTAAGGGGCAACTTAATAATATTATTTTATTACAAAAAAAGTATTTTTAAATACTTTGGAGGGAAATTTAATGTAATATCCCAAACGGATATTGCCCTAAATTTCTGATTTTCAATTTGTGAATTCTGCCCTAATTTCTGCACTTTAGTTTTCTGTTCAAAACCCTAATTCTGATCTGATTTTTCTGCTCCTAATCAGTTAGTTCCAACAGATATAAAACTCATCCAACACAAGGCAATATTCATGGCAAATGAAAATATACAACATCAACCATATCAACCATGATATACACCATGAAATACACAATTTAACTCCATCAAATACCACATATAAATCTGATTTAAATGAATAGAGATCTGCTGCTACAAACAGAGTATGAAATCTGGAAGTTACATCACACAAGGGCTCAAACATAGCCTGGATACATTGCTGTCCAAATCAGACCTCATGCATAGGTGTGTACATACCCAAGATTTTGAAATGAAGCTCCACAACCTCCCAAAAGATGGCCAACAAATCTGCTGCTAGGTTTAGGGTTTAGAAACCCTAGGCAATATGAGAGAAGCCTCCAAAAATTCAAATCTCCTTCCACAAAGAGTAGCGCTCCAATTAGGGCAATGCTACGAAATTGAGCTTCCAAGGATGGCGCACCAGTCTGCTACATAAGCTGCTCCAAAGATGTCAATTGCTACTCAAGTAATGTTGATTCAAAGCTGCTCCAAAGGCGCTCAGGTCTGCTGCTATAAATTTCAGATTCAAGAACCATAGCGATGGTCAATGATACTCCAACAAGATTCAAATGATGGCGCTTCAATCTGCTCAAGAGATGTGCAAATAAGGATCACTATTTTGGCCACCAAAGATGCATTCGCCCTCCTCAAATCAGGTCTGAGTTGCTACTGTATGGACAGTTAGGGTTTGCTGCTCCTACAAGCAAATCGCTCCTCAAAACACCTAGCAAAACTCCTTAAAAAGTGGCACCCAAGTTAGGATTAAAACCCTAATACAATCCACTCCCAAAGCCACCGAACTGCTGCTCATAAACTGATCCAAAATCTGAATATGAATTCTGCTCTAAAGATGTTAAAGTTCTGCTCCAACAGATGTGCAATTCTGCTCCAAAACTTCGTAGTTCTCCAATGAATTGCAAGTGTGAATTCCGTATGAATCCACCTTGTTTTCACAAGGGTTTTCGTCCTTGGAAAATATGCAAACAAAGTTGCAGATCCACAAAGGAAAAATAAAAGATATATGCTGAATGATGATTTGAAATGCCACAACTTTCCTTATATTTATACATGATTTCCTCCTTTTTCCACAGGTTGGCTGACCTAGACATGTTCACTTTTATTTTATTAATTTCTCCCTCCAATATGGCCGACCTTCCTTATGCATTATTGGTGCTCAAATACACTTTGGCCGACCTAGGCCAAATAAACCTTTTTTTTATTTTTTTTATTTTTTTATTTTCCTCTCTCAGGAGGGCTGACCTACCCTTCATCTTCATCTTAGCCAACCTACCTTTATTTTATTTAATTTCCTTCAATTTGGGCCAACTTGCCTTTAGGAATTATGGGCGCTCAAACAAAAACAAATTAAAGATTTGTTTTCCTAGGCCGACCTAGGTAACTTTACCTCCCTTTTTCAACTAGGCCGACCATCCTCTCTCATGTGCAAGTATTTTATGAATTCCATTCATCTTCTTCAAGGCAAGCAACAAAATATATGAAATGAAATCAAATTCACCTTCACCCAATTATCCCTCAAAAGACCAATTTCCACGCTCCTCTCATCTCCAATATGGTTTGCTCCGTGTGTAGACAAATTATTTTATTTAAGATAAATGCATCAAAGACATCAAAAAAATATGATAAGTCATCTCCAATACTCAAAATGCCTTCCAAAAATCCCGAAGTGTGAAAATTAGGTCATTAAGTCAACACTAGTGATCACTCCGAAAAAGGGGACATTACATTTAAATCCAAGGGCCCCTTTTTGGAAAGGAATAAAAAGGTGGCGGTCGGCTTCATTGGGCATCTTGACTTCATTTGACATTTTCACTTTGGAGCTTCGCATCCGATTTCACAAATGAAGACGAAAACCCTTGGCTGTTTGGAGGGCTTGGACAAAAAACCCTCTTGGATTTCCATTTCCAGATTTGGAGATGAAAACCCTCATCTCCATCTAGAGCATCTCCACACAGGGGTTGCATTGGAGCTGAATTTTGACAATTTCATGCACATTTTCAAGGTTTTGGGAATTGGATTTGCAAGCAGATATTTTATTGTCGTCAAAAGGATTTTATCTCTGCATTTTCAGACTTATCTACAATTTATGTTGCTGATTTTCTACCTATTTTTGGAATGCCTGCATTTGTGAACAATTCTGTACCATCCAAAGGGTTTTTGGAGCGGCTGTTCAATATTGGTGTCATCATTAGTGAAGCAATCGGCATTTTTCAGCATTATTTATTGGTGCCAGCAATTAGGAGGGGTTTAGACATAATTTTTATTACTAATTTCAGAGGTTATTGGTCTCATTTTATCACCATTTATTGCATGTATAGTGCTACAATCCAAGGCCAGCATTCTAACGAAATTTCCGTATTATTTCAAGGGCAGTTTTACATTGTTTTTGGCTGCAATCTGTATTTTCCTTTCACCATTGAGGAGCGTCAACAGTAAGAGGACCTTCCGCCATTATTTATTGCTGATCACCACCATTTATTATCATTTTTGCTGAGCGCCATGTTATTAGGGGGGTGCCGTACATATCCTTGGGGTGATTTGTAATGTCGCCTTCTCAAGTCTAGTCAATTGTGGGCCCGATAGCCTATTTCCTGGAGTCCCGATAGGCTATGTGGTATGGTAAGGGGCTCCTCTTTGTGAAGATCTTTGGTTCAACTGTTTTTGTTGGTTTCTGATGTTGGATTTGAGCTCGGTGATGTTTTAGGATGACAATGCAATTTTCGAAAGTTTGTTCGACTTCCCGGATAGCTCTTCAAACTTTTTGGAGAAACGTCTATTTTTAGAATGTCACCTGAATGGTGTCATTATTCATCCCAAACCTTATGGAGTATGATAGTACAATTTATTTGGAAGTTTGGTGAAGTTTGGGATTTTCCGTAAAAGCAAGTATTTTAATGAGCTAATAGTTAATTATTTTGCACTTAGTTTTATAAATTTGGAAAAATTATTAAGTGCATAACTATTATAACTCATTGGAATGGGGAAAAGTCACTCTTTCTAATAGGCACATAAAAGTGAGAGCTAATGTTGGTAAAAAGGTGAAATATTGGAGTTTGGGTGGAAAAGTCTTTTTTTTTTCTAATTAGTAATTCATTTTATGTGCAAACTCCAAAAAGTGCCTATATAAGGGAGTTGAGAGTTCATTTTGCTCTTTATGCTTGAGATTATACTGTTTTGCTGCAAGAATGAACTTGTGAGATCTTCTTCCTTTCTTGAGGATGAAAACCCTCTTGGAAAAGTTCAGTTTCGGTGGTGAGATATCCACCCTAGTTGAAGAAGGTGACTTCATTTCAGGAGTTGCACTGAGCTATTATGGAGTTTGTTGTTTTCTGATGGTTTTTGGCTTGGAAGAGATTGTGTTTGCTGTGTTGGAGTGTGGTGTGGATTTTTGGAGTGATTTGTGGGTTTCCTTGAAGTTTTCTTGCTTTTCTCTTGCTAGTCGTACTACATCAGGCCGTACTATGGCATGAGGTTGATGTTGTTGTGAATGGATTCAAATGTAATATCTTTGTTGAAGATTGTATCACATTTGCATAGTGAAGGCGTCCATTTCTGAGCAATTTGTAGAGGGTTTTTTGTTGTTTAGTCTTGCTTGTTTCCTGCCGTACTTTTCCAGCAAGGCCGTACCATGAGTATGTTGGAGCTTTGATTTGTGGAGGAGACAATGCATGTAATGCTTAGTTCTTGATTTAAAAATTGTTGTCTAATCTGATCGACAATTGCAGACCAGCTCAATTGAAGTTTGATGCAGATTTGATGAGGTTTTGGAGTAGGCCGTACCATGTACCTGGTCGTACCAACAGCATATGGGACGTGGGAACTTCCTTGAGAATCGCCAATGTTTGAGACACGGTTTCCAGTCCTTAGAGGGCGTCTAACATGGGACTGATAGAGTTTGGAGGATTGAGGGTGGTCTGAGTAGATTGTGAGCATGTTCTAGAGATTGTTCATGGCTGCCATAGTCCAGCAGTCAGCTACAACAGCAGCAACAAAACAGCCAACATCTATCCTTTCAAGATCATTCACTTGGTATTGCATAGTGATTTCATATTCTATCTTGTTTGTTCAATCTTCTTTCATAAGAGAATTCCTATGCTCTATTTGTTACAATTGTGACATGTTCATATCAGGGGTAGTGGTTTAATATTGCAGGTGTTCTTTCATTGTAATTCTTGCTTTTGATGCAAACTCATTGTAACTCCTAGATGGTTCAACCGCCAGTGAGGATACATTGTTTAGTTTCTTTGTAATGGCTTTCCACTAAATAAGTGGATGTGCCTATTTCCTTTCCAATATTTCATGGCTCAAGTTCCCGCTGAATAAGTGGATGCACCTGGTTTTCTTCCAGCATCCCACTGAATAAGCGGATGTTTCCTTTCATGTTTCATTCCCACAATTAAGTGGATGCCCACTGCATAAGTGGAAGTTGTTTCTAATTGCTGGTTTTGGGTTTTGAATGCTAACTCAGAAGCACTTGTATGCTCTCACCTTGCCCACGTCGAGATCTGGGTGATTGGAAAAGTGTGGAAGACATTATTGCTCTTAACATTCAGTGTTGTTATCTTGTTTCAAATAAAAAAATCAAGGCAGCTTATTACAATGGTATCAGAGCTGGTCTTCCTGCCAGCCTGTTGGTCACATCTTCCAGTGTTGAGATCAGATTCCTTTGCATGTGCTTTTGATGAATCCAGAAGAACCTGATTTCATTACATACAGAAGAAGGTATCAAATTGATTCAGAGACAGAAGAAGAGAACAATATGGGTGACAGACCCCCACAAAATCCTAGTACCAGGGATATTTTAAACGATCTTCCTAGAGGACAGCTAGAGTTAGTGAGGAGTAACCAACATATGACAATGTTGTTGGCTCAGTTGGTGAATCAAAGTATGGGTAATGGTATTCCTGTGAATAGAGGAAATAATGTGAACAATGGAGATGCCAGCAACTCCAACAATGCAAGCAATCAGTCCAACAACACTAGAACCATTCCGGCCTCAACAGTTAGGCCCATGATGCCTGTTTTCTTGGGAGGACAGCAGAACCAAGGTGGTGGACAGCAATTTGTTGCTGAAAGTTTTGCTGATTATCAGCAAGAGTGGCTCTCATTGGGTGAGGAGTTCCAGAATGTTATGTCCCTTCATGACTTTTGCCAAATCAAGTACAGGAATAGGCCCAGGATCCATAATCAAGACCTACAACGGAAGCTTGGAAAGGTGCCTATACCAACATTTGATGGGTCATCAAAATGCACTGCTAGGTCATGGGTGCAAAAGCTAGACAACTACTTGTGTTTGAACCCAATGTTGGAAGGAGATTCAATCAAGTTTGCCTCTGCACATCTTGATGGTGATGCTCATGATTGGTGGACTCATGGCATGATCACCCAGGGTCATAGCCTCATCACATCATATGAAGACTTCACTCAAAGACTTATTGATCGCTTTGACAAGCAGGATCCTGAGAGTCATTTCAGGGAGCTGGCCCAAGTTAGGCAAAGAGACACAGTGGATGCCTACATTTTAGATTTTCAAAGGATAGCTGTGATGGTGACTGATGTGTCCGAAGGGAGGCTTACTTACCTCTTTGTTGAGGGTTGATGGAACCATTGAGAGGTTGGGTGAAGGCTTTGGAGCCTAAATCATTGCAAGAAGCCATAAAAAAGGCTAGGAACATGGAATTTACAGCTCCTAAGAGTAAATTTCAAACCAAGACATTCTTTGATAAGAAGAATGACAAGAAGGAAGACAAGAAGCACTTGCAGAAAGAACAAATGCAGCCAAAAACCAGTGCACCAAAGATGGATGATGAGCTCCAAAATGAGCTAAGAAAAAAGAAACTATGTTTCACATTTAAAGAGCCTTGGGCCCCTGGACACAAGTGCTATGAAAGAGGCAAAGCTCATTAGTTCAAAGCCTATGTGACTGCTGAATCAAAATCAGAAAATTCAGAACAGTACATTGATTCAAAGTCTAGTGAAGAAGAAGCAACTCCAAAAGGGTCTAACAAGAACAAAATTAATGATGGTATCTTTGGCAGAATATCTTGTCAACAGGAGAATGATCCATTTAAAGTCTGTGGTGTGTTGTGTGGACAACGAACCACTGCTCTTATTGATACTAGTACCACACACAATTTCATTGATGGAGTGGTGGCGTGAAGAGGCCTTCAAACTGAGGGATTTGAGGGATTCAATGTTATAGTTGCATATGGGTTTACTATCCAATGCACAAGAAGAATTCCAAACTTGAGTCTCCAATTGGGAAATTATGAGGTAAAGCATGTTTTCCATGTAGTTAGCATTGGAAATTTTGAGATAGTCTTAAGCATTCAGTGGTTAAAGTCATTGGGAGAGATATCTTGGAACCTTCAAACCATGGAACTCAAATTTCAAGCGGATGGTAAGACGATGGTTTTGAGGGGAATGACTAATGGTACATCTTGAGTTCCTATTGCAAAGAGAATGGAGAAAAAATCTTGTGGTGATGTGCCTACCTTATTTGATGAGCAAACTGTTGGTTCCCACAATATTTTGCTTGATAAGCTTCCAAAAGATGACTTTGAGCTTGCTGTAGTTTGCAAAACAGCAGTAAGGAAATCAAGTTCAGATCTTGTTTTGCATACAAATTTGGTAAGTCAAGGATATAATCCTGATTTTCACTCAATTGTTAATCCACTTTTTGATATAGGAGCTGATTTGATTCATCACAACCCTCTTTTTGAGTGGAATGTGGAGGCATTCATTGATAAAAAATCCTTGAACATTGATGATGATATAGTGAAGGTGCAAGAAGATAGAAATGAAGTTGTTTTTGATTTTCAGTGGAAGCAAGAGGATGATTCGGATAATGATGCATTATTATATGATGATAACAAAAATCCTAATGCATCGGAGTTTCCTTTTGTTGATAGTGTCCGAATTAATGAGGAGAGTGAGCAGCACATGCAGGGTAGAGCTGCTCCATTACTTCTTAATCAGTAGAGAAGACACCAACAAGGTATGCGGGAAGGTTATGGAGACCAGAGAGATGTACCTTGGAGAGAAAAGGATCAAATTTTCAGTTCTTACTTGGCTGTTTTGTTGCAGACCAGCCACCTCAAACTCGGTTTGCACTAGTTCATGGGGTGTGGCCAAATAATTCAAACTTGGAAAGGAGGAATTTTCAATTGGAAGATGTGTGGAAGTCATTTTCAGCCCTTCCTAAGATGGATTTGAGCATTCCAATGCTCACTTTTCATAATCAAACATAGAGATTTGATTCGTGCAACTGCTGTCCAAATTCTAAAGCCATGTTTTTGATAAAATCAGGTTTTGAACTGCTGTTAATTCCTTTGGACAGCCACATGCTGATTATAGTTTGGGCTCCCACACCTTGGTTGGATGATGAAGAAAGGTTTCAGATGTGGGAGAGTGATATTTCATCCTTCCTAGCATTAAATGGAGTATGGAAATTTCAATGGGATACTTCGAAACATTCCAAGGGATTGGCTACTACTTTGTTAATAAGGAGAGTAACACATGATGGCAATTTAATGAGAGGGTGCACATGGTGGTCTTGGATGATGATGTTCGGTCATCCTGTCTTGCAATTTCTTGAGGACAAGCAATTTCGGGGAGGGAGGACTGTAGTGTCCCCTTCTCAAACCTAGTCAGTTGTGGGCTTGATAGCCTATTTCCTGGAGTCCTGATAGGCTATGTGGTATGGTAAGGGGTTCCTCTTTGTGAAGATCTTTGGTTCAGTTGTTCTTGTTGGTTTCTGATGTTAGATTTGAGCTCGGTGATGTTTCAGGATGACAATGCAATTTTCGGAAGTTTGTTCGGCTTCCCGGATAGCTCTCCAAACTTCTTGCAGAAGCCGTCTATTTTTAGAATGTTACCCGGATGGCGTCGTTATTCATCCCAAACCTTATGGAGTATGATGGTACAGTTTATTTGACAGTTTGGTGAAGTTTTGGATTTTCCGTAAAAGTAAATATTTTAATGAGCTAACAGTTAATTATTTTGCACTACTTATAAAGTTGGAAAAATTATTAAGTGCATAACTATTATAACTCATTGGAATGGAGAAAAGTCACTCTTTCTAATAGGCACATAAAAGTGAGAGCTAATGTTGGTGAAAAGGTGAAATATTGGAGTTCGAGTGGAAAACTCTTTTTTTCTAATTAATAATTCATTTTATGTGCAAACTCCAAAAAGTGCCTATATAAGGGAGTTGAGAGCTCTTTTTGCTCTTTATGCTTGAGATTATACTGTTTTGCTGCAAGAATGAACCTGTGAGATCTTCTTCCCTTCTTGAGGACGAAAACCCTCTTGGAGAAGTTCAGTTTCGGTGGTGAGATATCCACCCTAGCTGAAGAAGGTGACTTCATTTCAGGAGTTGCACTGAGCTATCATGGAGTTTGTTGTTTTCTGATGGTTTTTGGCTTGGAAGAGATTGTGTTTGCTATGTTGGAGTGTGGTGTGGATTTTTGGAGTGATTTGTGGGTTTCTTTGAAGTTTTCTTGCATTTCTCTTGGTGGCCGTACTGCATCAGGCCGTACTATGGCATGAGGTTGATGTTGTTGTGAATGGATTGGAATGTAATATCTATGTTGAAGATTTATCACATTTGCATAGTGAAGGCGTCCATATCTGAGCAGTTTGTAGAGGGTTTTTTGCTGTTTAGCCTTGCTTGTTTCCTGTCGTACTTTTCTAGCAGGATCGTACCATGAGTATGCTGGAGCTTTGATTTGTGGAGGATACAATGCATGTAATGCTTAGTTCTTGATTTAATAATTGCTGTCTAATCTGATCGACCATTGCAGACCAGCTAGATTGAAGTTTGATGCAGATTTGATGAGGTTTTGGAGCAAGCCGTACCATGTACCTGGTCGTACCAGCAGCATATGGGATGTGGGAACTTCCTTGAGAATTGCCAATGTTTGAGACATGGTTTCCAGTCTTTGGAGGGCATCTAACATGGGACTGATAGAGTTTGGAGGATTGAGGGTGGTCTGAGTAGATTGTGAGCATGTTCTAGAGATTGTTCATGGCTGCCACGGTCCAGCAGTCAGCTACAGCAGCAGCAACAAAACAGCCAGCATCTGTCCTTTCAAGATCATTCAATTGGTATTGCATAGTGATTTCATATTCCATCTTGTTTGTGCAATCTTCTTTCATAAGAGAATTCCTATGTTCTATTTGTTACAGTTGTGACATGTTCATATTAGGGGTAGTGGTTTAATATTGCAGGTGTTCTTTCATTGTAATTCTTGCTTTTGACGCAAACTCATTGTAACCCCTGGATGGTTCAACCGCCAGTGAGGATAGATTGTTTAGTTTCTTTGTAATGGCTTTCCACTGAATAAGTGGACGTGCCTATTTCCTTTCCAGTATTTCATGGCTCAGGTTCCCGCTGAATAAGTGGATGCACTTGATTTTCTTTCAGTATCCCACTAAATAAGCGGATGTTTCCTTTCATGTTTCATTCGCACGATTAAGTGGATGCCCACTACATAAGTGGAAGTTGTTTCTAATTGTTGGTTTTGGGTTTTGAATGCTAACTCGGAAGCACTTGTATGCTCTCACCTTGCCCACATCGGGATCTGGGTGATTAGAAGAGTGTGGAAGATTTTATCGCTCTTAACATTCAATGTTGTTATCTTGTTTCAAAAAAAAAATAGGGCAGCTTATTACATGATTTGAGACCGTACGGCAATCCATACAGATGTGTGGCATCCAAGAGGAGGTCGTACAAGTCAGGTTCTTCATCGTTACAATGATCTACAGGGTATACTGCAGCTGTTCTATCTACATCTTGGCACATTTTCAATCATATGGTCAGTCATACATCATATTCGCATTATTTGACATTCAGTGAGTGGATTCTCATCATTGTAATTCTGAAAACTGTTACAGTTCTGTATATCAGCATTATATTTGTTGCAATTGAATGAAATATCAGAACCAGGGTTTATATGATGGTGTTACCATGTTGTATGCTGCTGTCATAATTTATCTAATAATATATTACTCAATTCTACTCTCAAATTTGGTTCATTTCAGCACGAGGGTTTCATATTTGTTGCACATTGAAATTGGGGGTTTAATATAGTAGTTTTCAGTGAATTACTGTTGTAACCAGCATTCAGTTTCGTTTTCCAGTTTGCTGTTCTAATTTTATTTTGTCATCATACACCATAAAAATACAAAAAAATCAACTATACCAAAAAATTCAAATTGGGGACATTACAACTACAACTCTTTGTCAAGCAACTTATTTTATAGAAGGATTTTGCTTGTAATCATGTGTCCTAATCAAATGCAGTCCATTTAGCCTCATCCATTTAATTTTTGATTACAGATTCCATTTTCCCAATCATCACACACTACATTTTTTAGTATAGCTTCTGAAGTGAAATCTCTTCATACAAATTCCTACTGCCACGTCTGAATATTACTGATGTTTCCTCTTTGGCTAGGTTGGCAAATCACCTCCATCTTTGAAGTTGTGAAGGCATCTGTACAAACTACAAATTCCACTAAAGCATACATGTACTAAAAAATATTCTGTACTAAAAAGATCTTTACCTCAACATCTCAAACCATATTCCCAATTAACTTCCCATTCAATATTCAACCGTGATTGCTTCATTGCAGATTCTGGTAGGAGAAATCATGAATAACACTATTTCATTTCTTGTTGTTTGCATGTCTTAATTTCCTACTGCTATCATGGTGCAGTCACGATAGGAGGGTTCACAGAATGAACTGTCCAGACCATGCAGCAAGAGTAAACACAATGGAAACAACTCAAAGATATGAAACACATGCAGATTCAGTCATTCAGTATATCAAAGAATTCAAATACAATCTGGACGGCAACATGCGGGCTTACAACTAGGGCTCAAAGGCCTGCTTACAGAATATCAGAACATGCACAAGATATAGCTTTAAATTCCCTTCGCGAAGAATGTAAACTATTGATCTTGTAATCATGAGAACTACT
Source organism: Cunninghamia lanceolata (assembly GCA_027924645.1). NCBI lineage: Eukaryota > Viridiplantae > Streptophyta > Pinopsida > Cupressales > Cupressaceae > Cunninghamia > Cunninghamia lanceolata. The sequence goes on from BSBN01000150.1 coordinate 8,352,484, forward strand.
TTCCTAAGGTTCTATTACATCAATATATATCATCTTTGGAACATAAGATTTCTCTGCGTCAGCTAAGGAAGATCACAAACACCAATGAAGAGCTGTAACGTGTGTATACGGATAGGTCGGGCCTAATCATGTAGAATACCTCCGCAAATGAATGGAATGATGTGCGGATCTCAGGGAAGGTCGGCCACGAACCAAAGATCATTGGATGATGTGTCATTAAGCTCCATAATGCTCCGCAAGTCTTCTCCTTTCGCTGATTATTAGAGATTGTCAAGATGCTCTGTTCTGAGAAAACAGTCAATCTTCTGATAGCGATAACTTTTCGATAACTGATCCAAATGCTCTGAATTCTAGATATGATGTAGATGAATGAATCTAGATGCTAAGTCCAGCTCCGCAAGATGTGAAATGCAACTGCGGCAGAATGCGGACCAAAATGCAGAAATTGCTACTGACTGAACTCCCTGAACTGAACTGGAAAATGAAAAGAAACAAACTAAACTGCAAACAAAATGAAATGCAAATGTTTTTGGTTGATGCAAGATTGCTCTTGAACCAAGGATCCTCCTGCATCAAACATTCGGGGTTATTGAAAAAGTGAGTCCCTCACTTTGTTGGGGCTAGGGGAAAACCAAGATGGTCCGCCTTAGCCTAAGAAATCCATGATGAATCTTCTTCCGGTCTACCTTTCCACTTCATAAGATATTCTTTGTATTGTCTTCCTCTAGTGCAACGTCCAATTCTGCTATCCAAGATGTCTTCAATCTACTCTGGTGCTTGTTGTGGTAACTGCTTCTTCAAGTCCTCTGCCATGCTGTCACTGAACTTTGCTTCATGATACTGATATAGGTCTGCAATGTTGAAAATAGGTGATATGCCCAATGTCTCCGGTAGCTCCACTTCATATGCATTTCCTGAATCAAATTTTCTGAGTATCCTACAAGGTCCAAACTTCATCTTCAACTTGTTATATGTTCCAACTGGAAATCTTTCTTTTCTCAAGTATACCATCACTTCATCTCCAACTTCAAATTTCTTATGTCTTCTCTTCTCATCTGCTTGTTCCTTATATTTGTTGTTCATATCCTCCAAATGCTTCTTAACCTGATTATGCACTGTCTTCATGTGATCTACAAATTCTTCTGCTTTTGCACTTCTCTTTTCCTCTGCATTGATATCTCTTAATTTTGCTGCTCCTCTAGGATTCACTCCAGTTACAATCTCAAAAGGTGTTCTTTTGGTACTCCTATTTACTGAATTATTGTATGCAAACTCTGCTTGTGAAAGAATCAAATCCCAACTTCCTACCTTCTCTCCAACCAAACATCTCAACAAGTTTCCCAAACTCCTATTTACTACCTCTGTCTATCCATCAGTCTGTGGATGAAGTGTTGAACTGAACTTCAAATTTGTCTTCGTCTTCTTCCAAAGTGTTCCAAAAATATCCAAGAAATCTTATATCTCTCTCTAAAATTATGCTCTTAGATAATCCATGCAATCTCACAATCTCCTTGAAAAATAGGTCGGCTACATGCACTGCATCAGTTGTCTTCTTACAAGGTAGTAATGAGCCATCTTTGAAAATCTGTCTACCACTATAAATATTGAATCATGTCCTCTCTGTGTCTTAGGCAATCCCATCACAAAATCCATACTTATGTCTTCCCAAGGTCTCTCTGGTACTGTCAAAGGTTTGTACAATCCAGTGTTCTGACTACTCCCTTTTGCAACTTGACAAACTCTACAACTCTGCACAAATTTCTGAACACCCTTATGTATCTGAGGCCAAAAGTAATTTTCACTCACCAAAGCCACTGTTTTGTCAATGCCAAAATGTCCTGCCAATCCACCACTATGTTTCTCCTTGATCAAATTGTCTCTCATTGAACTTCTAAGTATGCACAACTGATTTCCTCTAAACAACATGTCTTCTTGAATGAAATAATCCAACCACTTACTCCTATCTATCACAAGAGGTTCCTTACATGCTTTCCAAGGTTCTACAAAATCAGTGTCTCCCTCATACAGGTTCCTCAATTCATCAAATCCCAACACTTCTACTCTCATCTCTGTCAACAAGTTTCTTCTCCTACTCAATGCATCAGCAACTTTGTTTGATTTACCACTCCTATGCTTCAACACAAAAGTATAACTCTGCATGAACTCTACCCATATCATATGTCTCTGATTCAACTTACCTTGACTCTTCAAATACTGCAACGATTGATGATCTGTATACAACACAAATTCCTTAGGCAACAAGTAATGTCTCCACTTCTTCAGGGCTTGAATTATAGCATAGAACTCCTGATCATAAACTGAATATCTTCTCCTTGCATCATTCAACTTCTCACTGAAATATGCTACAGGTCTACCTTCTTGACTTAACACTGCTCCAATTGCACTCCCACTTGCATCACAATCTATTTGAAATACATTATTGAAATCCGGTAACGCTAAAACAGGTTGCTCTGTCACTTTCTGCTTCAACAATTCAAAACTCTTATCTGCTCCTGATGTCCACTTAAAGTCTTTTATGTCACCTCTCATTGTCTCTGTCATAGGGTTACATACTGAACTAAAATTTCTGATGAACTTCCGGTAGAAACTAGCCAATCCATGAAATGATCTAACCTCTCCAATGCTCTCCGATGTAGGCCATTCAACAATTGCTCTTACTTTCTCAAGGTCCATCTTCAATCCTTCCGCAGAAATCACAAATCCCAAATACACTAATTCTTCCTTCATGAAACTACACTTCTTGATGTTTATCAGCAATTGCTCTTCTCTCAACCTCTGTAATACTTGTCTAAGGTGTTGCAAATGTTCTTTTGTCCTACTGAAAATCAGAATGTCATCCAAGTGTACAATTACAAACTTACCCAAGAATTTCTTCAAGACTTCATTCATCAACCTCATGAAACTACTCGGTGCATTTGTCAATCCAAAAGGCATCACTAACCACTCATACAATCCTTCATTTGTCTTAAAAGCAATCTTCAATTCATCTCCTTCTCTGATTCTGATCTGATGGTATCCACTTTTCAAGTCTATCTTTGTGAAATATCTTGCTCCACTCAAACAATCCATAATATCATCCATCCTAGGTAAAGGAAATCTATACTTAACTGTGATCTTGTTTATGGCTCTAGAGTCAGTTCACATTCTCCATTCTCCTTCTTAGGTGCTAACACTGCAGGTACTGCACAAGGACTCAAACTTTCTCTAATCAAACCTTTCCTCAACAATTCTTGTATCTGTCTATTCAGTTCTTCATTCTCTGTCGGTGTCATTCTATGTGCTGCTTTGTTAGGCAAACTTGCTCCCGGTATAAGATCCATATGATGACCGATACTCCTGATTGGTGGCAATCCTTTAGGTACATTGTCTGATATGATGTCTTCATACTCTGTCAACAACTCTGTTATCTCCTCCTGTTGTGATTCTTCAGTCTCCTTCAATGTTTCAAGCTTCTTAGGAATCAAAGCATAACACATATTCTCATATCTCAAACCATCCAGAAATTTTCTTCCATCTACCAAACAGATTCTAGCATTCCCACATACTTCACTCTTAGGATCATCCTCCAAAGGAATCAAGGTAATCCTCTTCCCATTTGAAGTTATAGTGTATGTATTCTTTCTCCCATCATGTATAGCTTTTCTATCATACGAGCAAGGTCTACCCAACAAGATATGACATACATCCATAGGCCTAATATCACACAATACTTCATCATGATAAGATCCAATATGAAATTTCACCAAACATTGTTCACTCACTAGTACCTTATGATCATCCTGAATCCATGCTATCTGATAGGGCTTAGGGTGTTTCAATCTTTCCAATTTCAGCTTAGTCACCATCTCCTCTGAAACTAGGTTATCTGAACTCCCACTATCAATTACAACTTTACAACATTTACCTCCTGATTTGCATCTGGTTCTGAACAAACTCTTCCTCTGCGGTGGTTCCTCATTTGTCTCCGCTTGAAATAGTGCTCTCCTCATCACAAGTGATTCTCCTTTCTCCGGTTTACCAACTGAACTAGGTGATCTGTTGCTGATTGTTTTTAGACAAGTCAACAATAGAGTAAAACACTAAGTATCCCACTCTCTCTTGAGTAAAGTCTCTCAAAGGCTAAGCTATGTGATCCAGTGAGACAACTTCAAGGTTCCTTATTCATGATTTTTTAATGGATGAACTCAGTGATTACATGTGATCTTGCTATTAATCACAAAGGGACTTACGCAGACTTCTTCATACTTCATTTGTAATGTCCCCTCTTTGACACGTGGCTAGTCCATCATGGGGTTCCCGTGGGCTAGCAGTTTGGTTAGGGAACTGTGATTAGTTGGGTCCGGGTCCTTGGCAGTGACAGAGTTTGGGTTCGCATTCAGTGGACCAGTTGGTACCCTTGTGGTTGGATCAGTGGGCTCTTGGCCGTTACTTACTATTTGAGTAAGTTCGGGTTTGGTGTCGGTTCAGGATTTTCTGAGTTGGATCAGATGCGTTTCGTCGAGACCTTTCTGACGAGCTCAAGATCTTTGAATTCCGACACTGTCTTCATACTTATTTTAAAGTCCGAAGATTTATTAATTTATATTAATGTGGACTTTAATTTATTTGCCGGAAAAGTGAAATTAATGAGATAAAGACATAGGTTAATGTCTTGACCTTGGGCGCCCATCCCTAGGAGACATAAAGTGAAATTAAATGTTAATTTCCCTCCTAATTGCCCAACGCCTATCTTGGAGGGAGATAAAAGGTCACTTGGAGCTCATTTTCAGTTTATGCTATGTTTTGATATTTTGTTTATGAGAGCTCTACTAGGGTTTTGGAGTTGGAGATTTTGCATCAGGCTATTGGAGACGGAAACTTCCATTAGTGACGGTATCCCACAGGTGTGCAATACCACCCAACGGTGCCTTTGTGAGTGGATGCATCCGGCATTCATATTTGTGCTACAATGAAGTTACGTGATGAAGTGTTGGACTCATTTGAGTTGTTTGCTGATAATGAATGCTCATTTCTGATTTTGAGAGAGAGGGAGTTGCTGTTTGGAGTGTTTGTGGACAGCTTGTGGCAGCCGTACTTTCCTTGGTGGCTGGCCGTACCTCATGGGTGGCTGTTTGTGAAGTGGTTTGAGGTTGTTTGCTGTTGGAATGGGGTCGCCTACCCTTGGAGATTGCTGCTGTTTGTAATCAGAGTGGTGTAAGAGGATATTCAGAGTGCTCTGAACAGATTTGTACCCTCAGCCAGGCCGTACTATGTATCCTTGAGGCGTGGGTCCTTTGGAGGCTCTTCCTCTTTCATTGCAGCATCACTCTTGGCCATTGTTTGGCATTTTAGGCTTATCTTTCTACTGTTATCACCTGTATTGGCATTCTATATCAATCCATGGATATTTGATGCAGTTACAACCATACCCACTAGATGGTCCATTTCCGGCAGTTGTACGAAGTTGCATATTTTCATATGGGTATGTGATAGTAATTGTTTCTTGGCCATTTCACTATCTGGGTTGTCATTACTTTCTCTAAAATCATTGTATATTTTCTGGGCTTCTGTTGTATGCGATATATTGTGTGCTCCGGCACCACATCTGCAGGAAAACAATAAACCCCTTCTGCATCTTCTGTCTATCTGAAAGAACACACCAAATAATAATAAAATCACATAAATAAAGATTCAAAAAAATTACAAACAGGTACGGCACATTACAGTGGTATCAGAGCTAAAGATCTTGCCATCCTGTGAGTTCAGTTTTGATATGTAGAAGTAAAAATGAGACATGCGATCTACAGATAGATATCCTTTCAGAAGTACAAGGGCAAGGCAAGGAACACAGGTTCCACAGTCGGGTATTCTAGAGAATCCAGTACCCATAATAGATCCCTTTGAGCCAGATACTGAGATAGTGGTAGCAGCTACTGAGGACGATTCTCAGGTATCACGGACGGACCCATTTTCTGGAGAGCTTCCACCAGTTACAGGTCCTACAGGAGAGATGGGTGACAGGAAGGAACCAGAACTTAATGCGCGTGACATTTTGATCGCACTCACTCGAGAGATGAGAGAATCTCGACGAGAGATGGTAGAGGCACAGGCTGAGTTAGCACATGCCATCGAACGAATGGGTAATGACTTGGACAATCACCGTGACAGGAACAGATACTATGGAGGTGACAGGAACAGGTATAACGGAGGTGACAGGAATAGGTACCAGGACGGTAATAGAAACAGACATGACGGAGGAGAAAGGAACAAGAATGATGGGAATGATAGGCACAACGGTGACAGGAACCAGGAAGAATGGAATAATGGGGACAAGAATCATGAGGATAGACGCAGGGATAGAGATGATGATGATGAGGCTTCGGTTAACCACCGTAGGGCTTCGCAGCTCACTGCGGGAGATAGACCTGGTATTCCGATGTTTGCTCCCAGGTTCCTGAACAGGATCCTACTCAAGCAGAGTTTCAGGAGGAGATTCTGAGGGACTGGAAAGCATCCAGTGAGGGTTTCAGAAATGAGATGACATTTGCTGAATATTCTGAAATGAGGACTAGATGCGGACCTCGGAGGGGAGGTAGATCACAGAACCAAAAACTGCAGAGGAAAGTAAATAAGATGACACTTCCTTTGACGGATCAGGCAAGACCACCGCGAGAGCTTGGGTCCAGAAATTGGATAGCTACTTGCAGATTAGTCCCATGCCAGAGGAGGACGCTATTACTTATGCAGCTCTACACTTGGAGGGGACTGCTCACAAATGGTGGAGTAACGGGAAGGTCACACTGGGACATGATCAGGTCACTTCGTATGTGGAGTTTACAGCTAGACTGATCGACAGGTTCGATAAGAAAGACCCAGAGTTACAATTCAAGGAGTTGACTCAGTTGAGACAGAGTGGATCAGTAGGCTCCTACATTGCTGATTTCCAGGATATATCCGTGATGGTTCCGGATATTACTGAGCGCAGATTGGTTGTTCTTTTCATTGACGGATTGTCAGATCAACTTCGCGGCTGGGTGAAGGGATTTGACCCTACTACACTCCAAGAGGCCATGAAGAAGGCCCGGGACATGGAGTCATCAGTTTGGAGGAGTAAGTTTCAATCCAAAGGATTTCCGCCAAGGAGGGATAAGGAGAGGGATAGGAGACCATTTCAGAGAGATGCAGGACAGCAGCATAAGAATTCTTCTAGATTGGACAGCGATCAACTGAATGACTTGAGGAGGAAGAAGCTCTGTTTTCATTGTCGAGAGCCTTGGGATCCTACGCATAAGTGTGCTGCCCAAGGAAAAGCCAAACAGTTAGAGTATTTTTCAGCCGATGAGTCTGTTGATGGGGAGCCCCACTCGGATTACCATTCAGAGGCCGAGGGTGGAGAATCAGAGGGCTCTGGGGAAGCATCAGATATAGAGGATGACCTAGCTCAACCTACGGCACATATCACGAGTATCCAGAAAGAAGGGTCATTCAGGATACGAGGAGTACTGAACGGGCAGCGATGTATTGCTTTACTTGACACAGGTGCCACGCATAACTTCATAGACGAGGGTTTGGTCGCCAAGAGGGGGCTGAAAACCGAGGAATTTGAGGGCTTTAAGGTGAAGGTTGCGGATGGTTTTGTACTCACCTGCACTAGGAGGATAACCAATCTATCTATCCAGCTGAACAGGTACACTTGCCAATCAGAGTTTTATGTTGTCGACATGGGTGAGATGGATGTTGTGTTGGGTATGAAGTGGTTGAATGATATTGAGGAGTTCACTCTCAACTTGCGGACGATGGAAATGAAGTTTGAGGTGGACGGAATTAGACATGTGCTTAGAGGCATTTCAGATGGTGGGTTGAGAGTTGTTTCTCTCAAGCGGATGGAGCGATTGATTCGTCATGATCAGGTGGAGTGGGCAGCCGAGGTTATGGTGATGCCTGCAATAGATCAGCAGAAGCATGCATATCCTCCTGACATATAGTCTATACTTACTAAACACACCAAAGTGTTTAGTGATATTCCACCAGGTAAACCTCCTGATAGAGGTTTTGAGCATGTGATTGAGTTGGAAGAGGGTGCTAAGCCAGTAATCACGACCCCTTACAGGCACCCAAAGAGGTATAAGGATGAGATCGAGAAGGCTATCAAAGAGCTTCTCGAGATGGGTCACATCAGGCCTAGTAAGAGTCCGTTTGCATCATCCGTGGTACTAGTAAAGAAGGATAGGATTCTCAGAATGTGTATCGATTACAGGGAACTCAATAAGAAAACCATTAAGAATAGGTACCCGATTCCCAAAATTGATGAGTTGATTGACGAGTTGCACAGCGCCTGTTATTTCACCAAGATTGATTTGAGATCCAGTTACCATAAAATACGGGTCAGAGATGAGGATGTGGAGAAGACAGCATTCAGGTATCATTATGGGCACTTTGAGTTCCTAGTCATGCCTTTCGGTTTGACCAATGCACCAGCTACCTTCCAGTCCTGTATGAACAAGGTGTTCAGAGAGCAGTTCAGGAGATTTGTGCTGATTTTCTTTGATGATATATTGATTTACAGCAAGACATGGGAAGAGCATCTGAAACACATTGACATTGTTCTGAGCATCTTGGAGAGTGAGTCATATGCCAAAATGTCAAAGTGTGAGTTTGGGATGACTGAGTTGCTATACTTGGGTCATATCATTAGTGCTGGTAGTGTGAAAGTAGATCCGGAAAAGATTCGGGCAATTGTGGATTGGCCACAGCCAAAGAATCTCTCATACCTTAAGGGATTTCTTGGCCTTTGTGGATATTACTGCCGGTTTGTGAAGGGGTTCTCTCAATCAGCTGCCCCCCTTACTGATTTGACTCGTAAGGATGCTTTCAGTTAGTCTGATAAGGCACAGGAGTGTTTTGACAAGTTCAAACAGATCATGAGTACTTGCCCTATATTAGCCATCCCTGATTTCAGCAAGCCCTTCGAGCTACAGTGTGATGCCTCAGGTGTAGGCATTGGCGCGGTAATCGTGCAGGATAAGCACCCGATTGCATTTGAGAGTAGGAAGTTGAGGGGTGTGGAGAGGAGTTACAACATATATGATAAAGAAATCTTAGCCATAATGCATGCACTGGCTAAGTTCAGATAGTACCTGGTAGGCAGCAAATTTGTGGTTAAGACGGATCACAACAATTTGAAGCATTTCCTTGGGCAGAAGGATCTAAATGAGAGGCAACAGAAGTGGGTCAGCAAGTTATAGGCCTACGACTTTGACATTGTTTATGTCAAGGGAAAGAAGAATGTTGTTGCCGACGCATTATCCAGGAGACCTCATCTGTGTGCACTCGGTGCTATAGCTAATGATTGGAGAGAGTTGATTTCAGCAAAGTACGCCAAGGACGAGTGGGCCACGGGAGTAATTGATGGCACCATCAAAGATGACAGGTACACGGTGGTAAATGACTTGATCATTTACAAGGATAGGATTTTCTTGGTGTCGGGTTCACAGATGAAGCAAAAAGTTTTGAGGGCATTTCATGACTTGCCTATGGCAGGGCATCCAGGGTACTTCAAAACTTACAGATAGGTCAGGGAGAGGTTCACCTGGAAGGGCCTCAAGACCGAGGTGATGCAGTATGTGAGAGAGTGCCCAATATCTCAGCAGAACAAGCAGGAGCACTCACTTCCAGGAGGCTTATTGCAGCCCCTGCCCATTCTTGACAGGAAGTGGGACAGCATTTCTATGGACTTTATCACAGGGTTACCTAGAGTCCAAGTATGCACACTTCTTTGCTATTCCTACCACTTATACTGCAGCTCAGGTTGTAGAGTTGTTCTTTCGTGAGGTATTTCGACTTCATGGGTTGCCTAGGAGTATCGTCAGTGACAAGGACAGCATGTTCCTCAGTAATTTTTGGTAGGAGCTCTTCAGGTTGTCAGGGACAAAGCTCACACCTAGTACGAGTTACCACCCCCAGACTGATGGTCAGACGGAGATAGTGAACAAGTGGGTGGAAGGATACCTCAGGAACTATGTATCAGGGCAGCAGAAGGCATGGGTTAGGTGGCTTCACATGGGGGAGTATTGCTACAATTCCACTTACCACATGTCCATTCAGATGTCACCTTTCATGGCGTTGTATGGCTATGAGGCACCAAGCTTTGTTGACTTACTGTTTGGTGACAGCAGGGTGCCGAAGGCTAAAGACTTCCTTCAAGAGAGTCAGGATACCATGAGGGCATTGAAGGAAAACATACAGAAGGCTCAGAATCAGCAGAAGCAGTATGCAGATCAGCAGAGAACTGAGCGATCATTTGAGGTCGGTGACATGGTTTACCTCATGCTGCAGCCTTATAGGCAATCTACTCTCAAGAAGAGTGGAGCGGAGAAGTTGAAGCCACGGTATTATGGACCCTTCAGGGTCACCAGGAGGATTGGCGAGGTGGCTTATGAGTTAGAGTTACCAGCAAGGAGCAGGGTACATAATGTGTTCTATGTTTCTCGCCTCAAGAAGGCATTGGGGCATAATGTGACACCTTCAGTTGAGTTGCCTCCTCTTGATGAAGAGGGAAAGTTGATACTGATACCCGAGGCAATCATTGACACCAGGGAACGCAACTTGAGGAGGATTATCAGGGAGTACCTGGTCAAATGGAAAAACCTGCCAGTTGAGGATGCAACGTGGGAGAGCGAGCGGATTCTGGAGCATCCTGAGCTGAGATTGCTTGAGGCAACCAATCTTAGGGAGGGCAGACTGTAATGTCCCCTCTTTGACATGTGGCTAGTCCATCATGGGGTTCCCGTGGGCTAGCAGTTTGGTTAGGGAACTGTGGTTAGTTGGGTCCGGGTCCTTGGCAGTGACAGAGTTTGGGTTCGCATTCAGTGGACCAGTTGGTACCCTTGTGGTTGGATCAGTGGGCTCTTGGCCGTTACTATTTTAGTAAGTTCGGGTTTGGTGTCGGTTCAGGATTCTCTAAGTTGGATCAGATGCGTTTCATCGAGACCTTTCCGGCGAGCTCAAGATCTTTGAATTCTGACATCGTCTTCATACTTATTTTAAAGTCCGAAGATTTATTAATTTATATTAATGTGGACTTTAATTTATTTGCCGGAAAAGTGAAATTAACGAGATAAAGACATAGGTTAATGTCTTGACCTTGGGCGCCCATCCCTAGGAGACATAAAGTGAAATTAAATGTTAATTTCCCTCCTAATTGCCCAACGCCTATCTTGGAGGGAGATAAAAGGTCACTTGGAGCTCATTTTCAGTTTATGCTATGTTTTGATATTTTGTTTATGAGAGCTCTGCTAGGGTTTTGGAGTTGGAGATTTTGCATCAGGCTATTGGAGACGGAAACCTCCATTAGTGACGGTATCCCACAGATGTGCAATACCACCCAACGGTGCCTTTGTGAGTGGATGCATCCGGCATTCATATTTGTGCTACAATGAAGTTACGTGATGAAGTGTTGGACTGATTTGAGTTGTTTGCTGATAATGAATGCTCATTTCTGATTTAGAGAGAGGGAGTTGCTGTTTGGAGTGTTTGTGGACAGCTTGTGGCAGCCGTACTTTCCTTGGTGGCTGGCCGTACCTCATGGGTGGCTGTTTGTGAAGTGGTTTGAGGTTGTTTGCTGTTGGAATGGGGTCACCTACCCTTGGAGATTGCTTCTGTTTGTAATCAGAGTGGTGTAAGAGGATATTCAGAGTGCTCTGAACAGATTTGTACCCTCAGCCAGGCCGTATACTATGTATCCTTGAGGCGTGGGTCATTTGGAGGCTCTTCCTCTTTCATTGCAGCGTCACTCTTGGCCAATGTTTGGAGTTTTAGGCTTATCTTTCTGCTGTTATCATCTGTATTGGCATTCTATATCAATCCATGGAGATTTGATGCAGTTACAGCCATACCCACTAGCTGGTCCATTTTCGGCGATTGTACGAAGTTGCATATTTTCATATGGGTATGTGATAGTAATTGTTTCTTGGCCATTTCACTATCTGGGTTGTCATTACTTTCTTTAAAATCATTGTATATTTTTTGGGTTTCTGTTGTATGCAATATATTGTGTGCTCCGGCACCACATCTGCAAGAAAACAATAAACCCCTTCTACATCTTCTGTCTATCTGAAAGAACACACCAAATAATAATAAAATCACATAAATAAAGATTCAAAAAAATTACAAACAGGTACGACACATTACATCATTCAACTTATTTCTCCTTGCAGTGTGGATGATATATGTACAATGCTTCAATGATAAAGAAAAGGTAAAAGATAAAGGTTTAGAGGAACTACTCTAAGGTCAATGAGGCAATGATGATGCAAGAATAGACAAACTCCTTAATTAACCTAACTCCACTTCACCAAGAATGCCTACAACTACATGTGCAGTCTCCTAATGATAGCGAAAGGTTTTCAAATCATGAAAGCTCATATAAGCACCCATTAAACGGCGCAGCTCAAGCAAGCATCCACAATCGAACTTAAGCAAATGATAATGAAGCTCAGACTAGCTTTACACAACACTTCACCAACGATGAATGTTAAAAGCATGAGCTAGGAGTTGATCAAATATCCAATACATACATACATAACATCAATGAACTGCTACTCTACTTCTAATCTATTTAGAAACATCTCTCCACTTCATCAAGATATAGGAAACCATGTCATTTCACAAGACAACACTTAACACCAAACAAACTCCAATGTCTTTGCATTAATCTTGAGAAATATTTACAACTTGAAGTACTCTCAAAGAATTTCGAGAATCTCTTCCTACTCTACTACTAGCAAACTTCTACTAACTATCTATATATTACAAATGAGGCAACAAGGTCTTTATATAGAACTCCAGGATTACAATGAATGGCCTAGATCAATTCAAGTAGCCAAGGGCCAGGATCATGCCATCTCAGCAGTTAGTTACAACTTGCTATTTTTAGTATATAAGAGAGGCAATAAAGGCACGGTTTCCAAGAAGATAAGGATAAGATGGAATCTTCAAAGCATCTTCCACATAGACGTCCTCTTTAGCTTCTTGCTTATTGAATGATGTGGCGAACTGTGATTGGTTGATGATGTGTATATGCCACGTAGGTGCCACCTCAACAATTCCCATGGATTTCAACAGTTAATTCAATTTACTTTTGGGGCATATTCCCAAATTGTATCATCTGTGCGATGATGCCTTCGAATGTGATTGCTTTAACTTGAACACTTGGGAATGTATCCTTGTTGATCTTGCCTTGTTTATCTTCTTGTAAACTAGATGTGTATGATATATGTTGCTTCATTTGACTTACTCTAGGATATTTCTTCTCTTGCAGGATACATGTTGATCTTCTTCGATGCTTCTTCATGGAGAAAGTAGATATTGATATGATAATGATTCTTCTTTCGTAGCTTGAAGTAAGAGACTTCTTCTGGAAACTTGAAGTTGTATGGAACTTGAAGCATGGTGGATGAATGTTGAACTTGATGTCATTGATAATGAAGTGTTTCGGCATGATGATGGTGAAAGGTTCCTTTGGAGCAGCTACATGATGACTCTTCCTTAATAGTGGCCTTCTAGCCTCACTCCTCGCTTGAAGGTGACTCCAAGCTCTTGCTCCTACCTCTGTGATACTTCTTTTCCTTCAATCTTCCTGCAATACAAACCAAGAAACACATCACTCCTTATGATAAACATTTTATAACACAAAAGAATCGTCTTTAAACATCTAAATAACCCTCTTAAGTCTAGGTGCATATTTAGGTGTCTGGAGGAGCAAAGAGCGCCTAGCACAAGATAGCTTCATACTTGTCATTTTAAATGATTTCAAACAATTGTAATGGCTTAAAATGATCCCTCCTCTCAAGGCGCTCACTTATGAACATGAATTTGAGTGATTCTTCCCAGGGCGCTCATTGAGGTCTGTATGGAGGTGAAAACACGCCTAGGCCATATAAGCTCTTTTGATTGGCATTTCATGACTTCCAGTACCTATCACTTAGGCTAAATTTGGTGAAAACACTTATAGGCGCCAAAATGGTATCAAATTCTATGATTTTATGCCTCTTTTGTCTAGGCGCACGCTTGTGATATTTTGAGTGTAAAATTGCGCCTAAGTCTTATTGAGCTTTATACTTGTTATTTTATGCTTTAAACAATTGAAGGTGACTTAAAATGATTATTTCCTTCAAGGCGCCTATTCAATGATGTAGATTTGTGAGGTTTCTTAGAGGCGCCAATATAGGTGATAGGAGCGGAAAAGTGTGCCTCATTTTGACTTGGCATATTCTTTGACATTTCAAACTCATACTGATGATTACAACTTTCCACTTTAACAAGGCGAGGTCTTTTATCCTTGATTCTTACCTTCACAGGGCTAGGCGCTAGTTGAGGGTTGTGGAGATGTGCATTAGTGCCTTCATGTGAATGAGAGTTTACTCCAAGTTAGGCGCATATCCAAGGTTAAAAGAGCTGAAAATTGCGCCTAAAGCCCTTATCTTGTTTCTTGACATCTAATGACTTCTACTTCATGCTTGAGCGTTTGGGAAATTCTTCCTTGCCTTAGGAACCTTGATTATATTAAATTCGATGCTCTTTCAATAGAGGCGCTCACACTCATATCTCCAAACATTCTACTTCCTAGGCTCCAAAAGATAACCATAGAGACAAGGAATTGCGCCTTATCTTGATGTTGTTCATAGACTTCTTTTGCAAGGCGCCCTTTGATAATGATCAAGTTTATTCTTTAACATTTTTAAGGCTCTCAACACTTGTTTACATCCTTGCGAGACGACTTCATCCTTAGGCGCTCATATGAGGTTATTCATTCACTCTATTGCCAAAGCGCCAAAATGGTCTATAAAGGTAAGAAAGGGCGCCTAGCCTTCTTTTGATGATTTTTAAAATTTTCTTAAGTTATATTACGTTGTATTGACCCTTAGGCGCGAATTGATGATCTAGGATGACTCTAGGCGCAAATTGAAGATGATATCTCTTTGGGCACAATCTTTATTAAGTTTTGACCCCATCTTACATTAAGGCGACAAAATGAGGTTGAAGAGAGGCAATAATGAGCCCTGACTTGAAGATGATAATCGAGTTCAATTTGGAGGTTTCAATGCAATGCGAAGGTATCTAGAAGACTCTCTACCTCAAATGACATCAAATTTCATGCTTTCATGCCTCCTTTTGCTTAGGCGCTCATATGGGGTTGTATTAAAGCTAAAATGCACCTAGCCTTAAAAGGTGTTTATTCAAATTTCATGACTCTAAAGAAGTGCATAGATGTCTAAATGACCTTTTGCTTCAAGGTGTGATCAATCTCTTTTGGTTTCAAACCTCACTTTAGCAAGGTGCAATTTATCATTGGTTGAAACGTTCCTTTCATGCTAAGGCGCTCATTGGAGGCTCTAGAGATGAAGAAATGCGCCTAAGCTCGTTTGAGTAAATTTTGGGCTTTAAGGATTTGCAAAGTGTCTTGGGGGGTTTAGTTCTTCAAGGCACCCATTCTCTTCACCATTTCTAGCATCATTTGTTCAAGGCGCAAGTTTGCGGTTTCCTGGATGATGAAATGTGCCTTGAGTTCTAGGTGCAATTTTGAGTCACTGCAAGTGGAGAAATGCGCCTAACCTCATTAGAGCAAATTTGCGCCTAAAATGGAAGTCCCCAGGGTTAGGTATATTGAAAAATATATTTAAGTATACTTTAAATATTTTTCAATATACCTTTCAGGATGTTTGAGATAGGTCTCGGATCCATCGAACTTAACATGTAGATTCTAGATTTTGAGGGATCCACCAGATTCCAGACTTAGTCAATTTTCAGGATCTCAGAACATACATCTATAGTATTCACCACAAAGCCATAGACGCAAACACCAACTTCATCATTAAAAAGTGCTTAGACACCATGCAAGACTAAAGCAACGCATCAAAGCTTAAAAAAAAAGGGGTCCCCATTTGCAATGGGGCGATGTGTGATTTGGTCACAACATGATCCAATAGGTCCTTCTTCAACATAGGCTGCTCTTCCACTGTTCTCTATCCTTTTGCTTGTACTCCCCTAATTACACTCAAATGCTCTATGTCCTTCACCTCTACACTTGAAACAAGTGCCTTTGAATGTTCTCTTATCAAATCTTCTTCCTTCTCTTCTATATCCCTCATTTCGGTATGCACTAGGGTTTCCTCTCCGGTAAAAGTTTTTGTCATCCCTCTAGTACGCATTATTATCTCTATCCTCCTTGAATGTGTTGTCAAACTTGTTCTGTTCCTCTGAAATTTACCTCCTCTGCCTCTGTCTCTGATCATGCCTCTTATTCAACTTTTCAACTTTCAGGGCAAACTGATATGCTTCCTCCAAAGATGTCATCCTCACCAGACTTAATTCTTCTTGAATGTTCAATCTTAGTCCATTGATGTATCTAGCCACTTTCTCCTTACTTGCTTCACTATGTCCTATCCTTATGATCTTATGAAATTCTTCAGTTTACTCCATAGATTTCTCCTTTTGTCTCAGGTTCTGCAATCTTTTCAACAGCTCCAACTCATAGTCAGCAGGTATAAACTGATTCTTCAATTTTGTCACCATTCTATCCCACTTTGCAATCTTTTCTTTTCCTCTTCTGTTTCTATCCAATTGAACTTCTTTCCACCATATAGCAACATGTCCTTTCAACTTTGTCTTTGCAAATTTCACCTTCTCCGGATCTTCAACTTCTTCATATTCAAAGTATTCTTCCATGTCATTTATCCAGTCAATCAACTCTTCAGGGTTCAAATTACTAGTATAGTTCGGCACATCAACTCTAGGTCTCTTTCCAATCTTTGAAATAGCTCGCAACATCTTGACTTGATCTAATTTTTCTTCTTCATCACCTCCTAGGGTTTCGCCAATTTGTTCAACAGACTGAAAGTCCTCTTCATCATCACTTTCAACATTAGGTCTAGGTGTCAATCCTCTTCGCCTGTCTTCCTCGACAGCATCCAATCGAATTCACATCGTTTTCATCATTTCCATCATCTCATCCATTCTACCAACCATTGTTCCAACAACGGCAACTCTCCTCGGCGGCATTCTTCCTAGGATCAAGTGCAAACTACCTCAAGTTCGGCGATTGGGCAACAAGGTGACAACTACCTAACAATCAACGATCGGTTGCAACACAAGTAACCTGCCTCAATTCGGCGATCTGTCTACAGCAAGATCTTACGGAATTCCTTTGCCAACTTTGCTCAATTCACTCCCAAAGATTCGAACTTTCACTCTAATACCACTTGGTGCAGTCACAATAGGAGGGTTCACAGAATGAACTGTCCAAACCATGCAGCAAGAGTAAGCACAACGGAAACAACTCAAAGATATGAAACACATGCAGATTCAGTCATTCAGTATATCAAAGAATTCAAATACAATCTAGCCAGCAACATGCGGGCTTACAACTAGGGCTCAAAGGCCTAATTACAGAATATCAGAACATTCACAAGATATAGCTTTGAAGTCCCTTTGCAAAGAATGTAAACTATTGATCTTCTAAATCATGAGAACTACTTTCCTAAGGATCTATTACATCAATATATATCATCTTCGGAACATAAGATTCCTCCGCGTCGGCCAAGGAAGATCACAAACTCCAATGAAGAGCTGTAACGTGTGTACACGGATAGGTCGGACCTAATCATGTAGAATACCTCCGCAAATGAATGGAATGATGTGCGGAACTCAAGAAGGTCGGCCACGAACCAAAGATCATTGGATGATGTGTCATTAAGCTCCAAAAATCGAGTAATGCTCCGCAAGTCTTCTCCTTTAGCTGATTATTAGAGATTGTCAGGATGCTCTGTTCTGAGAAAACAGTCGATCTTTTGATAGCGATAACTTTCAAGTAACTGATCCAAATGCTCTGAATTATGGATATGTAGATGAATGAATCTAGATGCTAAGTCCAGCTCTGCAAGATGTGAAATGCAACTGTGGTAGAATGTGGACCAAAATACAGAAACTGCTACTGATTGAACTGAACTCGAAAATGAAAAGAAACAAACTGAAATGCAAATGTTTTTGGTTGATGCAAGATTGCTCTTGAACCAAGGATGCTCCTGCATCATATCAAAACACAACTAATGTGGCAAGTACAAAATAATTTTTGAAGGATTCTGAGATTTAAGGGATAGACACACCTTTTGGGGCTTCTTAAGCCAAGGAATACCATAGATAAGCATAACTTGTCTATATTAAATGTGACTTTTTTTATCATTGTAGTGAATAATGTTAGAAAGCAATTTTAAATGTACTCATTGTTACATAATTGCAAATTGATACAACAAATAGTTGTCCTAACTGTAAAGTACACGTGATTCAATTATTCTATGGGTGTGGTGGAATCTAGTAATGCATGTATGCCTCATTGAATAAGTTATATGTGCTAGGCTTGGGTAATCTATCAAGTGCAACCTAATGTGAAAAGCTAGCATACAGATCTCTACAAAATGAAGAAGTAAGCATGCACCTACCAATAAATCATATTGACAAGGATATCTTCTAGAAGAAGCTATAGAATTAGGTTATATGCCCCATTAAACTCCCAAGGTGAGAAGCATAATTAATAATCTCAAACATGGAGATATTCAAATCAGCAAAAATTCTCAAGCCTTCACAGTACGGACCAAGCAGGTCTGCCCATTATTCCCAACCCTCTCTATGATATTCATATTACTAAGATTGTTATTAAGTTCACTAAAGACTTTCCTAAATGTCACACTTAGGTTCACTGTCTTCAAGCATATATCAAACTTTGAAGTTATTTGTTTCCTCTTCAAAGATAAATAGTGTTTCTGCAATATGATAAATAAATACTTACATATACACACAAGAGACATGTAGGATGTATCAAAGATACTAAAATTACAATTGCATGGTGCAGGCTACATAACTGTCAACATGATGTTTTTTTAAAGAAAACTCAGTAGAAATTCATGATTAGGTTAACTCACGTTTGTTGTGGATCAATATGTGCAAAAGCAAATGCTGCACAGCGACCTGAGTATCTGTATCCAGCATGCCTGCAAGATTTCAGGCAAACAATTTGTTACTAAAACTACAAATTGTATGTGTGTGTGAGTATCCAAAATTGAAAGGCTTCCCCTTACTATTGACTATAGATTGAAGTATGGAAAAAAAATATATAATCTACAATAAAGGAAAATTGAACGGAATACAACCATCTAGATTCTGGACGATTGATTCCATGGAATACAAAATAAGAAGATTGAAACTTACGGAGCAACTACTCCCCGTACATCAGGTGATCTAAACTGGCCACAAGTTCGTAACCATGCGTCCAGCTCCTCTCCTAGCTCGTTTGCTGACACGACATATTTCAAATGATGATAAGTTCTTTATGAAAGATATTTTTTGTAAAGGACACTTATGAAAAGAAGATGGTACCTAAGACTTCTGATTCACTTTTCTTTAGTTATGGATCTAAGAATACTGTAGTTGAAAAGGTATCACTGAACTCTGCACCATAAAGAATGCTTAGCCAAGAAAATGGTCTTAAAAGATCATTGAACATCCAGTAAAACACAATTAATCAAGTAGTTGCCCTAAGGTATGGGCACCAATATGGATTTGACCTGCAAAGATTTAACATGGCCGGGACACTGCTCAAAAAGTAATCCATCACATGATGGTCAAACAATGACAAAGTTTTCTAACCTGGAAGTGATGATAAGTTAGATCCTTCAATCTTAACCAGGAGATACCTCATATGACTCTCTTGAAGTGCCAGCTTTCCCTATGCCTCCAACCAACCATTTTCTTTCCTTTTTAGATAACTCATATATGATTCAAGTCACACAAATAATCCTGATATTATCCTCATACACCTCTATAACTTCCAAAATTTTACTAGAGTAACAGATCTGAACATTTCGGCAATTTCATCCTTTTGCCTTGTCAAAAAAAGACTTCCTATATATGCTATTTTTCCAGTTTACTGGGATGCCATCCAAAGAAGTTTTCAAAATAGTGTGAAAATTATATGGAAGACAGATCAGAGGATCCTGAATGTTTGTTTTCTAACATGAGATTTGATTCAGCATCACGATGGTTGTTTTGGATCGCCTTGGACAATGTTTAAAAAAATCAAAGTTCATTGTTTGACCTTAACTTTTCCCAACGGATAGATATACTAGTCAAAAAATTTCACCAGTGATAATATATTTTCCCTTTTAAAAAACAATCAATAGATGGAGCCCGTTATGTTAACTCATACTCCGTGCAGG
This sequence comes from Cunninghamia lanceolata, assembly GCA_027924645.1. Taxonomy (NCBI): domain Eukaryota; kingdom Viridiplantae; phylum Streptophyta; class Pinopsida; order Cupressales; family Cupressaceae; genus Cunninghamia; species Cunninghamia lanceolata. The sequence continues at coordinate 8,372,751 of BSBN01000150.1, forward strand.
AATTTAACTGGGTAGTCAAGGGGAAGTTTTTTATACTTTCAAAAAATAAACATATTCTGAATTACTTCAAACTGATAAGAAAGACTTTCATGGTGATTGGGTTTTGGGGAGATATTTTGTTTTAAATATCAAGCTATAGTCAAAAATACATTTAGGCACAAAACAGAGACAGAAGACTGATATTCCCAGGTCAAATTTTCAAGCTTTAAAAGTACTAAGTTTAGATTTTCCCTGCAATAAATTTTATATCTTGATACCTAAAAATGACATAGGATAATTTGATTTTGTTTGTCTTTTAAAATTGAAGAAACATAATATGAAAATTCCTAAATGTACAAATTATTTGGCAAATATGGATTACTAATTGACAATTAGGGAGGCAACATAAACTTAATATCTTAAAGTCACTGTCAATTTACTTGATGCATATAGAAAACTGTCATGTCCGCTTTTCAGAAATAAAGTCGTCCTCATGTCCCCTATTCCCATTTCCCATAGGCTAAAGGGTAAAGCAAGGGAAATAAATTTTATTATTATTTTAAATTGGGCCCGCTAATTTCTAATTTAAGGGGCAACTTAAATAATATTATTATTAAAATAAAAAGTGTTTTTAAACACTAATATGAAGATAAAAAATATTTTTAAACACTAATTAGAGGGAATTTTAATTAAAAGCCGAATTTGGAAAGGTTTAAAAAAAGGGTGCTTGGCTTCATTTGGCATCTGGCATTCACTTTGACATTTCATTCAATTTCCAGAATTTGAGCTTTGTGTTCAAGTTTGCTTCCAAGGACGAAAACCCTTGGTTGATTTGAGGATCTTGGAGAATGAAAACCATCTTAGATTTTCACTATTGGATTTGGATATGAAAACCCTCATCTCCAACATTGCCAATTCCATCCAAGAGTTGCAGGTGTGCTGATTTGGATCATTTTCAGATTTGTGGTTCGTGATTTGAGAGGTTTCATTGCAGATTTTGGAGTTCATTGCATTTGTTCATCGCCATTTCTGATTTCATGATAGATCTAGTGCACCACATTTGGAAGAGGGTTTCTAGCATCATCTAATACTAAAAATTAGGAGCAATGATCATAATTTGCATAATATTCTATACCTATTATTGCTACAAGTAGGGCACCAACACTCCAAAGGAGGATTCACCACTCTATGGACATCATTGTTGTTGATCGCCCCTACTTAGGGCTTGTGTCATCGCTGCTGGGAATTCCATACCATTTTTGGAGGGCAAATACACAACCCTAGTGTTGCCTGCATTTTTAGACATTTTCCAACCTTGGAGATCGTTGTGCCAACATTTCCAACCACTTTCCTAGGGAGCGCCATCACTTGGGAGGGCAGATCTTCCCTTTATTGCTGTTCTATCACTTTTCCAATCCATAATTGAGTGCGCCAGCATTGGAGGAGGGTCCAACATCATTTCAAGGCGAGTTGCATCAGCATTTATTGCTGTTGCAGGTACATTTTGGGCTGTTATCAAGATCTTGGAGGGTCCTTGGCTGTTGCACAACCTCTCTTTGACAATTTCCAACTGCCCGCCATCTTCCTATGTCATCCGCCTTGTCATTGCTGCTGTTACAACATTCCTACAATCATATCCAGCTGCTAATCTTGCTATTCATTCACCATACAGGGTTTTCTTCAGCTTGTGGCAGCTATCTATTCATTATTACAAGTCAAGATCAATTGTTGTAGGTTTGAAATTGTGCATATCAGTCAATGTGAGTCGTTCCAGCTATTACAAATCAAATTAAATCAGTTTCAGAGAGTTACAAGTTGATGTTTGATTCAGATCTAAGTGTTTTGATACCCTAGGGTTTCATACTTGTTGATTTTTGGCAGAGTTCAATAAATTCATTTCCAATCATATCAGCATTTATGATTGATGTATGCAAATATACTATTCAGATCTGAGCATAATTGCATATCATAGGGTTTTAAATTGGCTGTCACTTTTATATTAGATATAAACCAGCTTTTTCATTTGGGTAATTTGACATCTATAAGTTGAATTTTGCTATATTGGATGAATATGAAGTTGTATTCCAGCCATAGAGGGTTTCACAAAAAGGTTTCCAACTATTTGTTTCCAATTTGGTTTGTTGTTTCAATTTGTATTTCGTTTCAGAAATTCAGAAAATACCAAAAATTATAAAAAGGGGACATTACAATGGTATCAGAGCCATGATCTTGCCAGCCTTCAAGGTTAGAGCTAACATTTTGATACAAATTACATATCATGGAAGACAAAAAAATGAAGACATTTCAAGCATCCATTTCAGAAATGATACAAACTTTGCAAAACATGAATAAGGCTAATCAAATGAATCATTTTATTGATCCGAAGAAACAAAAAGGTAGAAGAGCAAAAGAAGAAGCACAAAAGAAGACTCGAGATTTCAACGATCAATTTTGAATCAATTCAACATCCACTTCAAAGATCTAGATCAATTCAGAAAATCACAAAAGAAGGATCCTATTTGAAAAGCATGGCTGGAAGAGTAGTGTGATATAAATGAGGTCAAACTTCTTGCTTTTGAGGAATATAATGAAAAGCCTGCCATTTACAAATCTTATTTCACCTTTGAAGAATTCTTCGAGATATTCAAAGAAACAAAAAGAAATAAGTGAAAAGAGTTGATGAAGAAAGAATCAGAACCATAAGAAGAGGCTAAGGAAGAAATCAAAGAGCAAGAAGAACAACCAAAATCAGAGCCACAAGACATTGCTATGCGGCGAACCATTGAGCAAGAATAGAAGGGATCCAACATGTGTAATATCCCCAATGGGATCTGCCCTAAAATTCTGAAATTAATTTTCTGAATTCTGCCCTAAATTTCTGCACTTTAGAATTCTGCTCAAAACCCTAGATTCTGATTTTATTTTCTTATTACAAACATGTGATCACAGCGAACATATATACATCCAAACACGACAAATAATCGTAGCAAAATGATGCTACAAGTTGGCATTCATAACAAGCATGAATTACACCATGAAATACACAATGTAGGGCATTCAAATCCAACAACCAAGTCTGATTTTCAGAATAGAAGTCTGCTGTTATAAATCAGATTATGAAGTCTGAATATTACATCAAAACAAGGGCTCAAACATGACAAACATAGCCCAGAATGCCACTGTCCAAATCAGACCTAATACATAGGTTTGTACATACCAAAAGATGATGAAATGATGCTCCACAAACCCTCCAAAATGGCAGCGCTTGGGTGAATGATGGCGGCTGCTAGGGTTAGGGTTTGGAAACCCTCAACAATGATGAAATCACCTCCAAAAGCCAAGTCGCCCTTCTCAAGGGTGGCACTCCAACTTAGAGCAATGCCCTAATGCAATGTGCTCACAAAATGCCACAAGAAATCCTCCTCCAATGCTGATCTAAAAATCTGAATATGCAATCATGCTCCAATCCTCCAAAGGTATCCAATGAAGTGCAAGTTGAACTCCATAATGAGTCCACCACAAAGATGAGCTAGTGTTTCGTCCAACTCACCAAGAATCACAAGGGTTTCCGTCCTTGGATTCATGCCCAACAAACGTTGCAGTCAAATGAGATAAACTCAATGAGAAATGATGAATGAATGATGATCAAACGACTTGCAATTTACTTTCCTTTATATCCATCTTTTCCTTCCCAAAGTTGGCCGACCTCCTCAAGTCATGATAGGCGCCCAAAATACAAATTTAAAAATTTTTGTTTTTCCTCCTTTCTCCTTGGCCGACTTCCTTCTAGGCACTCACTTTGTTTTATGATCTTTTTTCTATTTTCTTTCCCTCATATCTTGGCCGACCTCATGTCAAATGGAATATTTTATTTTTATTTTTTCATCCTCTTCTCCAAGAGAAGAGAACCTCTTCTGGCACTTGCTATTACATCTTTGGACTCTTCCTTGGTCGTCCACCTTACATGCTATTTTATTTGGATTTACCTTATTTTCCTCAAAGTCTCCAAAGGCTTCCATCATTTTCTTCCTTCCTTTCATTTTTTTCTTTTCTCTCCCTTGGCCGTTCATCTCTAGGGCAATTTATTTTAATTACTTTAACTTCTCCAATAAATCCACAAAATTATACAAAGTCATCCCTTATGATCAATTTGCCCTAATAAAATTGGCTAAGTATGAAATCTAGCCAATTAGGTTATCCCCTTAACCCTCCGGCTTAGCCTACGGGAATAGGATGCAATATCCCAAATGGGATCCGCCCTAAAAGTCTGATTTTTAATTTCTGATTTCTGCCCTGATTTTCTGCACTTTTAAATTCTGCTGAAAACCCTAGAATCTGATCTGAATTTCTGCTCTTAATTATATTATTCCAGCGAACATAAAACACATCCAAACATGGCAAAAATGAAGGCAAATGATACTACAAGTTGACATACATCATAAGCATGAATTACACCATGAATTCCACAATGTAGGGCAACCAAAATGGCAATAACAAGTCTGATTTTCTGAATTAACCCTGCTGCTACAAAACTGAAATTCTGGAAAAGCAATTACATCCAAGAGCATAGGCCAAACATGCCAAATTACAAATCAGATCTCTGCTATTACAAATCAAACCTCTAAATAGGTTGAGACATACCAAAATATGATGAACAAGAAACTTCAATATAAACCCTAGCTGGGCGAATTATATCAGCTAGACAATGTGGACAAATCACAAGCAAATGATGATGAATGAAGCTCCAAAGTCCTCTTCAAAGGTGGCGCTTAGGTCTGCAGCAATAGATTAGGGTTTTGGAAACCCTAACAAGGTGAAATCTGCCTTCAAAACACCAATTCGCCCTTCATAAACCAAATCGCCCTTCAGTGGCGCTCAACTCTAGGATGAAACCCTAGATCAAAACCAACACAAAACTCGCCAATGTTGCTACTCCAAATCTGATCTTGAAATCTGAATATGAAATTCTGCTCTTCTCCTTCACGAATCTCCAATGAAGTGCAAATAGGCTTCCGTCATGAAACCTTCACAAGATGAATTAGGTTTTCGTCCAATTCACCTAGAATCGCAAGGGTTTTCGTCCTTGGATTCAAGCCCAACTTTCATTGCAGCCAAAAAGTTTAACTCCAAGAGAAAATATGAGTGTATGATATGATCAAATGACCACAAAGTACCTTATATTTTTATACATGATTTTCAATATCTTCTCAAACTGGCCGACCTTCCTTCAAAAACATATTTTATTTCATTTTTCCCTCTCCTCTTTGGCCGACCTCTTCAAGGCAAGATAGGCGCTCAAGAATACAAATTAAAGATCTGTATTTTAGCTTATTTCCTTCTTAAGCCGACCTCCTCATGAGCGCTCAAACAAGAGATAAATCATTATTTTATTTTATCCTTATTTCCTCATCTTTCCAACCTCCAATTGGTTTGCTCCTCCTCAAGGCAAATTATTTTATCAACATTGACTTTATCAATAATATCACAAAATTATATCAAGTCATATCCCATCATCCTTTTGCCTAACAAAATTAGTTAAATGCATGATTTAACTAATCAGAATATTCTCTTACTTCTTCAACCTAGCCCACGGGAATAAAATAGGCTAGCCGACTCTAATGGGTGATCACTTGGAAAAAGGGGACATTACATAGGATAGGCTAGCCAACTCCATTAGGTGATCACTCGAAAAATTGGGACATTACAACATGCAAGAGGAAGGTAAAGATCTTTGTTTAGAAGATGTTTTATTGACTTCTAATGGTTACATATGTCAGCAAAATATTGATGAAGGCAAGGAGGAAAATCCACCACTTGTTGGATGTGAAGAGCACAAGATGGAGGAAGATGCACCAAATAATGAACTATCCACCGATCTTCCAAAGGGTGAGTCACTGCCATATGTGATTGATTTTCAGAGTAGCTATGTGGATGAACATGCATTTGAAGAGAATATTTTGGTTGATCCTAACTTCAAAATTTCAAGTCACAAGGATGGAGGTGTTGAAGATATCTAAACAATTCTTATTTCAGCAAAAGAAGGTGAGCACTTTGATTACATCTCAAGGTGTGAAAAAGATGGTCACATTTTAGATTTGTTGCTTCCTACTATGTCCTTGCAAGATTCTTGTCATCATGGAAAGCATTCTAAAAAGGGGGGTAGAGTGAAGGATACAACTTGCAATATAGGGCATGTAGATTCTTTGATTCAAGCTCAAAATCGTTTTTGCATATGGGATATGAGTGATCTTTTGAGGGACAAAGAGGATAGAGGTTTTGACGAGATCAACATCACTATTGAATTCTTCATCCCCTACATTTGGATAGAAAGAACATTCATGAAAAAACAAATAGAGTATGTTGTGCATTCTAACAAAGTTATGAAGGATCAATGCTCATGGTTCATAGGTCACTACTTGGAGCTAAGTCCCACACTTGAAGACAAGGTTATAGATGATGGCTTAATGGAGATAGTCACAATGAGATGCTTGATGTTGGAAGGTGGTAAGCAAAATAGATGTCATTTTGATGTTCGAGACTTCATGACTAAGCATAGTATGGTGTTGTTGGAATCAAGCTACATGTAGGTTTGCCGCCCTTGGATGTATGAAGAAAAATTCACAAAGGATGAGATACTACAAGATGGCTTCACCACTCCTTGCACCATGAAGGCACAACAACTTGTCATCACTTGGGGTGGACACAAGGTATGCAATGACTCGTATATCATGAGTCTAGGAGAGATCGGCATGGTTTTGGACATGCAATTGTTACATTCTATTGGAGAGTTCACTATGGAGTTGAAATCCAAGGGAAAAGACTTAGTACTTCGAGGCAACAAAGAGAGAGCTCCAAAAGTAGTCATGGCTAAGAGGATAGAGCATCAAATCACAACTTCGTCCATGGGTGAAATATCTTCTTATGATAGTATTTGGTCTACTTTGGATCAGCTTTGCATGGTGTTTGATTTTGCACTTCCAAGATTGCCATTGAGTAAAGAGCACCATCAAGAGTCGAGTAGAAATTGTAGCAGCTTTGCATGGTGTTTGATTTTGCACTTCCAAGATTGCCATTGAGTAAAGAGCACCATCAAGAGTCAGAGTTCACATGAAAATCAGAGTAGCACAGCATAAGCATGGTGGGATAACTCCAAATTTGGATATTTGTGCAAAGTATCGCCAACAAGATATGAAGCAAGTGGTGATAATATCCTTCCATCAAATGGTAGAGGGAACACACTCAGGACAACTACGAGTCTGATTTTCAGCCTTGATGTCGTTGTCACCACCATTATCAACCACCACATCACTTCATTTGCACTCATACAACTTATGTTACAGATGTTTTGCAGTCATGGGAAGGACGACTTTTCAGTTTATGACTGTTAATGGAGTATTTTCGGTCCTTGTATGGTCGTTCTCAACCCTATATTGCCAACATTTTTTATTTTGCAAGGAAGTTAAGTTTTGCAGCTATTGTACCAATGTCATGTTGTTGGTCTTGAAAATATCGAGCCTAGAGTTGCTGTTATTATTCATGAACAACTGCAAATTTCCACATTTTAAGGGAGTCTCATTGCTAGATGATGTTGGTAGAAGGTTTCAACTTAAGGGAACAATCATTTCAGCCACCATAGTTCTGATTTGGGTGAGATTCTAGGTGGTTTGTGGCTGTTGTAACTTGTTTCCAGCCCATATACAATCTGATTTGCATCATATTTTGGAAGGTACAGCTTGCAACATCATTGAAGAGCCCATTGGAACTCAAGGTTTCAGTTATGTAGCTCTAATAAGTTTTCTAGACTCTTCATCACATTGGAGGAGCCAAGGTGTAATGTCCTCTTTTTGTCCTCCTTAGCTGAGCCAACTTCACCTAAGCCAAATTGAAGTTAAGTTGAGCCAATTTTGAAAAGTACTTTATAAAGTGACTTTATAAACAACTTGGAGAAAGGAAAGTCAGTTAAGTGTAGCAAAAGTGACTTCGAGAAAGTAAAGTCAGTTAAGTGAAACTTGGAGAAAGGAAATTGTAATGTCCTGAACTAGGGTTTTGCCAAATTTTTCTGAAATTGCAATTTTCAAACATGAAACCCGAGGACTGAATTCTGATTTTTATTTTCAGACCTCAATACACACTTCTATCATCCAATTTATCATATCAAAATGTACCAATGAATCCTAGTTGAATTACACAATGAGTTACACACTAAAATGGTGGAAAATGATGATAGAGCAAATTAGTCCTTTGCTGTTATTAAAAATCAGATTGTTCAATTGCACCAATACATCAAACCTATGGCTCTGTGATAGCCAAATTACAATTCCAAACTGCTGTTGCAAAATCAGAGTAGAATGATGAACTCTCAACATACCAATTTCAATATCAAACTTGCAAAACAAGGAGCGAACCTCTTCAAGTCAATACGGCCTTCAAGATTGTGATGATGATGGCAATGAGACTCCAAATGATGATGAAAAGGCTGCTGTTCAAGGCTCTGCTATGCTGATCGCTGTCCTTGTGGTGTCCAATGAATGCAAATCGCCCTCAGATCGAACCCTATGCAGATTGGCCTTCTTGGGATGATGGATGTGTTGATGTGTTTTTATGCACAAGGCAACCTGTAGAATAAAATACTAAGTATTCTATCCTCTCTTGAAAAAAGTCTCTCAAAGGCTAAATTATGTGATCCAGTGAGACAACTCCAAGGTTCATTATTCGTGATTTGCAATGGATAGACTCAGTAGTTTGATGTGATGTGTTGTTAACACAAAGGGACTTACGCTGGATTTACTTCTTCACTCATTCGACTTATTACTCCTTTTCATGGAAAGAAACCTCCTAATTCCAGGATTACAAAGAAAATGCAAAAAGGTCAAGGGTTTAGAGAGAATACTCCTAAGGACAATGAGACAATGAATGATGCCAAGATAGACAAATTCCTTCATAACAAGCTTCACTTTGCCATGATGAATTCAACAACTACGTTGAACAGGTGCAATCTCCCAAGGATGACTAAGGATTTTCATATTATAGACACACATTTGAGTACCCACAACTGACGCAACTCAAACAAGCATCAACAATCGAACTATTACAATAAGTTGAGGTTCAGGCTAACTTTGCACAATGACTTGTCAGCGACAAACCATCAAAAGTATGAACCTAGGAATTCATCAAATATCTTCACAACGCATTCACTATATCAATGAACTTTCTAATATTATTCTACTTCTACTTGGAAACACATCTCAATCATCTTCGAGAAATTAGAAACCATGCGACATTCCAAAACAACACAATTGTCACCAAGCTTCAATGAGAACTGTATTAATCTTGGAAGTGATTACAACAATTTCAAGTTCTCTCCAACAACTTTCGAAGAGCTTCCTCTACTCTACTCCTACTCTACTTGCTATTCTACTCTCCTACAGCAATTCTAATGATACCATTACAAACAAGGCGAATGAGCCTTTTTATAGTCCTCAAAATACAATGAAGGGCCAAGATCGATTGAGCAACCGATGGACAAGATTTGCCACATCAACAATTAGTTACAACCAACTATTTTTAGTAAAAAGAAAAAGTTGAAACAACTCGTGTACATAAAAACCCAAAGGCAATGAAGGCACGTTTCCCAAGGTGATAAGCATGACATGTTGGAATCTCGAGGAATCTTCTAGATAGGGCGTCCTCTTTCTCTTGGACTTTGTTGCATGTACATTGAACATGGACAAGTGACATGGCGAGCTTTGATTGATCGATGATGTATAGACACCACTAAAGCATTTCATGAGCAAATTTGCTTGATTTTCAATATCTTTCCAATTTCTTGATGCTATTCCCAAATTTTATCTTCTCTTCTTGGCAAAGTCTTGAACTTGAATTTTCACTTCTGGAATTATTTCTCCTCAAATGTGGAATTTGGGATTCTTGTACTTGTTCTTTTCTTCTTGTTGTCTTTGCATTCCTTACATTTCTGGATGTAATTTGTGGATTTCTTGATAATCTTGCTCATTCGACTAACTTGTCTTGTGATGCCTGTGTAGGAGTCTTATTCTAGATGTTGAAGTAGAGGAGATGACTTGGGCGTGAATTCTTGGAGTAGACCTCATGATGTTCCCTCTTGATCTTCTTTTGATGGATGAAATGGAAGGCTCTTGAATGTGGGAGTGATCTTCTGGATACTCAGATGATGGAGCTTGCAAGATGATGATGAAGTTCTTCTCTCACTCCGGCAATGAAGTTCTCTAGAAGTAGGATGATGGTGAATTCCTCGATGAAGTCCAGTAGAACTTTCTTCATTCTGATGACGGCGCCTTCTTTGGACACAAGGTGATGAGCTTGATGATGTCTTGATCCTCTAGATGCTCCTCTAGATAGCTCGCCTCTGGATTCTCACATACTTGCAAGATGAAAATTCACAAGTCATAGTATTTGATAACATTAATACATGTGAGAAATTGAAAGCTATTCATTGAATTTCACAAAATATCAACTAATAGATCATGAGGCAAGGAAAAGCACTTTGATTCTTCTTCCTTCCACTAAATTCACCCTTGCTAATGAAGAAATTCTGCTCCTTAGGTGCTGCTTCTGCTCTTAAAATCTGCTTTTTCCAATTTTGATTTGATATGAAAATGATCATTCAACACCTCTATTTATAGCGCCTTCACCTCACTTCCTTATAGGCAGGTCAGCCAAGTTATGTATTTTCTTTTGTTTAAACTCAATTTCTTCTCCCTGAGGCCGACTTGATTTCATGATTGGCGGCTTTTGCTGAAGATAAGGCGAATTAGGAGGCGGCGCATTTTCCTTATGAGCATGGAATTTGCAACCTTTTGGCGCATTTTCCATATGAGCTTGGATTTTGCGAATTTTGCATGGCTTGATCTTTTGCCTTGCAAACGTTCAAACTCCTTTGGCGTGGATTTCTTAGTTGGAAATTTGACTAAGTTGTGGGATTTCACACTTTGAGGATGTCAAGGATAACTCCAAGTCGCAATTTCCATCTCCCTTTGGATTTCGTAATTTCAGGGTTCTTGAGGATTTCACAACTTTTACGCATCCTTGGACTTTCGGAGAAGTCATGATATTTCCTTCTCGCCCATTCTCCTAACTTGTGGATTTTGCAAGTAGCAAGTTCCTCCTTGAGCGCAAATTTGGTAAGGTTATGGATTGTTTTCCTTGGCGCCAATTTCATCTACTTTCTCCACTTCGCACTTTAAGAGGGATCATGGATAAATCATTGTCGCACATTTCGATAGGCAAAGGACAAAATTTCAAATTGCAAGTTTAGCTCTCCCAAGATTTTCGCATTTTTTGCTATGGCTTGGATAATTTTTTTGGCGCATTTTCCTCATGCACTTGGAATTTACGACTTTTCATGACTAGCCCATAATTGCGATTTTTCCATGTCTTGTGCCAACTTGCAACTCCTTGATGATCTCAATGTTTTCTAAGTTGAAATTGTGAATTTGGCAAGCTATAATGAAAACCTCAAGGATTGAATACCTATTTATCCTAGGCGCAAATTCCATGGTAGCATGGATAATGCGATTTGGCAAAAAAATGATGACTTTTCCAAGTTTTCAATGCAATCTCAATCATCATGCTAACCCAAAAAAAGGCTAAAACTTTCGATCACCAACCAATTCTCGGAGAAGAAATAGTGAAATTTTCAATCATTTTTAGCCTCCAAGAAAAAGTGCAATTTCCACATGTGAGTGGAAATCCCAATTTTGGGTGCAATTTCCATGGGTGAATGGAATTTGCGACTTTCTATGCTTTAGCCATTTTTTCATTTTGATTCTCCTTTCTCTATTTCAGTTTCAACATCATTTTATTGCTTCTTTTCTCCAGGATTGATCTCAAATTGCACCTTTTGGCCTCCTTTGGAATTTCGCAATTTTAAAGGGGTCAAGGAGAAATCCACTTCGCAAGCTTGGAGGTGGAGAGGAATTTCGCATTTTCCTCATACCTTTGGAATTTTTGACTTTTCAATATTTAGTCATTTTTCAGTACTTGGAATTACGTATATTTCAAAATATATTAAAGTATATGTTTAGATATTGAATTTCCTATACTTTAAATATTTTGAAATATACTTTCAGGATGTTTGAGATAGGTCTCGAATCCATGAGATTTAACATGCAGATTCTAGATTTCTGAGGATCCACCAGATTTCAGCCTTAGTCAGTTTCAGGATTTCAGGACATCAGACTTCAGGATGAGGGCATATGGATTCCTCAGTTGAATATCCATCCCTTAGGCAATTTCTTCAATCACTTCATGGATTTGAGCAAGAAGTTGGCAAGACTTGGACAAATCAGACCTACAAACCTACAAACCAAAACACTAAAACAAACCACGGTAGAAAGCGGAAAAAAAGTGGGTCCCCATTTGCAATGGGTCGATGTGTGAAAACGTCACAACAGGATGATGCAATTTACTCTTCAATAAGATGGCATAAGATGTCCAATCTGCTGTCCCAGCATCTGTCAGCTGTGTCAATGAAATGTCAAATGACCACAAATCAAGCTCCAAACTAGAGCGATCTCCTCCACAGCCCAACGCACTCAAGATTTGCACCTCATGACGGTGGCGGCAAGGGTGTATGGCTGCCAACAATATACTGATTTGATGACTGATATAAACCTGATATATGTGCTGCAATGAAGCTCCTTAAACCCTCCAATGATGTGCTCCAACCATGTAATGATTACCTTCATCAAAATTCGGCGCTCAACATGAAATCAAGTCTTCAACTTGTGGCGTCCAACATACAAACATATATCACCCAAAATCGGCGCTCAAGATCTGATTTAAAATCTGAATAAGATCCTTCAAAGATGGCTCTCTAACATGCATGAATGCTGCTCCAAATCCAGCGAACCAGCTAATCATAAAATTCTGAGTATTCTTCTCTTCTTCGGCACTTCACTAGGTACAAAGATCTTCAATAATATCTTCAACAAATGTCTTCAACAATCTGCTATGAAAGATGAATCATGAATGCTCAAGAAACCTTCAAAATCCTCCATGAAGTGCAATTAGATTTCCGTCATGAAGCCTCCTCAAAATGAGCTAGGATTTCGTCCAACTCACCTAATATTCACAAGGGTTTTCGTCCTTGGAATAGATGCAACAAAGTTGTAGATCCACAAAGGGGAAATCAGAAACAACTAGATTCATGATGATCAAAATGATCCACAACACCACCTTAAATACTCCAATTCTTCTTTTTCCCAAAGGCTGGCCGACTTCATAAAGATAATATTATTTTATTGTTTTAATCACCAACCTGGCCGACCTCATGAAGTGTTGGCGCCCAAAATCTATTTTGAATTCCTTCATTTCCTCTAGAGGGCCGACTTCCACAACTTGGCTGACATAAACAAGGTTTTTTTGGCGTCATAAAACAATTTAAATTTCGTTTGTTTTCCATAAGGCCAACTTGTCTTCCAAATGGGCCGACTTAAACAAATCTAGGCGCTCAACTCACTTATAGGCCGACCTTGCAAACTTAACTTGGCCGACTTACCTTTGTTATTTGTTTTTTCCCACTTGGGTCGACCTCAATAAAATGATTTTATTTTAACTACTTTCCTATAGGCTGACCAACACATAGATAATTTTCGATGCAAATTTCAAATTGAAGATTTGAATTTCTTCTTCCCAAGTTACCTTCTCCCAAAAATGACCACTCCGAAAATGGGGACATTACAGAGTCACTTTATAAAAAGGAAAAATATAATAAAATAAAATGACAAATAAAATATAATTTTATTTGACAAGTGGGCCGACCCATTTGATGGAGTGAAAAGTGAATTAAAAATAATATTTTATTTACACATGGTGGCGCACCTCTTGTGGACTTCAAAATTATATCAGATTGGGCAAAAGAGGTCGATCCTCTTGGAGGCTTTAAAATGAGGTTTGGAAGTTCATTTCATCATATTGTATTTTGTTATTTGCATATTGGATATTTTCCTTTGAGCTGCAACAACGGGTTCAGCCATTTCTAAGGATGAAAACCCTTAGAAATTTGTAGATTGGACGAAAACCCAATACCACTTAAGAGGTAAATCCACCTAGGGTTTACTATTGAGCATCATTGCAAGATTTTGGCATTGTTCAGGAGCTGGAAAAGACATTAATTTGCAGGTTACAGCTGCTAGGATTTCATTACCAAAATTGGTGATTTGATATCAAATCAATTTTGGGTTTCGAAGGACTTATTTGCAGGTCTTTGTGAGGGTTTATATCAGCAATTGGAAGGATTTATAATGCATATCTATGAAGGGATTTTATGGTTGCAGGACTAATTTTCTTTACAAACCCTAGCCGTACAAGATTGGGCATAAAGTTTATATTTTGCATCCTCATTTCTAGCCGTAGCAAGGGTTAAGAAGTTCGGCCTCATTGAAGGAACAAATCGCTGCATTTTGGGAAGTCAAATCTGCCATTAGGGAAGAGTTTGATCAGCATTTCAAGTGTCAAGTTTAATCTAGAAGGAATCGCCTTTGACGAGCATGAATAGTGCTGCCATTAGAAGTTGAATCATCATCAAAAATAAGGAGTTTTGACCATTTATGAAGGTATATCCATCTAGCTTGCTGGTCGATCAGATGTGAAGGAGAATCGCTGCCCAAGGAAGTCAATTTCAGTCATAACAACATTCCAGCCATAACTGTTATTTGATATCAGACTGCTGAATCATAATTTCAGTCATCATCTTTGGCTGTTTGGTATATATTCTTACATGCTTCATGGAGATTCAAAATCGGGTATGTCAATGTGAAGAATTTACTTCAAATCTTTAATTTGAACATCTATTTGTACCACTGCCCTAGTTATATCAGACTGTCATTCATATCAGACTTGATATCGTTATAATCAGACTTGTTATAGTGCAAATAAAGACATGATTGGTGTCATATTTTGATGTTTAATGAATGCAAAGTCGTGTTATGTTCCTATCATATTGGCATATGTATTTTATATGAAGACAATCACAAACAAGCATAAAAAAAAACATCAAACTCAGAAATCAGAATACAGTGACATTGCATGACAAGTGTTTGACAAAATGTCAAACTACCAAAACTGAAAATCCAGGGCAGAACTAGACAGGGTTCTTACACAAGGGGTTCTGAAAATTGAGCGCTGATGAGGACCGAGTAGTCCAAAACGCGTTTGGAGTTTTTACCTTGAATTATTGAGCATATTCTTTATGTCCACTTGTTGTGACCTAATCACACATTGCCCCATTGCAAATGGGGACCCCCCTTTTTTTGAGCTCCGATGTTTTGCTTTGAGTTTTGGATGATGTCTTTGTATGAAGTCTAGCAGTGATCTTAAGGAGGTTTCTATCATGACAAGCTCAATTCAACATGAAACCTTGGTGCCTTGATAGAAGTTGATATCTGGACCCTCAAAGTGACTTGAACTTAGAAAATTTTGCAGGAAAATAGACTAAGTTACCTAGGCGCCAATTTGCACTTGAAGAACCCTAAAAGCGTGCCTAAGATCAGTGAAGGAAAAGGCATCACTCAGAGGTCCAAAAGTGCGCCTAGAGGTGGAGTCCAATTTCAAGGCGCATTTTATCATCTGAAGAACCCCAAACTTGCACCTTGGAGAGAATAATGTTAGGAGTTGCAAAGTGGTGCCTTGAAAGAGTAAAACTCCCAGGGACGCCTTCAATCACCCAAGTCAAAAGGAATTCAAGAGACTAAGGCGCACTTTCACACCTCTGGGAACCAATTTTGGCGCCTTGACATAAGAAGTGTCTAAACATGTGAAGAATTGTGCCTAAAGAAGTATTAATTCTCCTAGAGTTCATGAGATTGATCCAAACTTGAAGAAATCACCTAAGTAAGGCGCATTTTATCTCCTATACAACCCCAAAGGTGCGCCTAGGTTAAAGTATCCTTGATTCCATGAGTTCTGAGAGTATTGAGTATCGAGGCCTCTTCTTGAGTGATGGTTTGAATTTATTGAAGTTGAAGTACCTAAGAATGTATCAAGGCGCAAATCTCCACCTCAACCATCATCAAAGTGCGCCTTGCCATGAGAGAAGCTTGGAACCTAAAATTTGATCACCTTTAGATAGAAACTCCCTTAGGCACTTTGCATTTGATTGGAATCCTTGAAAACTTGAAGAAATCACCTATTCAAGTCAGGGCACAAAATTGCATCAGTACAATCACCTTTTGGCGCCTTGAATGCCAAGTGCTTGAAATCATAAGAGTTGGCGCTTAGGACTGAAGTGTTCTCCTAGAGGTGGAAACAAGTGTTTGAAAACCATAGAAAACCAAAAGGCAAGCCTAAATAAGCTAGACGCACTTTTCCTCTTCTTTAAACCTATTCTAGCGCCTAGCATTAAAGAGGCATTCATCAATCAACTTTGAGGAAGTTTAAGCGTTAAGACTCCTTGAACCTACATAGTGTTTGAATCAATAAAGCATGAAGTGCACCCCCATCTAGGCTTAGGTTCATTTTTCCATCTGCAGAGTCCACTTTGGGTGCCCTGAAATGAGACAGTTTAAATCCATGAGATGAGTGCGCCTTAAGAGGTATGAACTTCTTGAAGTACCTAAGATTGATTTAAGTCCACAAAGTGCTCATCTTAAGTTAGGCGCATTTCAACCTCTGGAGAGTCAAAATGTGCACCTAAGTAGAAGTATGTTGTCTCCATGAATTGTGAGGGAATTTAAGTGCCAAGACTCTTTCTTGAACATGCACAATAGTTTGAATCGTTAAAAGTTCAAGTAAACACCTATCTATACCAAGGTGCAAATTCACATCTGGAGAATCATGAATGTCCGCCTTGTAAAAGGACCTAAAACTATGAAATTTGATGTCATTTTGAGGTAAGAAGTCTTCTAAACACCTATACGCTAGATTGAAACCATAGATTGAGCATGGTCATCGCCTTGAAATAGCTAGGCGCACTTTCTTATCACTACATACCAAATGTGGCGCCTAAAAGGCAGAGTGTTTGAAACCATGAAGTCTAGCGCCTAGTGATAGGGGGGTCCCCTGAGAGTTTGGACATGAGATGAAACCATTAGAATTCCATGAAATTAGCCCAGTTACTTAGGCGCACTTTCCCACCTTTGCAACCCTAAATTTGAGCCTAAGGAGAAAATATGGTTAAATCTACAAATTTTGAAGTTTTTGAGTTGGGTAAGTTCATAAGGAGCACACACACAATTCCCTAAGTTCATAATGTTGAAGTGTATTCCTATTTGTAGCTAGGTGCACCTTTGCACCTGGACAACCTCAAATGTGCGCCTCAAGTTTAAAGGCATCAATCAGTGTTGAAGAGACCTTACTTTGTCCAAAATGAGCATCCACAAGAGTTTGAAACCATAAAATTGCACTAATATATGTTAGGCGCATATTCCCACCTCCACAGACCAATTCTAGCGCCTAGACTCAATGAGGTGTTGAACATGCTAAAAATGTGTTAGAAATGATTCCTATGGCAATAGTTTAATATGTGGCTTTCTCTGTGTTGCAGGAGAATTGATGGGACTGAGGAGTCATCTAAGGAGTAAGGCGCCTGGAACCACCTTCAAGCGAGGAGTGGAGTCAGGAGGCAGTCGCTACGGAGGAGACATCACGTTATCACTCCAAGAAAACACTTCAAGATCATAATGCTGAAACACTTCATCATCCGCCTCAAGAAAGGACATTCATCCATAACTTCAAGACTCTTCATCTTCAAGTCTTTGAGGGAAGTCTCCTACTCATGTCATGAAGGAAGCATCACCATCATCGTCGCTACTCTCCATGAAGATGCATCCAAAGAAGATCTACATCCTGCCAAGAGAGAGGTATCATAGAGTTAGACAAATGAGCAACATGCATCATATACATCTAACTTGCAAAAGAACAAGGCGAAATCAACAAGGATACATTCCCAAACATTCAAGATCAAAGCAATCACATTCGAAGACATCACTCAGATGATGCAATTTGGGAATATGCCCAAAAGCAAATTGAATAAACTAATGAAATCCATAAGAGTTGCTGAGGTGGCACCTATGTGGCATGTACATTACCTTCACCAATCAGATGTTGCCATGTCATCCTTGATTAAGTACATTGTACCTGCCTGAGGATAAGGGTGCTCCAAGGGAAAGGTCTTCCAACTCATCATCCTTATCACCTTGGGAAGCGTGCCTTCATTCTCTCTTCTTTTCTATGTACAAAATGCTAAGAATAGGCATAATTACCTTGTAAAGATCTAGGCCGTTCATTCACAAATCAATCTCGGTCGTCGGTTGTATTTTGGAAAACTATATAAAGGCCTTGTTGCCTCATTTGTAAGAGCTAGTTCTCAGTTGGTAGGAAAGTAGAGTAGGAGGAGACTCTCGAAATTCTCTTGAGTACTTGAAAATTATTGTAAATATTTCTCAAGATTAATGCAAAGACATTGGAGCTCGCTTGGTGCTAACTGTTGTCTTGTGGGATAACATGGTTTCTGGTATCTTGATGAAATGGAGAGATGTTTCTAAGTAGATTAGAAGTAGAATAGTAAATCATTGATGTGATGCATGTTGTATTGAATATTTGATCAACTCCTAGCTCATGCTTTTAACATCCATCGCTGGTAGAGTGTTGTGTAAAGCTAGTCTGAGCTTCATTATAATTCGCTTAAGTTTGGTTGTGGATGTTTGTTTGAGCTGTGTCGTCTAATGGGTGCTTATATGAGCTTTCATGATTTGAAAACCTTTCACTATCCTTAGGAGATTGCACTAACTCCATGTAGTTGTAGGTATTCTTGGCGAAGTGGAGCTAGGTTGATTAAGGAGTTTGTCTATTCATGCATCATCATTGCTTCATTGACCTTAAATTAGTTTCTCTAAACCCTCATCTTTTTTCCTTTTCTTTATTATTGAAACATAGCACATACATCATCTGCACTGAAAGGAGGAATAAGCTGGGCGAAGTAAGAAGTCTGTGTAAGTCCCTTTGTGATTACCAGCAAGATTACATCAAATCACTGAGTTTATCCAATGCAAATCACGAATAAGGAACCTTGAAGTTGTCTCACTGGATCACATAGCTTAGCCTTTGAGAGACTTTATTCAAGAGAGAATAGGATACTTGGTGTTTTATTCTATTGTTGTTGTTGTCACAAAAACATCATCAACACCACTCACTTCTAAAATTATTTTTTTCTTTTCAGCACTGTTATGTTTCCCTTGATGTTGAAGTGCTAAGCCATCATCACGTTATTGCAAACAAATTAGGTTGAGGTCTCTGCTCTTCAAAATAAATCTATCATAATCAAGCATATTATAACAAATTCAAAGGGATATAATACAAACAAGTATTCCCAAGCTTAGAATAACTTTACTAAATCGGATTTCTATGATCATCATAGTTAAGGATTCATTATTTATAAAAGCCAATTATTCTTCACATCACATGTTCACAATCCCCACAATAAAGTGAAGTGAAACTCAATCAATCATGTAATTTGTTAATTTCACAACATTCTAAATAAGATAAAAAAAATATCACACAATGTAACATCTACCAATATGGTCCAAATTTATTCTTAAGATGTCAATACAATCTTATAGTTTAATTCCCACTTTAAATACAATCTATGTTAGGTCATATTTTATGCAATAATCAATACAATAATGATTAATCCAACTCATTCAAACATTCCAAGGGAAATAAAGGAAACACATCGTGTCTAATAGCTAACATCCCAATCATAATTCAATTTTAAATTTTTAGCAACAATAATAATTCATAATTGAATCCTGAACAAAGTAAAGGTTCTTAAGTCACATGGATATCATCCTTCTAATTCTAATGTGTTGATATAAGATTTTAACCTTCTATAGAGCGATAATTTATCATCAATGCTAATTCACATAATACACGATACTTAATTCACTCAGCATATAAAATTATTCATGTTAACTAAATCCAACCTAATATGTGGGTCCAATCAATAAACCTACTCAAGCCAAAGTCATTCTCTAGCTCTTGTCAATATTTTCTAACAATTTATAAATGCATATGCAAGCTTAATTAGATATCAGTTTTCATCCTTTGACAACTTATATGTATCTTATTATACAAGTTAGAGTTTTTCTCATTTATCCATAACAAGATATTTCTATTTAATAATCTAATTTCAACTTGGGTTGTCAACATACAGATTTAGGGTTTTCTAGTACTTTAGAATTCACTTGCCCAACCAGTCCAAGAAATTTGAAATTACATCAAAGTCTCCCAATGTCAACTACACAAGAATAAAAGATTCTAAGTGATAAATCAAAACTTTGCTGCCTAGTTTAAAACTCTGGTTTATTTCTCTCCACTCTTCTATCATTTAGCTAGGTCATAGATTTCATTATGCATTAGAGCTTCCATATTTGAGTCCTAAACTTCCCTTCATCTAAGTTTCATATGCCTATAGTTCATTAGTACAAGAACATTCACATACATGTTAATCTATAGATACATTCTCTTCAGCCCCACTAAGAGTTTTCTACTAAGATGATGATGAGTCCAATTTGTTAAAGGTAATGATGAATCCAATTTACTGATCACTCTAAACTTGTTCAATTAGGGTTTAATCTAGGCATAAGTATTATACAACTTCTGCAACCAAAGAAATCAATCCCTGTACACTTATTTCCCAGTTTGGAAGTATAAATTCTATCAAGTCACATTTTGATTTAGGGTTCTAGCCTTCTAGGTATCCGTCCTTAGTTTGACACACATTGTACACAAGATGAGATAGGTTTGAGTGGCTGACTTCATTAGACCACTGTGCCCAATGATATTCAATCCACATACCCTGATTTCCCATTTTGGAAGTACAAATTCTATCAAGTCACATTTTGATTTAGAGTTCTAGACATCTAGGTATTTGTTCTTAGTTTGACATGCATTGTACATGAGATGAGATAGGTTTGAGTGGCTAACTTCATTAGATCCTTGTGCCCAATGATATGCCTAGATGTTCGCACATGTGGAATCAAGCCCCATGTAATTCAGCTAGAGTCTCTACCAATTTCTGACTTGTTCGTCTAGTGACTTAGGCATGATTTTGAGTCTCTATGATGATAACCCCAAGAGTAAATATATTTATAAGGTAGATTAAATTCGATTAAGAATGAATGATCATAGTTTGAGGTAGAGTGGTATATTAAGTTCAGACAAAGGCAAGCTTCTTAGCAGAATATCATTCACCTAATGTGCCTTCTTGAGTCACATGAGGTCAATTCAAGTCTAAATGCATCCCTTGGACTTTCTTATGATAATGCAAAAGTGTGGAGATACATTTATGATCCAAAAGATCTAGAGTGAAATTATATGATTTCAAGAGACTTCCAAAGCCCAAGAATGGTAGCTAAAGTTCAACTAGTTTTGAGTTTGGAAATGACAATCATAATACATCAATACTGAGGATGTAAATCATTTCGATAACTTAATCAATGATAGAGATCATTCTACTTCACATAACTCCAATCAGATCCTGAATACATTTTATTATATCTATCATGAAATAATAACAGAGAAGGAAAGGAAAAATAGATTTAGTATAGTTAATTATAATATGCGACTTCTAATAAATGTGAAATTGCTAAATCAGGACCATAATATTAATCCCAAAATTCCTCATCGTTAAATTTTAATGCACTTACTCTTATAGATCGTTTGTCTCTCCCTAATTGAGTTATGAGAATATAGCAACTTAAGCATAGGCTTGAAATACTTCATTTGGACTTACTCGAAAAAATTGGTCTTAACTACTAACCTTATTTGCTAAAGAGAACACATATTTGCCATTAACATTTGGAGCACCTAAAGAGCACTACCATTTCAGACTTTAACTATGATCAAACCAATACAGGATAACTATATTGCAAAATTCTTACTACATAGAGCTCTCCACTTGGTTTTAATCTCTAAGTTTAGTTTTGTTAACAAGTAACCAAAAACAGGATGTGATTTATGTTTTAAATAACCAAATTTTCCTTTGTTAATTCCTAGCCTCCCAAAATCTGCTGAAAGTATAATTAGAAAAAACTTTATTATATTATTTTAATACATAAATATATTTATATTTTTTTAAAAAGTTAAATTTTATACAACTTGAAAAAAAATTAAGAAATTAAAGGTTGCCCCCTGTGTAAAGTGCCGTGCCCTGCATACGGATCATGCCCTGTGTATAGGGTCATGCCCTGCATATGGGTCATGCATTGTGTACAGGGCTGCACCTTGTGCAGAGAGACCGCATGGCTGAGTGGAGGGAGGGTACTTAAGTCAATATTGATATAAAACAAACCAAAATTTTCACAGCATGGTCAGGGAACCAGCATTTGAAAACAAATTTATCTGAACCTGGATTCAAGGATAACATACATACATCTGATGTTTGTGAATTCCTTTTGTGAGGTCTACAACTTAAGAACCTCTCCCTTTTTCCCAGCTTCTGCAATTCCTTCTATCTTTACAGTTAATTCCCTAAAATCTCCCCTTTTTTGGAGCCTCCACTCCCCTTTAAAACCCCTCTCTCCCACCTGCACAAAAATGAACCTTAACGATCTCCATTATGGCACTGATTTTGACTGCCTCCATTTTCTTCCTTGCACTAAGCTCGAAATGTTCCCCCATACCTCCTCCTTGATTCTGAATCAACCATTTCTTTACTATTTATTATTATATTAATAAGGATTAGACCTTGACGTGATGGTGTATCTTAAGGTCTATGTCTTGAATTTATTATCTTCACCCAATATCACTATTGACAAAAATCTTCAAACAATATATCCTTTGTACCCCTCTTTTAGTGTTTCTGTCGACATACAGATACATTTATTCTTATACTTTATAATTTGCATGCTTCAGAAAGTAAGAATTCTGAAAGAGATATATCAAACTGTTATATAACAACACATATATACACGTAGATAAGTATTGAGATGTATAAGATATTAAAATATGTATACATGGCAATATACAGTCATACAGTTTCCCCTTCTTACAATACAAGTTCAATCATCTGCAGCAACACCAATTAAGCAATTGTTGCCTAGATTCACCATACTAATTATTATCATATATATGAGGGCATTACACAAGCAGTATGTTAGAAATTGTTGTCTACTAATGTCAATCCAAGGGAATTCAGCCAACTCAATGATGAGGGGCCAAGGGTTAGCCAAATTTGGGTACGATATATGAATGCCTAGTGAGCGGAGTGAAAGAAGGGAAGGGAGGGAACTGACCAACCTTTCTTTCACTAGCCAATGACTAATATTGAAAATAAAGGGTATTCTTAAATTTTGAAATTTAAATTTTAGGTGCAGTTTGAGCTTCGCACCATTGAAATTTTGAATTTTGCAAAGTTTGAGTGTGTTTCTTGAAAAATAAAAATTTGAATTCTCGACTTGTTTTGAGTTGTATTTTGCAGGAGTGCAATTCCCTCATGGAAACGGGATGGGGAATCATATGACCATATGTGTGCTATGATTGGGTTTTCCATGTGTTGGTAAACAGATTTGTCACTGCAATTCTTTGCTCCACTCGCCTAACGGGCAGTGACAAAGTCTACCACAGTTGGAGAGATTGTTATTAACTTAACAACCTTCCTCTAGGTTTGTAAGGGGCAACTCCCTCATATGATTGAATTTGGGGGTTTTGGGGGTATGCTTTTGACCAGAAAACAAGAACGGTATACAAGCTAAACTAAAAGGTGAAGAAAACTACAAGGTATGAGCACAAAGTCTCATATCAAACACAATTTACTTAAGAAATAATCAACATGATGAAAATCTGAAAGATATTCACTAGATATTGCTTAAACATAAGAACAAGAATACCTAGATGAAGGACTAAGTTCAAGATCTATGGATGACTGTTCATATTCCACACAAAATTTATGAAAGAAACTCACAAGATGTTGTTGCAAACTTAACATAAGAAAAATTTACAACAATTCAAAACCAATGACTTGAAGTCCATTTGCATTTCTAGCATTCAAAATTTGAGAGTCCAAAGTCTCTTCTCATATCTCTTTA
This sequence comes from Cunninghamia lanceolata, assembly GCA_027924645.1. Classification (NCBI taxonomy): domain Eukaryota; kingdom Viridiplantae; phylum Streptophyta; class Pinopsida; order Cupressales; family Cupressaceae; genus Cunninghamia; species Cunninghamia lanceolata. Next base: position 8,396,792 of record BSBN01000150.1, read on the forward strand.
CAAATGTCTGTGCAAAATATTTCCCAGCAATGGAAAAGACAGAGAGGGATAACCCTACGAGAAAATCCGAAACTAATAGGGGAAGTCTCTACCAAAAGATCATTTTTCCTTTCTCTGATCTACCTTACATAGCTTTACAAATGACACAGTTTCTTGATTTGTAACTATTTCTTGAAAAAGGAAAATAAATAAAACCAAATTTATTCTTTTCTTTTCTTTCATTATAAGATTAAAGTTTATTTTATAATTATTACAGTATGACTTATAAATCCACTTTACAAACAAACAATAAAGGAAAAGAAAAATATTAATTTTGAATATCTTTATCTTTATCTGAGCTCTGACCGCTGACTGCATCATTTGCTAAAGACTTTGGCTGAGAAGAAAGCACCTTTGCCTTATATACTCTTGAAATTGGTGACTATTGGTGCTATAGCCTTTCCGTTTGGGATAGTAATGGTACTGAGGTGTATCTTTTATGAAAATCAGAAATTTCCTTTCAGAAGGAGATTAGAGAAGTGAATGTATTACTCAATTTCCCCATAGTATTTCCATCCACAATGTCCTTCTTCAACAATTCCTCTGAAATTAAACCTTTGAAGCTTTTTCTCACAACTTCAACCTCAGATAGATTGATCTCATCCTCTTTCAAGATGTCAGCATCTATTGAAAGACAATTTGCTCGAACATCCATTAAAATTGAGTCGCATGTCTTGACAAGCTTCTTGTACTCAGTTAAGGATTGTTTGATTACCAAAATTTTCCATTCAACCCCCTTTAATCTAGTATCTCCAATGGGATCTGCCCTAAAATTCTGATTTTTATTTTCTGAATTCTGCCCTAATTTTCTGCACTTTAAATTTCTGCTCAAAACCCTAAATTCTGATTTATTTTTCTGCACTTTTCTGATTTAGTTTTCTTCCCTAAACCCTAGGACTGAACTCTGATTTTATTTTCAGAAGCATAAATACTTATAAGCAGCCAATAAACATGCTCCAAACATCCATAAAACATATGCCAAACATGTAGAAACATCAACAAAGATATCCACCATGAAAACCAACCATAAGGCCAAACATGTGCAAAACAAATCTGATTTTTGTATAAGCAAGTCTGCTGCTCCAAATCTGGATATGCTGATTTAGAATTACACCAAATTCATGGGCTCAAACAATACAAACATAGCCCAGAATTCTACTCTATAATGTTCAACCTAAATTAGGTTTATACATACCATGGAATAGCAAATATGACTCAAAATAATGAAGTCGCCCTCCTAGGGAAGTGGCGCTCAACCTAGGGCATGAACCCTAGTCACTCTTTGTCCAAAAACTCCTCCAAAGGTGGCTCTCAAATCTGCTCCAAAAATGATCTTCAAATACTGCTCCAAAATGATGTGGCTTGAATGCTCAAAATCCTCAAATCCCAATGAAGTGCAAGTGTGAACTCCGTGCGAATTCACCTCCAAGATGAGATTGGGTTTTCGTCCAATCCACCTAATATTCTCAAGGGTTTTCATCCTTGGAATATGCTGCCCTAAAGTGCAGCCAAGAGTAAAACTCCAAATGCAAAGTTGTGATGTGAATGAATGATGATTGAAATGCCTTCAACAACTTATATTTATACATGTTTTTTTTCACTCCTTCCTCAAGGCCGACCTAGCTTTGGTATTTCTTATTTTATTTCACTTCATTTCTCTCTCCTAGGGCTGACCTCTTGGGCACCCAAACCACAAGGAAAACACTTTATTTTATTTTTTTATTATTTTCCATCTTTCCATCCTCCAAAGGCGAACCACTTGGGCACATGATAAAACATATTTTTGGCCTCAAATGAAGTCGTCCTCCACAAGGAAAATCATTATAAATTATTCTTCTTTTTCCCAAGGGCATTTTCCATATTTTCTTCTATTTTTCATCCTCCAATTGGGTCGCTCCACCTTAGGGCAAATTATTTTACTAGTGATGACCTCATCAAAATTACTACAAAAATATGCTAAGTCATCTTCCATGCTCATTTTGCCCTCCAAAATTGGCTAAGTGTGAAAACTCGCCAATTAGGTCATTCCCTGAGCCCTCCGACTTAGCCTACAAGAATGGAAATAGGCTAGCCACTCCACTAAGTGATCACTCCAAAAATGGGGACATTACATTTAACCATATGAGAGTCTCATTTTCTTCAGACTTGTTGAAGACTTTTTCAGCCACCAAAATATTTACATCAACTTTAACCATCTGTTGCAAATCTCTGACAATGATCTGCAGCATAGATTCTTCCTTCTTGGCTATTTGAATATCAACATTGATCTCCTTTTTCTTTGCTAAAACTTGTTCATATAGTTTCATGGCATCCTCAATATAAAGAGACCATTAATGGTTATCTTTTTTACCCAGGTTTCAACTGCCCTTCCATAAGCTTGATACTTACTAATTTTATCTATAACCTTAGAGTTTATCCCCTTGGGTGGGACTTTGGTTGGAGTTGTTGATGCATCAAGGGGCTAAGTAGAAGTATCAATGATATATTTGATATAAGTGGTTAGAGTTCCGACTTGCTCCTCTAATAGCTCCCTTGTCTTTCTCTTCTTTTCAACTCTTTCAACTAACATCCCAACAGACATTTTAGTGTTGTGAATATCGCCTTCATGTGTAGATGGGGCAAGGTCCACTCTGGTGATGTTGTAGTCCACCTCAATTGCTTCATCTTCATTTTTATCTGTTATGGGCACTACAATTTCCACATATTGATTACCTATGGAGGAGTCTGTCATTATTCTAGAAATTGTGTGAATTTTCTCTGGTTGATGAGTAGCTTGTAACAGTTTTGCCATTGCATCAAAACCAAGATCCACCAATTGAGAGCGTTTTCTTTTCTTTGCCACTACTTCTTTCAACCATGGAGAAGATGATGACATTGTTTGAGGCTTAAGTATCAAAGGGGGAAGAGTAACTTTTGGAGTGGAATCAATAAGAGTGTTGTCTGTTGTTTGCAATGGAGGAGGTGGAGGAGAAGGTGGGGTAGTTGGCACATGAGGAGGAGGAAGAGGAGATAAGACTGGATTTACCTGTTGTTGCTCTCCAGTAGGATTTTGTACATCATCACTGTCTTTTTGTGCTAGAGGAGTTCTTATCTCCAGTTTCTTCCTTGGTGCCTGATCCTCAACTTCACATTGACTTTTCAGATTAACACCTTTATCTAGATCCTCATCA